>CM076578.1:68018863-68729749 GCA_034641835.2 Pinus albicaulis
GTATGGCTTCACCAAGTACATCCAGTATGAGTCCCAATTCAATTTTTTCAGCCCTTGGATAGATTTTTCTCTTTCTTCTGCCTTTTGCCTCCATTCTGTTTGCAGTTGATGTGCCTGTGGGAGATATCCTGGAACAATTTCTGGAATCAAATTACCTTTTTGTAGATTTTCATTTACACAATCAGTAAGAGTGTTTGCCGCTGTAGCTGCCTCCTCTGCTGCCTTCTCTTTGTGCATTTCCTTTTATTGGAGCTTTTTTCTCTGTTATCAATTTTGCAATTTCATCTTGATTTTGCTTCACCATTTTTTCATATCATACTTTTAGCCAAAGTAATTTATTTTTATCGATTTGTCCTTTCGTAGTAGTTTTTCTCTGTGCCGAACACGCTCTACATATTTTTCCTTGCTCAGCATTAAGTGCCTTGAATTTGGTCAATGTTTCCTCATTTTGTCTTATAGTTATTTCAAGTCTCTTCGACTCCCAACTTTTCTCAAGAAGAGCTTTATGTTTCTCTGAGAACTCCTGACCTCCACAGCTTCTTCAGAAACTTATAAAAGCTCTATAGAAGCTAATTTTGGCAAACTTACATACCTTAACTTGTGGTAGAAACTGTGTCAATTTTCCCACATGGATGTTTGAACTTGTGAACAGCGTTTAAAACATCCTTTTTTGGTACTGTCCACTCGTGTTTGATTTTCTTCAATGGCTCATCTCTTTTGGTCCATTCCTGTGTGCATTCTGACAAATTCGCATGTACTCTGGAAAATTCTTCCATAAATTGCTTATTATAAGGTGCATGAGGTTCTGACAATTTATACATCAGCTTCACGTCTTCTGTGGTGAATGACCCTATTAGCTCTTCAGATGGAGTTCTAAATTGCCTGTCTGAAATATCAATGTTGTCCAGCACCCATTTCACCATGTCCATATACGGGAGAATCCTCGGCCTTGCCGCTATCCTATGGAGAAATGAACAAGCCAGTTCTTTGAGGGTTGCTTCATATGTATTACTAGAACCTGCTGTAGCCACAACTTTCATCACCACAGGATTTTCTTCTTCTAATAGATTATACATTCCTTCCCAAGTGGATATACCGGCATCCTTATTACAAGTGGTGTCTGCATATAGCGAAGCCATTTCTCTGTTTTCAGAATTCGAGCTCTTCTCCTTCTTACCCATAGTGTTTAGTGAAAGCTTTGTATAGACGTTTGCTCCTTCGTGCCTGCGTTTTACG
The DNA here is from genome assembly GCA_034641835.2 of Pinus albicaulis. Taxonomy (NCBI): domain Eukaryota; kingdom Viridiplantae; phylum Streptophyta; class Pinopsida; order Pinales; family Pinaceae; genus Pinus; species Pinus albicaulis. Next base: position 68,020,100 of record CM076578.1, read on the forward strand.
AGTTAAATGAGAGTAATGGCATAAGAAAGGTGATGAGACTATTTTAAATGCGAAGGCGGATGAAATATAATATTTTAATCGTGAAACGACTTTCAATCAAAACAAAATCTCATTTACCATTAATTGTCAATCCAATCATTTAATTAAATCATTAAGGCGCATAACAGATTTGATATATGGGAAGATTGCCTTTGGACAACGCGCCTACATGAATCTGCGACATTGCGATCTACGATTTGCTGTGCAATATCACAATATCGCAATATCGCAAAATGAAGTCATCACAGTTATGTAAAATAGCGCAAAAGCGGAAATTGCGCAATAGCGCAAAAGCGCATATCGCAAATCTCGCAAAAGCGCAAAATGGTAAACAGTGCAAAAGATATTCGTTTAACATTTCCGTTTTCTGCGCTATGCGATCTGCGACCAATATGTTTATTGTATAGCCTTTTTGGGATCGCATTATCGCAAAAGCGCAAAATCGCATTTTGAGTTTTATAAAAGATATATATCATCTTGCGATGGATGCGTTATTTTGTTTAAAGAACAACTTTATTGTGATCTATCATAAACTTAAGTGTTTCTTAATGTTCTTTCTAAAGGATTTCTCTAAGTTTATGATAGAAAGTTTTATTTGAAAAGGAAAACAAATCCTAATTGATTTTTTGGATTTTTTAACTAAGGGTCCCCATTTATTTAGTATTATTACTAATATTAAATAAAAAGGGGGGTTGTTTCTGGTCACAACAATTGGTGATTCACTGAAAGAAACAGTTATCTCTGAAAAAATAAAATGAACACTATATCTTTAGTAAGTAAATATTTTTAAAGATAATGAAAACTATCTTAGGATAGTTCAAATAAAATGTAACTATGAAAAAGAAATAAAAATAATTTCATAATTTCTTTCTAATTCCTTAAGAATAAAAAGATTTTGGGTTATCTCAAGCTTTGATTGGTGTTAATGATGAAGTAAGTGAATTTCTCCAAGTTTTGGTTTTATAATATACTCTATTGCCATAGGTATTGCCTCTGCTTCCAGCAAACATTCATAGTCTCGACAGGGTTACCTTTAAACCATTAACCATTCATTGTCCCATCCACCTAAAATTATGACTTTTTAAAAGATAAATTCATAAGACCTATTATCTCATGTTTTTGTCTTTTACTTATTTTTTGTTTTAAGAGCCATTGTTATGGTTTGGTAGCCAGTTAATAACAATGCCATTCACTAGTTATAATTAAACTGAACAAGCTGGCTCGTGATGAGACCCCTTGTCTTATATTTATAAGCCATTACCCTGTCTTGGTATGCAGTATTGGTAATGTCAGTTTTATTACTCCTTATGAACATGGTAAGTCAGCTCATAATGAGACCTCTTATCTCTTAAATTTTCAAATTTCTTAGAATTACATTCTAAAAAATCACAACTTAAATGGATGGGGTGAAATAGTTTTATCCTTAAGAATCAATGGATGACAATTTTCAGAGTTTTTTTTTTTTGAAGTTCAAAAACTTTTGAAAAAACTTTACTTTTAGAGATAACCTTTCTCTGCTCAATAAACCTATGATGATTTACATTCTTCTCAAGTTTTCAAAAGATCATGCAAATGATTGGAATAATCTTTCAAGGTTTAACATCTTATTTTAAACTATTCAAAAACTGTGATCATTACTTTAAAAATTCTTATTTACACAAGATAAATATTTAGAATATTCTTCCGAAGAAATTTTATTAAATAGTAAACAGTCAATCAGAGACTCATAAACAACCTTTATTTGCAAAAAACAAAGACAATCAAAATTCTGCAGAAAGGAATATGTACAGTTTAAGAAGGGGTTACCTCCTTATGAAAAGAATTTCTTCAAGATAAGCCCATTTACAGGAAGAGATTCTCTCTTACCTGTTAGATCTTGGAGTATGAATGTATTTGAGCTTATCTTCTCAACGATCTGAAATGGTCCAAGCCGCATTTTCTGAAATTTGGTATGTTTACCTTTTTCTTCGTGTGCTTTATCCCATTTCAAAACGAGATCACCAATTGACAAAATTTTTGAGCCGGTAGAACTTGCATCAAAAGAATATTTTACAAGCTGTTGATGTTTTTCATGAGTAATTTTTGCTTTATCCCTATCTTCTTCTAATTTAAGGATTTGATCATATCTTAGTTAAATGGATGAAAAAGGATTTTCTTCAATAAATTGCACTAGGGCTAATGATGGAAGAGTTAAATTTGATGGTATCACAACTTCTTTTCCATAAACCAGATTGAAAGGCGAAGTCCCTATTGAAGCTTTTTCAGTGATACGATCAGCCCATAATGCAAAGATTAAAGATTTGTGCCAATTCTTTTGATTTTGATCAATTGTCCTTTTAATAATTTTGATAAGGTTTTTATTAGTGGATTCAGCCAAACCATTACCTTGTGGATAATAATTTGCTGAATATTTTAATTTAAAACCTCTTTTGACTGCAAATTCTATTAAACTATTTCCAGAGAAGTAAGATGCGTTATCAAAGACTAGAGCGTTAGGTACACCAAACCTGGTTATGATGAATTAATCTATGAAATCAATAATTGCATCAGAATTGGCTACCTTCAACGGGATTTCCTCTACCCATTTTGTAAAGTAATCAGTTGCAGTAAGGATGTACTTGTGCTGTTTGGAATAATGAGGTAATATCTCACCAATAATGTCAAGCCCCCATTGTTCAAATGGTTGCTCAATAGTCACTGGTTGCAAAGGAAAAGCTGGTTTCCTTTGTCTTCCACTTGCAGTTTGACAAATTCGGCACTTCCTTACGTAATCATGCGTATCTTTAAAAAGGGTAGGCCAGTAATAACCAGCATGAATTATTTTGTGAGCTGTGGTATCACCTCCAAAATGACCTCCTGCTGGTCCATCATGCAACTCCCATTTTTCAAGTAATAGATAAGGTCAGCATAATGGGATTCAAAATCTGTAACACTTAGCTGACTTACTTGAATATCTTGATTTGAATCTTGATTTTCTGGTATGTTATGAGCTCCTGCCAATAATCTGCAAAAACCTTGTCCTCTAACAATCTTAGCTGGTTTAATATCAATATCATATTCTTGCAAGGTTGTTACCCAATTAGCTCTCTTTTCTCCTACTTCTTTTTGAATTAATAATTGCCTCACTGCAGAGAATGGGACAATGATTTTTGTATGTGTTTTCAAGAGAAAAGGTCTGAAATGTTTGATTGATTTAAATACAGCAAAGGCTTGTTTTTCAACATCTGAATAATTAAGCTCAGCTCCTTGCAGATTTGAACTAAAGAAAGAAATTGGTGCTTCGATTTCTTGATCATTGAGTTGTGTTAAAACGACTGCATAGGATGTTTCAGTGGCCAGAGTATACAAAGTAAAATCTTTAGAAAAATCTGGGGTATTCAATGCTAGTGCATTAATGATCACTTGTTTGATTGACTCAAAATATTCTTTCTCTTTATGCGCCCATTTGAATATTGAATTCTTCTTGATCATATTTTACATAGGTAAACAATTAAAGAAAATTAGGAATAAATCTTTTAACAAAATTGATCTGTCCAAGAAATGATTGCGTGGATTTTTTGTTATGAGGTAAAGAAATATCAGAAATTTCTTTCACTCTATCTGGATCAATATATATACCATCTTTTGACACAACAAATCCTAAAATTTTTCCTTCATCCAAAGCAAAGAAAGATTTCTTTGGATTTAAGGAAATACCAAACCTTCTACATCTTTCAAATATTTGCTTTAAATCATGTAGATGATTGGCTCTCTTTTTTGAAAATACTGTTATGTCATCAAGATAAACAACAACTGATTTATTTATCAGACCTTTAAATGCTATGTCCATGGCTCTTTGGAAAGTTGCTCCTACATTTATTAGACCAAAAGACATTTTTTGATAAGCATAAGTTCCCCATTTTGTTCTGAAAGTTGTTTTCAATCTGTCATCTGGATGAACTAAGACTTGATTATAGCCTGAAAATCCATCAAGAAAGGACATAAGTTCAAAACCAGCTACCTTTTGAAGTATCTGTTCCATGGTTGGCAATGGGAAATTGTCTTTTAAACATGCCTTGTTTAAATTTCTGAAATCAATACAGATTCTTATATCACCATTCTTCTTCCTTACAGGTACCATATTGGAAACCCAATTGGAGTGCTTGACCAGAAAAATGATTTTTGCTTTTAAAAGTTTATTAAGTTCTGATTTGATTTGACTTTCGAGATTTGGATGAATCTTTCTCAACTTCTGTTGAACAGGTTTAATATCAGGAAGCATTGGAATTGTATGTTGAATAATCGAAGTATCATATGTTTTTAGATCATCATAATTCCAAGAAAAAACATTTTTATACTTGTTCAGCAGTTTAATGAATGCATTCCTTTCCTCTGGTGTTAAATTGAGTCCTAAGTTAACGTTTTGAGGTTTAGAATCAGAACCAAGATTTACTAATTCAAACTTCAAAGTGGAACTTTGAAGTTTATCATTAGTGACTTTCTTGAATCTGTCTTTAATGTCATATAAATCCTCTAATTTAACAACAGATTTTGGAATGGGATTTTCATTACCTTTTGAAGCAATTTGTAAATCATGATCATCTTCATCAATAATTTGTTCATCATATGATTTCTCTGAAGTCATGAAATTTAGAATATCTTGATCATGATAGAATACTCTCCAATTTGTAACATTATCTGGGACAGATGGACAAAAAATCAATTCTACAGAAAACCTATCAGGACTGCAATCTTCAGCAGGTAGGAGTTTAGATGCAACATTAGCTAACAAGTCAGCTGATGTATTCTGATTCCTAGGAATAGGAGAAATATTGAATGCTAAAAAATGAGTGGTGAGATCTTGTACTAGGGTTTGATAGTGTTTAAGATGTCTTGAAAGGAAATGAATAGTATTCCTAACTTGTTTTATGACAATTTCGGAATCACCAAAGACTTTCAAGTATTTAACATCTAACCCTATAGCTTTATAAAGTCCTTGAACCAAGGCTTCATATTCTGCGGTATTGTTAGTACACTCAAATTCTAACCTACATGACAGCATGGTTTTCTCCCCATCTGGATCAATTAAGATGCATCCAGCTCCAGTTCCATCACTAGACTTTGATCCATCAAAATATAACGACCAAAATAAAGACTTATCTATTGGCTTATCTACAATTACATCAGAAATATTTACAATTCTGGAAGAATCAGATTGTGAAAAATTTTCTATTTGAGAAACAAAAGTATTTACAAAAAAAGGTGATTGAGGAGCTTCGAAGTTTCCAAGAAATGATTTAGCAGAATAACCTCCAAGAATATTGTTGTTGAATGCCACATGCTCATTAGGTTGTTCAAATTTAGTGACAGTGTGCGTCATATGTTTTTCTCGTTCAATTTTAATTTGATTTGGTTTCCCTTTGTAGGGAAGCCACATATGTGAATAATCAGTTGAGATATAACCATTAAGTTTCGCAGACCAGTCCCTGCTCAAGATTAATCCATAGAATTCAGGAATATCAGCAATCAAAATATAAATTCGTTGGACAATCCTAGGATCAGAAGCTAATCTGATAGTAACTGAATTGATTTCTCCCACAACTTGAACTTTAGAGCGATCCAATTGAACAATAAGAACTGCTGATTTCTGTGGTTCGATATTCAATTTAGCATAGACATAAGTAGGCATTATATTGGAGGAAGCTCCAGAATCAATCAAACAATTGTGCATATTTTTATTGTACATCTCATAAGTCAAAAGAAAAGGAGGAGTTTCAGAATTTGACTTTTCCCCAATGAGCACAGTATCAGTAGCATCTACCTTATCTGGTGGCTTACCAGCTCCCTTAGCTGCTTTTGCAACTACACCGCTTGGTAAAGGAGAAATTGGTGTAGCGCTTAATTCTTTCAATAACAACTTTTGCTGGTGTTTTATTTTGTTGAGTTCATGTAAGGAAATGTTATCTTTGATCTTTTTCATGTCCTCGACAATGTTGTATTCCATAGAATCTGACACTACTAAAGTCTTTGTTGTTGATGTAGGAGGATTAGAAGAGGATGGCTGATTTGGAGTAGGTAATGGAGAATTTTTCTTTACAGGGGATTTGTCTTTGGTACTTGGAGTTGTAATTTTCTTTTTAGGAACTGTTTGCACTGGTTCCGACATAGATTTACTCCTAGTACTTACAGGTAGAGCTTCTTCACTATCAGAATTAGGGAGAATAAAATCCCACATTCCATTCAATTCAACTATTTCTTCATTCTCATTTTCCTCATCTGATACTAGAGATGTATCTTCTTCTTCTTCCTCTTCCTCTGATTCTGCATTAGTGTTTGCATTAGGGGGTTTATATTCAACTTGGTTTCTTCTGAAATTTCGGAATGGTTTCTTGGTAGAAGTTTCAGCTACTTGTTTTTTAATTTCGACCATTTCATTTGACATGGTTTTAAGAACTTTCTGTAAACCTTCCATGTCGTATGGATCTTTGGCCTTTTTATTTAAATCATATTTGAAGATGAATTTCTTTGATTTTCTTTCCTCGATAGCATTTTTCTTTTCCAGAGAAGTAATTCATTTTTCCACTGCAATAGCTTCTTTCATATTCTCAGCTAACATAGGCTTTGCAGCTCTATCTACGAAAATTGCTATGTTTGAGGGTAAGGCAGTTATGTACCATTAAATTCTGACTTGTTCACTGGGCTGTGAATCTGTGTGAATTTTATTTAAGAGTTTGTTGAATCTAGTGTTGAATTATTCTATCTTGAAATTTGAGAGGTCATTGAGTAAAGTTGCTATTGATCGGTCATCTCCAAATTTGGTTAAAAAATGATCTGCAAAAATGTTCCAACTTGTTATGGATCCTGATGGTAATGAAAAGTACCATGATCCTGCTATTCCTTGAAGAGTATAAGGGAATAGTCTAACTACAAAATCTTCATGTGTGACTCCATTCAAATTAATAGCCAGCATAAAGTTATTGATATGTTCTTCAGCTTGAATGTGAAGATCTGGGGTAAACTTTGGAAGCCATTTTCCAAGATTGTCTGGTAAATCATGTAAAGGTGTAGCCATGTTGACTGCCCCTGGAGTAGCCCATGGTCTAGCCATTATTGGAACAACTATTGGAGGGGTAGTAGAAACTGGTGGTTTTTGAATAGAAGTTGTTGGAATAGATGATGTTGAGATTGATGAGGATTGAGCGGATGATGATTGAGGAGATGATATGGAAACAACTGTACTTCGTTGAGTTAGGATTTCGGAAACAGGTATTTGAATATTAGATGTTGAACTTATATCACTTACTGATTCCGATTGAGTTTTTCTTGTCTTACTTCTACTAGGTAAAGGGAATTCTTTTGGAGAAATACCAAGTTTTTCACTTTGAAGCCTAGTAAGAGGTTTGGAAGAAACAAATTTTGAAGTTACACTACCTTCAGATATTTCAGACTCTTCTAGAGATAATGAGAATCCTTTCAATTTATGAATTAAATCTTGAAATTCGGAAGACTCAGGATGTTGATTGTCTGAATGTTTTGAGATTTTGGTAATGGGTGTCTGAATATTTTCTGCAATTTATTCTCTAGGATTTTGAATTTCAGAAGAAATTGAAGAAGTTAATGAGGGTGTTTTGCTCTCAGAATGGCTTGTGGATAAATATTTACTTGCCATTCATAGCTCATGCCCTCCTTCTAGTGCCAAAAATGTTGAAGCCTAGAAAATATCTGCTTCAAACATCAGGGAAAACCACCCGGTCGGGACCTTAAGACAACTCCTTTTCCGTTTGGTATGGTGGCTTCGACTGGATTTAAAGGACTAGTTTCCTTATAACTAAATGGATTGGTTTGGATGGGTGGAAATGGGACTAAATTAACTGAAATAAAACTATCTAATTTAAACTAAATACTGGTAAAGAAATTATAACTCTAACCCGGTTAATTATATGTGAATACAACTTAAGATTGTTCCAATTTAACAATAACCATGAAAATGTATTATTATTTAAATTGAAGTATGCAGAAACAAATAAAGATAACTCTGTTTAAGAAATTAAACAGAGTTGTATTAGCATATTTCATTCATCATTGTATACCATCTATATATACTTATGAAAGATAAAATTTCAATTATACTCAGAAATGATATATAAAAGGAAGCGTTGTGAAAAAAAAAATATATAAATGATAGCAATTTTAAAGAGAATATCATAAGACAAAAGAAATCAACAGTGAACAGATAGAAATACCTTGTTCATCTTGAAGACTTTCAAATGCAATCTGATACTCTAATCCAGTAACTCTGATGCAAAATCAAATTCCAAGGTACAGAAATGCAACACTTCAAAGATAATTCCGCATGAAAATCACCAAATGTGATCCTTTTTAAAAATATATAAGACAATGGAGTACAGAAATGCAATCTCCAAGTCAAAAAATATTAATATCGAGGACCCCTCTCTAAATGCATGAGAAGGGTTTAAATACAACTTAGCTAAATCTAAAAATAGTCTTATTACAAAAATTAAGGATTCGGTTCAATGATCGTCCTTTTCCTAGGCTAAAATACAGTAAAATTAAAACTAAATCTAACTATCTATGAACCTGATCTTTAAACTTGCAAGCATCTAGCATAGTTTTGAGAAGACGTGGTTGACCGACTTCAGAATTCAACTGTCCTAAAAAGACAAAGTCGGCAAGCGTAGGAGAAATCTTCTCTGTAGCATTGATGATACAATTAAGCGCACTGTGCTGACTGTATGGCTTCACCAAGTACATCCAGTATGAGTCCCAATTCAATTTTTTCAGCCCTTGGATAGATTTTGCTCTTTCTTCTGCCTTTTGCCTCCATTCTGTTTGCAGTTGATGTGCCTGTAGGAGATATCCTGGAACAATTTTTGGAATCAAATTAGCTTTGTGTAAATTTTCATTTACACAATCAGTAAGAGTGTTTGCCGCTGTAGCTACCTCCTCTACTGCCTTCTATTTGTGCATTTCCTTTTATTGGAGCTTTTTGCTCTGTTATCAATTTTTCAATTTCATCTTGATTTTGCTTCACCATTTTTTCATATCATACTTTTAGCCAAAGTAGTTTATTTTTATCGATTTTTCCTTTCGCAGTAGTTTTTCTCTATGCCAAACACGCTCTACATCTTTTTCCTTGCTCAGCATTAAGTACCTTGAATTTGGTCAATGTTTCCTCATTTTGTCTTATAGTTATTTCAAGTCTCTTCGACTCCTCACTTTTCTCAAGAAGAGCTTTATGTTTCTCTAAGAACTCCTGACCTCCCCAGCTTCTTCAGAAACTTCTAAAAGCTCTATAGAAGCTAATTTTGGCAAACTTACATACCTCAAATTGTGGTAGAAACCGTGTCAATTTTCCCACTTGGATGTTTGAACTTGTGAACAGCGTCTAAAACATCCTTTTTTGGTACTTTCCACTCATGTTTGATTTTCTTCAATGGTTCATATATTTTGGTCCATTCCTGTATGCATTCTGACAAATTCGCATGTTCTCTCGCAAATTCTTCCATAAATTGCTTATTATAAGGCGCATGAGGTTCCGACAATTTATACATCAGCTTCACGTCTTCTGTGGTGAATGACCCTATTAGCTCTTCAGATGGAGTTCTAAATTGCCTGTCTGAAATATCGGTGCTGTCCAGCACCCATTTCACCATGTCTGTATATGGGAGAATCCTCGGCCTTGCCGCTATCCTATGGAGAAATGAACAAGCCAATTCTTTGAGGGTTGCTTTAGATGTATTACTAGAACCTGCTGTAGCCACAACTTTCATCACCATAGGATTTTTTTCTTCTAACAGATTATACATTCCTTCCCAAGTGGATATACCGGCATCCTTATTACAAGCAGTGTCTGCATACAGCGAAGCCATTTCTCTGTTTTCAGAATTCAAGCTCTTCTCCTTCTTACCCATAGTGTTTAGTGAAAGCTTTGTATAGACGTTTGCTCCTTCGTGCCTGCGTTTTACGAGTAAATGAGAGTAATGGCATAAGAAATGTGATGAGACTTTTTTAAATGTGAAGGCGGATGAAATATAATATTTTAATCGTGAAACAACTGTCAATCAAAACAAAATCTCATTTACCATTAATTGTCAATCCAATCATTTAATTAAATCATTAAGGCGCATAACAGATTTGATATATGGGAAGATTGCCTTTGGACAACGCGCCTACATGAATCTGCGACATTACGATCTGCGATTTGCTGCGCAATATCGCAATATCGCAATGTCGCAATATCGCAATATCACAAAATGAAGCCATCGCAGTTACGTAAAATAGCACAAACGCGGAAATTGCGCAATAGCGCATATCACAAATCTCGCAAAAGCGCAAAATGGTAAACAGCGCAAAATATTTTCATTTAACATTTCTGTTTTCTGCGCTGTGCGATCTGTGACCAATAAGTTTATTGTATAGGCTTTTTGGGATCGCATTATCGCAAAAGCGCAAAATCGCATTTTCAGTTTTATAAAATATATATATCCTCTTGCGATGGATGCACTATTTTGTTTAAAGAACAACTTTATTGTAATCTATTATAAACTTAAGTGTTTCTTAATGTTCTTTCTAAGGTATTTCTCTAAGTTTATGATAGAAAGTTTTATTTGAAAAGGAAAACAAATCCTAATTGATTTTTTGGATTTTTTAACTAAGGGTCCCCATTTATTTAGTATTATTACTAATATTAAATAAAAAGGGGGGTTGTTGCTGGTCACAACACAACCCTGGTAAAAATACATGTAAAAAATATATAAGACCACAGTTGATGGGACACATATTCTAAGTTGAATACTAGGCAAACCATCGTAGAGGGTGTTCATTTTGGTTAATAGGGATAATTAAATTGGAAAAGGAAACATTAAAGGCTTTGGAAAGGCATGAGGCATTAATTGGCATTTCATTTATGAAAATAAAGGAAAATAGGAGAAAAGGAAGTTGAAATGTCACAGGTTGCATGTGAGGAGGAAAATGAAGGAAAATAATGGAAAATGAAGAAAATAGGGACCTTATTAATGAAAAGTCTTCTGGGGATCAGTTGGTAAGATTTTGCTCAAGATTTTGGTCAGTGCATTTTTGGAGCCCTCTCATTATTCTCTCTCTCTATCTCATACTCTTTGATACATAGAGTTTTTCTGGATCAGTCTAGGAGATTGTGGAATACTTGGTGATTTGGAGAAAGAAGGAAAAGGAAGAGTAGGAACGTGCAAGTTGACATTGGGATAAAAAACTACAACAGTATTTGATTGCAGGTACCGAGTTTCATATTTGTTTTCCTCACTAGTTTTGGCATGCATGGTGTATGGATGTGGATTTTCTTGGCCTTTCCATTTCTGGGATAGCCATGGTGTTTTGGGTTTACTTCCATTGTATTGTTTCTCCTAGAGACAACCATGACTTGCAAAATACCGGTGCCTAGGAAATATTGAAATCAGAGGTTAGATGTACACAATTTTAACATTTCGTTTGACAGAATATTCATAAGGAGAATAATGATTGTGGTGGTTCAGGAATGGTGAAGACTTCGGAGTTTTGATCCATGTGAATTACCCTATAATATGAGGGGGATCAAGAGGCTGTATGGCTCAGTGGGTTTTCGAATGGGCCAAGTATGAAATAATGAGCAGAGACTTTCAAAATATGTAGAGGTGCTCAGAAGGAACGGAGGAGGAATCCACAAGAGACAGGCTAAAAAGTCTTAAGAATTTGTCTCTCATGAACTCATAGGAAGTAGATGTAGGTGGAATGTGATCAACAAGAGAGATTCGTGGAGCTTTAACTAAGGGGGCGCAACAATTTTAACACATGAGCATTATTCATACACGAATTCATGAAAAAAATGTGTACCACTGGAAACGACATTACACGAATCATCAAAACAGAAAAGCATGGAAAGATGATTATACATAAATAATAGATTGCTAAGAAAAAAGATAACACAGATACATACTACTCATTGCTCCATCTGGAATCCAAATAAACAACACTTTATATCATATTATGTGCAAAACAACTCTCCCAAGTATGTATCTCCGAGCACAAAGAGCACAATCATATAGAACTACAACAAAAAATCTCCAAAATTTTGAACGTTTCTTTCATCTCTGAACCCTCTACATATAGAGTTATCCCTTAGGGTTTATGATAGAATAATCATTCATGATGAGCCCGCACATGTGAAAATTAAAATATCCTAACCAAATAGCAAAGCGTGCATCAAAAAATCACTCCTGTAATCAGAGAATCAAAACAGAATCGGGTGAAATCGAGATTTTACCAGAAAAACATCATAATCAAATAGTAAAAGAAAAACATAGTTGGCCATGAAGGCCAAATACTAGAATCTTCAAAATGGGGCGGCGAGGAGTGGGCTATGAACAGGTGGGCAGTCTAGTTTCCATCGCATGATTCCACCTGCTGTGCAAAACCTCTACTCCATCGTTATGAAATTACGAATCGTGTCGCACGTGATTGGCTCTTTAGCAGAGATTTCCTGGAAAAAATGAATAAAACATAGTTGTGTTTGTTCTGCCAAAGCCCATGCTGTGCTTGACTTAAAAAATCGGAGATCAGATTTCGTAGGGGGGCCTGTATAGTTTGTGGTATTGTATGGGAGGGTGCTAAATCACTGTAGGATGACATGTAGCACTGTAGAGGGTTTCCAAAAGCGGCCATTCTCCCCACGCATGTATACAAGATGCCAGCGGGGGGCGAAATAGATCATGAGCCATCATATGCATGATAAGGAGCCAAGATGAGCGGAAGATGGTGAAGGTTTAATAGTGATAGGAATTATGGATAATGCATGGAAATGATGGAATTAATGTGGAGTTAGTGGAATGGATAACGCTAAAAAGAGTGAGACAAAGGCCATGGGAGGGCTTTGATGATGTGGTAGGGAGGTGGGGCCCAAACTAATATTGCAAATCACAATTGGGAGTTTTTTTATGAGAAAGTGGAGAGTAAATGCTATGATTTGTGATGTGTGAAATGTGATGAGCGAAGGTGACATGGAAAGGAGATGAGCCGACCCGCAGATCACAAGTCGGAGCTTTTTTTATGTGAAAGAGAAGGGTAAATGTTAAAACTTGTGATGTACAAAGTGCGGTGACCAAAGGTGACATGACAAGGAGGTGGGCCCGCCCTCAGATCACAAATCATAGCTTTTTTAATGAGAAGTGGGGGGTAAAATTTATGATCTGCGAAGTGCGATGTGCGATGGTGGAAAGTGAGGATGAAAAAAGGTTAGCGGTAAGTGCTCATTCCTCCTTTGATTGCGGGGTGTCCACCCGACCCGTGCTTGAAGTGCTTGGCATTCACTTTAGCTACTTCTTCTCATCATTTGCTTAGCTCTGATGTTGTCTTATCCGCTCATAAGAACCATAAGCAAACATTGCCTTATAGGGACCACTTCTCCAACTTGTGTGCACTCACAGGCCAACACATTGATTGTTTTATGGTTGGCTCTCATGATTCCTTTAGTTTTTGGGTTGAGTTATTAGTTCTTGGATCGTTGGTTTGAAAAATGATCTATAGCCCAACAGACAACTGTTGGGTTGAGTTGCTAGTCCTGGAGCCTTGGTTGGACAAATGCTCTGGATCATTAGGTGGGTTGAGTTACTAGTTATGGATACTTGGTTGGAAAAATGCTCTGGAGCCCAAAAACACCTAGGGTTGATTTACTAGTCCCGGAGCCTTAGTTTCAACAAAAACTATGGAGCCCTAGAGAAGCTTGGATAGAAACCAATCCATGATGGTTGTGATGTATGACCATGAGGTGGAATTAGTAGTTGAGGCTTGAGGTTGTTTGGTCTCTAGAAGCCCTATATTGATTTTGATTGATGTGTTTGATTATATCCCACATTCATGCTTGGGAAATGGCATGGAGGTGATTGGTTGAAGAGAGATTTTTCTCAACCAATATATGGTTGGGTGGAATGTGGAAGTCCCATATCTGGTTCACTTTTACAATCATTAATAGTGGATTCTATTGTGGTTTTATCCACTCTAATTATGTTTTTATTATGCTAGTAATAATCATGTATTTTATCAATGATTATGTATACATCTATCTATTTTTTTACTTGTAAATCAATGCACAATGTATCTATGGTCAAATAGATTTTATTTATTCTAATGATGTAAGGGATCAATTCCTCTTATCAATACTAAAATAGGTATGATACCCATTTGTTATGTTCTCTTTTTTATACCTGTAGCTTTCATGTTTGTGATATATTTGAAAAAATGTGTCCCATGGATAGGAGGGGACCAGATGAGTTTTTAAATATGTGATTTCTTTTGTATCATATTCTTGTTGTTGTTTATCATCTCTGAATTTTTCATGAAGTCCTGGGAATAGCAATAGTTTCTCGACCTGAAAAGGTGGCTCAAATCCTCGGGATGTAGGCACGGAACTAAGTATTTGGGTCCCTACTGTTGAACCCTTAGTTAAACTGAGAGGAGGGGGGGGGGGGGGGTGAATCAGTTTAACACATACATGGAATTTTAAAACTTTTCTCTTAAAACTTATTTACACCTTCACTTCATGATCAACTTAATATGTGAGCAATATTTATTAGTGAGCAACAAGTATCAAACATATTTGTTAATGTAACACCAGTCTTAATATGTGAGCAACAAGTATTAAGGAGATTAGATAAACCACATCAACACATAGACATCATGCACAAAGACACCAGATATAAGTGGAAACCCATAAAGGGAGAAAATGACATCTTATTATTTTTGTGATGCAAAGGAAAGCTCCAACTCCCTCTCACCACCAATTTTCTGTAGGCACCAACCTACAGGAGGCTCCTACCTCAATTCTGCAAGCTACAACTTGCAAGGAAGCTCCAACTCCCTCCAATTTTCTGGAGGCACCAACCTACAGGAGGCTCCAACCTCAGTCAGCTGAAAATGATAGCTATCAAGCTTCAACTTGATAGGGAAGCTCCAACTTACTCAATTTATCAACTGGAATGTTTACTGATTTACCTCAGATATTAGCTTTGATCTGTAGCATCTTTTTTTGCTCTTCTTTTCTTTATCTTCTCTGCCTCAATCTTCTATACTCTGCATTATCTATATTTACTCTCTCTCTCTCACCTCTTGCAACTTTCTTATTTCCTTCATCTCTTTTCAATTATTCTGCACACTCTCTTCTTCTCTCATTTTGTTTTCATAACTTTATCCCCTTGGATATTATCCTATTTTATACAAACTAGATTCATGGTTGTTTGTATTCTACTAGGAATTCGAAATGGACAGCCATATCTCTTTGCCTTCTGCCTCCTCAACTCTTTTATCTGCTCATTGAGAAAATATAACTGTAGGTACCAATTTAACATTTTAGTGGGATATTTCTTTTTCCTTTGGATACTTGCCTTTGCATCACAAACAATATAAAACAAAAACATTTACATTCAATTACTATGAAAACTCCAGCTCACTCATTCAGCCTCTTGGCTTGCTGTGCATTTGTCTATTCTTTGACTGTGTCTTTGTCCCTTTTGGCTCTGTTTGTTTCCTTATTCACTGTCACAGGGTAATTTCCATCTGTCATACATATGTAACTGTGCTTTTTATATCAAGATAATTGATTCTCGGCACAAGAATAAAAAGACATTCTGATATGTGCTCTACTGTGGTGTAACTACTATGCTTTTGTAATCAGCACCTTTTATATACATAACACAACTTTAGCTCTCGGCATAATAGTAAAAACCTTTTACCATATAAAATTCCCTTTTAGGCCCACCATCCGAACTTTTTTTTGTGCTCCGATGCGATGAGTCTCCTCCGATGATTTCCGATTGCGATTACACCCTTTACGATTGTTCCGATGCGATTAATCGCAATCACAAACTTCATTGGTATGTTCCACTACTCTGCCTTCGTGCCGATGCGATGGCCCCACACTGCATAGATATATATGTTCTCCAACGAAATGTAAAGACCCATGAATTCACTTTAGTGAATGCCCAGCACGCACATCATTTTCTATAAGTTTCGACTTTAGCACAATATATAAATATATCACCATGTACGCATATTCCCTGAGTCAATCATTATAAACATTAACATAAGGGGTCAATTCCATTTAATCAATAGAATATCATGTATCCAGGCCCACTTTCCATGCTTTCCGATGCTATACATTACTCCTCAACTTCTTCCCATTGTAATTGATCGCAATTGCAATTTCCATTTGAATGTATCGACATTCCAATGCTTCGATGCTCTGATGTGATTAGGCCAGAATTCAAATATGCGTTAATCACAGTTTATAAGCCCATCGGGTCCAGGCTTCAATTGCAATCGCAAGTTTTGGTTGGATGTTCTAATATGCCTATACTCTGATGCTCCGATGCGATTAGGCCAGAATTCAAATACGTGTTAATCACAGTTTATAAGCCCATCGGGTCCGAGCTTCAATCGCAATCACAAGTTTTGGTTAGATGTTCCAATATGCCTATACTCCGATGCTCTGATGCGATTAGACCAGAATTCAAATACGTGTTAATCACAATTTATAAGCCCATCGGGTCCGCGCTTCAATCGCAATCACAAGTTTTAGTTGCATGTGATCCACTGCCAACTTTTTTTGATGCGATTGATGAGGGTCCACCATATAAGGCTTTTCCTTTGATAGAACCTTTGGTTCTTTGGATCTCACGCTACATATAAATGTATATGCTTTGGACCTTTATATATATAAGGCACATCATATGTATCTTACTGCATATAAATAAGCTTTCGCTTCCGCCTTTAGTGTAACCTCCGGCTGGGTAATGATTCTCGGAATAAGGTTTATATATATACTTTGTTGCTTGGGTTAAGATTCCTAGAATATTATGTATCCTTCTGCCTGGGTTATGGTTCTCGGAATTGTGTTTATGTATCCTTAGGCTGGGGTAATGATTCTCCGAATTTTATGTAGAAAATATCTCTGCCTCTGCCTCTGCCACCACCTTAGCTTCCACTCTTCTGTTTGATTGTTACATTTCGACATTCTTCTTCCGCCTGTCTCCTTTGCTTCCTTTGTTCACTTCTTTGTTGCCCGCTTTGTTTGTCTCTATCTTTTCTACCTCTATTGCCATCAATGAAAACATTTCCAACAGTCTCCCCCTTTGGAATTGATGGAAATACACTTCCTTTGTTTTCCTGTTAGGGTCCTTTCTCCTGTTGCATGCTCTTCCTCCCCCTTTGACATCAATGGCAAGGGGTTTGAATTTTTATTTTTATTTTTCAACATTTCATGCATTTCTTGTCTCTGAGATCTTCTGACTTTGTATGCTGCTTCTCCAACCTTTGGATTAGATTCACGACGGGTTCACCACTGACCCTTTAGCCTTTTTATTGATTCTTTTATGCTGGATGTATTCTTTCCATAATCCTTTTGATCCTGAGGACCTGTTTCATGCTTCCCTTGCTGGCTGATCTCCACTTGGAATGATATTTTCGTTTATGTTCTCCCCCTGAAACTGTGATTTTCTTCATATCAGAGAGTAGCATCTAGAGATACTACCCCTAGTCTGTCTCTCAAATATTCAAATGGTTCTCTATCAAGCGGTTTGGTAAATATATCTACTGTCTGTTCTTTTGTTGGTACATACTCCAGTTTTACTATCTTCTAAGCCACTTGTTCTCGGATAAAATGATACTTGATTGGGATATGTTTATTTTTTGAGCGAAGCATAGGATTTTTAGATATACTTATAGCACTTGTATTATCACATTTGATTGAGATAGGTTCATCAATGCTTACGTTCATGTCTTGGAGGGTTTCCTTCATCCACATGAATTGTGTACAACATGCTGCTGCTGCTATATATTATGCTTCTACTGTAGACAGAGAGATAGATGTTTGTTTCTTGATTAACCATACCACCAGACTTTATCCTAGATAGAAAGCACCTCCACTTGTGCTTTTCCTGTCATCCACATAGCTGGCCCAATCTGCATCTGTGTAGTCTGTCAAAGTGAAGCTTTTACCTTTAGGATACCAAAGTCCATACTGTGCTATTCCTTGTAGATATCTGAATATTCTTTTGACTGCAAGAAGGTGATTTTGTTTAGGTGCTGCTTGATATCTAGCCATGAGTCCTACAGCTAGCATGATGTCTGGTCTTGATGCTGTCAGATACAACAAACTTCCTATCATGGATCTGTAGAGTTTTTGATCTATATCAGTAGATCCATCATCAACACATAGCTTGCATCCCGTGATCATGGGAGTTGAAACAGGTTTGCAGTCCTCCATTTTGAACTTTTTCAACATTTCTTTTAAGTATTTTTCCTGTGAGATGAATGTACCTGTTTTCTTTTGCTGAATTTGAAGTCCTAAGTAGAAATTGAGCTCTCCAATCATAGACATCTAAAACTCTGTTTTCATCTCATCAGCAAACCCTTTTGCTAGTTCTTCTCTATTGCTTCCAAACATAATGTCATCAACATATATTACAACAATCAGGAGTTCATTTTCATGGGCTTTTATGTATAGATTGTTGTCTACTCCACCTCTCTTAAAACCTTGTTTTTGCAAATACTTATCTAGTCTTGAGTACCAAGCACGAGGAGCCTATTTTAGTCCATATAGGGCCTTCTTTAGTCTACACACATAGTCTTATTTGTCTATTAAAGAGAAACCTTTTGGTTGTTCCGTGTAGACTTCTTCTTCTAGATCTCCATTCAGAAATGCAGATTTCACATCCATTTGATATACCTTGAAGTATTGGTAGCATGCAAAGGCCAGAAATATTCTGATGGCCTCCATTATGGCTACAGGAGCAAATGTTTCATCATAATCAAGTCCTTTGATTTGTAGATATCCTTTGCAAACTAGTCTGGCTTTATTCCTGATTACCTGTCCTTGCTCATTCATTTTATTCTTGAATACCCATTTTGAGCCAATGATATTTTTCTCAATTGGTCTAGGAACTAGTTCCCATGTATTGTTCTTCTCAATTTGTTCCAATTCTTCATTCATTGCCTTCACCCAATGCTTTTCCTTGCTGCCTTCTTCAAACTTATTTGGCTCTATTTGTGATAACATGGCTATGTATACTTCTTTTGTCTATTTTGTTAGCTACCCTCCAGTTTGGACGCCTACTTTCTTTTCTCCTATGATCTGATCTTCAGGATGATTCTTTTGAGTGTACCTTGAGGGGGCTTTCGAGCTCAGCTCCGCATCTTCTGTGGTCTTGTTTGTTTCATCATCATTTTGGTTTTCTTCTTCATGGTTTTCTGATGGACTACAACAATCTGTATCTCTTTTATTGTTTGGAAGTTCTTCATCAATTCTCATGTCAATACTTTCTACTATTTTTCAAAGAGTCTTGTTGTAGCACATGTACCCTTTACTTTTGGAAGCATAACCCAGAAAAGTCCCTTCATCTGCTCTTGCATCAAATTTCCCAAGATTTTCATCATTATTTTTTATGTAACACTTGCTTCCAAAGATTCTAAAGTGTTTAATTGAAGCTGGTTTCCCATGCCATAGTTCATAAGGAGTCTTGTCACTGCTTGGCCTTAAGTGGGCTTTTTTTAGAATATGCATGGCTTTGTGTACTGCTTCTGCCCAGAAGGTTTGAGGAATATTACTCTCTTGCATCATGGCTCTGGCTATTTGTTGTATAGACCTATTTTGTCTCTCTGCTACTCCATTCTGTTGAGGTGTCCCTACAATAGTAAATTGTTGCTTTATTCCATGTTCATTGCATAGGTCTGCAAATTCATAATCAGTGAATTCACCTCCTCTGTTTGATCTGATGCATTTCAGCTTGCATTCTATCTGATTTTATGCTAACACTTTGAATATTTTGAATTTTTCCAGAGCTTCCGACTTATTCTTGAGAAATGCAACCCATGTCATTCTGGAGAAATCATCTATTATCAGCATGAAGTAGGATTCTCCACTTGGTGTTTTAGTTCTTGTAGGTCGGCACAGGTCCATGTGCACAAGTTGTAGTGGTCTTCTTGTTGATAAATCATATTTGGCCTTGAAGGATGTGCGAGTATGATTTCTTAATTGACATGATTTTCATATGGTATTAGAAGGCCTCTTTATTTCTGGCATGTCTCTGACATCTTTCTTCTTGCTTATTCTGATGATGTGATCGAAGCTGAGATGTCCCAATCTTTTATGCCATAACCATGACTCCTCAAGCTTTCTAAGATAACATGCTTCATCTTCCTCTTTCACAATGTAAACATTACTCTCTATTCAAACTCCTTTGAGCAGAGTCTTACCTGTGGTGCTTGATCTGACTTCACAATCTTGTGCTCTAAAAAGAAATTCACAACCTTTATCACACATTTGACTGACACTCAGCAAATTTGCTTTCAGCCCATCCACAAGTAGTACCTCTTGGGCCTTTCCTCTGCCATTTTCTAGGTTGACTGAGCCTTTTCCTTTTATTTTTCTCGATTTATCATTGCCAAAGGTAACATTGCCAGATTTCTTTTCATCAAGAGTTATAAACTTGCTTCTGTCTCCAGTCATGTGTTTAGAGCAGCCACTGTCCAAATACCATTGGCTTTTTAGATCCTGAGTAGTTAGAGCCAGGTCACACTTATTCTCCTTCTTTTTCCATTGGAGGCATCCTTTTGTTTGGTATCTTTTGTGAGATGATGAATCACATCCTTTCAGAGGACATTTGGAAGGCATATCTCCAACTTGATTGCATATACAACATTTGATCATAGTTTTTGTAGAATTTTGAGTATGAACAAAATTTATTTGATTCAAAAACCTCCTTGAGGTGTTGAACATCAATATTTATCCATACTTTCTACATTCAATAATTTTTTTGGACAAATTCCTTACAATAAAAAAAATAACCATAGAAATTATTTGCATACCTGATGTAAGGTTGTTTTCTCCATTTGTTTGCTTGAGATAGTCTCTTCATTTTTTGCATCTTTTGCTGGTTTGAATTACTCCTCCTTGTATGACAATATGCAACAATGTGCCTCAGCTTGTGGCAGACATAACAGGTGGTATTCTTCATAGGAGGAAAGAATCTCCTTTGATGGTTTCCAAATTTGACATACTCAGAGGTCTTAGTATTTATTACATTCTTTGCTACTAGTGGTTTCTTCTAATCTTTGTCTTCCTTATTATAGGTTTCTTATTTTGTAGGAATTGTTTGAGTTGCTTCATCATTCTTCTTTGATTTTACAAAAATAATCTCTCTATTTTCCTTTTATTTTCTTCTACTTGATTCTCCTTCATAGCCTATTCTAGTTTTTATCATAGGATATCTTTGAGCACCAAGAATTTCGTTCAACTTACTAGAGCTTGTTGTTTGAGAGGAATTTGTAGACTCTTTCCTCTGACCATTTTCTAATTTCTTCCTCAGACATACAACTTCTTCTTCCAGCTTCTCTTGTTCTTGGGTTTTATCCTTGATTTGCTGAAGTAACATGTCTTCTATCTTCTTGGCTTCTTCAAGCTCTACCTTTAGCTGCATGAGGACTTCTAAATTTTTTTCTTCTCTTACATACTTGAGGAGAATGCCTTTTGTTTTATGCACTTTAGTTTCAGCCTGTCAATCTCCTCCAGAGCACTTCTTAGCTCCCCCTCAAGGCCGACTTCGCCTTCTTCTTCTTCATCTTCTAGCAGGAGTCCGTCAAGTTCTTCTATGGCCATCAATATAAATTCAGAGGTTCCTTCTTCACTTGAGGGTTCATCTGAATCTTCAGATGTACTGTTGTCTTGTTGAGCATAGAAGGATTTTCTGCTGAACTTCTTTCCTTTATGCCAGTTCTTTGATGTATTTTGGACTCTTGAGCCTACTTCCTTACTTTCTTGTGAGGACACTTAGCAGCATAGTGTCCAACTCTTCCACAGTTAAAGCATTTGAAAGTAAGTTTACCTTTGTATTTACCTGAGCCTCCATCCAATTTCTTGACAAATTTTTCCTCTTCTTCATCTGAGCAAGAGCATATGTCTTCCTCTTCTTCTTTCTTCTTTTCTGTTTTAAAGGCTGCCTCCCTCGTACTTGGCTTCTTCTGTGGGAGCCTCATCTCATATGCTGTTAAATTTCCAAGTAGCTGGTTCATGGTCAAGGTCTCCCAATCAGTTGTTTCTTATATTGCAAACACCCTAGGATTAAACCTGGATGGAAGAGATCTTAGAATATTTTTCACAATTATACTTTCTGGCATGGTTTCTCCAAGAGCTTTCATATTGTTAACAATTTCTGCAACTTTTAGGAAGAAACTGTCAAAGTCTTCATCATCATTCATTTTTAAGTTCTCAAACTGGGCTCTATAGACTTGAAGTTTGGCAGTCTTTACTTTCTTGTCTCCCTCATGGATTTTCTCCAGAGTATCCCACATCTCTCTGGCAGTGTCTTTGTGCATTGCTTTGATAAACTCTGTTTCACACCATCCATTCAAGATAGCATTCATGGCTTTTGCGTTAGCTACAAAATCTTGTTTGGATGATTTCTCTAAGTCAGTTGCCTTTGGGGCATATCCTAATTCCATAGCACCCCAAACTTCTATTCCTAGAGACATTATGTATGTCCTCATCCTGATTTTCCAGAAGGCATAATTTGCACCTGTAAAGAAAGGGGCTTTATTGGTTGAGCATCCTTCTCTACTAGTCATCCTGAGAACCTAGAATCTCCTTTCAGTTGTTAAACTAGTACAAAGGAACCTGCTCGGATACCAATTTTTGAACCCTTAGTTAAACTGAGAGGGGGGGGGGTGAATCAGTTTAACACATACATGGACTTTTAAAACTTTTCTCTTAAAAATTATTTACACCTTCACTTCATGATCAACTTAATATGTGAGCAATCTTTATTAGTGAGCAGCAAGTATCAAATAGATTTCTTAATGTAACAGCAGTCTTAATATGTGAGCAACAAGTATTAAGCAGATTAGATAAACCACATCAACACATAGACATCATGCACAGAGACACCATATATAAGTGGAAACCCATAAAGGGAGAAAACGACATCTTATTATTGTTGTGATGCAAAGGCAAGCTCCAACTCCCTCTCACCACTGATTTTCTATAGGCACCAACCTACAAGAGGCTCCTACCTCAATTCTGCAAGCTACAACTTGCAAGGAAGCTCCAACTCCCTCCAATTTTCTGTAGGCACCAACCTACAGGAGGCTCCAACCTCAGTCAGCTGCAACTGACAGCTATCAAGCTTCAACTTGATAGGGAAGATCCAACTTCCAAAATTTATCAACTAGAATGTTTGCTAATTTACCTCAGATATCAGCTCTGATTTGTAGCATCTATTTCTGCTCTTCTTTTCTTTATCTTCTCTGCCTCAATCTTCTACACTCTGCATTCTCTATATTTACTCTCTCTCTCTCTCACCTCTTGCAACTTTCTTATTTTCTTCAGCTCTTTTCAATTCTGCTGCACACTCTCTTCTTCTCTCATTCTATTTTCGTAACTTTATCCCCTTGGATATTATCCTATTTTATAAAAACTAGCTTCATGGTTGTTTTTATTCTACTGAGAATTCGAAATGGACAGCGACGTCTCTTTTCCTTCTGCCTCCTCAACTCTTTTATCCGCTCATTCAGAAAATATAACAGTAGGTACCAGTTTAACATTTCAGTGGGATATTTATTTTTCCTTTGGATACTTGCCTTTGCATCACAAACAATATAAAAAGAAAAACATTTACATTCAATTACTATGAAAACTCCAGCTCACTCATTCAGCCTCTTGGTTTGCTGTGCATCTGTCTATTCTTTGACTGTGTCTTTGTCCCTTTCAGCTCTATTTTTTTCCTTATTCACTGTCATAGGGTAACAACCATCTGTCATACATATGTAACTGTGCTTTTTATATAAAGCTAATTGATTCTCGGCACAAGAATAAAAAGACGTTTTTATATGTGCTCTGTCGTGGTGTAACTACTATGTTTCTGTAATCAGCGCCTTTTATATATATAACACAACTTTAGCTCTAGGAATAATAGTAAAAACTTGTTTAACATATAAAATGCCCTTTCGGGCCCACCATACAAACTTTTTTTTATGCTCCGATGTGATGAGTCTCCTCCGATGATTTCCGATTCTGATTACACCCTTTGCGATTGTTCTGATGTGATTAATCACAATCATAAACTTCATTGGTATGTTCCACTACTCTGCCTTACTGCCGATGCGATGGCCCTACACTGCATATATATATATGTTCTCCAACGGAATGTAAAGACCAATGAAATCACTTTAGCGAATGCCCAACATCCACCTCATTTTCTATAAGTTTTTACTTTAGCACAATATATAAATATATCACCATGTATGCATATTCCCCGAGTCAATCGTTATAAAAATTAACATAAGGGGTCGATTCCATTTAATCAATAGAATATCATATATCCAGGCCCACTTGCCATGCTTTTTGATGCTATACATTACTCCTCGACGTCTTCCGATTGCGATTGATCGCAATCGCAATTTCCATTTGAATGTATCGACCTTCCAATCCTTCGATGCTCCGATGCGTTTAGGCAGAATTCAAATAGATGTTAATCACAGTTTATAAGCCTATCGGGTCTAGGCTTCAATTGCAATTGGAATTTTTGGTTGGATGTTATGATATGCCTTTACTTCGATGCTCCAATGCGATTAGGCCAGAATTCAAATACGTGTTAATCACAGTTTATAAGCAATCAGGTCCGGGCTTCAATCGCAATCGCAAGTTTTGGTTGGATGTTCCAATATGCATATACTCTGATACTCTGATGCGATTAGGCCAGAATTCAAACACGTGTTAATCACATTTTATAAGCCCATCGGGTTCGAGCTTCAATCGTAATCGCAAGTTTTAGTTGCATGTGATCCGCTGCCAACTATTTCTAATGCGATTGATGAGGGTCCACCATATAAGGCTTTTCCTTTAATAGACCCTTTGGTTCTTTGGATCTCGTGCTACATATAAATGTATATGCTTTGGAACTTTATATATATAAGGCGCATCATATGTATCTTATTGCATATAAATAAGCTTCCGCTTCCACCTTTAGTGTAACCTCCGGCTGGGTAATGATTCTAGGAATAAGGTTTATATATATACTTTGCCGCTTGGGTTAAGATTCCCGGAATCTTATTTATCCTTCCACCTGGGTTACAGTTCCCGGAATTTTGTTTATGTATCCTCCAGCTGGGGTAATGATTCTCGGAATTTTATGTAGAAAATTGCTCTACCTCTGCCTCTGCTGTGATAACGACTCTACTTCTGCCTCTACCTCTGATAACGGCTCTACCTCTATATTCAATGCCTCTACCTCTGCCTTATCTTCCGATCTACTGTTTGAATATTACATTTCAACATTATTCTTCCGCTTGTCTCCTTTGCTTCCTTTGTTCGCTTCTTTGTTGCCCCCTTTGTCTGTCTCTATCTTTTCTTCCTCTATTGTCATCAATGACAAAATTTCCAACACCTACCTACTGGTGTGCAGTATTATGCTTATGGTTGTAGCCTCTTGGCTGTTGGAATGCGGTGTTATGCATATCTCTATGGCTAAAAGAGGTCAAAATTTCAATGTGACTCAAGGATAAGAGGCCTAAAAGGTTGGCTTTCCTCGCGGGGGTGTTCTCATTGTTGTACAAGGTATGTTTCTTATTTTTCCATCAGTTCCACTTCATTAAGGTCACCTAGGAGGTTGAATCTCATTATAGTAGCCTCTCGTCAGATTTTTACCCCAGTTGGATGGTTACTTGGGTAGATGTGGGAAGAGTGTGTTACAGAGTGGTATTAGAGCATGGTTCAACCCTCTAACTCGATGGGTCATGTGTTGATCATGCATTTATCTTGGCTGCATATGTTTCTAGTATTATTGAACTCTATATGTGCTTTTTGTATATGTGTTTTGTTGGCCTAGGTGGTGGTGGTGTCACCATGCAAGTGTGGATGGGGTTTTTTTCAACATGTTGTCATGAGTGTATGACTGGTTATATATTGCTCATGCTTTTGTATTTTTTGTGCATGTTTTGTTACATATTGTTAAATATTGTACATGCATTGGTTACTCAAGCATGGTATTAACTTGATGACAATGTTATATGTTTTTTATGACCATGTTATATGTTAACTTGTTGTTGTTATATGTTGGTTAACTTGATGATTAGGGTTATAGTAGTGATATCTTGATTTTATATGTTTCATGTTAATTTGGATTGCCCTATGCATAGGATTAGGGCTATTACATTCATGTACGAGTCAATACATTTGTGATATTGTGTTCTACTAATATAGGTTGACTGTGCATATGTGATTTTTATGCACAAATGATAATTGTTTATCAGTTTATGATGTGAAATTATTAGCTAGTTACTGTTATGAATATCATGAACTTATTAAAGTTTGATTTGATGTGTTGATAAGTTATAGTGTGTTAATATAGATTGATTGTGTAGACAAGATATCCTCCCCTAAGATGCATCAATATATGAGTTTTCTTATGTCAGCTACTTTTTTTTTAATGTTTTATTGTGTTGTCTATTTGGTGTTTGAGTGTTGGTGTCTATTATGTCATCTATTTATTGTCGATTTTTTTACTAATCATGTTGTGAAACCAGCTCCAAAAAGAGAATAAAAGAGATATCAACGCCTTATAAATAAGCCACTTCGATGGGGAAACCTCCAATACATTACATGAATGAAAAATTCTTGGATGATTCAAATTACAAAACCTCCTTTCTATATATAGGAGTCCATGGGGCCACAATGTAATCCTAGATGACCTAACAATAATAATTTAAGGGCACAATAATCACAGTATGGGGGTTACAATAATAACAATAAGGGGGTTACACTAACAACAATAAGGGACAATAATAGTAATATAGGGACCTAACATGCCCCTCTCCTTCAAAAAAATGTTGTCCTCAACGCTTGAGTAGCTCTGGATGCTTCTGTATAAAATTCTCATCTTGCCATGTAGAATCTTCAGTGGATAAGTTCTTCCACTTGATGAGATACTCTGAAATTGATCAATTCCGTAGCTGTCGAGTTCTTGTTTCCGTGACCACTTCAGGTTCGAATATGATTTTTCCTTCCTCCTCAAGTTCTGGTAATATTGTTTAAACTCGAAGATTTTCACCTATAACCTTCTTTAAGCATGAAACATGGAAAATTGGATGCACTCGTGAAGAAGCACGAAGCTCCAATTTGTATGCCATAGTACCAATCTTTTGCAACACCTTGTAAGGACCATAGTACTTTGGCGATAATTTATTATCCTTCTTAGCTTGCTTGAGGGACATTTGTTTGTATGGTTGTATCCATAAAAATACCCAGTCTCCTACATCAAAACTTCTCTTGCTGCGATGTTGATATGCCTGTTGTTTCATTCAATTTTGTGCCAAATTCAAGTTGTCCTTTAAGAGTTGGAGAACTTCCTATTGATGCTCGATGTGATCTTCCACTGCTTGAACCTTTGAATTTCTCTTAAAGATGATGTGATGGATGGTGGATGATATCCATAAAGTGCCATAAATGGGGTCATTTTTACTGTAGTATGGAAGGAAGTGTTATACCACCATTCAGCTAGAGGTAAACACTTGACGCATTGTGTTTGTTTATTAGATACAAAACAACGAAGATATGAAGAGTTTCCCACGATCACCTCTTTGAGATGAAATTCAGATGCCTCAAAAAGCCCTAAATTCCATAGATCATATCTCTGAAAATATTGCGAACCAATATCTTAAATTTTGGGACAATGTTCCTCAGGATTGCGGCTTTGCACTCTAAAAATTTCAGCTTCTGAACCTTCGTAGAAAAAAAAATTATAGCGAAAATTCCACGATGACTTGTTTGGAGCAGCGAAACCCTAGAATCTCATATCTCTGATACCAAATGTTGTGAAACCAGCTCTAAAAAGAGAATAAAAGAGATATCAACGCCTTAGAAATAAGCCACCTCGAGGGGGAAACCCCCAATACATTACATGAATGAACAATTCTTGGATGATTCAAATTACAAAACCTCCTTTCTATATATAGGAGTCCATGGGGCCACAATGTAATCCTAGCTGACCTAACAATAATAATTTATCGGCACAATAATAAAAATATGGGGGTTACAAGGGTAAAATAATAACAATAAGGGGGTTACACTAACAACAATAAGGGACTATACTAGTAATATAGGGACCTAAAAAATTGTGTGATATGAGTAAATGTCTATAATATTGCATGAATAAATGATTTGGTCCTAAAATGGTTGTACTAACGCGCTATGTGTTGATATGGTTGATGTGTACTTGAGTATAAGTAGGTGACAGTTCTAGTATTATGATTGTTACTATTATTTTGTTTGGACATGGTTTTTAGTATTTGTAGGTGTTTATTTTAGTTAGTAGATATGATGTCTTGGTATTTGGAACATGTGACTTACATGTGTGAACAATTGCAGGGAAACATGCTTGGTATTAGCATGAAAAGATAATAGTTTATGTGTTTATATAACTAACATATGAGTGATATGAAAATACATAGTAGGAGTCGATTGCAACAACATAAATGGTAAAAGAAAGAAATTGGGTAAGAATCCCTTTATATATGTTTGGAAAACCTAATTCTAAACGAATGAGTGCTTTTCATATGAGAAGTCTTATTAAACCTATTATTGTTTGGCATTATATGTACATGTGTTATATTTATGAACATATATTTGACGAGTATAACATTTTATTTTTAGTTATGGATGGATTCGTCAAAGGATTGGAGTCCCTTGAGAGATGATATATGTATATGTTCATATACAAGGCAACGTGATTGGAAAAACAAGGTGAGGTAACTAGATTTTTTTTAATGTTTAATTATGCACTAACAATTATTTAGCTAAGGCAGTATGATGTAGGGGATTGCATGGCAAGAGACTGCCATGAAATTGTGGAGAAGGATCGGGTTTAGTTTTCCCTCAAAAGCACTAGGGGTAGCACATAAGGATTGAGTTATGGTGTCTGTTTATAGTACTGTGTTTTTGGTATTTTTGATTTGTTTGTGCTTGATTTGTAGTCTTGATTGCATCGAGTGCATGATGATGGCACTTTGTTCATGGTGTCATATTTCTATTGGTTTTCCATGGTTTTTTTTATGATTTCATTTTAGGTTTTAAGTCTTCGGCATTGGTTGGGTAAGGTAGAATGTAATGGAGTGCGAGGAGAGCTTTGTGGTACCCAACAAGTAATGAAATGCTTTTATGAAGCCTAATGCATGTATAAGGGTAGCTAAAGGTAAGAATAGGACAACCAGTTGGATTGGTTGGGTTCCTTGAGCTAAATTGATAGTGGAAAAATAGTCGCGAGAAAGGTAACAGGAAACATGAAGTGAATGGATCTAAGGTGTTAGATGTCTTGGCTATGCCGAGAAATTTTATTCTCAACGTTGTGAATATTTTGCATGGATAAAGGAAGTTCTATGTATATATGTATCTATGTAATTTTTTGATAGGGTTATCAAAGAGAATTATTTTGGAGGAATGATTTATCATTCATGTGAATGGCATGAAGATATTACTAGCCTTATGGGGAATAAAGTGGGAAGAGTAACCCTCAAACATATATGACGTCAATACCATGTGGACATGAATAGATATTGCATGCTTGTATGATGCCTATTTTTATGTTATGGACAGGTAATGTTGAGGGTTACATCAACGAAGTGAAGGTAGTGTGATCTACAACATGCTGAGTTAAGCATGGATAGTGGAAAGACACTAAAATCAAGGCATCTTGTGGGGTCAGTGTGTGGTATATGGATGTGCAATACTACTATTGTGTATATGTTGTGTGTGTTGTCTATTTAGTAATTGTACCAATGTTGATGTGTAAATGTTGTATATGTAGTATTGTGTAGATATGATGTTGTATGCTTGTTGTATATATGGTGTTGTGTATATATGTTTTTATATGTATATTGCATATGAAGTGCTAGGTATAGATGGTGCTATGTACATGTTGGATATGCAGTGTTATGTTGTAATATTCCCAAATTTTCACATCATATTCAAAATATTAGAGTCCTTGCTTTTCTTAATGAATTAAATAAATAAAAGGGTCGAGGGACCCACAATCCTCAATCTGAAAAAATATCCACTTTGTCTATGTGAATGTGGATTAATTTAGCCTAGATCTACATAACAAGGTAGTTGAGAAACTACTAATTTGAATGAAATTAGAGAACCTATCTCATTAATGAGATAGATCATGGAGGTTGACACAGTCAACTAAGATCTTGAAGGGATCAAACAGAGGATGATTAAGTCAAATAAGATCTTGAAGATGTAAAATATCATGGGACATTGATGATAAAGTGATGGAGGATGTTGTGCCAACAAGGCACACTTGATGGAAGGTGTACATTGCGCCTAGACATGATGGTTGATTTGGTCAAACAACGCAGTCCAACTTGGAGGATCTTGTCCACATGTGACAGCGCAGTCTAGATGAGGGCCAAGGCTTGGGAAGGCTCAAATGTTATTTAAAGAAGATGAAGTCAAGGATGAGGGATGCTGATTATTTCTTGATGTAGGATCTTTTCAGATCTGGAATTATCATGTGACATTCCACTACTTTCTTGGGATGTTTAGTAGAGATTGCAGGTGTTGTTTAGCACAAGGTGTTCCTGGTCGGGAATCCCACCTCTTTCTTATAGTAGCTCTAGAAAGAGGATTGTACTTCTTTATACATTAGAATTTAAGTGCCATATCATTTTCCTTCTTCTGTAGAACACTCATATTCAGAAATTGTAGATTTCTGAAGATCAGTTTGGAAGGAGGAAGCTGTCTTGAGTACTTCAACTGGAGAAATAGTGAGGGTTTATTCCTATCACCTTGGCCTTAAAGATCAGCTTCCCAGAGCTTCATTTCATATCAAGCATTAGGCCAAAAGTTATTTACCTCCCAGCATTAGTACTTCCTTCAAGAATTACGTTGTCTATCTTGCAGATCTAAAAGGAGGAAGGAAGTTGCTAGTATTTCAGCTAGAAATCTTGTGAGGGATAATCCCCTCACATTTCCATCAATCTTACCATCAGCCTAGAGTTTATTACAACATTTTTTAGTAGGCAGAAGGGCTCTCTTTCCCTCACATTGTAGTTTCTAAAGGTAGTTGTATTGCAGCAGCTGTAATCATCATTGGAGGATTGAGAAGCTATATCTAGAGCTTCTAGCTGATAGATCTGAGGAAGGGATCAGCCCTTCAAGCATATATATGATCTGATATCATATTTTAGTCATCTATTTGTCAAATCTAGCTTCAGATCTGTATTTCCTAGCAGATCAAGGATCAAATCCTAGGAAGGTGATTTTCCAAAGTTGCAGATCTGGAAAATCCTTTCTGGGTTATCTTCGGAATCCGTCACGTTGGCTAGATCTTGAATCTTGGCATCATCTGAGCTCCATATTTGAGTATATTTCTGTTTTCCTTTTCATCCTGCAACTATATGTTTATATTTTTCTCAAGGGATAATGCAATATTTGCTTCATTGACTCTCCAGTTATGTTGTACCTGTTGTAGCATGCTTTCTGGGTGACTCTAGACCAACTTTTTGGCTAGATATACGCACATTTTGTACATTGTGTAACTGATTCTTCTCCAATATAATAAAATGGCTCAGATTCTCTATAAATACTATTGTTGTCTTAAGATTTATTGTTTATATTTCTATAAGTTCTTATACTGTGTGAAGTATTACGGCATTCTCCCTTTTGTAATATTCCTAAATTAGCATGCTGCTAATCGAAATATTGATTTTTGTATTTTTCACCTAGTAGATTGAATAAATAGGTAATTAGGCCCAGGAACAATAGAATATGAGTAAAATCCATCATAGTATGAAAAGGGATCATCATTGGAGCTAGATTTCGCACCCTCATGTGTGAAAAGGGACCTTTGCATATGGACAAGGTCAAGTTTGACGAAGTCAACAACGCTGGGATAAGAGGTGGAGATCATTTGGAGAGACAGCGCAATATGAATGGGAGGAAGTTTCCTTGGTGGAGGAAACCCTAAGGAGTTGGACCCATGGTGAGAGAGCTTTCACTTGTTTAAAAGGAAGGCAAGGCATCCATTGTTATTCATGTTATGGATTATTGATTTCTAGGTCTGTTTAGACTTTGTGCATTCTCTTGATGTTTAGCAGGGTTGCTGTGATGCTTAGCACTGGGTGTTCCCGAGAGGGAATCCCATCTCCTTTCTTGAGAAGCCTCTTGAGGGAGCTCTCACTTCATTTCTCCAAATCCAGGCTCAAGGGCAAGCCACCTCCTTCAGCTACAACGTTATTTCTGTTGAAGTGTAATGTTGTGTTGCAGAGTGTTGCAGTGGAGGTTCTACAACACCACTTATGGAGCTATTTTTCAGAGGAGGAAGGCTAATTTCCTTTGGAGGATCAGTGAGGGAGAATTTGAGATGATTCCCATCATCTTTGGCACCAGGCCAGCCATTTTCCATCATCTACAGTGCAGTCCCTCTCATTGACTGTGTTATTTTCAGTGTATATCTGCAGTGAGGGTTGCAGTGTTTATTTGGAGGGAGACATCTTCAGTGTTAGGATCAACCTTTCGTTTGGAATATCAATTGGAGGAGGTTGATTCATCTTGTGCATCATCTACAACCATCTCCATCTAGTTCTTGAGTTGCAGCTGCTTCTCAACCCTGCTACTCCAGCATTTTTTCCATTTTGTATATTTCAGGAAATCCTTCTAGGATTGTCTTGATATTATATTTTAGGGGTTAGAGCTTTTCTCCCCACATTATTTGAGCCATGCATTTACATATCTATGTATTTACATTATTTCTATATCAGGTCCTCCTACAAACTGCGTAGTCATAGCCTTGAGATTTCCATACGTAGCAGTGTTCTTTATTTTCATGTATATGTTCTATTGAGGCTTGCATGGCCTATCTTGAGTGATTGTTTCCTCAAGTATTTGTACTGTTTTTCTTCTATGAGATCAATCTGATGGCTATTTGGATCTTCTCATGTTTTATGCATTGATATAACACTGCTACTCCATTTTGTGTTCTTACATTACTACATCTCCAAATTTGGAACATCTTAAGGTCTTCTTATTGTTGCATAAATTCCCTATTTTGGGATATTACAGTGGTATCAAAGCATCATCTTGGCTTAGCCTGTGATTTTCAGCCAAATAAGATAGAAGAATATTAGAAGGATGAGATTACTCTCATCACTTTTCAGACTTGAAAAGAACCTCTCGAAGGAGGAGGAGCAAATAGAAGAGGAAGGTCCATGGACTTCCTATTCTCATGAAGAAAAAGAAAGCGAGCATGAGAGATACTTGGATGATTAGATTCTAAGTGAGTACCTTGTTGAGTACAAATATCAAACTAGAGCCTTCAAGGAGACTCTAGCTTTCCCGCAGTTCATTCAGTTGGAGGAAGAGAGGAGACCTTGCAGCACAAGAAGAATGAAGGACAATAGGTTTCTATTCTCTACTTTTGATGGATCATCTTCAACAAGGGCTTGGGCTAGAAAACTTGATGCATTCTTCCTACTACATCCAGTGGTAGAGAAATAAGTTGTAGAAATTGTAGTGCTGCACCTTGAGGGTGAGGCCAATATTTGGTGGTCCAACCATTTGATTCATGCAAGATTGTATACTTTTGCTGTGTTTACTCAAAGTTTCAATAGGAATTTTGGAAAAAAGGAATCAGAGGAGAAGAGACCCTCACCACCATCAGAGGAGACTTGTACCAGTGTTGTCACAACTTTGGGAGAGCAGCCTTCCACATCACCAATTGGGGAAGGCAACACATTCGAGGAAGAAACTCTTGCAGCCATACAAGATTCTTCCAAACTTCACCAAGGTATGCATAAGTTTTTATCTCCTATTGTTTTAGAAAATTCTATGGAGGATTGTATACCATTGCATGCTGCTTATTTAGACCAAATTACTTCCACTGCGCTGTGCAACCTTAACTTGTTCAACGAAGGGGGGAACCATCATGCTCATATACCATTGATGAGTTGTATACCACACTTGAGGTTGGGGTTTGAAAACTTGGAGGAGAGGATGAATATTTTTCCAAACAAACTTACACAAAACCATAGTTTCATCCTTGAGTTGGAGCATGAGACAACAAGTACACCATTGGAAATATTAACAATGCTGTCAATTTGCAGCAATAATGAGTTGGGAGCCCAACCATTGTTGGACTATTCCAATGACCTTCCCATATGCATAACAAGAGGTGAATAGATAGATGATGGAGGACATCTTAGGATGGATATCATCTCTCATGTTTGTGTTGGATACTTCTTGATGAGCCATACACATCATGATGGGATGTTTTTTCCTACCACCTATTTAGATCCTTGTGGGATCAAATTGGTCATTTAGGAGATTGGATTTCAATATCCCATGAAATGCAAAGACAGAAAATTGACTTGGGAGGATGGTATTCTTCTTTGGAAGGGTACCAAGATTGAGCATGATGGGAGGCACCCACATTTGGATGAATGGGTGTGGATGGAGAGCAAGAAGCTGGTGAGCTACTTGCAAATATATGACACTGGGTAGTAGGAGGCTTGGCTGCGTTGGCTACTATTGAAAGAGTTTGGCCATCATGAGACATATCCTTTTCCAAGGGTATGTGGGTGGAGGAAGTATGGCAGGATACTTGCATCATTGGGCAGCAAGGAGTATGGATACATTGTTTTGGTATGACATCTTTCATATCAATAATTATGTCTTCACCACATGATATATATGATGGGGGTATGAGGAGGCAACAAAAACTTATGTTGCTTTGAGGCTTTTTGGAGAGCAAGGGTTGATTTTCTCTCAGACTTTACATGATGTTGTAGGAGTAGGAGATGGCACTATCATGGTGCGAAGGGGCTACTCCTTAGCCTTGAATGATATGGAAGTACTTCCACTTTGGAAGGAACTTCTTATATGTAGCAAGGTTATGGGAGATGTATTTGACAATGAACATGTCAAAGAATGGAGCTATGAATTGGTAGAAGCCTATTTGCATAGGCCAACAACACTGTCACTTTGGAGCTTGGACTTATTGATGGAGTGTCCCTAGGATCACTTCACTTTTGATGCACTTGATGGACAAGGAGGAGATGAGAAAGACAAAGTAGTGGATGGAGACATATATTGCTATGATATGTTCTTCTTGGTTTGGATTTCCAAACATAAGAGGAAGGAGCTTCAAGAAGCACATGATTCATTTCTCTTCATGGGAGTATGCCTCACCCGTATGGAAGACTTATTCATGGATATATGTATCATCTTACTTTCAGTATATGGTAATAATATATTTTTTTCATTTATTGATTTTCACATTCTTACCATTTCTATTCAGTGCATTGCTCCACAAGAGGGCAAGCTTTTCATTGAGCTCCATGGTAAACATTAGGCCAAATTATATGATGGAGACAACCATCTTTTATATGGCCTTGGGAAAGTGTTTTAGCTTTTCATGTATGTTTAGCTAATGTACCCCACCATTCATTATTCATTAGTAGACATTATGACATACATAATTAACCATGTATTAAGAAAGAACTTGCCATGTAATTTTTTAAAGTAGCAGTTTGGAAAATTGTGTTGTCACTATTGGGAAAATTGTTGGTACCTTCTTGTACCACATGAAACCTTTAGCATTTTCCTCATTTTGGTGTTCATCATGATTTAATTTTCTGATATTTATCTTATATGTATTGGAAGCATGATTGGGATAGAGACACATGAGTTGGATGTGTCCTTTGGGGAAGAGGATTCCCACACTTTTCACATTGCATGTTTTAATGGGAGCATGAGAGGAGATATGGCCACCACATCCAAACACTTGTTTATTTTTTTTGAGGTGGGACATGTGATTGATCGGATGCCATATGATGGTGGTTTCCAACTCATCATATATGGACGGATTTGGGCTAGTATGTTTTATAACATTGGAGAGGAGGTCCTTGAGGATCTAGTCTTCTTCTTGCCACTTGAGGGCAACATTATTGCAGCCCAAGATCAACAAAAACTCTACACTTATCTTAAGTGGAGAGGAGGACAATGTGGGGTAGGCTATTTTGTCTACCATGGTCATATTTTCAGCCCACCTACATTTCCAAAGCTCAAGGTGGAAGAGGATTTTCAGGAGTTGCCATGTTGGGAGGTAACTCATTTTGTATGGATGATTGCTTGGGGATGGAGGATTCACATGGGAATGGTAGTTCCCAACACTTTTCAAATTCCATTCGTCAAGGAGAACTATGGAAAACAACTTATTGACTTCTTGAGTACTCTACTTGTTCATGATGATAGCTATTTAGCTAACTTGCATGCTTGGGAGAGGCAATATGGAGATTTATTCATGACACAACATCTCATTCCTTGGAGGAGCTTATAATATCTGGATGCTATAGTGGGAGGAGGGGAGACTTATCATTTCTATCCTTGCAATTTCTTGAGGAAAAGCAACATTTGGGAGGGGAGGACTGTAATATTCCTAAATTAGCATGCCGATAATTAGAATATTGATTTTTATCTTTTGCACCTAGGAGATTGAATAAATGGGTAAGGAGTCCCATGAACAAAAAATATGAATAAAATCCTTCATAGTATGAAAATAAATCATCATTGGAGTTGGATTTTGCACCCTCATGTGTGAAAAGGGACCTTTGCATATGGACAAGGTCAAGTTTGACCAAGTCAATGGCGTTGGGATAAGAGGTGGAGATCACTTGGAGAGACAACGCAGTATGAATGGGAGGAAGTTTTGTTGGTGGAGGAAACCCTGAGGAGTGGACCCATGGTGAGAGAGATTTCACTTGTTTAAAAGGAGGTCAAGGAAGCCATTGTTATTCATGTTATGGATTATTTCTTTATTGGTCTATTTAAACTTTGTGCATTCTCTTGTTGTTTAGCAGGGTTGCTGTGCTGCTTAGCACCGGTTGTTCCCAAGTGGGAATCCCATCTCCTTTCTTGACATGCCTCTTGAAGGAGCTTTCACTTCATTTCTCAACATCCAAGCTCAAGGCCAAGCCACCTCCTTCAGCTCAACATTATTTATGCTGAAGTATAACGTTGTGTTGCGGGGTGTTGCAGTGGAGGCTCTACAACACCACTTCCGGAGCTATTTTTCAGAGGAGGAAGTCTTCTTTCCTTTGGAGGATTAGTGAGGGATCATTTGAGATGATTCCCATCATATTTAGCATCAGGCCAACCATTTTCCATCATCTACAGCATAGTCCCTTTCATTGACTACGTTATTTACAGTGTATATCTGTAGTGAGGGTTGCAGTGTTTGTTTGGAGGGAGAGATCTTAAGTTTTAGGATGAGAATTTCACTTGGAAGATCCATTGGAGGAGGTTGATTCAGCTTGTGCATCATCTACAACCATCTCCATATATTTATTTAGTTACAACTGCTACTAAGCCCTACTAGTCTTGCATTTTTTCCATTTTGTATATTTTAGGAAATCCTTCTAGGATTATCTTGATTTCAGGGGTTATATCTTTGCTCCCCACATTATTTGAGTCATAAATTCCCATATCTATGTATTGACATTATTTCTGTAGCAGTGCCTCCTATAAACTACACAGTCATAGCCTTGGGCTTTCCATATGTAGCAGTTTTCTTTATTTTCATTTATATGTTCTAATGAGGCTTGCATTGCCTAGAGTCGGTGATTGTTTCCTCAAGGATTTGTAATATTTTGGTTCTATGAGATCAATATGATGGCTATTTGGATCTTCTCATGTTTTATGAATTGATATAATGCTGCTACTCCATTATGTGTTCTTACATTATTTCATCTCCAACTTTGGAACATCTTAAGGTGTTCTTATTGTTGTAGAAATTCCCTATTTTGGGATATTGCATATCAGAGCATGATCTTTGGCTCAGCTTGTGGAAACTTCATATTTTTCATCTAAAGAAGAAGCAGATATATGGGATCTATCATGGAGGAGGAAAATTCTGCCACTCGTTTTTTGTAGATCTATGCAAGATCTCTCCAAGGAGGTCTATCAAATAAAAGAGGAAAGGTATAAAGAATATCCAAGAAGAAGATGTGATGAGGAAGGCCCCAACACTTCCTATCAGCAAAGAAGAAAACTGGAGAATCCTAGATCTCCTCATAGATCCACTATGCCCACTTTCTTTGAAGAATGTGAAGGGTATAGAAATGAAGGAAGGAATGAACCTAAGACTCATGAGACTCTCAGTATATATCTTGAAGAGTACAAAGCATAGTCTAGAGCATTCAAGGAGAATCTAACTCTCTAACAATTCTTCAAAATCAAAGAAGAAAGAGGATCCTATAGTAGCAATAGAAGAAAGAGGCATAATAGATTCTATTTTCCTACATTTGATGGATTTTCCTCAAGCACTGTTAAGGCTTAGAGGAGAGAGTTAGATACATTGTTTAAACTACATCCTCTAGCTGAAGAAGAGGCTATTCAAATTGCAGTAATTCATGTTTTAGATGAAGCCAATGATTGGTGGTTTTGTCACATGGAGCATGCAAAGGTGACTAAATATTCAGATTTCTTTCAAAAGTTGAGAAATAAGTTTGATGTGAAGAAGAAAAAGATGTGCCAAAAAGAGACATTTCCTAAGGAGAGGGTTGTCAATATTGTCACTCTGGACACGAAGTCACTACATTCACCACCAACTACAGAAGTACTTGCATCCAGAGAAGAGACTTTTACATATTTGCAATATAGTCTTGAGCTCTTGACACATAGAGTCCCATGCATGATTCAGGAGATGCATGAAGGGGAGGAGGAGAATTCTAGTGCTGGTACACTTGGAGAAGAGTAGCCATCATTCTTATGAGCAGTTGGAGGAACTATTGTCCCGGTTGGAGGAACTCTTGTGTTCTTTCAAGAGGTTCCCACATATCAGTTGATCCAAGGTATGCATACACATTCATCGCCTATTGTTTCGGTAGATTTTATTGAAACTAATGGGGACATGCCATTAGGGCCAATGCATAACCAAGGGTTACAACATAGTGCTGATTTGGAGCAGCAACATATCATAGCATAAAGGACCCTTGATCTAATCAAGGAGGAGATGAAAATATATCCTAGTTTGTCATGGGTAGACTACATTCAACCTATTGAGTTGAAGTGTAGAGTTTCAGAAGAATGGATGAGCATAATCCTTTGTACAATGACAAGTTATGAGATCAGTATTGTACCTTTCTTTGAGACAGTTTATGTATTACCTTGCAGATCTACAGCGCCGTCACTTAGAAGCAGTGATAATGATGAGGCCCCATTATTATTGGAGCATTCTGAAGGTAGTTTCACTCATGAATAAATGATGGTAAAGATGATAAATGGTAGACATCTAGATATGAGAAACCTTTTCTCCTTTCTTGATGACACTTTCTCAATGAGCACCTCACAGCTCAAAGAGAGACTTCTACCTACAGCAGATCCAAGACCTCATTGGTTTTGGAAGGCCATGGATGAGAAAAAGGTCTCATTTAGAGATATCATTGGAGGTGCACTTCAACATTTCATGGAGTGAAAATTTCTTCATCAGTTTGGGGAAGATGGTATTCTACAAAGGGAGGATACCATGATTATGCAGCACATCACTCATCTTCCATATTGGGGTGAGTGGATGAGGAAGATAAGAAAGGGGTTACATGACCACTTGCATATTTATATGGGTCAGCAAGCTTGGTTACATTGGTTTCCCTTGGGTGGTTCTTGTCACTGCCCCAAGGGTCCTATTTCTTTGATCCATGCCTTGAGGAACACTTATGAGATGAAGAAGGAGGCATGGTTGCACTGGTTTCTCTTGGGTGAGTATGGTTACCACCCAATAGCTCATAATTTTATAATTCATGTCTTTTGTATCAATGATAGAATGTAGCAAAAGAAGGCATGTTCAATTTTGTTTCACATGAGAGATATTGACCACCACATGACATCTCCTATGTCTATGTGTTTTGTCTTGGGTAAATCTTGGCATGATGCTCTCATGATGTGCATTGATGATGTTTCTTTGCATTGGGATAATGTGACATTCTACATGTGCATTAGTATGTTTTTGCTTCATGATTCACATGAGGAGGAGAGAAAGCAGCAAGATCTCTTGTTGCTTTGGTTGCTTTTGGGGAAGTTTGGCTTGTCCATCATACATAGAGGAGATGTAAGATGGCATCAAAGGGCCTTAATCTGGTGGTTACTCTTAGGAGAATATGGTTTCATATCTTTGTCTACCCATATAGCTCCTTTAATTCTTCTTTTTCATAACATTGGAATGATTCTTGGATCCAACAAGGCCAATAGGGCTAAGTATGAGAGCATATCAATGCTCAATCAAATTCATGGAACATGGGATGGAGAGATGTATTGTGTGATGGGGCCTTTCCATTTGTGAAGAGAGCCACCTTATTTTATGCACCTCATGTATTGATGATGATGTTGGACATCATATGGTTGTCACTTGGTACTTCATGATGGAAGGAGAACATCTTACCATATAGTTAGAGGTCATTCTTTATTTTTCTAAAAGACAAATTTGGAACCAAACATGCATAACCCATTGCAGCAAATGGAGGAAGCCTTCCTTATGTGGATGCCATTTAGAATGGGATAGATGGATTTGCATATACTTTTGGAGTTGCTTGAGGACAAGCAACATTTTTTGGGGGGGATTGTAATATTCCCAAATTTTCACATCATATTTGGAATATTAGAGTCCTTGCTTTTCTTAATGAATTAAGTAAATAAAAGGGTGGAGGGACCCACAATCCTCAATCCAAATAAATATCCACTTTGTGTGTGTGAATGTGGATTAATTTAGCTTAGATCTTCATAACAAGGTAGTTGAGAAACTACTAATGTGAATGAAATTGGAGAACCTGTCTCATTAATGAGATAGATCATGGAGGTTGACACAATCAACTATGATCTTGAAGGGATCAAATAGAGGATGATTCAGTCAAATAAGATCTTGAAGATGTCAAAAATCATGGGACATTTATGATAAAGTGATGGAGGACGTTGTGCCAACAAGGCACACTTGACGAAAGGTGTAATTGCACCTAGACATGATGGTTGATTTGTTCAAACAACGCAATCCAACTTGGAGGATCTTCTCCACATGTGACAGCGCAGTCTAGATGAGGGCTAAGGCTTGGGAACACTCAAATTTTATTTAAAGAAGATGAAGGAAAGGATGAGAGATGTTGATTATTTCTTGATGTAAGATCTTTTTAGATCTGGAATTGTCATGTGGCATTCTGCTACATTCTTGGGTTGTTTAGCAGAGATTGTAGGTGTTGTTTAGCACAAGGTGTTCCTGGTCGGGAATCCCACCTCTTTCTTAGAGAATCTCTAGAAAGAGGATTGTACTTCATTATACATCAGGCTTTAAGTCCCATCTCCTTTTCCTACTTTTGTAGAACACCCATATTCAGCAATTGTAGATTTCTAAAGATCATTTTGGAAGGAGGAAGTTGTCTTCAGTACTTCAGCTGGAGAACTCGTGAGGGTTTATTCCTATCACCTTGGGCTTAAAGATAAGATTCCTAGAGCTTCATTGTAGATCAGGCATCGGGCCAAAAGTTATTGACCTCCCAGCCACAGTACTTCCTTCAAGAATTACGATGTCTATCATGCAGATCTAAAAGGAGGAAGGAAGTTGCTAGTATTTCAGTTAGCAATCCTATGAGGGATCATCCCCTCACATTCCCATCAGTGTTACCATTAGCCTGGAGTTTATTGCGAAATTTTTCAAGAGGTAGAAGGCCTCTCTTTCCCTCACAGTGTAGTTTCTTGAGGCAGTTGTGTTGCAACAGCTCCAATCATCATTGGAGGATTGATAAGCTAGATCTAGAGGTTTTAGCTCATATATCTGAGCAAGGGATAAACCTTTCAAGCATGATCTGATCTAATATCATGTTTCAACCATCTATTTTTCAGATCTAGCTTCATATCTATATTTCCCAACAGATCAAGGATCAAATCCTAGGGAGGTGATTTTCCAAAATTGCAGATTTGGAAAATCCTTTCTGGGTTATCTTGGGAATCCATCACATTGGCCAGATCCTAAATCTTGGCATCATCTGAGCTCCAGATTTGAGTAGATTTTCATTTTCCTTTTCAGCCTACAGTTATATGTTTATATTCTACTGAAGGGACAACGCAATATTTGTAGCATGATTTTTGGGTGACTTTGGACCAACTTTTTGGCTAGATATACTCACATTTTGTAAATTGTGTAATTGATTCTTCTCCAATTTAATGAAATTGCTCATCTTCTCTGTAAATCCTTATGTTTTCTTAAGATTTATTGTTTATGTTGTTGTAAGTTCTTATATTGTGTGAAGTATTACTGCATTCTCCCTTTTGGGATATTACATGTGTGCATATGGTAGTGTGTGCATGTTGGATATGTGGTGATGTGTACGTATTGTGCTATGTACATGTTGTATATGCAGTGTTATGTAGATATGGTTTTGGGTGTGTGTGATTTCAAATTGATTTTTAGTTAATTTTGTGCTAAGATCTCTTTCAGAATTAACATGAAAGTGCTTTGGTTTGCTTATCATACAAGGGTTTATACATGTGCTTATGATTGACCATTTATTAAACTTAATGAGATTAAGTGTATTTTATGAACTTAAAATCATGGAATCTCAATGATGAATAGCAGCATAATAAAACAAAGAAATCACAAATAACAGAGACAAATACATATGTTTTTTATGAAGGAGTTCACCTCTTCTGGGCTACATCTCCTTGGTTGAGCTTCATAGTGTGGCCTTTTGTATTAGCTTCAATTGTGAAAAACTATTGTTTACATTCTCCTGTTGCCTCTGCAACATGCTAAAATGGCTCTGAAACATCAAAATAAGCTAATAATGACTCTTCCTACACCCAGTTTTCTTGAATATTGCCTCAGTTATGAAAAAATCAAATTCCCCGACTATTTCTCCACTAAATCTGGAATTTGGCCAGCTAACTCCACTAAAATTGGAGCTGCCTCCAAATTTGGAGGGTTCGTCAAATTCTCTGCCAAGATAAGCGTGCACCTAGTAGTGAATAAGCACGAGTCAAGGGTGTGATTATGGTGGGTTTAGCAATTAAGTGTTATTAGCACTAATCGCGGGTTATGGAA
This sequence comes from Pinus albicaulis, assembly GCA_034641835.2. NCBI lineage: Eukaryota > Viridiplantae > Streptophyta > Pinopsida > Pinales > Pinaceae > Pinus > Pinus albicaulis. The sequence goes on from CM076578.1 coordinate 68,063,266, forward strand.
TTAAACCTAGATTAGACCGCATTAAAAAGGGTTTATCCACTTATTTAATTTCCACTAGTAAATAGTGTCTAGCCCACCGTCTTATGGTGTGGTAAAATCATGAGGGGCTCACCTACGAGTTAGCCCCTCTATTCCACTGTCAGATCCTTAAGCACCCTTAAATACAATATGGTTGCATAAGCTTTCAATTGAGTGGCCCATGGACCAACGACAGAAGTTGACGGTGTTGGAGGGGAGGTCTCGGGGTCGAACCTAAACCTCGACCCTCCTATCACCATTTTGCATATGCCTTCATACATATATGCCAAATTGATAATATATATTGTACCTTCGACCATATTAAATCTAACTAATGGACCATTGTATAGTTTAAACCATAGCACGTATGTACATGTAGACCTACCTTAATATGTGCATGTCATTTGAAATATTAATCCAACGTTATATATATATATATATATATATATATATATATATATATATATACCTTCAACATTAATATGTTACCACTATTTCCATTCGAAATATTAATATATCCACCATAGTTTTCCACCACAATAAATATAACATTGATTTGGAATTTGAAAAAATATGTGTGGAGTTTAAATATAAATATAAATTAATTAAGATTAAAAACTGAAATAATATATATATATATATATATATATATATATATATAATAGAAATTTCGAGCACATAATATCATTAACCCAAATTCAACCCTTGGAGGTGATTGGACATTTTTTACCTTCACAAACCAAACTAGCGAATCTCAGACTGACACTTGTCACAGTCCCATTGGACTAAAACTGAAGAAGATTCCCTGAATGCTGACTGGGCTACCATGTCATCAGCCTGTACCTATTCTGCAATTTTTTAATAAAAAATTGCTTATATTGATGATGATCAGCAGAGCATAACTCCTTCATCCGAACTAGGCTTTCAACGAAACAAGCTACATTGGATTCCATGCGATAGGTTGGTCACTGTCATTCTACTTTAATTCAATTCTAAGCACTTTCATTTTTGAGCTAAAATATTGAGCCTTTGTTCATTCCTCCCCACTAGAAACCTTTTGGACCCCAAAATATCTCTTGATTACTGATTATGTTGATGAGGGGACTTTTCCCTCACCCTTCCAATATCTATCGATTGAAATTTTTCCAATTTCATCATTTGGAGCTTTTCACAAAAGGTAAAATTTCTCCTTGATTCTTGTGACCTTCTCTTGTTCTCATTGACACCGTCATGCTGCAATATTTCTGAATTTTTAGAACAATAATCAATTATTTTAGAAATCATATTGTTCCTACCTTGGTCAACAATCAAAGAAAATTTAGAAACTTTTTGACCATGCACATTGTCACCATGTTTATTTTTAGCTACTTTTTCCTTATACTTGTGTCAAATATTGACCAAGTATGTTCGCCATTGCCATGTGCCTTTTGGAAACTAGAATAAGAATTTATGGAACTCATGCCTTCTTTTCCAAACTGCTTTGTCAATTTTGATTTTACCTTTGCACTCTCTTGCACCGGAATCTTGTTTCCAACACCACTCAACACTGATGTTGACTGCTACAAATGTTTTTCACCTTCATTCAAAGGCAACCTATTAACATCTTGAGACAAGTCATTACAAGCATAAGCATCTTTATGAAAAGTTTGATTCAATACATCTCTTTGTTCGATCATCAAAAATGTCAAGTTCTAACTTGCATTCACTATCCTCTTCATTTCACTTGCATGTACAAGAGAAAAACCTGTCTTCTTCTTATGTACTCCATAAAATCCTTAAAAAAGTGATACTTGTTCTCATGGCGATGAAATACAACTATCCTATCATACAGATAAGGTCTTCCCAATACTATACCTGATATCTCAAGCAGTGCCACATCAATCTCAACTTCATCAAGAAAGTTTGAGTTAATGGCGAATCTTACTAAGCACTTCCTTGTAACCATCAAGTTTCAATTCTTTCATATCCAACCCAAAGGATATGGTCTTGGATGTCTAATTATTTCAAGGCTAGCTTCTTAACCAAATGTTCAGAAATCAAGTTCACTTGTGACCCACTATCAAAAAGTGTATCAATATTTGTATGTTTAGAGACAACTCTAATAAGGAAAAGTTCTATTCTTGTATGTTCATCATGAGTATCATTTGAAAAATTTGAAGAACTAGAGGTTGCAACATGTTTAACTTTCAAAGCCATGGCTGTAATTTTTGTCTCATCTCCTAAATTCGACCCTAAGTCATGTTCAACTATAGCAACAATTTTTCCCTTCTCTTTGTCTTTCAGTCTATTTGGTTTCAATTCTAGATGAAGTTTCCAACAATGGTATTCATCATGGCCAATCTTTGAAAATTTTTTGCATGTGAGTTTTTCCTTCTCTCTTTTTACAAAGCTATTTCTTTTTCCTCTTCCATAAAATTTCTCTTTCCATTCACCCTCACTTTCAATTTTCTCCTATAGTCATTGTTTTCCCCTTGCCTCTAAGTGTGTGTCTTGTACACAAAATTCATCTAAAATGCTTGGGTTTAACATGAGAATAGTATGCTTCAAATAGGAATGTAAACCCCCAATGTATTTAAAGAGTGTACCTTGGGAATTAAAATTTACTCCTAACAACAAAGATCTCTTTCTAAAATCCTAGGTATACTCTTGAATTGTTTGTCCCTTGATCTCCTTAAATTTTTTCCAACTCATAATAGATTTTTTCATGTTTTCTAATGGATAAAACTATATTTTAATGGAAGAAATAAACTCAACCCAAGAAATGGATATCTTATAATGAATTCTCATTTCCTCTCGAGTCTTTTCCTCCCACCAAACTAGTGCAACTCCTTCTATCCTTAATGAAGCCAACTGGATATTTATGTCCTCTTCATGAAAGCTTTGAATTCTGCAATACACCCCCAATTGATGTATCCAATTTTCAAGCCTCTCTGCATTTACCTCGCCATTGTACATGGGTAGTTCAAACTTAATGTCCAATTTGAGTAATGGAGTCTTTTGTTTTGTGGGTTTTGAGTGAATGTGAGTTGTCTTTGTGGTGGAAGTGGAAGATGATGCAGATGGGGACAATGACAATGATGAAGATAGTGGATATGGAGGTGACTTTCCTCCTCAACCCTTTGAACTCTTCTCTTCATCTGTCTCACCATCTGAAGATCCTTCTCCATATGAAGGCTTATAACCTCCTCCTTCTCTTTATGTAGTGAATGAATCAAACATGATTTTAACCATTCTCTGAATGTCCTTGAAGTCTCTCTTGACATCGTCCACTTCTCAATGTCCATGAGTCTCTCCAACACGTGACATAATGGCTAAGGATTCAAGTTTAAATTCTTATGCTTGCACCTCTTCAATCACCTCCCCTTCTTGTACAAATTTCACCTCTTCAATCTCATCTTCTTGTACATGGCACCTCATCAATCTCAGTTTCTTGAGACAAAACCTGAGGTTTTTCAAGTGCAGCTATGAGTAGAATTTTAGGTGAGGATGATGCTATTTTAGCACTCATTCTTCTACTCCTAATCTCATGACTTGCAACCAACAAATTCCCTTCACCTTTTTGCAACTTTAACCTTGTCAGCATCACAAAATTGCAACCATTAAACTTGAACAATCTTGAAACAACTAGGAAGAAAATAACCTTGCCTTTCAACTAGCCTTTGATACCAACTTGATAAAAAATGGATTGTTAGTTAATGTTGTGCTAATATCAATTTCAGAATTAACATGAAAGTGGTTTGGTTTTCTTATCGTACAAGGGTTCATAAATGTGCTTATGATTGACCATTTATTAAACTTGATGAGATTAAGTGTATTTTATGAAATTAAAAGCATGGAAACTCAATGCTAAACAACAACATAATAAAATAGAACAAACACAAATAACATAGAAAAATACACAATTTTTTGATGAAGGAGTTCACCCCTCCTGGGCTACATCTCCTTGGTCTAGTTTCATAGTGTGGGCCTTTTTATTAGCTTCAATTGTGCATAAATGGTGTTTACAGTCTCCTGCTGCCTCTGCAACCTGCTCCAATGGCTAAAAAACATCAAAATATTATAATAATGACTCTTTTTGCACCAAATTTGTTCGAATATTTCCTCAGTTATGGAAAAAACAAATTCTGCTACTATTTCTCCACTAAATCTAGAATTTGGCCAGCTAACTCCACTGAAACTGGAGTTGCCTCCGAATATGGCACGTCTGCCAAAATATCCACCAAGATAAGCATGCACTTAGTAGTGGATAAGAATGAGTTAAGGGTGTAATTAAGGCAGGTTTCACGCTTAAGCGCTCTTAGAACTAATCATGGGTTATGGATTAAACTCAGATTATACCACATTAAACAAGGTTTATCCGCTGATTTAATTTCTGTAGGTGAATAGTGTCTGGCCCACGGTCTTGTGGTGTGGCCAAATCTTGAGGGGCTGGCCCCTCTATTCCACCGTCGAATCCTTAAGTACCCTTAAATACAATCTTGTTGAATAAGCTTTCAATTTAGTGGAACATGGTGCAACGACGAAAGATGGGGGTGTTGGAGGGGAGGTCTTGGGGTCGAACCCTGACCTGGACCCTCCTAATACCATTTTCCACATGCCTCCATACATATATGCCAACTTGATAATATAGATCAGACCTTCGACCATATTAATATAACCAACAGACCATTGTATAGTTTAAACCAGAGCACATATGTGCATTCAGACCCACCTTAATATGTGCATGCCATTTGAATTTTTCCACCATATTAAATATAACGTTGATTTGGAATTTGAAAAAATATGTGTGGATGTTAAATATAAATACAAATTAATTAATATTAAAAAATGAAATAATATATATATATATATATATATATATATATATATATATATATATATTCATTAATGAAACCTTAATTAATTAAAACAAATATAAATTTCCAGCACATAATATCATTAACCCAAATTCAACCCTTCGAGGTCATTGGACAATTTTTACCTTCACAAATCAAATTGATGAATCCTGGAGTGACACTTGTCATAGTCCCATTGGACTAAAACTAAAGAAGATTCCCTAAATGCTGATTGGGTTTCCATGTCATCGGACTGTGCTTGTTTTGCAAATTTTTAATAAAAAAATTGCCTATTCTGAATGGCGATCAGCATAGCATAAGTCCTTCATCTGAACTCAGTTTTCAATGAAACGAGTTGTGTTGTATTCCTTGCGAATTTCGGTCCTTGTCGCTCTTGTTTCATTAAATTATGGGAACTTTCCTTTTTTAGCTAAAATACCGAGCCTCTTATCAGTGTGTTGTTTTAGTTATTAGTAATTTTTACTACCTATAGATGACTAAATATTGGTTCTAGATTTCTAAAGACAAAATTCCCTAAATATTGTGAGTTTTAGAAATCTCACTGCCTTCATTATCCTTATGAATCTTTTTTCACTATTCTACCATTTTTCCATTTCATGGTCACCCCACCACTCCTCAAAAACTCCTTATGGGTTTGTGTTACCCATCTCCATCCTCTTTCCTACATATAACCTCATCACTCCACTTCCCATCTAGGGTTTTCCTATAAGCCTATTCCTTCCCATGTTCACCAGGTCCCTCATACCATTGATGGTCTCAAAACTATCTTTGTAGGCTCTTTAGATAAATCAAGTACATTTTATTTTGGATATTCAATACACTACTTTGTCAATACTCTGTTTCTACACTCGAAGCCTCCAAGACACTTTTGAGTCAAGTTCAAGTCAAAGTACCTTCCCACTAGGTCAATTAGGGTTTCATATGTCCTAAGGTAAATCATTGGTGTTTCAGACTCTATTTTTCCTTGTTTGGTTTTAATTCACAGACCTTAAATGTTGAGACATGGTTATTCAAGAAAAGATCTGAAAGTCTTAAAAGAATACTACCTTGTCAAATTCAAGTTCTGCAAAGGGAAAATGTACTTCGCACTTCTACAGGAGTTTCAAGAGGTGAATCAAAAAAATAAATTGATAAGGTAAATGGTATGTTCCTAAAGAAAGACATCTTGCAATAAGGAAGACAAGAATCACTTGGTCTTAAGGAAAATCAGGGTTTTTGGAGCTTGATTAGGCCAACAAGTTTGAAACAGCGAAAAAAATGGCAGAAATGACCATGGAGGAGATACACCAAGAAACCAAACATGAAGAGAAGTTTTTCAAAAATTATTGATAAAAAGGGAAAATGTTGAGGTGAACTATACAAAAATGAATGAACTTGAAAGGGCTATAGAGAACTTAGAAGACAACACTGATAATTGTTCTTAAGCATTCCACACACCTAGGGTTTTGGGAAGATGATCAAAGAAGGTGAAAGGGTAAGTTGAAATCCATGATGATAGTAAGGGGATTCTGAGGATGTCACTGTTTGTAAATATTCCGAACTTATCCCAAGAAGATTATCATGCCAAAAATGATCAAAAGAGGTAAACTTGATGATACCAACAAAGAAAGGATTGTGAAAATACCACTGTTGTGAAAACATCCAAAGTTTTCCAAGGTAAAATGTCTCACTGCCGCAAAGAAAAAGGAGGTAAGGAATATCAATAAGAAAGGAAAAGTCAAAATTTTTCAATCACTTGCAAAACAAAAGATGATTTGACTTTAGGTTCAAAATACTAGGGTGTGGAAGCATTCTAAAATTTTTCCAAGCTTAACCTATCATGCCTTAAGATCAATGAGAAAGGGAAAATCAATGTGTTCAAGTCACCTACACTTAGTGGTAAAAAATAATGAAAAAAATGGCGTTGAGTTCCAAGGTGGAAGCCAAAGGTGATTTTAAGGTTGCTATTGTGTAAATCAATATGTCAAGCTTTAAGAATAAAAGGAAAAGCCACTTCAATGTTTCTTGGCACCTACAAATCAGAAGTGGCCAAAGGGTAAAAACATGATCAAAACTTCAAAATGGAAGAAAATGAGGGCTTTGAAGTTGTTGCCTTGTGTTTAGATAAATCAAGTACATTGGATTTTGGATCTTCAATACACTACTTTGTCAATACTCCATTTCTACACTTGAAGCCTCCAAGAAAATTTTCAGTCAAGGTCAGGTCAAAGTACCTTCCCACTAGGTCAATTAGTGATTCATATGTCCTAAGGTAAATAATTGGTGTTTCAGACTCTATTTTTACTTGTTTGGTTTTAGTTCCAAGATCTTCAATGTTGGGATGGTTATTCAAGAAAAGATAAGAAAGTCTTAAAAGAATACAACCTTGTCAAATTCAAGTTGTGCAAAGGGAAAATGTACTTGGTACTTCTGTAGGAGTGTCAAGAGGTGAATCAGCAAAAGAAATTGATAAGGTAAATGGTATGTTCCTAAAGGAAGACATCTTGCAGCAAGGAAGACAGGAAACACTTGTTCTTGTAAATAATTAATGCTTTTTGAGCTTGAAGGTCCAACAGTGTGCCAAGCAGTGATCAAATGTAGAAATGACCATGGAGGAGGTACTCCAAGAAACTAAATATGAAGAGAAGTTTTTCAGAAATTATTGATAAAAAGGGAAAAAGGTGAGGTGAACTAGATGGAAATGAATGAAATTGAAAGTGTTATAGAGAAATTGCAAATTTTTAATAAAAAAATTGCCTATTCTGAATGGCGATCAGCATAGCATAAGTCCTTCATCTGAACTCAGTTTTCAATGAAACGAGTTGTGTTGTATTCCTTGCGAATTTCGGTCCTTGTCGCTCTTGTTTCATTAAATTATGGGAACTTTCCTTTTTTAGCTAAAATACCGAGCCTCTTATCAGTGTTTTGTTTTAGTTATTAGTAATTTTTACTACCTATAGATGACTAAATATTGGTTCTAGATTTCTAAAGACAAAATTCCCTAAATATTGTGAGTTTTAGAAATCTCACTGCCTTCATTATCCTTATGAATCTTTTTTCACTATTCTACCATTTTTCCATTTCATGGTCACCCCACCACTCCTCAAAAACTCCTTATGGGTTTGTGTTACCCATCTCCATCCTCTTTCCTACATATAACCTCATCACTCCACTTCCCATCTAGGGTTTTCCTATAAGCCTATTCCTTCCCATGTTCACCAGGTCCCTCATACCATTGATGGTCTCAAAACTATCTTTGTAGGCTCTTTAGATAAATCAAGTACATTTTATTTTGGATATTCAATACACTACTTTGTCAATACTCTGTTTCTACACTCGAAGCCTCCAAGACACTTTTGAGTCAAGTTCAAGTCAAAGTACCTTCCCACTAGGTCAATTAGGGTTTCATATGTCCTAAGGTAAATCATTGGTGTTTCAGACTCTATTTTTCCTTGTTTGGTTTTAATTCACAGACCTTAAATGTTGAGACATGGTTATTCAAGAAAAGATCTGAAAGTCTTAAAAGAATACTACCTTGTCAAATTCAAGTTCTGCAAAGGGAAAATGTACTTCGCACTTCTACAGGAGTTTCAAGAGGTGAATCAAAAAAATAAATTGATAAGGTAAATGGTATGTTCCTAAAGAAAGACATCTTGCAATAAGGAAGACAAGAATCACTTGGTCTTAAGGAAAATCAGGGTTTTTGGAGCTTGATTAGGCCAACAAGTTTGAAACAGCGAAAAAAATGGCAGAAATGACCATGGAGGAGATACACCAAGAAACCAAACATGAAGAGAAGTTTTTCAAAAATTATTGATAAAAAGGGAAAATGTTGAGGTGAACTATACAAAAATGAATGAACTTGAAAGGGCTATAGAGAACTTAGAAGACAACACTGATAATTGTTCTTAAGCATTCCACACACCTAGGGTTTTGGGAAGATGATCAAAGAAGGTGAAAGGGTAAGTTGAAATCCATGATGATAGTAAGGGGATTCTGAGGATGTCACTGTTTGTAAATATTCCGAACTTATCCCAAGAAGATTATCATGCCAAAAATGATCAAAAGAGGTAAACTTGATGATACCAACAAAGAAAGGATTGTGAAAATACCACTGTTGTGAAAACATCCAAAGTTTTCCAAGGTAAAATGTCTCACTGCCGCAAAGAAAAAGGAGGTAAGGAATATCAATAAGAAAGGAAAAGTCAAAATTTTTCAATCACTTGCAAAACAAAAGATGATTTGACTTTAGGTTCAAAATACTAGGGTGTGGAAGCATTCTAAAATTTTTCCAAGCTTAACCTATCATGCCTTAAGATCAATGAGAAAGGGAAAATCAATGTGTTCAAGTCACCTACACTTAGTGGTAAAAAATAATGAAAAAAATGGCGTTGAGTTCCAAGGTGGAAGCCAAAGGTGATTTTAAGGTTGCTATTGTGTAAATCAATATGTCAAGCTTTAAGAATAAAAGGAAAAGCCACTTCAATGTTTCTTGGCACCTACAAATCAGAAGTGGCCAAAGGGTAAAAACATGATCAAAACTTCAAAATGGAAGAAAATGAGGGCTTTGAAGTTGTTGCCTTGTGTTTAGATAAATCAAGTACATTGGATTTTGGATCTTCAATACACTACTTTGTCAATACTCCATTTCTACACTTGAAGCCTCCAAGAAAATTTTCAGTCAAGGTCAGGTCAAAGTACCTTCCCACTAGGTCAATTAGTGATTCATATGTCCTAAGGTAAATAATTGGTGTTTCAGACTCTATTTTTACTTGTTTGGTTTTAGTTCCAAGATCTTCAATGTTGGGATGGTTATTCAAGAAAAGATAAGAAAGTCTTAAAAGAATACAACCTTGTCAAATTCAAGTTGTGCAAAGGGAAAATGTACTTGGTACTTCTGTAGGAGTGTCAAGAGGTGAATCAGCAAAAGAAATTGATAAGGTAAATGGTATGTTCCTAAAGGAAGACATCTTGCAGCAAGGAAGACATGAAGCACTTGGTCTTAAGGAGAATCAAGGTTTTGTAAGCTTGATTGGGCCAACAAGTTCCAAACAGTGAAACAATTGGAAGAAACTACCATGGGGGAGATACACCAAGAAACTAAATATGAAGAGAAGTTTTTCAGAAATTATTGATAAAAAGGGAAAAAGGTGAGGTGAACTAGATGGAAATGAATGAAATTGAAAGTGTTATAGAGAACTTAGAATACAACACCAATAATTGTTCTTAATCATTCCACACACCTAGGGTTTTAAGAAGATGATCAAAGAAGGTGAAAGGGTAAGTTAAAATCCATGATGACAGTAAGGTGATTCTGAAGATGTCATTGTTTGTAAAGATTCCAAACTTATCGCAAGAATTTTATCATTCCAAAAATGATCAAAAGAGGTAAACTCCATGATGCCCGCAAAGAAAGGATTGTGAAAATACTACTGCTCTGCAAACATCCAAAGTTTGGCAAGGTAAAATATCTCACTGCCTCAAAGAACAAGGAGGTAAAGAATATCAGTAAGAAAGGCAAATTCAAATGTTTTTCAATCACTTGAAAAAAAAAAGATGATTTGACTTTAGGTTAGAGATAACAGCGTGTGGAATCATCCTAAAAAGTTTCCAAGCTTAACCTGTCATGCCTCAAGATCAATGAGAAAGGGAAAATCAATGTGTTCAAGTCACCTACACCCAGTGGTAAAAAATAATGAAAAACATGGTGTCGAGTTCCAAGGTGGAAGAAAGAGGTGATTTTAAGGTTGTTGCTATGTAAATGTATATTCCAAGCTTTAGAAATAAAACGAAAATCCACTTCAATGTTCTATGGCATTCACAAATCGAAAGTGCCCAAAGGGTAAAAGCATGATCAGAACTTCATAATGCAAGAAAAATAGGGATTTGAAGGTGTTTCCATGTGTTTAAGGTCCCAAATGTGTGTTAATGATCTTGTTATGCTTCAAGGATAAACAAGAGGGTCAAAATTCATCACTACAGACACCTACAGACCAAACAATGTAAAAGGGTCAGTAAGACAAGGTAAGAAAGGCAAGTGAAATATTGTGATGAAGAAACATAGGAAACTTTGAAGATATTATTATGTGAAACCATCCAAAGAAGACATCAAATGATCATGTAAAATCTCAAAGAGAAAAATCAAAAGTCACTTAAAGTTATTCATGTCACCTGCAAGCAAGAAGTTAAAGAAATATCAGTGAAAAGGAAAAGGGAGTAAAAACATTAGGAAAGTGGGGTCGCAGAGATTAAATTTAATTTCCTAGACTATAAAAGGACATTTTGTTCCACATATAGCTCATTTTTCACTTGAAAATATCAAGAGCAGTCAAGGAGAAAGACTTGTGAATTTTGAAGTCAAAATCAGGCAAGTTTACCCAGCGCTGCACGTTTAGGTCGGCACTGCACCCCTGGAAGTTTTCCTCATGAAATTTTCTTCTATGATGCATGCTTGGAAGCCCACTACACATTTTCCTGAGAGACCTGACAGGATCAGTAAAAATCTTTGATTTTGCGTGACTGGAACACAACGTTGTGCCTTTGCTTGACCTGACACCCCGTTCACCTGAGTGCTACACGTTTGGCCAGGAAGGCCTCCTACCCCTGCAAACGCTAAAATCAGCTCAAAAACATCTTTAAACTCCCACCAAGGGTTTTCAAGAGAAAAATAAAGGGTAAGTACAGCTCATCAAGCCTTTTCAAAGTTTTTGTCATAATTTGGTTAAAGAAGTGAAGACTTAAGGAGGAAAACCTAATTTTCATGCTTGAACATCACTGTTTAAAAAATACTTATCCATCTACATGCTAAGAATACTAGTGATAACCAGAAGGGTACTTTGTTGAAAAAATTTCTCATTCATCGAAAGTTGTGCCTACACTCAATCCATTCACTCATAAACTCTTTCCCCTACATTACAAATAGATTGACATTTCATGTCCTTCTAGGCATATTCATTTTATATTAGTTCCAGGAGTTTCAACATAGATTTTGAACAATCAGCAAGGGTGGTTATTGAGTTTTTCCCCACACTCGCAGTCACAAACCTTTACCCTCACTCATTCATCCCTCCACCTACAAAACTTCCTTTTTCATCACCCCTCCATTACCCTCTTGCATATTAGTTTAATAAGAAGAGCTAGGGTTGCAAAAGAAGTAGTGATTAGAATATCAAGGGAAGGTGACAGTGGTAGTGGTGAGGAAGGCCAAGTGCCAATTAGGCATCAAAATAATGGTGGGAGGATCAACAGGTTTGAACCACTAAACACAATGGAGCTAAATGCATCTCCCTTAACTTTCTCCTGCTTCAAAAATGTAGGTTGCTATGAATTTTGTGAGAAAGTACAGCAGGTGCAGAATCACCCCGAGATGACTAGGGTATTCATTCTTAACCTACATGAGAGACAAGTAAACCTTGCAGTGGTAAATTTTGAGGTGTCTTCAAATTCCATTGCTATTGCCACTGGGATACCTAGTGTGGGTGAAAAATGGTTCAAGCCGGCCAATTTATACATAAGCCACTATGAGCCATTCCTTAAACCCAGATACAAAGACTACAATAAATCCATATTTCCTTTCTCACATTTTCTTGAGAGGTATTCACCCATGATGACAGTCATTATGAAATATTTCACATGTGAAGGAAGATTCTCCTGGCTTTATTCCTATCACATCAGGTTTCTCATGCACTTTACTAGGGTTAAGATGATGCATATACCCTACTACCTCTACAGGAGTATTGGAAAAATGTCTTATATTGTACAGAAGAGAGATTTCCCTCACCATATGCAAATCTTATTTCATCAGTCTTTGATGAAAATGGTTGTGACGCATCAATTGTAGCAAAAGGGTATTCCATGGGACATTTTCATTGCTCAGAAAGTGTTCACCAATCCACAAGCCCGTCCTCAGCAAAACGTGCCTTCATCATCTCATCCTCCTATCCTTGATCCTCCATCACCTCCTACTGAGCATGTTTAACCATATACACATATCTCTTCACCTCAGGACAACCCTCCTTCATCACTCTTTCACAATTCATCAGACAATGAAGGAAGTGACAATGATAAGTAAAATGAAAATGAGGGAGAAGGTAGTGATGAATCAAGAAAAAATGAAGAAGAATCCAGTGAAGGAGATGATAATGAAGAATCAAATAGTGAGGGTAGTGAGGGTGATGATAGCAGTGAAGAGCACAGTGAGGCTCACAGTAGTGAGGCTCAACAATGAGGCAAACAACAATAATGAGGAACAAAATTAAGCGATAGAGGTCAGTGATGAGGTAGAAAGCATGGAAATAGAAGGAAATGAGGATGTTGGTAATGATGAGGCACAAAGTAGTGAGAAAAATAACAAAAAAAAATTAGTCACTCAAGAAGATGAAGGCAGTGCAGAAAACAATGAAGAGGCACAATATAGTGAAGAAAAGAGCAATGGTGTCAGCATGGAGGATGTAAATGAATCAGAGAGTGTGGAAGTAGAAGGAAATGATTATGATGATGATAGAAGTGGCACCAAGATTCGAAATGTCAGTGAGGCTCATGGAAATGATGAAGGTAGCATGAAAAGAAGCCATCAAGAAAGTAGCAAAGAAAATGAAGCTGATATCAGTGAAAAAATATCACTGAGGTAGAAGAAGGAAAAAAATAAGACAATAGGTCAAAAAGCCATAATGAAAGTGATGAAACACAAATCAGTGGATTATATAAGGGAAATGATGAAGAGAGCAACAATCATGATGGCCATGATATCAGTGGAGATGATGATAATGATGATAATGATGTTGACACTGACAATGATAGCAAGAATATCAGTGATAAGATAAAGAGCATGGAGAAAGATGAGAACAACCATGAGAGCACCATGAAAGTCATAAGGATAGTAAGGATATCAATGATCATGATAGTCATGATGGCAGCAATGGTGAAGACACTAAAGTGATAAAAATTGAATATTTTCCTTCAAATTACCAAAGGGGAAGAAGGCATGTGTTTGTTGCCTCTAAAAGGCAAGAAGCCATGCCTTCCACTTCAACCAAGCAATTGGACAAAAGCAAAGAGAAGGTCATTGAGGAGGAAGAAGAAGATCAACATGAGACTGAGAAAGAATTTGAACTCATTCGTGTTGAAAATGATGATGAAAATGAGGCAAGGATCTCAAGAATGCTGCTCAAAGGTAAAGATGCCCAAATCAAAGATTTGCAAGCCAATCTAGCTAGGGCTAGGAATGTCATCCACTATTATGGGATTGAAAAAAAGCAGTTGGAGGCACAAAATGCCATTTATGAGGTTAGGGCAATCCGAGCCCGGAAAGAGGCTGAAAGGACCAGGGTTAAGCTACATGAGGTCTTGGGTGTTTTTGATGAAATTGAAGATTAAGAAGGATAGTTGTCTAGGAGAAGGCTATGAGCAATGGGTTTGAGGAAGGCCTTAGCCAAGGAGAAGGAGAAAGAAACAACATTGGCAGAGAATCTCACTCCAATTAAGCTTCTTGCCATGGAGATAGAGTATGATTGGGAAAATTGGTTAGAGAGGGCTAATACACACTTGGAGTATCATCTAGAAAAGACATAAAGAGACCTTGGCCTTCTGAAGAACATGGCCAAGCACTATGCCTTGAGAAATCAAATTGCAAGGGCCAATCTCAAAAGAGCCCTTGCTAAGATTCAATGCCTCAAGGAGGAAAAATTCCAAGAAAACCTCGAGATGCTAGCTGATGCTTCCCTACAGGCATCAAAAAGCACATGAGGAAGATAATTTCAAATTTTGGCAAGTTTTTGATAATTTTGGGTTTTCACTGTTTTGGAGGGCCAAGAGCACAACGGCCTTGGTTATGCGCTCTTTTTTGGGGAAATTTCTTGAGGATTGGTTAAATTTTTGGGTTCCTCTTTCCAATTAAATCACACACACCAAATTGGAGGTCATTTGGAGCAGTTTTGGTCCTCCAAAAGCATCAAAAACATGCAACAGTTCACCTTTCTGCCTAATTTTTAGGGCTGGTGCTACACACTTAGCAATATTTGGGAATTTGGGTTTTGAATAGATAAATGAAGTCCAATAATAAAAACAAGGGAATTTTTTAAAATTAGAATCAACACACTTTCCAACGAGCTATCACAGAGCTCATTCCGACACCGAGAAGGCCTTCAAAATTCAGTTGCAAGGTGAGCTATTTTTTTGGTGCAGGTGCTACGCCCTTGGACCTCATTGTTGCACCCTTGCCTGCAAAATCAACAAAAGATACAAATTTATGATAAATAGATATTTTGTGGTTTTTTTGGGCAAATCACTCCAAATTTAGGTGTTAGAAGTTATTTTCCATTTATTGCATTAGATATTTTGTGCCTTGGGCATTGCATGGTATTAATGGAGAAATTTAGCATTTATGATGTATTTATGACATTTTGGGAAGCCTAGTTAGGGTTTTGGTCCTCCTTTCTTGTTAAATATAGAATTGAGGCCTCATTATATAAGTTGGATATTCTCTGAGCATAATATGATATAGATTTTGAGTTTATTGGTGAAATTGGTTTTGGTTTCTTTTGATGGCTTTGGATTGAGCACCTACATATTGAGCACATTATTTCGATTCATAAGCTATGTTGGATGGTGATGTATTCCACTTTTGAATTTTTTTTATTTAGTTTTCATTCTATTCATGATGATAGGACATAAATTAGAGAATATGATATTCTTTCTTGGCACCCTACTTCTGTCTGCCTCCTTTGATTTCTATGTTTTCGTCCATGAATTTTAGCTAAAAAATTCTTAAATTCTCTTTGGTTTTTACAAAAATGTTACGTTAAAATTCTATTTTTTTGCAAGTAAGTCTTATAGAATCCTTAACTACTCTCTAAGTTTACTTATATGTTGTTTTTAAGGTCTTCTTAATACAATTTAGTTGAAGAATCCTTCATTTCTTTTCAAGTGTTTACTATGTTAATCATTCCTGAAAGATTTTTCGTGTTTCTAAGTATGTTAAAGGATCCTTGATTGCCAATTAACCTGCTATATTCACAACCTCAGGTTTATTTCACTTTCACTGAACCTACTTAGATCCATTTGGCCTTGTTAAAGTTGCCCTATGAAACACCCTTGACCTTTTTTTGCACTCTTCAAATCCTTTGCAGACTCCATAGCCCAATGGATTGATTCTCTCTTACTCTACCTATTTTCTTGACAACCTATCCAACCAAACAAACAAACAACATACCCTAAACCTAATAACTAGCCTAAAATCAAGACCCTAAAAACAATCAAGTTCACATCCTTTGCACAAACATAGAGAGAGCCCTCTCTGATTCTAGGAAGATTAGGTCCTAGGGCTCAAAAGACTTTTCTAATGTTACCCCTGTACATTTGGTCTTGCCAATGTAACAAATTATGAGGACCTAACATAATGGCGATCACGGTGGGACTCTGAGTCAGTAACATCCTAAGTATACCTTAAAGACTCTCAAATCCCTGTCAAACTTAGAAAATCAAGTGTTATCCAAGATTAATATGTAATTTATTCACCATACTAGAAACATGATGTCTCAACTGGAGAAATCTCACTGAAATATTAGTGTTACAAAAAGAGACATAGTAAACCTAAAACATCCCCAGATTTTTTTTTGAATCGTTGATGGTGGACAGCAAGCCAACCCCCAAAGCAGTAAACCTCATCCACCTGGTGACTCAACTAGCCTCCAGTAGGCCTACTAACTTCAATAGTTCTCATAGACTCCCCTGGGAATACATTAATCAGTCACAATAGTCTAAACCTAGCCATTCATTATGTGAGCTTAGTAACTTTGCAGATAGGTATGTTTTCAAGACACTCCTAAACCTTCAGCCTCTTTGCATTATTGAGTTTGAGATTTGGTTTTGCAAAGGATAAGCACCAGATCTCACCCTGACCCTGACCCTCCTACAATAGTTGATGACCCAAAAAATATTTTGTGGAAAACTTCTAGGACCCAAGATTCAACTATTGTTAAGACCATTCACAAAGCAAGTTTTGTCCCTGAAAACGTCACAACCTTGTGAGATCCCCAATTTTACTTATTCCATAGAAAAAACCTTTTTATAACTAAGTCTCAGAGTGGGATAGACCAGTTAGACCTTCAGCCCATAGATTTGCAGCAAAGTCCTAGTAGAGAAGCCTCTCCTTCCACTCCTAATTTTCAGCTTCTCCAAAACTTTGGCTCCTTTCATTCCAAATCTGCTCAATCTCAATTTCCTAGTCCAAGTACATCTGCCACTCCCATTCACACATCCACTATGCAAACCACTCCATTTCATCCTCTGCCTCCTCTCACAAACCCCCCTCTCATAAACCCTCCTTGGGTTCCTTTACCTTCAATCATGGAAGCATGGTTTTCCCCATTGGTTCTACCCCAACCTTTACTACCCATGCCTCAAGACTACCAATCCAAAACCCCTAAATTTACTAGAGCAGACTCTACCACTACCCAAAAACATGTAGATAGGATGAATGATGCCTTTGACTACCAAGATATAGAAGAGGGCACCATAAAAATGAGGATTTTTTCCCAAATCTTAGGAGGAGAAGCAAAGAAACGATTCAAAAACTTGACTCCTGACAGCATACATGACATCCCTTCCCTCTATAAAACATTCATAAACAAGTGGGAGATTAATAAAACCCTCTCCAAATCCTCTCAGAATATAACAACCCTAAGAGAAATGTCAAGGAAAGTGTCCAAGACTACTGGACTAGGTTCAATAGTGTGTACAATGCCCTCCCACAGCACATGAAACCCCCACAAGGCCTAGCCTTAGTAAAATTTCCAGAGGGTCTTGATCCAGACATGGCCTACCAATTGAGAGAAAGAGATCCCCTAACCTTAGAAGACATGCAAAGGGGAGTTGTGATTATAGTGGCTAAACTAATTGAAAAGATGGCTAGGATGAGGTTAAAAAAAAAAGTTACATACAAATATGAAACCATAGCCTCCACCTATGATGCTAAAATTGAAAATTTAGTGAGGGTAATGGAAAGAATGATGGAGAGGATCAACTTGAATGAAAGAGAACCTCTTAGGAAAAGCTAACCAAATCCCCAAAACAGAAATAGAAACCAAAACTTCAAAAGAGACCCTCCCCAAACCAGACAGAGAGACAATGACCAAAAAATCAGGCCTCATTTCCAAGACAACTATGTGGATGAAGAGGAAAGAGAGATTGAACAGCTGGAAGAAAACCATGTAAACTTGATAGGCTTTGATAATGAGGGTGATGTTTTTCTCACTGAAGAAGAACAAGGGTTATTTTCCTCAAATAAAACTGAAATAAACTATGAGGATTCCCAAGAGTACAAATTGGGATTTGAAAATGCCATAATGGAGGTCAATAAACAATATGACATTAGGAGTAAGAAAACTCAAGATGCCTCCAAAAGGAAAAAAATAGAAACTGCTATTAGAAAGAACCTTGAAAACATCCTTAAGAAAACATCAAAAAACACCACCACAATGGCTAAGAAATATGATCAAAACAAAGACAAAACTAGCCAACGAAATGGTGACCCAAGCTACCCTAGTACATCAACTAGTGGCCCTGGAAAAACTAATCTAAACAACAGTCCTAATAAAATTCAGCCAACTAAGGTTGTTGAAAAGAATATGTGTGATAGGAATGATGTAAATACCCCAAGAACACTAGCACCTTTGATTTTTAGGGAGAGATTTCCAAGAACAAAATAACCATGCCTCTTACTGAACTAGTAACCCAAGATGTATATAGGTCCCAAGTTTTGAAAGCTTTGAACATAAAGAATGACACCGACACTCTAAAGTTGACTGATGAAAAACCAGAGCTGTTGTTTGGACTTGAGGTAGAGGGAAAATATCAAGAAGGAGCTATCCCTCCATTCTATGTTATCTTAAACATTCATGACAAAATCTTGTACAATGTTATGCTAGACTCTGGTGCCTCACACAATCTCATGCCCAAGGTGGTGATGGAGAGATTAGGTATCAAAATAACGAAACCTTAGAAATAATTGTATTCTTTTGATTCAAGAAGAGTCAAATTTTTGGGTCTGATTAAATATTTGTGTGTCAATTGACACAAATACCTCCTAAAAGCCTAGTCATGGACATTGTAGTGGATGAAATTCCTCCCAAGTATGACATGCTTCTATCTAGCTCACGGGGAGCTAAACTCCAAGGAAACCTCCAAATGGACATGTCCTATGCTACCATCTTGGTATTTAACCAAACAAGGAGATTGTAAGGGGAATCATACATGAAATATATGGTCAACAACCAAGATAGGCCAAACAACACCCGTATTTATTGTATCCATTCATACCTTGACTCATTTATCTTGTATAATGAAGATGACATTGATGGACAAGTAAATGAAAATGATAAAGATCTAGGCCTACCACAACACTCAAACCAAACACTGAATGAAGAACTTGACAGCCAAAACTCTAGCAGCCCTGAACAACAACATAATGGTGAAGTTGAACTTGAAACACTTTGGAACATGAGTTTTGATGGCTCTTGTGGAAAAAAAGGTTTGGGAGCTGGTGTTTGGATACATAACACCACTGAAGGCCACTCCCATAAACTAAAATTTCAATGCATTAACAATATTGCAGAGTATGAGGCCCTTCTACTTGGTTTACATTTGCTAAAGGACATAGGATCCAACAAAATTTATATTCAAGGAGATTCTGAGATAATCATTAGAAAAATCAAGGGAGAATATTCTGCCAAGAATCGTAGGCTAAGAGAGTACAAGAATGATGCCTTAGACCTCCTGAAAACTTTTGAGAAGTATGAACTTACCTCCATCCCTAGAGCTCACAACAACCTTGCCAATGAACTTGCCTTTGCTGCCAACACTTTCCAAATACCCCATGCCAATGAACAATACACTGTGAAATTCAAGTGCAGAGTAGCAGTCTTGGATAACATTGATTATTGGAAAGTATTTGAAAATGACAAACAAATTGAAAAATTCTTGCAGCCCAAAACTAAGTTTGAAATGTAAAAATCAGATGTAATCCATTAGGAAGTTTGTTTTGATTAAGAAAAAACCCTCAAAATGGAGCTTCCTTGTAATACTGGCATAAATATGCTAGAACATTCTCTTGAGGCAGAATCATGCGAAGATTTATACCAAAAATACCTTGAGGAATTGCAATGCAAAGATAACTCATTACCAAGAGGTCTTTCCTCCTTAGAAGAGTTGTTTGACTTCAATGATGTTGCTAGGAAGCCCAAAATAGAGTCTACTGAGACTGATGTAGAAGAATGCAATGTAGGCAACATAGGAGAACCCAAAATGATAAATATGTCCAAAACTCTTCCTTCTCACATAAAAAAAAAATATATAGAGATGTTCAAAGAGTTTAATGATATTTTTGCATGGGGGTATGAGGACTTAAATTCCTATGAAACAAGAATTATTCCACATAATATTCCTCTCAGGGAAAATCATAAACCATTCATGCAAAAATTGAGAAGAATAAACCCCATCCTAGTGCCTCTAGTTGAGAAAGAGATTAAAAATATGTATGATGCTCGGATCATTGTCCCACTTAGGTACTCATAATGGGTTTCAAAACTTGTGTCAGTTAGGAAGAAAACTGAGGAGATTAGGCTATTCATAGACTTTAGAAACTTGAAAAAAGCCTCCCTAAAGGACAACTACCCTTTACCCAAAATGGATCATACACTGCAAAGGGTGGTAGGTTCTAAGAGAATATCATTGCTTGATGGATTTTTAGGGTATAATCAGGTACTAGTACTGCCAAGTGATCAGTACAAAACTGCTTTCACAACACCTTGGGGCACATTCATGTATGTAAAAATTCCATTTCGGTTGCTGAATGCGGGGGATACTTTTCAAAGAGCCATGGACATAGATTTTTTCGAAGACATAGGTTACTTCATATTCATATACCTTGATGACATCGCTGTCTATTCTAAAACTGATGAGGAACACCTAGTTCATTTGAGAAAGGTCTTTGAGAAGTGTAGGAAGTATGGCCTATCTCTGAATCCTAAGAAAAAAATTTTCAGTCTTCAAGAAGGAAAAATCTTAGGCCGCATCATTTCCAAAGAAGGGATAAGGATATACCCCAAAAGGATTGAAGGTATATTATAGATCAGCCACCCTAGAAACATTAAAGAGTTTCAATCTTTCATTGGAATGATCAACTTCGTAAGAAGGTTCATACCAAACCTTGCTGAACAACTAAGGAATATCACAAACATGCTGAAAATAGAAGTAGAGTCAAGTGGACCATGGAAGCCAAATAATCATTTGAACTAGTAAAACAAGCACTTACCCAAACACCAGTTCTAATCAGCCCCTACTTTACCAAGGATTTCTTCATTTTCTCCTTTGCATCATAACACACTATTGCTACTGTATTTCTTCAAAAGAACATTATGGGACAAGAACAGGCAATAGCCTTCTTCAGCAAAGCATTGAGGGATGCACCTCTAAAGTGTAACATCATGTAGAAACAAGCCTTTTCCTTGATCATTGCTTTTGTTCCACATATAGTTGTTAAAGACATTCTAAATCAGGACCCTAATGGAAAAAGGGGTAAGTGGATTTCTATTATCTTAGAATATGATTTAGAAATCAGACCCACTAAACTGATTAAAGGACAAGGACTTGCCAAACTTATGGTTGAAGCAAATTTTCGAGCATTAGACATAAACATGTTACATTCTTTGGATGAACAAGGGGGACTAGCAACTCCACCCATTGAAGAATAATTCATGAACTCACAATGGTATGCTGACATATTGTATGTACTTGTTAATCTAAATTCTCCTCTCGCTTTGTCCAAAACAAAAGCTAGATTCTTGAAACAAAAGGCTTTAAATTTCTACATTTTAGATAGAGCTTTGTATTGGAAAAATTATGTTGGCATCTTGCTTAAATGTTTACTTGAAGATGATGCAGATAGAATCATGCATGCGTTTCATGAAGGAGAGTGTGGAGGTCATCTCTACTGGAAAACCACATCCAAAAAAATCCTTAGATGTAGTTACTATTGGCCCACTCTTTTCCTTGACATACACAAGCTAGTTGCAACTTGCCATAAATTCGAAATCTTTGATGCCAAGAAAAAACTACTACCTTTTCCCTTTCATCCTATCAGTGTTGAAAATCCTTTTCAACAGTGGGGTTTATATTTCATTGGTGAAATCCACCTTGCCTCATCTGCCCAACACAAGTGGATTCTCACTGCTACTAATTATTTCACCAAATGGATAGAAGCCATCCCTTCAAGTAATACAACTGACTTAGTCATCATAAAATTTCTTGAAACCAACATCTTGTCCAGATTTGGCTGTCCCAAAAATATCATCACTGATAATGCTGCTACATTTAAATCCAAGAGAATGGTGTACTTTTTCTACAAGTACCATATCACACTAGGGCACTCTACTGCTTATTACCCTCAAGGTAATGCGTTGGTTAAGTCCTCTAACGAAATTTTGGTTAATATCATCAAGAATTTGTTGGAAGAGAACAAAAAATCATGGCATAGCAAACTAGTGCATGCAATATGGGCTGATAGACTAAAAACTAAGAAATCTATCAATATTTCTCCCTATCAACTAGTGTGTGGCATGGATGTTTTTTTCCCAACTTCATTGGGAGCTCCAATTATGAAGCTTCTTCAAGAGGTGCAATCAGAAGAGAATGACATGCAAAGGAGGCTGAACCAAACCATTCATTTGTAGCAGTCAAGTGAAGAAGTTTGCAAAATAACACAAGCAGTGCAAGAGAATATCAATAAGATATTTGATAGAAGGACCAAAGCCAATGACTTCCAGATTGGATACAAGGTTCTGAAATGGGATTCAAGGAGAGAAGACAAAGGCAAGCATGGAAAATTTAAAAATTTGTGGAAGGGTCCTTACATCATTCATTCAGTTAGAGGTAATAATGCTTTCTTTTTACAAGAGCTGGATGGAGTAGAGTTATTTGGAGGTCATGTTAATGGCAGGATGCTCAAACACTATTTTTGTCAAAATTCCTAGTTTTAAGCTTTCACTCATTGTACATAACATTGATTGATGAAAATCAGAAAAACAAAACAAAAAAAATCGAGAAAAGAAGAAAAAGAGGGCAGGAAAAAGAATAGGTACAGCCCCATACCAAAAGAGAGTGTTGTTGAAAGTGTGCAAGCCTAAATGCCACTACTTGCTGAAAAGGAAGAATCTTGATCAATCATCTAGCCTAATCATGACTAAACATGTTTTTAATTTTTGCTGATAGGTTAGTGAAAGAGGACTTGTCAAACAATTTAAGCTTGGCATATCAGTAGATTAGATTAGGAAATATTGTTGGTTCCCAAAGCATAAATCTCAACCAAAGAGAAATGAAAGGGATACATAACAAATGATAAATCATAGCCCTCATGTTTTCTAGTTTTTTATTGTACAAAAGTAATGTCTATGTGCAACTTGTCCAAATTCCATGTCCCATGGAAAATCAGATTGCTTAATACTGGTTTGATCATGTTTTGAATTTCATTTCAGTAGGTTAGAGAATAAAGTTTGTCTTGACAAATGAGTAGACTAGGTAGAGAGTAAGAGAGTTAATTAGCCTAATATGAACTCTTGGAAGTGATAATGGTACAAGTAGATAGTTTTTTATGCTTTGAAAGGAAAATAATGTCAAGGGTTTTCCAGTCCAAGTGCACCCAAAAGAAGAAAAAATGTTAGTCAAGGTATGATGGGTAGGTAGAAATGAGGTTGAAGAAAACATGTTTTTCTGATTTTAAGATCATAGCTTCAAAAGAACAGTAGGCGATGAAGAAGAAAAATCTACCAAGTACAAGTAAGACAATGGTCTTCAAAACTAAAATATTTAAAGTCTGAGGTCCTGGACACCTCCTGAAAAGGAGTTTCCCTCCCTAAGTGGAACCACTGTTAGTCATCAATAATTTTTACTATTTGTAGATGACTAAATATTGGTTCTAGATTTCTAAAGGCAAAATTCCCAGAATATTGTGATTTTTATAAATCTCATTGCCTTCATTATCCTTATGGTAAATTTTTCACTATTCTAACATTTTTCCATTTTATGGTCACCCCACCACTCCTAAAAAATTCCTTATGGGTTTTCTTTACCCATCTCCATCCCTTTTCCTGCATATAACCTCATCACTCTATTTTTCCGTTGCCGATCACTCCACTTCCCATCTAGGGTTTTCCTATAAGCCTATTCCTTCCCATGTTCACCAGGTTCCTCATAACATTGATGGTCTCAAAACTATCTTTGTAGACTCTTTATATAAATCAAGTACATTGGATTTTGGATCTTCAATACACTGCTTTGTCAATACTCTATTTCTACACTTGAAGCCTCCAAGAAAATTTTCAGTCAAGGTCAGGTCAAAGTACCTTCCCACTAGGTCAACTAGGGTTTTAGACTCTATTTTTCCTTGTTTGGTTTTATTTCTGAGATCTTAAATGTTGGGACATGGTTATTTAAGAAAAGATATGAAAGTCTTAAAAGAATAATACCTTGTCAAATTCAAGTTCTGCAAAGGGAAAATGTACTTGGCACTTCTGCAGGAGTGTTAAGAGGTCAATCAACAAAAGAAATTGATAAGGTAAATGGCATGTTCCTAAAGGAAGACATCTTGCAGTAAGGAAGATAGGAAGCACTTGGTCTTAAGGAGAATCAAGGTTTTGTAAGCTTGATTGGGCCAACAAGTGCCAAACAGTGAAACAAATGGAAGACATGACAATGGAGGAGATACACCAAGAAACCAAACATGAAGAGAATTTTTTTAGAAATTATTGATAAAAAGGGAAAAAGGTGAGGTGAACTAGAAATAAATAAATGAACTTGAAAGGGCTGTAGAGAACTTAGAAGACAACACTGATAACTATCTTAAGCATTCCACACACCTAGGGTTTTAAGAAGATGATCAAAGAAGGTGAAAGGGTAAGTTAAAATCCATGATGACAACAAGGGGATTCTGAAGATGTCACTATTTTTAAATATTCTGAACTTATCCCAAGAAGTTTATCATGCCAAAAATGATCAAAAGAGGTAAACTCCATGATGTCAGCAAGGAAAGGATTGTGAAAATAATGCTGCTGTGCAAACATCCAAAGTTTTCCAAGGTAAAATATCTGACTGCCTCAAAGAACAAGGAGGTAAAGAATATTAGTAAGAAATGCAAAGTCAAATTTTTTTCAATCACTTGCAAAACAAAAGATGATTTGACTTTAGGTTGGAGATACTAGGGTGTCGTAACATCCTAAAAAGTTGCCAAGCTTAACATGTCATGCCTCAAGATCAATGAGAAAGGGAAAATCAATGTGTTCAAGTCACCTACACTCTATGGTAAAAAAGAATGAAAAAAATGGTGTTGATTTCCAAGGTGGAAGCCAAAGGTGATTTTAAGGTTGTTGTTGTGTACATGTACATGTCAAGCTTCAGAAATAAAAGGAAAAGCCACTTCAATGTTTTATGGCACCTGCAAATCAGAAGTGGCCAAAGGGTAAAAGCATGATCATAACTTCATAATGCAATAAAAAGAGGGATTTGAAGGTCTTTCATTATGTTTAATGTCCCAAAGGTGTGTTAATGAGCTTGTTATGCTTCAAGGATAAAAACGAGGGTCAAAATTCATCACTGCAGACACCTATAGAGCAAAGAGTGTAAAAGGGTGAGTAAGACAAGGTAAGAAAGACAAGTGAAATATTGTGATGAGGGAACACAGGAAACTTTGAATATACTACTGTGTGCAACCCTCTAAGGAAGACATCAAATGAGCATGTAAAATCTCAAGGAGAAAAAGGAAAGGTCACTTAAAGTTCTTCATGTCACCTGCAAGAAAGAAGTCAAAGAAATATCACTGAAAAGGAAAAGGGAGTTAAAACATTAAGAAATTAGGTTTGCAGAGATTAAATTTAATTTCCTAGACTATAAAAGGTCATTTTGTTCCACATATAGCTCATTGTTCACTTGCAAAGATCAAGAGCAGTCAAGAAGAAATACTTGTAAATTTTCAGGTCAAATTCGGGCAAGTTTACCTGGCGTTGTGCATTCAGGTTGACACATTGCCCCTGGAAGCTTTCCTCGTGCAATTTTCTTTTGTGTTGAATTCCTACAGGTAGGCACTGCGTGCCTGGTAACACATTGCACGTTTACTCGACAGAACCGACATGTCCAGTAAAAAGCATTGGCACTATGCGTCTGGCACATAGTGTTGTGCCTTTGCCCAACCCGACACCCCGTTCACCTGAGTGCTGCACATTCGGCCAGGAGGGCCTCATACACTTGCAAACCCTCAAATCAGCTCAAAAACATATTTAAACTGCCACCAAGGGCTTTCAAGAAAAAAATAAAGGGTAAGTACAGCTCATCAATTCTTCTCCAAGCTTTTGTCATCATTTGGTTAAAGAAATGAAGACCTTAGGAGGAAAACCTAATTTTCATGCTTGAACATCATTGTTTAAAAAACACTTATCCATCTGCATGCTATGAAGGCCAGTGATAACTAGAAGGGTACCTTGTTGAAAAAAATTCTCATTCATCTAAAGTTGTGCCTACACTCAATCCATTCACTCATAAACTCTGTCCCCTACACTACAAACAAATAGACATTTCATGCCCTTCTGCCTATCAGTTTTATATTAGTGTCAGGAGTTTCAACACAAAGTTTGAACAATCATCAAGGGTGGTTATTGAGTTTTTCCCCACACTCACAGGCATATACCTTTACACTCACTCATTCATCCCTCTAGTTACAAAACTTCCTTTTTCATCACCCCTCCATTAACCTCTTCCATATTAGTATCATAAGCAGAGCTATGGTTTCAAAAGAAACAGTGATCAAAATGTCAAGGGAAGGTGACAGTGATAGTGGTGAGGAAGGCCAAGTGCCAAGGAGGCATCAACACAAAGGTGGGAGGATCAATAGGTTTGAACCACTAAACACAATGGAGCTAAATGCATCTCCCTTAACTATCTCCTACTTCCAAAATGTAGGTTGCTATGAATTCTGTGAGAAATTACAGTAGGTACAAAATCACCACGAGCTAACTAGGCGATTCATTCTTAACCTACATGAGAAACAAGTCAACCTTGCAGGGGTAAACTTTGAAATGTCTTCAGATGCCATTTCTATTGCCACTGGGATACCTAGTGTGGGTGAAAAATGGTTCAAGAAAGCCAATTTTAGACATAAGCCACTATGAGCCATTCCTTAAACCAAGATACAAAGACTGTAATAAATCCATATTTCCTTTCTCACATTTTCTTGAGAGGTATGCAACCATGATGAAGGTCATTATGAAATATTTCACATATGAAGGAATATTCTCCCAACTTTACTCCTACCACATCAGGTTGCTCATGCACTTTACTAGGGCTAAGATGCTGCATCTACCCTACTACCTCTAATGGAGTATTGATAAATTTCTTATATTTTACATAAGATAGATTTCCCTCACCAGATGCAAAGCTTATTTCATCACTCTTTGATCAAAATGGTTGTGATGCATCAATTACAGAAAAAGGGTATTCTATGGGAGGTTTTCATTTCCCAGGAAGTGTTAACCAATCCACAAGACCATCCTTAGAAAAACATGCCTTCATCATCTCATCCTCCTGTCCTTACTCCTCCATAATCTCCTACTAAGCATGTTTGACCATCTACACATATCCCTTCACCTTAGGACAACCCTCCCTCATCACTCTCTTAAAATGCATCAGACAATGAAGGAAGTGACAATGAGTAGTCACATGAAAATGAGCGAGAAGGTAATTATGAATCAATAAAAAATGAAGAAGAAGACAATGAAGGAGATCATAATGAAGAATCAAACAGTGAGCGTAGTGAGGTTGATGATAGTAGTGAAGAGAACAATGAGGATCACAGCAGTGAGGCTGACAACAATGAGGCAAACAACAGTAATGAGGAACAAAATGAAGAGGCAGGGGTCAGTGATGAGGCTGAAATCATGGGAAAAAAAGGAAATGAGGATGTTGGTAATGATGAGGCACAAAGCAGTGATCAAAATAAAAACAAAGAAATCAGTGAGTGAAGAAGATGAAGGTAGTGTGGAAAATAGTGAAGAGGTAGAAGATAGTGAAGAAAAGAGCAATGATGTCATCATGGAGGATGTAAATGAATCAGAGAGCATGGAAGAAGAAGGAAATGATGATGATGATGATTATAGTAGTGGCACCAAGAGCCAAAATGTCAGTGAGGCTCATGGCAGTGATGAACGCAGCATGAAAAGCAACCATGAAGAAAGAAGCAAAGAAAATTAGGCTGATATCAGTGAAATAAATATCAGTGAGGTAGAAGAAGGAGGTAAAGAAGATAATAGGTAAAAAAGCCATGATGACAGTGATGAAACAAAAATCAGTGGATCAGATAAGGGAAATGATGCAGAGAGCAGCAATCATGATGGCCATGATATCAGTGGAGGTGATGATATTGATGTTGATGATGTTGGCACTGACAATGAAAGCAAGAATATTAGTGATAAGGCAGAGAGCATGGAGACAGATGAGACCAACCATGGGAGTAGCCATGAAAGCCATAAGGATAGTAAGAATATCAATGATCATGATGTTCATGATGGAAGCAATGGTGAAGACACTAAAGTGAGAAAAAATGAATCTTTTCCTTTAACTTACCAAATGGGAAGTAGGCATGTGTTTGCTACCTCTAAAAGGCAAGGGGCCATGCCTTCCACTTCAACCAAGAAGCTGGACAAAGGCAAAGAGAAGGTCATGGAGGAAGAAGAAGAAGATCAGCATGAGACTGAGCAAGAATTTGAACTCATTCATGTCGACAGTGATGATGAAAATGAGGCAAGTATCTCAAGAATGCTTCTTAAAGGTAAAGATGCCCAAATCAAATATTTGCAAGCCAACCTAGGTAGGGCTAGGAATGTCATCCACTATTATCAAACTAAAAACAAGCAGCTGGAGCCACAAAAGACCATTTATGAGGTTAGGGAAATCAGAGCCAGGAGAAAGGCTGAAAGGACCAAGGTTAGGCTAGATGAGGTCTTGTGTGCTTTTGATGAAAGTTAAGATGAAGAAGGACAGTTTTCTAGGAGAAGGCCAAGAGCAATGGGTTTGCGGAAGGCCTTAGCCAAGGAGATGGAGCAAGAAACAAAATTGGCAGAGTAGCTCACTCCAAGTGAGCTGCTTGCCATGGAGATAGAGTATGATTGGGAACCTTGGTTAGAGAGGGATAATTCAAACTTGGAGGATCAGCTGGAAAAGGCACAAAGAGACCTTGGCCTTCAGAAGAAGATGGCCAAGCACTATGCCTTGCGAAATCAAATTGCAAGGGCCAAGCTCAAAAGAGACATTGCCAAGATTCAAGCCCTAAAGGAGGAAAAAGGAAAATAAAACCTTGAGATCCTAGATAATGCTTTCATATATGCATCCAAAATCCCATGAGGAAGATAATTTCAAATTTTGGCAAGTTTTTGATAATTTTGGTTTTTCATTGTTTTGGAGGGCCATGGGCGTAGCGCCCCTGGCGTTCCACTCTCTTTTGGGGTACTTTCTTGAGGAGTGGTTTACATTTTTGGTTCCTCTTACGAAGTACATAACACACAACAAACTTCAGGTCATTTGGAGTAGTTTTGGTCCTCCAAAAGGGCCACAAACATGCAAAAATTCACCTTTCTGCCCAATTATCAGGGTTAGTGTTGCACCCTTAGAGTCTTTAGAGATTTTTTTTTTGCACTAGTAAATGAAGTCCAATCAGAAAACCAAGGGCCGTTTTGGAAAGTAGACTCAACAATATTTCTAACGATCTATTACGGAGCTCATTCTGACACCTGTAAGGCCTTCACAATTCAGCTCTAATGGGACCTATTTTTCTAGTGCAGGCGCTCCACCCTTGGACCTCACTACTGCGCCCTTGCCTGCAAAGTCATCAAAAGGAACAAATTTATGGAAAATAGATATTTTGTGGTTTTTTTGGAAAATCACTCCAAATTTAGGTGTTATAAGTTATTTTTCATTTATTGCATTAGATATTTTGTGCCTTGGGCCTTGCATAGTCCTAATGGACAAATTTAGCATTTACGATGTATTCATGACATTTTTGGAACCCTAGTTAGGGTTTTGGTCCTCCTTACTTGTTAAATACAACATTGATGGCCAATTGTACATGTTGGATATTTACTGAGCATAACATGATATAGACTTTGAGTTTATTGGCGAAATTGGCTTTGGTTTCTTGTGATGGCTTTAGATTGAGCCCCTATGGATTAAGCACATTATTAGGATTCATAAGCTCTGTTGGATGGTTATGTATTCCACATTTGTATTTGTTTTCTTCAGTTCTCATTATGTTTCATAATCATAGGAATGAAACTAGAGAATAGGATATGCTTTCTTGGCACCCTACTTCTGCCTGCCTCCTTTGATTTCTATGTTTTCCTCCTTGAATTTTAGCTAAAGAATTCTTAAATTCTCTTTGGTTTTTACTAAAATGTTGTGCTAAAATTCTATTTGTTTGCAAGTAAGTTTCAGAGAATCCTTAACTTCTCTCTAATTTTACTTATATGTTGTTTTTAAGGTCTGTTTAGTATAGTTTAGTTGAATAATCCTTCATTTCTTTTCAAGTGTTTACTATGTTAATCATTCATGAAAGATTTTTCTTGTTTCTTAGTATGTTAAAGGATCCTTGATTGCCCATTAACCTTCTATATTCACAACCCCATGTTTATTTCACTTTCACTAAACCTACTTAGATCCATTTTGCCTTGTTAAAGTTTCCCTATGAAACACCCTTGACCTATTTTTTCACTATTCAAATCCTTTGTAGACTCCATAGCCCAATGGTTTGATTCTCTCTTACTCTAACTATTTTCTTGACAACCTATCCAACCAACCAAAAAAATAAACAAACACTAAACCTAATAACTATCCTTAAATCAAAACCCTAAAAACAATCAAGTTCACATCCTTTATACAAACATAGAGAGAGCCCTCTCTAAGTCCAGGAAGGCTAGATCCTAGGGCTCCAAAGACTGGTCTGATGTTACCCCTGTACATTTCTTCTTGCCAATCTAACAAATTACGGGGACCTAACATGTTGTACATATGGTGTCGTGTGAATAAATTTAGATGTGGTGTTGTGTGCATAACGTGATGTGTACATGTTGTATATGTGGTGTTGTGTGCAGGCAGTGCCATGTACATGGTGTGCATGTGGTCTTGTGTGCATGTGGTCTTGTGTACATGTCATGCATGTGGTGCTGCGTACATGTGGTATTGTGTACACACTGAAAAAGTGGTGCAATGTAAATTTGGCATTGTGTAGGTTGTCTCGTGTACATGTGATGATGTGCACACATTGTCTAGGTAGTGTTAGGTATAGTTGGTACTACGTACATGTTGTGCATATGGTACTGGTATACATGTTGTATTGTGTGCATCTCATACATGTTGTGTTGTGGGCATGCAGTATTACATATATGCATGGTCTAGTCGTGGTATCGTGAACTTAGCATTCGTTGTGTTATACTTTGTATAGTTCCATTTATTGTGTTTTGTTGTATAATAGGGGTAGGTGTAAGTATTGTATTCTGTTTTACACTAGGTGTGGGTGTATGTATTGTGTGGTGTTGTATGCCTTATGTGGATGTGTTAGTTTCTGTCAGTCACTAGTGATCAAATGTACTATTTCAAGATTAGTTGATAGGTTCCTAGTTCAAATTTTATAGTTTCAAATAAGTTTTCAAATAAAATTTGATCATTGGTTGTCATCTAGGTCAGTGCTGCTCCCTCCATTCACTCATGGTCGTAATCACTCATCTCGGTCAAGTCTTAATTTAAGCGTCTATGGTCATAAATCAATTAATATACCATCATATAGGTGATGGTCCAGGATTACATTTGAGGTGTCATAATTTGTTCATGTCATCAAAATCTACATGGGAGTCATGTCATCACCATTCTCACCATCATGGGAGCTACACAATTATAAAATAAAGAGAAAGGAGCAACAAGAAGGATCAACTCAACATTTCACAAGTTTCAAATTCTTCCAAGTCCATAATTAAATTCTCCTCAACTCTCTTTCAATCAATTTTCTTCTTTTCTTCAAAAAAGCATGGGTTCCCTCTTCTAGGGTTTTCAACTATGTTTTTGGTTCCAATTGATGTTTGTCTTGATTTAGTAAGAAAAACCTCAGTTTCATCACCTAAATACCTTCACATAAAACTCATACACCTTACCAAATCATTCCATATCATTCACACCTCTAATTACTCCCATTTTTCACTCAAACACTAATTCTCACTACGTTTTTGTAGAGATATTAGGTTAACTCTGTGTTTTCATCCGTTTTCCCTCTTTCCCTTACCCATTTCCAAAAATTTCATCTAAACTATGTTGCTAACCTACCATCCTATCTCCAAAATTTTTTTATGGATTTTTCCCTAACTCCAATCCCTCTCATCTTTGTCCCTAAACTCACTCCATCATTCTCCCATGCTTTCTTAAGTTTCACCCTTCCTTTCCTTCACATAAATATATGGTTTATTTTTTCCAACAAACATGATGTAAAATGAGAATAAAACATACAAAAAAGGAGGGCAATTTCCACGTTTGAGCCAACTCAGACCCATGGCATAATTTTTAGGGTTTTGTGATCATTTTCTAGGGTTTACATTGCACACAGGGACAATCCTACTTCAAATTTACTTTCTGAAGTAATTAAGTTAAAAATGACAAGAGTAAAAGAGGTTTTTTTCAATCATAGAAAAAGTAACAAAAGCCTCCTTTAGTGTATGGACAAGTGTTATGATTTGAGAGAAATGCCCAAAATACAATTTCTCCATGTCATTTTCTTCACTTTTGGAGTAGGGGTTTGTAGTGATTGATGAATGCATTATGTATAAGACATCCTAATCTTTCCAACCATACCACTTGAAGCCTAAAAATCCTCTGGGATGGCCTTGAAAATCCCTCTCAAAGACCACATTACAATTCTGCTCAGAGCATGCTACGCTTTTGCAATTTTTAGTGCTAAACCTCAAACTTGGATTATGAACAAATGGGAAAGTATTTTTGAAAACTGGAGGTAAATTTTGTTGATAATATACCAAAGAAAAAAAACCTCTCAGTTTTTAAAAAAATGTTATGGTAGAGATATATTGATCCACCTTTGAGCCCTATTTTTGCACAAAAAATTTGGAAATTTTTGGATTTTTGGGAAAATTTCGCAATTTCACATTTACAGAAGCATAGCATAGCATTTATTTTCACATTTTTCTCATAGGCTCCAATGGAGATCAATTTTACATGGTTGATTTATTTTGAGGTGTACATTCCAAATATGATTTTTTTTCATGACACCTTGTAAATCTGAAAAAAAAAACTCAAAAAACACATTGATTTTCATGCTTCTGCCACTATTTTTCACTACATGCTACGCTTCTAGAGTAATATTGGAAAAATAAAATTTTGAAGGCCTTGTACGAGGTATTTTGTTAGTTTAAAACTTGGGTTGGATAGAGGAATCAAGGGCTACCTTTCCCAATATTCAGATTAGCAAAAATAGGCCTAAAAGCCATCTCAAAATGCTCTCCAAGTGCATGTTACACTTTTGCCAAAACATGTTACGCTTTTTATAGGCACGTGATGCTTCTGTATTGGATGCTTTGTGGACATGTGTCAATAAAAAATGGTCAATGATTCGAGGTTACATTTGTCTCATGAGATGTTTTATGGATATGGAAGTCCATTTATGCTCCTCATTGTTAAGGAATCTTGTAATTATTCAAGGAGATGATGACTCCTACTTGTTAGCTAAATTTGGGGGGACTATTTCTAACATCCCTAAAAATGAGGAAATGACTCATAGGGTGCATTTATGAATTTTTTTGGATTAGGTTTCAACCCATTAAGGTGGAATATTCTCTATTTTCTATATGTACTCTAACTCAAGTCATTGTAGAGGTTGAAGAGTTGATATTTTAGTGTGGAGATTATGTACATATAGTTATAGTGAAATCAAAGACATGTTGCAGATATAATTATGGGACTGCAATGGTACGCTTATTTCTTGGACACTGGGTTCAATGTTTCCCGTGTATTTCGAAACATGGACTAACTGCCTCTCATGGATCCTAACTATGGTAATTATATCGGAGACTAATGCTTGTGGATTTTGGTCTAATGGCAATCACGATTGCAACAAGTGGTATCAGAGCAATAGGTCTCAAGTTTGAAACTCACCTAACTTGCATTGGGGGAGATATTGGTGGACATTGGGTTGAATGCTCCCCATCTATTTTGTGACATGGACTAACCACCTCTCGTGGATCCTAACTATGGTGATTATAGCAGAGACTAATGCCTGTGGGTTTTAGTCTAATGGCAATCGTGATTCCAACTAAATGTATATGCTTTCATTCCATCACATGTATGATTCTATATGATGATATTAGCAGCCTATAAACATAATTCATACTTTTTATTCTCTTTTTTATAATATTTTCATAATATTTTTCTACTTCTTCTAATGAGTGAACTCATCTAATATTCTCATTCTGGATCTCTCTTTTCAAACCGTATACCACAATGACAATCTAAGTTTGTTTCTTAGTATACCTACCTAGCCTCATATTCATATTTTTAGTTGTTCATTTGAAATCATACCTTAAAACTTAGACCTAGTTCCTAAAATTAAACTTCCTATCTATCAAAATTCAAAACAAAGCAATAATTCACTGAGCTTATATCTAACCTAATGTCATTTCCTTTCCATTCACTTAATTTACTATGAAAATGAAATAGAGAGATCCCACTATATTTTGGTAGGTCTAGCCACCAAATCTAAATATTGGTTTGAGGTTACCTCCCTCAGTCTCCTTTCTCAGCCTTAAGAAATGGAGGGAGTGATAACACGATGTATATATTGTACATTGTGTGTATGTGTACATGGTGGAAGAGAAGCACTGGCTGATTTTTGGGTGTGGAAACTGATCCAGTGTGTATAAGAGAACAAAGGTAGAAGTAAGGACTAATGAAGAATAAGTATCGGTATTTTATTTCAGTTCTATTATGCATGTGATCTATGATTTTGACTTATGATGGTTACATGTGATGTACGATTATGGTTTATGATGATTTCACATGACTCATGATTTTAATTTGTGATGGTTGTGTTTTGAGCTAACCATATGTGATATGTTTATACATAATGATTTGATCAAACATCTAGTCTAGCTTGTTGTGACAGGAAGTAAAAAATATTGCAAGTGTACCTTATTGATGAGCTACAAATGAGGTATGATGTGAATTTATTTCAATTTTTTTCTAATCTAATGGAAGTTATGTTCTTGTTACAAGAAGCAAAATATTCTCGGTTGGGTTGTTGAAACTGACTGTAAGAATTAGCAAAAACAACAAAAAGAATTGAAATAGGAAACAATATGTTTCTAAAGCACCTCAGGAGGAAGGAAATTGTGGGACAATGGTACCCAATGGTGTTCATTTATTTCCTTGAGAATGCTATAACTAGTATGATGGTTTGGTGGAAATTATATGCATTTGTTGTTTGAAATTCCGATGCGAGGAAGCCTTGCCAAGGGATAGCCTTCCTGGGATGGGTTTGCTAGTGGAACTTTGAAGGTGTGTGACTGCACAGAAGGGTGTGGCAAGGTTTTTCGAGGGACTATGTAGTAGATCAAGGAACACCGGGATGTATTTATTTTGTTCATTAGCATTTCCAAATGGAATCAAATGCACATTGGTAGTGTACCCTAGAATAATGAGTCGATAATTTTTCATTGAGAGGAAAGGATTGTAGCACTGGACATTGGATGTAGCTTTGAATTTAGTAGTGGATTCTAGACTTCCTAGGAAGGAGGTGAATCGTGGTTTCCAATTTTGAGGCTGGAGGTGTGAGCCTATAGATTCCCTTGTTGATTGATATGGGAATCAAATCCCTCTATTTGTTGGTTGAGAAAATGTGTAAATGTGTATATGCATATATTATTGTAAGTATTGTATCAAGTTGGATTTAGAAATATCCATAGAAAATAGTGAGTCATGTAATTGTAAATACCGTAATGGGTTCTGCTATAAAGCTCTAGTAAATAGTATTTTTTTCATGTTTT
The DNA here is from genome assembly GCA_034641835.2 of Pinus albicaulis. Taxonomy (NCBI): domain Eukaryota; kingdom Viridiplantae; phylum Streptophyta; class Pinopsida; order Pinales; family Pinaceae; genus Pinus; species Pinus albicaulis. Next base: position 68,099,240 of record CM076578.1, read on the forward strand.
CAGTAGTGGTCATTGTAAATACTGCAATGAGTTATCATATAAATATCCATAGGATGTATTTTTTATTTTTATCCTTTTTTTTTATAGGTTTACTGAACACCAAGTATGGTGTTCCCCTAAGGGGAGGGTTCTGTAACAACCCTGGTAAAAATATATGTAAAAATATATAAGAACACAATTGATGGGACATGTATTCCAAGGTGAATGTTGGGAAAAATGTCTTAAGGGGTGTTCATTTCGGTTAATATGGCTCAAGAAATTGGCAAATACTTTGGAAAGGCATGAGGCATTAATTGGCATTTCATTTATGAAAATAAAGCAAAATAAGAGAAAAGGAAGGTGAAAGGTGACATGTTGCATGTGAGGATGAAAATGAAGGAAAATAATGGAAAATGAAGAAAATAGGGGCCTCATTAATAAAAAGGCTTCTAAGGATCATTTGGTAAGATTTTGCTCAAGATTTTGGTTAGTGAATTTTTGAATCTCTCTCATTATTCTCTGTCTCTATCCCATACTCTTGGATACTTAGAGTTTTCTTGGATATATATTAGAGAGTGTGGCATACTTGGTGACTTGGATCAAGAAGGCACACAAAGAGAAAGGAAGTGCAAGCAGACATCAGGATCAATAGCTACAATGAGATTTGATTGCAGGTACCGAGTTGCATGTATGATTTCCTGACTAGTTTTTTCATGCATAGTGTATGCATGTGGATTTTCCTAGCCTTCCCATTTCCTAGATAGAAATGGTGTTGTGGGTTTATTTCCATTGATTTTTTTTTGGTTGGTTCTCATGATTCCTTTAGTTTTTGGGTTGAGCTATTAGTTCTAGGAGCCTTGGTTGGAAAAAAAATATGGAGCCTGACAGACAACTGTTAGGTTGAGTTACTAGTCCTGGAGCCTAGGTTGGACAAATTCTCTTGAGCCATAAGTGGGTTGAGTTAATAGTCCTGGAGCCTTGGTTAGACAAACAATCTAGAGCCCAGAAAAAACTAGGGTTGAGTTACTAGTCCCGGAGCCTTGTTTGGAAAAAGCATTCTCGAGGACTAGAGTATCTTAGATAGGGACCAATCTATGATAGTTTTGATGCCCGACTGCAAGGTATAGGATAAGTATAAGACCCACTTTCTTTGTTCTATTGTTTATACCTGTAGCTTTCATGTTTGTGAGATGTTTGAAAAAATGGTCGTCATGGATAGGAGGGTCTAGATGATTTTTGAATGATGTGATTGCTTCTGTATCATATTCATGTTGTTATTTGTCATCTCTGAACTTTTCATGAAGTATTGGGAAGATCACTAGGTTTTGGGCCCAAACATATGGCTCAAATCCCGGGGATGTAGGCACAAAACATAGTATTTGGGGCCCTGGTCATTGGCATGCAGTGTTATTCCTGTAGCTTTAGCCTCCTAGCCATTGGGATGTAGCATAATGGTTGCGGCTATGTCTCAAAGAGGTAAAATGTCAATGTGAACCAGGGGTAAGAGGCCTGAAAGGTTAGGTTACCTCCTGGGAGTGTTGCTGTTGTTGTACAAAGTCTAGATGTTGTGTTTCCATCAGTTCCACTTCCTTAAGATTACCTAGGAGGTTGAATCTTATTATAGTAGCCTCTCATCACATGTTTACCCTAGTTAGTTGGTTACTTGGGTAAATGTGAGAAGTAGATGTTACATTTGATCCCATCCTCCTATGAAGAGTGGATATCAAAGCCTAGATTTTGAAATGGATAATAAATCTGTTGTGAAAGCAGCTCCAGAAATAGAAGAAAAGAGATATCAATGCCTTATAAATAAGCCACTTCAAGGGGGAAACCTCCAATAAATTACATGAATGAACAATTCTTGGATGATACAACTTAAAAAACCTCTTTTCTATATATAGGAGTCCATACGGCCACAATGTAATCCTAGCTGAACTAACAATAATAATTTAAGGGCAGAATAACAACAATATGGGGGTTACAAGGGTACAATAATAACAATAAGGGGGTTACACTAACAACAATAAGGGACTATACTAGTAATATAGGGACCTAACATGCCCCTCTCATTCAAAAAGTGTTTTCCTCAACGCTTGAGTAGCTCTGGGTGCTTTTGTATAAAATTCTCATCCTCCCATGTAGAATCTTCAGTGGGAAAGCTCTTCCACTTGATAAGATACTCTGAAATTGATCGATTCCGTAGCTATTGAATTTTGGTTTCCGTGACTGCTTCAGGTTCCGATATGATTTTTCCATCCTCATCAAGTTTTGGGAATATTGTTTAAACTGGAAGATTTTCACCTATAACCTTCTTTAAGCATGAAACATGGAAAATTGGATGCACTCGTGAAGAAGTAGGAAGCTCCAATTTGTATGCCATAGTACCAATATTTTGCAACACCTTGTAAGGACCATAGTACTTTGGCGATAATTTATTATCCTTCTTAGCTTTCTTGAGGGACATTTGTTTGTATGGTTGTAGCCGTAAAAATACCCAGTCAACTACATGAAAACTTCTCTCGCTGCGATGTTCATCTGCTTATTGTTTCAATCGATTTTGTGCCAAATTCAGGTTGTCCTTTAAGAGTTGGAGAACTTCTTGTTGATGCTTGATGTGATCTTCCACTTCTTGAACCTTCGAATTTTCTCTTAAATATGATGTGATGGATGGTGGATGATATCCATAAAGTGCCATAAATGGGGTCATTTTTGCTGTAGTATGGAAGGAAGTGTTATACCACAATTCAAGGAGAGGTAACCACTTGACCCATTGTGTTTTTTTATGAGATACAAAACAATGAGGATATCCTTCCGAACATTTATTTACTATATTAGTTTGACCATCGGATTGAGGATGATAAGATGAGCTATGAGCTAATTGAGTACCTAGATAAGAAAATAACTCCGTGCAAAAATTTCCAGGAAAAATGGGATCTCTGTCGCTCACAATAACCCTTGGGTTTCCATGTAGCTTTTGAAACGTGTCCATAAATGTAGTAGCAACTGTAATTGCTTTAAATGGATGAGATAATGCACAAAAGTGTGCATACTTGGTAAGTCTATCAACTACCACCATGATGACACTCTTTCCTTCGGACTTAGGTAAACCTGTGAAAAAATCCATTGAAATCTTCTCCCAATGTTGACTTGGAATGGATAAAGGTTGTGGAAGACCTGGGATCTTAATTGTCTCAACTTTATCCTGTTGGAAAAATAAACATTCCACCACAAACTTTTGAATATCAGATTTAAGGCCATCCCAAAAAAAATCTTTCTTCACCCTATGGTAAATTTTTAAAAATCCTAAGTGTCCTCCTAAAGGAGAAGTGTGCAATTCCAAAAGAATATTTTTTTTTAGTTGGGAATTCTTACAAAGACATAAGTGATCTTTGTACCATAAGGAATCATTTTTCCAACTAAATGTATCAGATGTACTAGGATCTTGCTGCAACTTTTGAATAAGTGTCCACACTTGTTCGTCCTTCATCCATTCATCTCTTGCTTCGTTTATCCATTCTAGTTGGATAATAGAAATGGCACAAGGCAATGCTTCCACCTCTTCATTCGTTTTTTAGAGTGCATCTGCAACAACATTTAGCTTCCCTTTTTTGTAGATTATTTCAAATTCATAACCCAACATCTTTGTGACCCATTTTTTCTACTCTTCTGAAGATAGTCTTTGTTCCAAAAAGTGCTTAAGACTATCATGATTAGTTTTTACCTTGAAGTTTCTTCCCATTAGGTAAGTTCTCCATTTATTTAGTGCATGCAGTATTGCTAACATTTCCTTCTCATAAATAGGTTTCTGTAAATACTTTCCTTTGATTGGATGACTTTCAAAATAAATGGGTCTTCCTTCTTGCATTAAAACAACACCAATTCCATTTCTTGAGGCATCACATTCCACAATAAAGGTTTTTTGAAGTCTGGCGTAGCTAAGACCGGTGCTAGGCACATTTCCTATTTAAGATGTTCAAAGGCCTTAGTTGCTTCAAGAGTCCATGAAAATTCATCTTTCCCCAATAATGTTGTTAGAGGTGCTGCTATTCTCCCATAATTCTTAACAAACTTGCGATAATACCCTATTAACCTAAGAAATCCCTGCAACTGCTTTATGGTTGTGGGGACTTTCCATTCCTTAATGGCTTTAATTTTGTTAGGGTCTACCTTAACACCCTTGTGAGATACAATATGACCTAGATATTCCACCTCTTATACTCCAAAGAAACATTTGGATGTTTTTGCATATAATTATTTCTCCTACAATAGTTTGAGGACCCTATCAACATGTTGAACATGATCCTTCCCAGACCTACCGTGGATTAGTATATCATCAAAAAAATACTAGCACAAATTTTCTAAGGAAGGGTTTGAAAGTGGAATTCATCAACCCTTGAAGTGTAGAAGGTGCATTGGTAAGGCCAAAAGGCATGACCAAAAATTCATAATGGCCCTCATGAGTTTGAAATGCTATTTTTAGAATATCTTCAATATTCATTCTAATTTGATGATATTCTAAATGAAGATCCAACTTGGTAAAATAAATTTCTCCATGTAATTCATCCAATAATTCATCAATCACAGGAATGAGAAATTTACCTTTAATGGTGAGCTTATTGAGCTCCCTATAATCGGGACACATGCACCATGATCCATCATTCTTGTGTAGCAATACTATAGGAGTAGAGAAAGAACTTTGACTAGGTTGAATTATACCAGCCTCTAACATTTTTGCAATCATACGTTCAATTTCACTCTTTTGGACATAAGGATATCTGTAAGGTAGGATGTTTGGAGGAACACTTACTGGAATCAAATGAATAGCATGATCATGATCACGAATAGGTGGGAGTCCTTTGGGAGTATCAAACACATTGGAATGATTGTCCAAGACTCTTTGGAGATCTGGAGAAAGAGATGATTTTGATGTTGGAACTTCTAGTGAGCATAACTGTGAAATTACGCCTCATTTTTCTTTTTTTAGGAGCTTTGTCATAAAATTAGAGCTTATTATATTTCCTGGCTTCCCTATGATATCCCGTATTTTGATTTCCTTTCCTTCCGGAAAAAATTTCAAGAAAAGTTCTTGAAAATTAAAAGTTATTGTCCCCAAAGATTGTAACCATTGTACTCCTAGTACGACATCAACACCTCCCATTGGGATGGAAAGCATTGGAATATTTAATACATATTCCCCCATGGATAGCTTGATATTATGGCATTTTCCATAGCAATTTATAGTTCCTCCATTTGCAACCATCACTTGAAATTCTGGTGCTAGGTATAGGAAAAAATTCAATTCGTTGGCTACCTTACAATGAATAAAATTATGGGTAATACCTGAATCAATCAACACTATTACCTTTTTCTTCTTGATATGTCCTTCTATCTTGAGAGTTTGAGGAGTGGTAATTCCTGCCAATGCATTACAAAATATGGTCGGACTCATTTCTTACTCTTCTAGGGTTGGTTCCTGGTGTATATCCTCTTCTTGTTCATTTTCTTCTTCCTCTTCACAATCTATGTAAAATAATTTCTTCTCAGCACACTTATGACCTTTAGTGTATTTGCTATCACAACTGTAGCAAAGACCTTTTGCTATTTTTTCTTCCAATTGTTGTGGTGTCAACATTGTAGGTTGTTAAAATATAGGAGTAGTAACACTTCCCTCTTTATAGAAGTGAGTGGTAGGCTTCCTTGACGCCATAATTTTACATTCAATTTTTCTTGCCAACCCGAATGCCTTCTCCAATGAATCAAGTTCCAAAACGTGAACTTCATGTTGGATGTTATCCTTTAAATTACCTATGAAGAGATCAATCCTGTGTTCCTCTGTAATATTAGTTACCCTTATATTCAATTTTTGGAAAACCTCAATGTACTCCCCCACTAAACCCTTTTGTTTGAGATTTATCAATTTTTTAAAGAAGGTGTTGCTCTTTGTATCCACATAATGTGCTATCATTTCCTCCATAAAAATTGACCAAGTGACAATTTTTTTACTGGAGAAAAGCCATCGATACCATACAAATGTGTTTTGTTCTAGATGTAAAATTGCAATGCGTACCTTTTGTGTGTTTTTCACATTATTGAGATCAAAATATTGCTCCATCTATAGTATCCATGTTACGGGATCCTTGGCATCAAACTTCCTCATATCCATCTTTGGAATATGGTGGTTGTTCTTGCCAACATTAGAGTTTATGAAATCACGATTATCATTTATATTGTTCTCATCATGAGTTTCCTCTACTATATTTTCATCATTAGGAAACATTTGTTGTATCAACTTTGTCAAACCTTCCATGTCTGCTTTTAGATCATTCTTCATGCTTTCCATTTTTTCGTCAATCTTATCTTCCATGTCATCCATCTTAGCTTCCATGCCAACTTCCATGCCATCCATATTTGATCCAGGTGGATATTGGTGGCCACCCGCCTATTCCACTTGGGCCCCCACCATTGTCTCTTTCATTTTTTCCGTTTTGGCATAACTTACTATTTTTAGCAGTTTTTCGGGTCCTGAACTTCCGGAGCCGTTTTGAGGCCCTAAACGACGTTTTGAGGGTACGAAAGCGCCAGCGAATTTTTTGATAAAATTCGTCCCGATAGCTGTAGTCCTCGGATAGAGCTTTCTAATGATGTATCATATGCGTCAAACGGAGATAGTATGCCAAAGTTACGTCCCTGGGAAGTTGAAACACCAATTTACCCAAACGGGGCCCATAGTTTTGGCGCTTCATCTCCTAGGGTTAGGTTTTTGGGATGTTTAGGGTTCTCCATTGTTTCTCAATAACAAATAGGCCCTTGCGCCTCATTGTAAAGCAGTTCAGAGGTTTGTAGCCACCACATCTCTTCTCAGAGATAGCTACCAGTACCCTAGCTAGTTTTATTTCCATCGTCTGTAAGCAAATTTCAGTTCTTTGATATTAATGAAATGAAGTGTTATTTCCGCTGCATCTCTGTATTTATGGTTATGTGTTTATTCTGTTGCGTTCCTGCATAAATCCGGATCAGTGGTATCAGAGCGGTCTGCTTTTTCTCGATCTTTCTTTGCATGTCCCCAACGAGGTCGGGGTATAAGGAGCTAGGGCTCGATCTGGTGGAACCTTTGCAAGATCAGCCTCGCAAACCTCGACGGACGCCCATGGGGGACGAAAAGAAAGATGAGGGAGCAGGAGATCCTATCCAAATATTGCTCGAGGAGGCCCTCGAAAAACAAAGGAACGCGATGATGGATAGCTTTGCTCAGATCCTTCAACGGCTGCCCACCGGCGGCGCATCTGCATCCAGTAGCCACTCTGGAGTTGCGACTCCCTTTAAGGTACAAGTAAATTTTGACATTCCCATATTTGAGGGTCAAATAGACGCAGATGCCGTAGATAGATGGTTGAATCTACTAGAAGGATATTTCTCTGTTCATGACTTTTCAGACCGGGAGAAGATTATTTTTGCACTCCTCAAAGCTACCCCCCATGTTAAGGACTGGTGGGAAACCCACTGTGAGAACAAGGACCAGACAGAACCCTCTCTGTTCTCGGCCGTACCAACTTGGAATTCTTTCCGAGACGCCGTCAAGGAACAGTACTATCCCGTGGGGAGCTATGAGGACAAGTACATACAATGGACCACGCTGCGACAACAAAGGGATCAAGATGTGCACGAGCTGACGAATCTGTTCCATACCCCGCGCACAAAGTTGGGTATCAAAGATTCAGAGAAACATTTGGTGCTAAAGTATGGCAGTTGTCTGCACAGATACATTCAGGAGGAAATGGAGTTCCTCGACATCTCCTCGCTTGGTACGGCATACCGGTATGCTGCCAAGATTGAGCAGAAATTCAAACAGAAGAAGCGAGACTTTGGATCTGTGAATCAAAAGCAAGGAAAAGGTGCTTCCAAACCGTAGAACAAAGGACAGAGCATGGCGGCTAAAGACAACCCGTCAAAGCCACAAGACAAGAACAACACCGTAAAGCCAAAGAAGGACACGGGAAAGTGGTGTGAGTTCCATAAGAGCTCCACCCACAACACAAGTGAGTGTCGGGCCAAGCAGTCGCTAGTGGCCGAGATGAGGGCTTCTGAGTCAGATGCATGCTCTGACTCCGAATCAGAACCTGAAAAGGGGAATGAAAAGGGGAAACAGATTATTGATGCGGAGCCCAACGCCACTGTTGCCACTACAAAGGTCCAGAAGGAGGAACCGGAAGATCCAGAGGAGGAGGAACGTCTCTTCCACTCCCAGATGTGGGTAAAGGGCTCCCCCGTACAGTTCATTGTCGACAATGGGAGCCAAAAGAACCTCATTTCAGCAGACGCCATGAAGCGGTTGGGCTTGCCGACCACAGCTCACCCACATCCATACACCATCGGGTGGCTTCACCAAGGACGAGATCTCCGCGCCAGCCGGCAGTGTCGCCTTCCCTATAGCATCAAGCCCTTCACGGATGAGGTATTATGTGACGTTGCTCCTATTGATGTTTCTGATGTATTATTAGGACAACCATACTTGTGGAAGCGTCATGCTGTGTATGAGTCTCGATCTCGTGCTGTTATTATTACTTTGGGAAATAAGTTGTACAGGATACCAGAGGTACCACCTCCTACGACTATCTCTTTGGTTACTGCAAAACAATGTAGTAAGCTCATTTCCCAAACCAGGAAATTCGTTTTCCTGATGATCCGCCCCCAGGGCAAGAAGAAGACTGTGGCCACGACCTCCAGACAGGGCCCCTCCGCACGACAACAACAAATGGATAAGGTCGTGGAGGAGTACGGGGACATCTTCACCTCACCCACAGGGGTTCCTCTGCACTGCCAGGTCAAGCACCCGATTGATCTGACCCCAGGTGCGCCACTACCCAATGGACCGATCTATCGACGCTCTGTTCTCGAAAATGATGAAATCAAGAGGTAGATTCAGGAGCTGTTGCAGAAAGGTCACATCAGACCAAGTTCATCGCCCTGTGGGAGCCCGATCGTGTTGGTACAGAAGAAGGATGGGACGTGGAGACTCTGTATTGACTATCGGGCGCTGAACAAGATCAATGTCCGGAATAGGTACCCAATCCCACGGATTGATGACCTTCTGGACCAACTCCAAGGTGCAAAATATTTCAGTAAGATCGACCTGAAGTCTGGGTATCACCAGGTACCAATTGAACCCTCTGATGTGTGGAAGACTGCCTTCAAAGCTAAGGAAGGCCTTTTTGAATGGCCGGTCATGCCTTTCGGGTTGACGAATGCTCCCGCAACCTTCATGAGGATGATGGACGACATCTTGCGGCCATTCACCAACTCATTCGTAGTGGTGTACTTGGATGACATTCTGATCTTCAGCAAGACTTGGGAAGAGCACCTTCATCACATCCGACAAGTCCTCCAAACACTGAGGCAACACAAGCTGTGTGCCAATCTGGAGAAGTGCACGTTTGGCATGACCCAGGTTCAATATCTGGGATACATTATTGATGAAAGGGGGGTGCATGTGGATCCAGCTAAGATCCAAGTCATTCGGGATTGGCCAGCCCCGACTACTATAACAGAGCTTCGCAGCTTTCTGGGTCTTGCTAATTTCTACCGTAGATTCGTGTCGGGATTCTCTCATATCACTTGGCCCTTGAGTCAAGTCACCAAAGGAGGAGCGAGAGCAAAATTCTTTTGGTCGGAACCTCAACAGAAGGCGTTCAAAGAATTGAAAAATCGCCTCTGTTCTGCCCCAGTGCTCACCTTACCAGACTTGCAACAGCCATTTGAGATCGAGACAGATGCCTCTGACTATGCTATTGGGGCAGTTCTTACTCAACAGGGACATCCAGTGGCATATCACAGCGAGACATTGTCTGAGACAGTTCGCAAGTATCCCACCTATGACAAAGAAATGTATTTCATTGTGCAAGCCTGTCGACAATGGAAGCATTACATTTTGGGAAGGAAACAATCATCCACACAGACCACCGGCCCCTACAGTTCATACAGACACAAGGGAAGTTGCAGAATGATCGCCATCAGAAGTGGTCCACATATCTGCAACAGTTTCATTTGAACATCAAGTACAAGAAGGGTAGCACCAATAATGTTGCAGACTGCCTCAGCCGACCACCGATCGTGGCGCTCACCACCGTGTTCAACTCTTGTGGGCACGAGACTTCTGATTGGCCGCTTCTCTATGAGAGTGACCCAGAATTCGGCCACACTTACAAGGCACTCTTGGGGGGCACACAAGTTCCAAATTTTCACCTCCAAGATGCACTTTTATGTCACCTGGGACACCTTTGTGTTCCTTCAAGCGAGCGTGCGAAGATGATATGGGAAGCACACTACAGTCGAGTCGCTGGGCATTTCGGGGTCGAGAAAACAGTAGCAATACTACAGAAGTATTTCTATTGGCCGAACCTTCGAAAGGATGTCGAGAAGCACATCAGATCCTGCACTGTTTGTGCCATTGCCAAACCGACCATCAAGAAGCAAGGCCTATATACTCCACTACCTACCCCTAGTCGACCTTGGGAATCCATCTCCATGGATTACATGTTGGGCCTGCCCTCTACTAAGAATGGAAATGACTATGTTTTCGTGGTCGTTGACAGATTCTCGAAGATGGCCATTATGGCGGCCTGTAAGAAGAATATCACAGCAGAAGCTACTGTTAAACTCTTCTTTGAACGAGTATGGGTGCACTTTGGGATCCCACAGTCTATCATATCAGATCGAGATAGCAGGTTCCTCAGCACATTTTGGTCCAGCCTCTGGTCAATGTTGGACACAAAGCTTACCAAGTCCACAGCTTTCCATCCCCAAACAGATGGCCAGACAGAGGTCGTCAACAGAATGATTGTACACATTCTGCGCATGTACAACTCAAAGCATCCACGCACATGGGACGAGAGCCTCCCCTATGTACAACACAGTTATAACCGGGCTCTCCACAGCTCAATTGGCCATAGCCCCTTTCAGGTGGGCTTGGGATTCCAACCACTATGTCCCATTGACATAGCCATGCCGTTTGCAGCTGCTCAGGCCGATTCAGCTCATGTCCAGTCTGAAGTTGACAAAGCAAGTACCTTCATCGAGCGCATTCAACACATCCGCCAACAGGTTCATGATATATTGGACAGAGCCAATGCCAAGTACAAGCAACGCCATGATCAACACCGGGTGCCACACAACTTCCAGGTGGGTGACAAAGCATGGCTACATTTGCAGAAGGAGCGCCTCACTGGACCCCACCGCAAGCTTCGCCCGCTCCGATACGGGCCGTACACCATCACCAAGGCTGTAGGGAACAATGCATTCGAGCTCAGTATTCCACCATTCCTTGGTCTGCACCCAGTCTTCAATGTGGATCGCTTTCGTCCTTACTTCCCACCTCTACTGGACACCTCGGACATTGCAGAACAACTCACACCAACTGAGTTAAATCCAGACTGCATGGAACAGGCCACCACAGATTGCATCATGGACATGCAAATCAAGAACACTCGCCAGCAGAAGATCCAACTATATCGGGTTGTCAAAGCTGGCCAACTCCTGCAACAAGGAAAGTGGTTCACCAGGGACCAAGTTCAGCAGAAATTTCCTCATCTCATGGAGGAACTTAACGCAATGGGGACCATTGCTTCCTAAGGGGGGAGGAATGATCCAGGTGGATATTGGTGGCCACCCGCCTATTCCACTTGGGCCCCCACCATTGTCTCTTTCAGTTTTTCCGTTTTGGCATAACTTACTATTTTTAGCAGTTTTTTGGGTCCTGAACTTCCGGAGCCGTTTTGAGGCCCTAAACGACGTTTTTTGGGTACGAAAGCGCCAGCGAATTTTCTGATAAAATTCATCCCGCGACAGCTGTAGTCCTCGGATAGAGCTTTCTAATGATGTATCGTGAGCATCAAACAGAGATAGTATGCCAAAGTTACGTCCCTGGGAAGTTGAAACACCAATTTACCCAAACGGGGCCCATAGTTTTGGCGCTTCAACTCCTAGGGTTAGGTTTTTGGATGTTTAGGGTTCTCCATTGTTTCTCAATAATAAATAGGCCCTCGAGCCTCATTGTAAAGCAGTTCAGAGGTCTGTAGCCACCACATCTCTTCTCAGAGATAGCTACCAGTACCCTAGCTAGTTTTATTTCCATCGTCTGTAAGCAAATTTCAGTTCTTTGATATTAATGAAATGAAGTGTTATTTCCGCTGCATCTCTGTATTTATGGTTATGTGTTTATTCTGTTGCGTTCCTGCATAAATCCGGATCAATATTAGCTTCCAAACCATTCATCTTAGCTTCCACGCCTTTCTTCAAACCATCCATCTTAGTTTCCATTCCTTTCTTCACAACTTCCATTTCATTTTTTATTGCTCTTTGCGATAGCGAAATTTGGTGCACTTGCTCATGGAATTTTAATATCTCATGTTGCATTTCTTCGTCTTCATGAGTCATAGTAGAGCCTTTTGAAGGCTTAATCGGTGTTGAATTTTTTTTAGGAGGCGTTTTAGAACCCAATACTGATAACTACGCTCAATAGGCCTTTGGAATCAACTAGAATGGATTTTTCAAACAAGACTTATGCAACTTGAAAAAACAATACACACCTTTTTCTTGATTTTGAGGAGCTCGATATTGAAACTAATTATCTCTGTGATTTCGGATCTTCAATATCTGAAATTTGGCCCTGAAGTCACCATATGAATCTTCTTTTGAATGCCATAGGTCTGACCTGATTTAGATTCTTCAAAGCAAAGTTATGTCCAGTCTCCCACAATGACCCAATTATGGACTAGTTTAGTATAGAAAATTTGTATGACTTGCCATGTGTCATTGTTTCCTCCTTTGGCTGTGAAATTGATAGAAAATTAACTACAGTCTAGGTACTTGCGGCCACATTTTACAGCATTCCAATCCAATGCTCAGACAGAGAGTTATGAATGTTTTCCCATGATAACCTCTTTGAAATGAAATTCGGGAGCCTGAAAAAGACCTAACTTCCATAGATCATATCTCCGAATATATTGTGAACCAAGCTCTGAAATTTTGCAATGATGTTCATCAGGATTTCAGCATCTCTCTCTAAATGTTTCAGCTTATGAAACTTCATAGAAGAAAATTTATAGAGAAAATTCCGCGATGATCTGTTTAGGTTAAATTTAGGAGCATGCAAAAATCCCTAACTTCCACAGATCATATCTCCGAAAATATTGCGAACCAAGCTCTAAAATTTTGCAACACGGTTCCTCAAGATTTCGGCTTCGCACTCTCAAAATTTCAGCTTCTGAACCTTTGTATAAAAAACTTTATAGCGAAAATTCCATCATGACCTATTTGGGGCAGCGAAACCCTAGAATTGAAAGCTTTGATACCAAATGTTGTGAAACCAGCTTCAGAAATAGAAGAAAAGAGATATCAATGCATTAGAAATAAGCCACTTTGAGGTGGTAACCTTCAATACATTACATGAATGAACATTTCTTGGATGATACAAATTACGAAACCTCCTTTCTATATATAGGAGTCCATAGGGCCATAATGTAATCCTAGTGGGGCCACAATGTAATCCTAGCCGACCTAACAATAATAATTTAAGGGCACAATAATAACAATATGGGGGTTACAAGGGTAAAATAATAACAATAAGGGGGTTACACTAACAACAATAAGGGACTATAATAGTAATATAGGGACCTAAAAAAATCCCAACCTACCATCCTCTTGTATAAATTTTTGGTCATCCAAAACCTAGGGGTTCAGTTTTGGAGATATATTCTACCATTATGTTGTTTTGATGAAGAGTTATTATTGCAATCATTAAGGTGATTATTAGTGCACTTTGTGGAAAAGAAGGAACAAGTCAACATGGAGGAGCTCTTCTACAAGAGAAACTGGTATATTTGGTTGTAACTCACTCAGTTTATCTTAATGTAAAGAGTTCTTATTTCTCTTATATATGATGTTATGATTTCATGTATGTTGATGTCATGTTCATCCATTGAATGACATATTTGGATGATGCCACATAGATGTCATAGATCATAGAATTGTGTTGTTTGATTGTGCATGTTTTAATTATAGTGAATGGAGCTAAGATTCAAGAATTCAAGCCAAGAGAGGAGCGAAGAAGAAAAAATATCACTGGTAGGATTAATCCCATTATATATCTAGCTCAAGGGAAAAATTAGCTTCCTTTTATTTTTTTTATTCTAGGGTAGGCCACCCAATCTAGGAAAGATAATTTTTTCCATAGTTATATATTCCATATAGAAAATTGGCAACTCTGCTAGGGAATGGTGTATTCCTTCAGTGGTTACTTTTTCCTTAGTGTTTTTTTCACCTCTTATTCCAACCTTTAGTGTCATATTAAATTAAGAACATACCTAGGAAGCCCTTTCATTGAGTCTCAATTGTAAATTTTATGCTAGACCTTTCTATTTATGGACCAATGCTTTCTCAAGTATTTGCACCCATGCTAATCCATCTCTATGTTAGCATTGCATAGCACTAGTGCATTTTCTGCACCTACATTTGCCCCCGTTCGTGCTTTAATTTTATTTTTTCTTGATTTTATATTTGATCAACCGTGTTCCAACTACTCTTCACTCAGTCTTTGAATGTCTTGTGGTCCCTCTAAAGCCTCCATTGTTTTGGCTTTTTATTTTTAGTTCCTTGGATAATGATTTCTTTAGGTTTTTTGTTGTTCTTTTCACTAGGCATTGGAAATTTGATTTTGTTTGATCATTGGTTTCTTGAATGAATTGGTGTTTTAGTAATCGGTTTTAAAATATTATTTGAATTAGTGATTAGACTTGCATCTTAATCTTCATCACATTTAAAATTAAGAGTAATTGAAAAGAAAAATATTTGCATTGGAATATAGGGTTTTGTGTGTGCATCGATATTGAAACAATTTCATTGAAAAAGGAATTGCATCTTGAATTATGTTTGTTTCACTTTGTATGTTGCATACTCTTTTTATCTTCCCTTAGATATATTTTCATTGAAAGAGATTTTTTTCATTTCTTCATGTTAGCTTGGATTTTAGGGAATTTAGGTGAAACTCGTGGTGACCCATAAAACTGAAACTTAATCAAATATAAACATTAAAATTTACTAAATCAACCTAAGGAGAATTTCTAACATTATAGAAAAATTTTATAGGTCTCGACTAGAGATGTGTTCTAGCATCGTTAAATGCAGGAGTTGTTGTTATTTTCTAGCATTGTATCTAGGGGGTGATATCCCGTTCCCCATACGTGAGTGTATAGGATCATGCTCTACATACCTTCAGGTATATTGGATGGCCCTCAATGCATTCAAAGTATGTGGGAATGCTCTCATCAACAATTTATGCATTAGATATTACTACAATGGAATGTACTCACACATACCATCGAGTATATTTTTGGACTCCCCTATAGATTTCGATCCTCTCCATAGGTAACTGAGTCAGCGTCCTTGTATACCGTGATACACCAAACAAATTACTCAAGGAGATTGTATGCACATAAATTAAGTCCTTGGTTTTCCAAGGTGTGTATTATAGTTCATGTTTTCTTGGTAAAACTTTATGCCTATTTCTAGCCCTTTTTTATTTCTTTTGTGTTAGTTATTAGAATTTACAAACCAACATGGAAGAGCAAACACACCCTCTCCGCTGTTCACATAGAATGAAAAATAAGCCTCCTCTCCCACCGAAGGATACTCTTGGATATCATTAGAAGGATAAGAAGACACAAAATACTGAATTAGGAACTTCATGAAGTACTTATAGACCTCCTCCTGACATTGATCCACCAGAATCATCCTTCCCTTTGAGTTCTATGCCTGATATTACATCTGAATCTCGACGATGAAACTAAAAAAATCAAAATAGAAGTACTTGAACCTTTGTTTCCCAAGGTCGTTAAACCTGAATTCATCAAGTCAAATAGTTTAATACATGAGGTTATTTTACCTAAGGAGCCTTAGTGATCCTCACATGTTACTCCCTCTTCTATTCCTTTATCTTAGATACAACCACAAACCATATATCTTTGACTCGAAAATGAACCTCTTCCATACGGCCTTATGGATATTAAAAATATCCCACAAGAAGAACCTCCTACCCCCTCTCCTATTCATTTGATATCGTTACACCTTTATCAATATCTTCCTTTCCCTTCACTTTAGACTCAATCTGAATTTCCTTTAATCAATGATCTTCCTTTTAGTTCATGTGTGATTTTCTCATGACAATCATATTTTGTATTATTATCCATGAATGAATATGCTATAGTTTCCCATCTGGTTTCCACCATGGTTGATACATCCAATTTTTACTCCACATACATGTTTGCAACGTCACCAGATACTCATCTCTATGGTGACTCGTCTGTCCCTCCTAGTTACCAGTCATTATCTAACACCTTCTCTGGTGCAACATCTAGTCCTTGGAATTATCCCATGACATATGTTTCTATAATTACATCTGGAACTTCTCTGATGAGGACCATATAGTCTCCTCCTTTTCCTCCACTTACACCTATTGTTGAACATCAATATGGTCCTTACATTAGTGGACGCCCTCCATAGCACAATTCTCCTTATGTTGGGTACCATCCATCTAGTGGCTAGTTTCCTCCATCATTCCCACCTCATTTGGTAGGGGGAAAAGTGTCATTGGTACACCTAAAGTAATTTCTTAGCCTTTATCGAATCCAAATTATCTTGGTTTGACTGCTAATGTCTGGAAATCTACCTTTCCCATCCCATCTGGTCTGGTTGTGGGTAGACCTATACATTCTCAACATGCACCACCTACACCCCAAATTTGAATTCATCAATCCGTGCCTTTACAAGCTCGAATTAATGTAAGGAAATGTACACAAGTGACTTAATCTATCTTGATGGTTTCTAGTACCTCCCAAATCCCGATACTCAAATTTTTCAAGGTAAGTTACAGTCTCAACAACTTGGACAAGGTATCCATCAAATTATTATAGGAAACACTTCATATGGTATGACACAACATGCACCAAGCTCACCTTGTGTGGGAATGATTCACAATCCCACAGGGAAACAATATCGATCTTTTAAAGGTGTTCCTAAAACACCTTATTTAGGTCATAAAATCCAAAGCTAACCATTCCAAAATTTTCAAGGTCATCCTCAAGATGGAAAATAGGGATATGTGTATACTGTTTGTCAGAATCCTCTTGATTCAAGTGACTAGGTTCATAATTATCAGAATCTCCCTTATTATGGAACATAAGTACATGTTTCTTAGTCTGTCCCATCTTATCTAGGTTATCCTCCTCTATATTTTAATAGGAAGTTTACATTTGTGGCTACTCTTAAACTACCAGATCTGACTCAGCTCACCAATGACCCCATTGCTCGTACTTCTTGGTTGCCAATAATTACTACTAAATTTACCTCTGACATTCCAAAATTCAATGGAATCCTGGAGAATACTTGTCTACACTTATAATCAAATATCATATGTGGTGTTCTTCCAACTCCCTCAATGATGCTTCGAATCGATTACGTCTTTTCCAACGTATGCTTACAGGTACCACAACTAAATGGAATATTGAATTACCTGGAGCTTCGTTTCATGATTTTAGTTCCTTATCTACCGCCATCCTTACACATTTCCATTTTCCCATCAGATACAAAATGAGAATAAAATGTTTTGACCAAATTTAAACAATTATATTCCACTCACATATCATATCACATTCATGAGGGGTGATTTCATCATCGGTTGGTTAAAATGTATGTTCCCGATAAGTTTTTAGTGGAATGGTTTACTAAATTTTTGTTACCTCCTATAAAATAATATGTAGCTAAAGGTGTAGTCGTGACTGAAGAGGGAGAGATTTCTCGTGCACTGTATTTGAATATTTTTTATACCCAATCAAGAATTATTTACGAAAAAATACTAAATGATCTGAGAACTTTGAACATTGTTCCTCTATTTTCTAGTAAATAATATCATTTTGTTGATGGCATGATAGGTTATACTAATTCCCAGTCGGTGAGTAAACCATCTGGTAGTGCTCTCACCACATCTACCCAAAACCCTCCATCCAATCCTCCTTTAGCTTCTACTTTTGAGATCAATGTCATTCATTTTGATAAAGGAAAATCTCATCAACAACCATGAAGTAAAAAAAAAGGTAAAGGAAAAAAGAAGAAATAGTATTCGCTGCAGGATAAACAAACAAGGTATACCTCTAATGAGAAATGGAAGCCTTGCTATCCATGTTTGATCTGTAACAAGGATCACTTTACTTGTGACTGTCATCACCACATTGAAGTGAACCAGATCTTGAAATATTCCACTTCCCGTGTTGTCTTCACTGATCCATTTCATAAAGAGGAAAATCACATGGTTTCCCACGACCCTAATTCCTCTATCACAATTTTAATTCTTTCAACGACTAACCCTAAATTTGGTATTATGGTGGATACCCAGAACAAATACTATGGTAATGTGAATCCTTTGAACAATCACGTTATTGATCAACTTGTTATTTCGACACCATCCTCATCGGATCCCACTCCACCTTAGATTCCTTCAGAATTAAGTATTAATATTGTAAAATGAATTGTTAATAAGTTTGATTTCAACCCTCATGTAATAACTACCCAAAATTATAACATAGTTGAATACTTGGCTCAATATCCATCAACTATGTCAAATCTCAAGGTGTTATAAAATTGTCCTGCCAAAAAAAAGAATTTTATTTTCCCTATCAGATGTTTTTATCCTTCTAATTCCAACTTAGTCATTTTTAATCATGAAAACTATTCCCCTTGAGTCCCATCTCAATTGGCCTTTATGATCCAAATTTTCATCCACAATAAAAACATTCATATCTCTTTTCTGGAAAAAGGAGCCTCTACCTGTATTATGTGTTTGTCTTTCTGGAAGGCGTTTGGTTCTCCTCAACTACATCAATCACCCACCACATTGAAATATTCTGATGGAAAAACATATAAACCATGTGGTATTATATCTTCCTTACAAGTGGAATTAGGGGGAATAAATGTATCCATAGAATTTGAATTCATTGATGGGCCTCTTCATTATAACCTTCTATTGGTTTGTACGTGGTTTTATGCTATGGTGCTCTCATTTCGACTTATTTTGTGTAATTTTCTTCCCTCGAAAGGGTATAATTGTGGCAATTAACCAAGTCACCTTATTTGCATTTGATTCTTATGTTACATAAAGTGTCCCTCTTTTATGGGAAACTATACAATCTTATCATCATGTTAGGATTGTCCTGCTCGAGGATTCCTTGTTTATGGGAACCTTTTCACTCCCTCCTCCTTTCCTTCTCGACAACTCACATTTGGTTACTTATATCAACATGATATCGTCGTTTACTATCTTAGAATATCCATGCATAGTATCAGATGAAACTGACATCAAAATTTTTTGAGACTGAATGTAGATTAACCCCATTGAGCTTGATTATGCGACCATATATTTAGCTTCTACGACATGCTCTTACACCGTTTTGTCAATTAATTGGGTCGATCGATCATTATATTATGGAAATTCTACTGATATATTCTCTTTCATATTCAATACCCATGAGAGCACCATGTAGATCATGATTCCAGATGATGTGTTGTGGTATGATGATCACCATCCTTCCTTTCTAGATTCCATAGGGGATAATATTCGTAATGTATATCTCCCCAATGTTGTTGAATCTTTTACAAGTTCTGTTTCCATTCACAAAGTCGATTTTGAAAAGAATGTCTTGAATATCAAAGAGATGACACCTGTTTAAATCTCTATTAAACAAGGTATTGTTGAAAATGTACAGATCCATTCATTTTGTTCTTCTAATAATATTAAGACCTATAAATCCTCGTTTCAGGAGTATCGAGATGTCTTTTCCTAGAGCTATGAGGAAATTTGAGTTATTGACCCAAATATAGTAGACTGCAAGAGATTAGGACGTATCTTTATGCTAAGCCAGTATGGAAGCACATTCATCTGGTGCATCCCAAGAAGGTTGTATTGATCCTCTAAAATTCCAGGAAATCATCGATTTTCTTGCACGTTCGTCTGTTCTACTTCAATGACTACAAGGGAAAGCTAATTTTATGTGGAGTTTTGTCCATAATTATGTTGAGTTGACCAAAGGATTCACTCGCCTTCTTAAGAAAGGGATTCCTTTCCATTGTGATAACACTGCTCAGAAAGTGTTTGATGCCCTAAAAGATGTGTTGGTTCGGGCATCTCTCTTATATCCCCTGTTTATCAGTGAAACTATTTTTTATATATGGTTTCTTCCATTACTAGTATAGAAATGGTATTGGTCGAAGAATATTATCTAGGGACCACACATCCCATCTATTACTTGATTGAGAATCTCAATGATATTGAAATCAATACACTGATGTGGAAAAATTAGTTTTGGCTTACGTTCAAGCTGTCTATAGGTTTCAACATTATATGTTGCTCCAGAAAAGTAAGTTTGTTTCTGATTGCAACCCTATGAGATACAACTTGTCACATCAATTAATGGGAGGCAAGTAGTATAAATGTATTGTTATCCTACATGAGTTTGATTTGTAATCCATCGAATCCAAATCAAAGAAATCATTAGTTTTCACCAAGATAATATGCGACCTTCCCTCTCCTAATTTTGAGTCAATGTTTGAGGATTATATCCTAGATGATTCATTGTTTCTAATATAATAATCTAATCCATGGTATGGGGATATCCATATATATCTCCAAACCCAAACTTTATGTATGATACCTCTCTCTTCAAGCAACAATGCATTCGATACCAAGGCAAGAACTAAATCATTCTCAATGAAAATCTTTATCGTCGTGGTATTGATATGGTTTTCTGAAGGTGCCTCACACATGAGAAGGCCGAGAAAGTCCTTAATGAATACCACTCGGGGGCATCTGGAGGTCATATCTCTAGATTTTCCACCGCACAAAACATCTTATGAGTGGGTTACATTTGGCCCACCATATTTCATGATTGTATCATCACCGTCCAAAAGTGTCACACATGCCAAATTTATGATCGTAAGACCTATAATCCACTAAGTCGATTGCATATCGTTATAATTGTAGGTACTTTTGTGAAATGGAATTTTGATTTCATGACATGTAACCCTCACTCGACTGGGGGGCATGGCTATATAATTGTAGTGCTATATAGTTTTACAAAATTGGCCAATGATATGCATACATTTAACAACACCAGCGAAATGACTGCATATTTTTTCTTCAATCATGTCATCACATGGTTTGGTGTTCCGAAATCCATAGTCATAGATCATGGGAAGCACTTTAAAAATAATATTACGATCTAATTGACTACTAGGCTAGGAATTTCTCATGAAAGTTCCACTCCCTACTACCCTTGGGCTAATGGGAACATTGACGATATTAACAAAGTTCTTAAAAATATGCTTCAACGCATGATAAGGGCCCATAAATCAGATTCAAATTTGCTTCTTTACGATGCCTTGTGGGAATACTGAACCTCTGTTAGGATTTATACTAGATTCACTCCTTCTCATTTTCTTTATGGTCTAGAATCAATCCTCCCAATCGAATGTGAGATTCCACCACTGAAACCATCTATATAACTCGTTCCTACCACTTTCATAGAAGATAAATTCCCCTTACATTCGACTTGATTAGATGATAATCGAAAATCTATTGGTATGGCTAATGAATCTTATAATAAATGTGGCAAGGGATAGTATGAAAATTTTTCAATCCTCATGTCTTCTCGAAATAATACCTTGTTCTTCTCTATGAGTAATATTATGACAAATTAGGAGTAGGAAACTTCCAACCGATTTGGAGCATGTTCTTGCTGAGGGAGCCTACAAGTTAGTCAATTTTGAAGGAGTCCCATTGGCACATCCTAGAAATTAGTTTTACCTTAAAAAATACTATGTTTGATCCCATGCATAGTACAATGTGTACATACAATATATAGGGGTGATGAGTTTGTTTTTAGTGTGTCTCTTTAGATTTTCCTACGGTTTTTGTTGATCCCATATACGTTTCGTTTGTATATGTTGGCATCCCTTGAACCATATATTAGTTACGTTGATGGTGATGGTCATAGTAGTCGAAACCTATCCTTTCCAGCATGGTCTATCTTTGCTCCAAATGGTATGTTAGTGAGTCTACAAGGGATTTGTATTGGTCACACTACCAACAACACTGCTATGTATAATGTAGTGGTCAAGCTACTCTCTCATTCTATTTCAACTGATATACATCACTTAACCATCATACTTGACTCACAACTTGTGGTACTACAATTGGAAAATGTATATTCAGTCAAGGGTCCCACCATCCTTCGCGTATATTAAGGGTTCTCCTTCTAGAAATAAATTTTGATTTCATTCAATATCAAAATATTTCTAGAAATATAAATACACTGGCAGATGAGCTACCTAATCATGTTTTAGATAAAAATTTGCAATGAATGTACATAAGTTTCAATACACATCACATCAATTGACAGTAACAATAGGAACATAGAGAAACTAACGATATACATATAAATCAAGTTTGGTCTTACAAAATTTGTGCCTAAGACATATATGGCCCCATGACCTATATCAAAAAGTATATGTAAAATATGAAACCCAATAGACTAATAGTGCTCATGATGATGTTAAATTGCACGAGGCATCTTTTGCATTAGTTGACCAATATAACTAGCCACTCTAATAGTGTAATGTTGAGGTCACATAGGGATCTGATCGCACTACAAGGAAAAAGGACATTTTTGAGGGTCATGTCTATGATGGACCTTTAAGGTCTATCACCAATGTCACATATGGTGATGGTCCTTAAAAAAACATTGTCGTTCGTGTGTATATTGATTGTCCTTTAAGGTTTTTTACCAAATCCATTTTCAATGAAACTTTTGGTGAGTGTCATTAAAGGCCCATCACTAATTATATATTTGGTGAAACTTCTAGTGACGATATTTTTTTTACCCTCACTAATGCACTATTTGGTTACTTTTAGTGATGGTCAAAAAATATTTGTAATCATTGATCATTCAAATGAGTTTTTGATGATGCTATGTGCCTGCTACTATATTTTTTGTCAAAGGATAACAATTTAAGGCCATTATTATGGAGTCTTTTTCATTATGTGTCCATGGCCATAGTGGTTAGAGTCAATCAATTTGTTAAGATGTAATTAGTGTGTATCATTTCCTTCAAGTAATGAGAATATAGTTTTCCTATGAGTCAACACATGATTAATCTCTATTAGCTTTATTATCTAGAAAATTACCTTTAGATAAAGTTCCACTACTGTGGTAGGAAATATATTATTTAATACATAATAAATATATGTTAATTATATTAACGAGAGAGATCTAACACTCCTCAACATGCCTTAAATTAATTCTTTGGCACACACTAAAATTTCTTAGAACCTCGCATGTCTTGGAACATCTTTGTACCTAGAACATCTTGCAATGACTCGGACACCTAAGAACATGTCGGCATGCCCTAACACAACATAGCACTCTCCTATTATGTGTTTGCATGCCTCTAGTCCCTATCATGTCCTGGAATACCTTGGCTGCATACATTGACATACATTTTCACTTGGAAGTTGGCATGTATTGGGACCTATTAGTGTTCCTAGAATGCCACTTTTGAAAAATATAAATTCTTGACTTATTAATCCTCTTATGTATTCATTTGCTTGCATTTTATCTTGGTTATTCCTTTTGTTTCATTCACAGTCCTTGACAAATATTGATATAACTTGACACCATACACATCATAGCATGCCTTAGCACTTGGCATGTCTTGGCATACCTTGGCACACTTTGGAACATATTAGCACACCCATGAACTCCCTAGCACACTCTAGAACTTCTTGGCATGCCTTCGTATTCCCTATCATGCCTTACTAGTGCTTAACATACCTTTTCACTCCCTCCTTTGCATGAAAACTAGCACTCACTGACACTTGTCCCTGGCACACATCCCTCATATTAATTCACTTCCATGAATTTTGACCTAGGGGTCCCTCAATGTGATGTACTAGTACTCCCTAACACTCATAACATGCATTAGCACTCTCTAGCACACCTTAGCACACTTGGACATGCCCTGCCACTTCATAGCACGCATAACACTCCCAGAAACATATTGGTGCTTGGCACATGTTGGTGCTTGGAAAGTCTTAGCATGTCTAGAATGTGTTGAGATGCCCTGGTATGATCTATAATGGTTTAATATTAAATTTGTTTGAGATAAATTATTGGAAAGTATATGAGAAGCAACAAAGGAATATTTAGCAATTAGAGTGAACCAAGACATGGCACCTGACACCTATTGGCACCTAGTGTTGGTGTGCCTAGCATGCCTCTCTTAGAAAAGGTAAATTGATGACTTATTAACCCTGTTATGTGTTCATTTCCTTTTAGTTTGATTTGTTTATCCCTCTTGTTTATTTGATAGTACCTAGCACACATTATCACACCCATACACATCTTCGCATGCCTTAGCACTTGTCACATATTAGCATTTTTGACATGCCTTCACACTATCTGGCACATGTTAGCATTCTCTAGCATGCCTTGGTGCTCATGTCCTCATAGCTAGCCTTACTCATTTTCATGACTTGGGAACGCAATCAAGTCCTTTTCTACTACATTTCATGTGACATTGGCCTGATTCAACCACAACAACTTGACCAATGATGCCTACTACAAGTAAATTGTGCCTTGTTCACCAAAGAAATCCCTATAAATCATCTTAGGCCAATCATTTCAAAGCTCAAATTTTCCCACCTAACTATAATTTACTAAGACAAGGATCACATTTAGCCATGTCCATAAAACAAGTAAGAAGCATAGCTTACACCTAAAATATTTCACATGTATGTTTAGTTAATATAAATAGTAAATCATTAAATGTGATTTTTCGAGAACCACAGGATGCACAAGACACATAAGATATATTTCGACACAAGTTGAGTTCCCCAAAACTTATACACAACAATGTACAACATGAAACTATCTAGAATATTTTAAAATATGAGCATGCAGCCAAAGTGTGCCACATCTTATATAAAAAAAAATAGCTATAGGCAAAACAATATTGTTCCTAGCACAAAGTATCCTTTTGTCTAAAACTGCTATGTCGATTCCCTTATCGCAATTGTAGGCTCACCACCTATAAATACTATTCTAAACTTCTCCTATCACACTTTATCCTTGGTACACTTGAATTCGTTGACACTCCTTGGAACACACTCTTATTCATTCATTTCCATGCATTTGACCTAGTTCTCCCTTGTGATACCCAAAACTCCCTAACACCCTTCAGCATGCATTGAATTTTTCTAACATGTGTTAGCATTCCTTTTTATTCCTTGGAATTCCCAGACCCTCCCTAGTTATCATGCTCTCACAACTACCCTAACTTAATTTGCAACTTGGTAACCCAACCAAGTCCTCGCTTGACTACAAGAGCTTGACCAAGTTAGGGTTATTACAACTACACAATGTTGTTTAATTTTGTAGCCTAGGAGGTACTCCACAAGCCTAGTGAGATGGGTTTATATAGTATTGGCCACAGAAGGATTTGTGTGAAAGGAACCCACGAAAAGGGATTTGGACCCAATATGGGGTTTAAAATGTAAAAGAAAATTTAAAAGGAAAAATAATATTTCCTAAGGTCTAAGGGGATAAAACTTGTAAGTTCTAGAGGGTTCCTATTGATCAGTGGTTGTCATTTATGTCAGCCCAAGCAACACCAGGGGCTACCCTGATCTTTCATGGGAATTTTGACTTGAAAACTTAATCAATTCTGAGTCAAGGATATTTTGAATGGACTCTAATCATTGAGATGTTTTCGTTCTGTTGGCTCCCTATGATTTGCAAGATTGGAAAGAAAAAATAATACAAGGGGCCACATCAGAACCACTTTGGAATCCTAAGATCTAGCCTTTCTGAATTTAGAAAGGGGTCTCTCTATATAAGTGTCTTTTAAATGATATGTCTTTATACTTTGTTTATGATATTACGCTAGTTATGAAGCTCTGAGAACTTGCTGGTTTTGGTTGATTGAAAAGTCACTTGATAGATCAAGGGTTGGAGTCGATTGAGAGAATTTTTGAGCTAAAAAGATAGGATATGAGAAAAAATTAATCCATTGGGCTATGGAGTCATAAAAGGGTTTAATTTTTCAACAAATCTACAACGGTTTTCATATGGAAAGCAAATTATATTAGATGGATATCTTTACATTAGGTTGTGATATGAAACAATAATGAGTTGGGAAGGAAGCAAAGCTATAGTTAGTTAAGAATATTCTAGCTCTACTTAGATAATATGAGCCTTTTAAGGTAACTGTTTGAAGCAAACCAAAGGACAGGGCATACCATAGACTTCTTTGGACAAACCTTTAATAAGAAAAACTCTAAGACAACAATTTAGTAATTCAAGAACTACTTTCAGATAAAGAAAACATGTAACATAATAGTGAGAGGAGCCTAAGATCAAATAGAAATAATCTAATCTGCTTTTGACTGACTCTCTAAGGAGCTTTTAAAGAAAATTTTGAGGTATAATAGAGAATACGGCATACGATAGACTTCCCTGGTTTAGACTATACTAAGTACACTTCAAAATAGGTCTTAAAAACAATATATAAAGTCTTACTCAAGGGACATGGGCTCACCATAAATTTCCCTGGTTTCGCTCTATTGAATCATTTGTAAGATAACAAGCTAGATGTAACTGGAGGGAAGTTAAGAATCCTCCATTTATACCTTGTAGAAGAAAACATAAAGATAAAGATTGTAGACAGAAATAGGGTGCTACAACAGCAAATCCTACTCTAAAATTTCTGTTCTTTATCAGAGAATATGGAAAGAATGTAGAACATAAGAAAAAACAATAATAGAGAAGAAAAACTTCACCTTTAACATAAATCAAGCATCCTGTGAACATGCTTGTATTATAGATGTTCAAACTAGTTACATACTCCAGTAAAATAAGTCTCTATAGCTCAAAGCTTTCTCCGTCCAGCCTAGTATTCCTCAACTAGCTCAGCAACTCTTCAATCCTCAAATTTAGCTTAGCAACCAACATTAATAATGAAGCTCTTATGCAATATTTTAATGCAAATGGGGAGGTGGAATTGAAAATAGGGTTTAAGTGTTATTTTGACAGAGTTAATGATTTTTGACCTTCGATACCATGCAAGGCCCAAGGCAAAAAAATCTAAAAGAGTTTCTCTGAAAATAATAACTTCTGTCTTAACTTCTAAGTTAATTTAGTTGAAATATTTGACTTTAAAATCTTTGTAATAACTTTGCAATAACTATGGGCTGCTTCAAAATATCTCAGACTGTGTAATACTCGCCTCATGCCCTTTTTTGAAAGAAATCATGTTGTAGGTGGGATATTTGTCATTGGAGAAGTAATTGCCTCTTGGTTGAGTCATTCGAAGTTGTCTTTGGGTTAATCTATCTTTGTTTTAATCATTAAACTCTATTTTTAGGCCTTTGAACCTTGATTTAGCCTTTATAAGTTGCCTTACTATTTTCACTCAGCTTTATAACTATTTTGTTCATTTATCCTTTGTTTTAAACCTTTGGCCTTTTGAATTTAATCCTTTAATCACTATCCGCATGGCTAATCCTATGTTTTTGGTTTTTTATTAGGATTAGCTCTTAATACTTTTGATTTTCCTTTCTTTTACTTCTTCTCTGTTTGTTTTTTTTGTCTATGCGTAGGGATGTGATTTTCTTCATGGCAGGAGGGTTATATGACCACCAAGGATCATGATTTCGTTGGTGTTAATGTTTAAACCTTTGCCTCTATCCCTTCCAACTTATTCAAAACCCTTTGGATCATCATCTGGGGCTTCATCCATATTTCCTGGGCCATTGGAATGCATTTACTTGCATTTTCGACGTTAAACGTGCACAAAACATCAACTGCTGAGCTTTAAAACCTGCAGGAGTAGGATTGACTGCATTTTCATGGTTTCGGGTGGTCGGAAGGAATTTGCAGAGGAGGATAGGGTGTAGGGGAAAAATTCCAGATGTAGAACCAAGAGGAATTCAAACAGAGGTGAGATGAGTTTGAAAGTTACCGCAAAGGTGAAAGGTGTTTTGATAAACTACGAGTGGTTTATCGCATGGATTGGAGGTGGTAAGTGGTTTGGGGTGGAATAGAAGTGATACCATAGAGCAACTACCGTGTGGTAGGGTGAAAACCACCCATTTGTCACAGGTTGCGAAACTTTAAATCCATCGCATTTTATATGCGATATGCACCCGGGGCCATCGAATCTCAAGGAACAAGATTGACGGTGCTGAATGATTTAATGAGTGGTGAGCAGATTTGGGAGGTGGAGCCCGAGGACAGGTGGCACAATCTGAATGGAGTTGGGAGGTAGTGGAAGGTGGGACCTGGGGCGAGGTGACGTGGAGATCTTTGTTGGGTAGCACGGGGTCATAACAATGTGGGGCAAGGTTGGGAATGTGACAATCGTTGGATCGGGGGAACAGATCCCGATCAATGGTGGAGATGGTTTGATGAAATGAAAGGAGAGGGTGTTGTTTGCACAGGGAAAAAGGGGCTTAGGGGTTTAGGTGGGGTAGGGTCACATGAGTGCGAAGGGGCTGTGCTAGAGATGAAAATGGGCTTGGGTTTTATAACAAAGGTCGGTTTAGTAAAAAAAAATGGGCGGAGGCTTAACTTTATACGGGGTGGGGCTAAGGGATAGTGGAGGGAACGGTTATGTGGGAGTAAAAGGGACTGGGGGCCGAAACGAAAAAGGAGCTTAAGGCCTATTTGTATGTAAAGCATGGGTTTAGTTATAAAAATAGGGTTTTTATAGTAAATTAAAAAGGGCTGATAGGCTAAAAAGCTTAGTTTAAAACAATGTAAAAGGGACTTTTACATTGTTTTTAGAAGAAAATGATGAATGGGAGGAGGATTTTTTAGGGTCTTTTAAGACAAACGGAAAATGGGTTTTTTAGAGGAAAAAAAAAGGGAGAATAAGAGTGAGGGTGAGGTGATGAAATGAGGCAAATAGGATAAATGAGAAAAATCTCTTTCTTGCAGTGATGGGGGTAGACCTTTTAGGAGGCAGAGAGAGAAAAATATAGTGAAAATAGTTTATATTAGGATAATGAAGGCAGTGAGATTTCTAGAAGTCACAATATTTCTCAAATGTTGTTTTTAGAAATATTAGGATCATAATTTAGTCATGTTTTGATATCAGAAAAAATTACTGATGACTAACAGTGGCTCCACTTGGGGAGGGCAACTCCTTTAGGAGGTGTCAAGAACCTCAGAGATCAAACCTTTGCTAGAAGTAGACCAGTGCCTTGATTTTGCACATTGAAAAACCTCCATTTCTTTTAATCTGGTGCTTTGAAGCTACGACCTTTAGTATTTCAACTCAACCTATACCTACTCATCATACTTTCCTAGAATTGTTTCTTGAGTGGGTGCATTTAGACTTGCAAACCATTAACATCAATTTTTATTTTTTGAAAATAGGAAAATATCTACTTCTACACTTATATCATCCAAGAGTTCAGATTAAGCTGATGAACTCATTTATTTCTCTACCTAGTCTAACTATCTATCAAGTTTAAATAGTTTGACAGATTTTCATTCTCTAATCTAAAACAGAAAATTGAAAACATAACCAATAATTAGGATTAGATAGTCTGATTTGTTATGAGCTATGGAACTATGTACAAGTTTCACATAGAATTTATTTGCAGAAAATTTAAAACAAAAACTTGAGGGTTGTCATCTGAAATTTTTTATGCATCCCTCTCTCTTTATTTGGTTCATATTTTGATCATTTTAGAACCATAATCTTATTTCCTAATCTAATCTACTGATAAGCCAAGTTTATACAGTTTGGAAAATATTCATTCACTATCCTATCAACAGAAATTTAAAACTTATTCAGTCATGATTAGGCTGTATGACTGAACAAGAACTTTTCTTTCAAAGCAGTGGCATTTGGACATGCTCCTTTCAGAAAATACTCTTTTTGGTATGGGGTTGTACCTTTTCTTTTCATCTGTCCTTTTTTATTCCTTTTCTTTGTTTTTGTGTTCATGTTTCTAATCTTTTCTTCAAGCAATGTTATTTACAATGTTGAAAGCTTTAAATTGACACGTTTTCAACAAAAATAATGTTTGAGCATCCTGCCATTG
The DNA here is from genome assembly GCA_034641835.2 of Pinus albicaulis. Lineage (NCBI taxonomy): Eukaryota > Viridiplantae > Streptophyta > Pinopsida > Pinales > Pinaceae > Pinus > Pinus albicaulis. The sequence goes on from CM076578.1 coordinate 68,129,424, forward strand.
ACAGGACCACTTAAAAGTTATGTTCCATCCATGTCTTGAAGGAAGGATGCATTGTTACCTCTCGCAGAATGAATGAGGTATGGGCCTTTCCAAAAAATTTCAAACTTTCCATGTTTTCCCTTATCTCCTAGAGTCCCATTTTAGCACTTGGTCACCAATGTTAAAATAATTTTCCTTAGTTCTCTTATCAAACAACTTCTTGATGTTTTCTTGCACTTGTTGTATTCTATTATAGAATTCCTCTTTGGTTTGCTGCAACTGTACAATATGATTTATCCTTCTTATCATGTCATATTCTTTAGATTGTACTTCTTGGATCAACTTCATGACTGTCACTTCTAAACTGGTTCGAAATATTTCATTTGCTCCATATACTAGTTGATAATGGGACATCCCAATTGATTTTTTACTTGTCAATTTGCCTGCCCATAGTGCATGTACTAGCTTGCTGTGCCATGATTTTTTATTTTCTTCCAGCAAATTTTTTATGATGTTCACCAATTTTTTTTTTAGGATTCTACCAACCCATTACCTTGAAGGTAATAATTTGTAGAACGGCCTAATGTAATATGATATATGTGGCAGAAATCCACCATTTTTTTTGGATCTAAAGGCAACAACATTGTTAGTGATAATATTTCTAGGACAACCAAATATGGACAAGATATGATTTTCAAGGAATTTAATGATGACTAAGTCTGTGGCATTCCTAGAAGGGATGGCCTCTATCCATTTTGTGAAGTAATAAATTTCTGTGAGGATCCATTTGTACTGGAAAGATGAGGCAGGATGGATTTCCCCAATGAACTCTAGGCCCCACTGTAGAAATGGTGCTTCAATAGTGATAGGATGTAGAGGTAAGGGTATCAGTTTTCTCTTGCCTTCAAATATTTGACACTTATGGCAGGAAATTACCATTTTATGGATATCTTGAAAGAGGGTGGGCCAATAATAACCAGCTCTAAAGATTTTATTAAAAATATTTTTCTAATAGAGGTGGCCTCCACATTCTCCTTCATGAAACTGATGATTGATCCTATCTGCATCATTCTTAGGCAAACATTTAAGTAATAATCCACTAGCATTTTTCCAATATAGACTTTTATCTAAAATGCAGTAATTTACAGCTTTCAACTTTAAAAATATTTCCTTTGTTTTAGACAAACCCAAAGGGAAATTAAGATTAAGAAGCACATATACAATATTAGGATACCAAGATGAATTTAGAAAATAATCTTCAATGAGTGGAGTTGCCAAATCCTCTTGTTCATCTAATGTATCTATAATGTTTATATCAAGTGCTTGAAAATTGGTTTCAACCATGAGTTTTGCAATTCCATGGCCTTTGAAAAGCTTAGTGGGTTTGATTTCTAAATCATATTCCAATATAACAGCAATTCACTTGCCCCTTTTTCCATCAGCATCTTGTGTTAAGATGTCTTTTACCACTGAGTGAGGCACAAATGCTATAATGTGTGAGTGTAAATGTAAACTATGAAATATTTCAATGCTTTGTCGATTTTTCCATTATCTTCTATTTCAGAGGTGCATCTCTTAATGCCTTGCTAAAAAATGCAATAGGCTTCTCTTGCCCTTTTATGTTCTTCTATAACAGGATAGTAGCAAATGTATGTTCTGATGCAAAGAAAAATACGAAGAAGTCTTTAGTAAAATCAGGGTTAATTAGAACTAGTGTTTGGGTGAGTGCTTGTTTTACCAGCTCAAAGGATTTCTTGGCTTCTAAGTCCATTTAACTCCTGTCTCTCTTTTTAGCATGTTTGTAATGCTTCTAAGGAGTTCAGCTAGGTTGGGTATGAACCTTCTTAAGAAATTTATCTTTGCAATGAAAGATTGCATTTCTTTGATACTTCTAGGATGGTTGATTTCCAATATTCCTTCAATCCTATTTGGGTCTATCTTGATTCCCTCTTCAGATATGATATGGCCTAGAAGTTTACCTTCTTGGAGGAAAAATATAGTTTTCTTGGGATTTAAGGATAAACCATATTTCCTACATTTTTCAAAGACTTTTCTTATCCGTATTAGGTGTTCTTCATCTGTTTTGGAATGGAATGTGATGTCATCAAGATAAATCACCATGAAGTAACCGATTTCTTCTGAGAAAGAAATATCCATGGCTCTTTGAAAGGTGGCACCTACATTCATTAAACCAAAAGGCATATTCACATACATGAAATTGCCCCAAGGTGTAGTGAAAGTTGTCTTAAGTTGATCATCAGGGTGCAACCGCACTTGGTTGTATCCTGAAAATCCATCTAGCAAAAAAATTATTTTAGAGCCCACTACCCTTTGTAAGATGTGATCCATTTCGGGCAAGGGGTGGTTGTCCTTTAAGGAGGCTTTGTTTAAATATCTAAAGTCTATGCAAAACATTATTTCTGATGTTTTCTTCCTCACAGATACAAGATTAGATACCCATTCTGAGTATCTCACAGGGACTATGATTCCAGCATCATATATTTTCTTGATTTCCTTCTCAACCAGGGGTAATTACACAGGTTTTATTCTGCACAATTTTTTTCTAAAAGGTTTATGGTTTTCTTTGAGGGGTATATTATGTTGAAGTATCTCTGAATCATATGATTTTAATTCTTCATAACTCCAAGAAAAAACATCAGAAAATTCTCTAAAAAGCTCAAGATATTTCAGTTGTATGTGAGATGGCGGTGTTTTGGAAAATTTAATCATCTTAGGCTTTTCTTCACTGCCTATGTTGCATTCCTCTATTTTAGTTTCAATGGGTTCCATCTTTGGCTTTTTAGCAACATCATTAAAGTCAAACAATTTTTCTAGAGGAACTAGTCCTTTTGGAAAGTTCTTAGTTTTAGACTGCAGCACCTCAAAGTCTTCTCTTTCAAAATCATTGCATATTTATGTTTTATATTTATGTTCCTTGGTTAATATATTTATATCAACAGTGTCAGGAGGTTCTTATTTAAAATATTGTTCCTCAGTAGGGAAGTCTTCTTAATACTCTGAGTCTGAATTTGGCATTTCAAACTCATTTCTAGATTGCAGGAAATCTTCTGTCTATTTATATCCTTCAAAAACTTGCCAGTATTTTACATTATCTGGAACTGTTGGTCTATATTTGACTTGGACTATGTATTTTTTGGTTTGATAATGTTTTTCACAAGTACTAGCAGCAAATGCTAGACCATTGGTGAGGATGTTTTGGTTCCTAGGGAAAAAGGTGAAGTCATATTTAGCAAATGTTTTCAAGAGGTCAATGGCATCATCCCTATATGCTCTTAGTCTTGGAAGTGTATTCCCCATTTATTTTCCTAATAACCAGTTCTGAATCTCCATGGAGATTTATCCTCTTGGCTCCTAATTTCTTTAATAAATGTAGTCCTAAGAGGAGTGCTTCATACTCAGCTATGTTATTAGTGCATTGAAAGTTTATTTTGTATGAGCGGCCTTTAGCATGATTTTTTTTCTGTGTTATGCACCCATATGCCTGCTCCTGCACCAGTCTTGCTACAATACCAATCAAAACTCATACTCCAATGTGGTCTAATTTCAGATTTTTTATTAAATTCATTCCTGTCCTCTTCATTCTATTTACTATGGCTGTCACCATGTAAATCTTTAGGATCTTCTCTATGTTAATTTTTACTTTGTTCCCCCCGGTTTTCATTGTGTTGAGTGTTTTCTATTTTGTTCTCATGGTCAGCCTTATGTTGAAGGTCGGTTTGTTTCCTATGATCTTCCTTGCGTTTGCTGTAATGTTCTGATTTAGCAAAGTATTTTGGCTATTCCTCCTTCCTCTCCTCTTTTTCAACTGTTGTTTCCTTATCTTCTACTCCTTGTTCATTAGGATTTTCATCATTGTAAAGAATGAATGAGTCAAGGTCTGTGTGAATAGAATAAAGAGGGGAGTTATCTGGTTTTTCTTGACTACTAACCTGTATTTCATGTGCATTTCCCTATATATCCTTCTTGGTTTACTAAAGATAGGGATTGTGGATTAAGTCATATCCATCTCTAGGGTGCCTTCGAGTTTAGCACCCCATGATCTTGAAAGGAGCATACCATATTTAGGAGGTATATCAGCCACTACTATATCCATCACTAGGATTTTGGATGGGATTTGTGCTAAGTTGACACATAGATATTTTATTAGGCCTAGGCATTTAACTCTGCTGGAATCAAAAGAATATAAATCTTTGTACAACCTAGTTACCTCAAGGCCTAATATTTCCATCACTGCTTTAGGCATAAGGTTGTGGGAGGCTCCTGAGTCAAGCATGGAATTGTGCAAAATTTTATTATGAATGTTTAGACTGAAATAAAATGGAGGCACACGTGCTTCTTGAAATTTCCCTTCTACTTCTGGTCCAAACATAAGCTCAGGTTTGTCATCATTTAAATTAGCAGAATAAATGTTTTCTCCTATGTTCAAAGCTCTTAAAATTTGAGATTTATATACATCCTGAGTGACTAATTTAGTAAGGGGAATAGAGATTTGTATTTTAGTAATTTCACTCTCTATGATGAAAGGTATTTGAGTTTTGGAAATGTTTAAATTAGCCTTTTTAGTTATTGTTTTCTCAACAATTTCAGCTTGCTGGTTTTTGCTATTTACAACAGTTAAGATAGTTTTACTAGGAGCATTAGCTGAGATGCTAGTGTTGCTTGGTTTTCCAGATTGTTTGCCACTAGATTGGTTGTTTTTTCCTTTGTTTCTATCAAAGATTTCAACCACTATGTTATTGTTTTTTGTTGTCTTTTTAGCAATGTTTTCAGGATTGTTTTTGGCATAAATTTTAGAGGTTTTCTTTTTGGGAATTTCTCAACTCTTTTTCCTCCTAAGGTCATATTGTTTGTGTACTTCCATTATAGCATTTTCAAAGCCTTGTTTGTAGTCTTCGGATTCTAGGCTCTCTTCCTCACAAGGTATAAATATGCCTTTTTCTTCTTTAGTGAGGAAAATGGTATCCTCATTTTTTACTCCCATTAAGTTTATGTGATTTTCATCTACTTCTTCTATTATCCCCTCATCCTCATCAACATAATTTTCTTGAAAGGGAGGTTTGATTTGCTGATCAGAGCCTCTTTGTTTAATTTGAGGAAGGTTTCTCCTGAAGTTCTAGTTTTGATTCTAAGTTTGACTTCTGTTTTGAAGAGCTCTTTGGTTTTCTCTAGGATAAGATCTCTCATTAACATTCATCCTCTCCATCATCCTTTCCATGGTTTTGACTAAGTTATCAAGATTTGTGTCAGATGTGGAGGGTACAGCTTCTTCCCTATATGCGACTATTTTCTCATCTTTCATCCTATGTCTTTTAGCAATCAGATTTGCCTTTACACTTACTGCTCCCCTCTGCATATCTTCTAAGGTGAAGGGTTCTCTCTCTCTTAATTGGTAAGCCATTTTTGGGTCAAATCCATCAAGAAATTTCATTAGAGGTAGACCCTGTGGATGTTTCATATGTAGAGGCAGGGCATTGTACACACTACTATGTAATATTCCCTTTCTTGATCCAGTCAACATGGATAGAATCAATCCATGGTACTTACCGTGGTATTTGGTATTGACCCATGGTATTTCTTGTATTGACTCATGGTATTGATCCATGGTATTTCTTTTTGGTATTGACCCATCAAGCCTATAAAAGGGGAGAGAAGCTAGGTATTTAGAGAATTCTGGATTATCTGTCTTATTATGTTTGGGTTGAGAACCTGACCTAGACAGTTCTATTATTGATCCCTGGATGAAAACCCCGTGGTGATGTTTATGTGGTGAATCCATCCAGGATTCACAAGTGCGCTCCAATTTCTTATATTTGTCATTGTCAAGCAGTTGTGCATGCCATTTGTAGGATTTTAAGGTCTGGGCATGTATTTTACTTTCAGTGAATAATAATATAAATAAATGGTTGCATTTCTTGTGTTCTGGTTCTTGATGAAAGATTATATTAAATGAGAACACTAATATGTTTTAGATCTATCAAAATTTTTATTGTTTGGAATATTACAGTGGTATCGGAGCTATGCATCCTGCCAGCCTAAGAGTTTTATGCAAGGAACTTCGGTGAAATTTATTTTTCACCCTAGCCAACATTTCTCACTTCTGTGATATTTATCAACCTAATTGGATTTTTATTTTTCAGTAAATTATTTTATTGGGAGACATAAGTGAAGGGAAAATCATTTATATGTCCGTGGGTTAAATTTGTGGAAATATTCGAAGGCATGATTGACAAAATCATTTATAGCTTGTATATGGCCTCTTATGAATAAATGTACCCATGATATTTATTCATTTGTATGGAATATTATAAATGTACCCATGATATTTATTCATGTGTATGAAAGATTCATATCTTTCTTGCAAATATGGTCATTGTTGAAAGGCTAGAAAGCTATTGCTAGACAGGGATCATTCTCAGGTTTCTCATTAGCTAAGTATTGAGATCCATTGATGCCAATGTCGTCATTTTATTTTTGGAAGCACCACAAGAATCAACATAATGATATATCAGTCTATTCTTTGGGATAAAATACTTTTTTGGATCAAATATGGCAACAACATAAAAATCAAAAGTAAGAGCACAACAAAATGCCTTTCTCTTGAAAGGTCCACGTTATCCTTCAACAGTCAAAAGATATCTGGAAGGAAGATGTAACAAGAAAGTGTCTCTTCGAACTTGGATCCAAATTGCAAGGTACAAAGTCAAAATATGTTCTCCTACAGCTAGACACATTAAATGTGGATTTGAGCGTGATAGATAAATTAGAATGGGAAGGGTCAAGTTGGGCCTTGAAACCATCCATGCTTGCTTTGATACAACCTAGGTTCTTAGAGCATTGTTCTGAAAAGGTTAGACTCACAGTCGCCTCTTGTCTCAGTAAAATCATAGCCTTAACAACACCGATATTTCCCTACAATGATGACATCATGAGGAGGAATTTTCGAGTAATGGTAGAAGCACTCCAAGGGTTGGACAACACCACCATTCTTACTTTTTTCCAAAAGCGCACAATTTTTGCACGCATGGCGAAATTCAGATTTGGTATACTTATGCTAGATCAAGAGTGTGATGATTTAATCCTTCAGATGTTCCAATACTTCTACAATGGAATTACAACATCTCATACAAACTTCATCAAAACAGACATGAAAAAGATCATATCTCCGATCCTAGGAGAAGATAGGGCCATCTGTGAACAATTGAGATCCAAATTTTTGGCCATTTGGAGGAAGGAGTTAATTGCATCACCTGTTGCTTATGAACTAGTTGAGGGGTTGATCAAACAAAGCATCAAAATACTTAGAAAGAAGTTAACCAAGGAGGAACTAACAAAAATTTGTGGAGACAGCAAGAATGAACTAAGGAGGAAAGGCTTATGCTTTGTATGCAAGGGAGTTTGGGCATTGGACCATTCATGTCCAAATGATAAGGAGGCAACAAGGATGGAAAAATTAGAGACCTCTTTAGATCATGTAGATTCATCCATAGATGAGTTCACTGGTCTTCAGGAGAGGGCCTATGAAGGATCCAAGCAGTCAAGTACAAATGGTGAACAACAACACCATGCTCTTTAGAGAAACTTGCAGGACAAACTGATTAGTCAACTTGAAAAAGTACATGATGAAAGGAATGATGCAATTCCTCCTGATGATGTGGTAGTTGAATCTATAAATACATCAGAGGACATCCATAAAGAGTATGGGAAATCAGGTATAGACAACATTCCACTAGTACATTCATGTTTGACAACTAGAGAGGATGGACAACTGATCCTCACATGTGAAGAGGTCCAAGATGAATACACCCAAGGAGAATCAAATGAGGAGCTAGTAGTAATGAAACAATATGGTGAGCATGATCATGTAGGCCAACAAGACAAAGATAGTATGCAAGATGAGTCATTTCCAAAGGGCCAATCAAAGATTCAAGTTGAATATGTGTTCATTGGGCATCGGGTGCAAACAGATACAGAGACAGTCAGCACGGCACTAGAATTGCCAGTAGAAGACTTTCGATAAAGGATCAAGCATTTCAAGATAGATCTTATGTTGTTGAAGAAGAAAGTCTGGACAGTCTGAGACACTGCCTTACAGGAGAACAGAAAAATTGAGAAAATCATAGGGGTATGTGCCAAATCAAAGACCAAGTTGTCTAGTGTTGAAGAGCGACTCAAATCCCTCATAAGGCAACAAGAGGAGTACGATGGGGAGTTCCAGAGCAACCCTCTACAAGAGTACATAGATAAGTCTTGCAACACTACCAACAACCCACCTTTATACATTGGGAAGAGAAGGGAAGAGTTCTCCAACTACATCATGTTGGGTAACCAAGTAGAGAAACATGAATCGAGCATCGAACAATGTCAACATAGTAGATTTGCGGATATTCATCCCTCCCCAAGTATGGATTGGTGAGAAATTATGAGTTGGTATTCTATCGATAGGTTGATTCTTTGGAGGATACTCACAGTCGAGGGCATAATGCAGCTTGGGCCCTTTGGTGTGGGCAGTGATGGAGGGCTAAAATGGTACCATAACCCACAGGTCCCAGGATTGAGGTGACATTGGGATCCAGGAGAATCCATTGGGGAAAGGATTGTTTGGGATCTAGGTAAATCTATTAAGGGGATGATTGGTCTGAGGATTGTTTGGGATCCAGGTGTTGAAGTATCCATTCAGGACCATTCAACATCGAGGGTGCATCGAATTGTATGGGATCCTAGTATTAATGTACAAATGCTTCTATTGTGGATAGAAGTGGAATGCCTGAGGACAAGAAATCTTTGGGTGGGAGGATTTTTAATATTCCCTTTCCTGATCCAGTCAACGTGGATATAATCAATCCATGGTACTTACAATGGTATTTGGTATTCACCCATGGTATTTCTTGTTGGTATTGACCCATAAAGCCTATAAAAGGGGAGAGAAGCTAGGCATTTAGAGCATTCTAGATTATCTATCTTATTATGTTTGGGTTGAGAACCTATCTTGGCCAATTCTATTATTGATCCCGGGACGGAAACCCCGCGGTGATGTTTATGTGGTGAATCCATCCAGGATTCACAAGTAGGCTCCAATTTCTTATATTTGTCATTTTCAAGCAGCTGTTCATGCCATTTGTAGGATTTTATGGTCTGGGCATGTATTTTACTTTTAGTGAATAATAATATAAATAAATGGTTGCATTTCTTGTGTTCTAGTTCTTGATGAAAGATTATATTAAATGAGAACACTAATATGTTTTAGATCTATCAAATTTTTTATTGTTTGGAATCTTACATATTAAATCTAGTGCAGTACTCTTGTACACCTTCTCCAACATTTCTCTTAATGTTTTCATATTCTGACAAAATTTGGAGAGGGTTCTTTTTGACTTCCCATTTGTCTAAGAATAATTGATGAAAAGCAGGGATATCATTTATGCTGTTAGTGGTCAAGCCTTCAAACCATTTTCTTGCTTCTCCCCCTACGCTTTGAGCAAAAATTCTAAGTTTAATAGTTTCATCATCTATTTCTTGTTTGTCAAAGTAGTCATTCATTTTGTCCACATGTTGTTGAGCAGTAGTAGAACTACTAGCATCATATAAAGGAATCTTGGATTGATAATCCTATGGTAGAACAACTAAAGGTAAAGGAAGGACTAAGGGAGCATACCATGTTCCCATGTTGTGGATTGGTGGGAACAATGGAGGGTTAACAAGTGGAGGTGGATGATGAAGTGGAGTGGTTTGAACAGTGGATGTATGGGTGGGTGTAGAAGAAGTACCTTGACCAGCTAAGTGATTTTGAGTAGATTTAGGATGAGAGAAGACAATTTTTTGGAGAAAATGGAAATTAGGAGGAATGGAAGGGGAGGCTTCCCTATTATTACTTTGTTGTGACTTTATAGGCTCAAGGTTTTTCTGGTCTATACCACTTTGTAGCTTGGTTTTTGATAGGTTTCTTATATGAGGTGAATGAACTTATGTATTTTGTGAGGATGTAAGGTTTTTAGGGACAAAACTTTCTCTGTGGGTTGGTCTTCCAATAATTGGATTTTCCAATCTAGGAGAATTCTTAAGGATGCTTTCAGGATTGTCAACTATTGTAGGAGGATTTGGGTCAGGATGGCATCTATTATATATTCTTCTAGAAGCCAGGATTCAAACCCAGGATAATAAAGGTTGGCTAAGTATGACAGTCTTCAAAAGGGAAAACCAATCTGTATAAAGAAAATCTTAATCCACAAAAAGTTTTCTTAACTGGGTTTTTGTGATGTTTTAATGATAAAATAAGCATCCTAGTGGAGTCTTATGGAAAAATACTGGGGTCAACATCCCTACTGAAAACCAGTGGAGTCACCAAGTGGAGGAATTTTACTTATTTAAGGACTAATTGTTGTCCACCATCAGCAATCAAGAACCATTATTGGCTCACACTTTATTCATTTTGAGTTTTAAAATGAGGTTTTTCGTAGTTCTTGAAGTTATATATTACTCAGTGTCCCAAATATGGTTTCCACTATGTTGGCTCCCTATTATTTGCAATATTGGCAAGAACAAATACTACAAGGGGCTACATCAGAACCACTTTGGAATCATAGGATCTAGCCTTCCTCAATTCAGAGAAGGATCTCTCTATATAAGTGTATTTTAAATGATATGTATTTATACTTTGTTTATGATATTAGGCTGGTTATGAAGCTTTGAAACCTTGTTGGTTTTGGTTGATTGAAAAGTCACTTGATAGATCAAGGGTTGGAGTCAATTTAGAGAATGTTTCAGCTGAAAAGATAGGCTATGAGAAAACATTAATCCATTGGGCTCTGGAGTCATAAAAGGGTTTAACTATTCAACAAATCTACAAGGGTTTTCATATGGCAAGATAATTATATTAGATGGTGTTGGGAAAAATACTGAGAGGGGGTGGGGGGGGTGGGGGGTGAATCAATATTTAGGAATTACTCAAAACTTTTTACTTTTCCATTCACTAAAACCCATATGCTACTTTGCTGAAGCCAACTAGCATATACACGTGGATATCCTTCATAAAACTCGCGTATGAACAAAGATCTAATTATACAGATAATTCTTAACTTAGTTCTTTGCAACATTCATTCATCTGATGTTAAGTTAACAGTAAACATGTGCAGTAATAAAAGAATAAACCATCACACATAAGCATCACACATGAACAAAAGGATTTAAGGTGGAAACCCAAGTCGGGAGAAAACCACTGCTGTCGTCGTCTCAGTCTTCAATATTTATTATATAAAGAGAACATGTTACAACCATGTACTAGCATAGACTCATACCAACACATAGGCACCCACCTGCAGAAGGCTACAACCTTCTCTCTTTTACCAACATCTCCTGGAAGGGAGCTACAACCCCCTGCTCTCGTTTACCAGCCTCTCTAGAAAGGGAGCTACAACCCCTTGCTCTCGTTTACCAGCCTCACCTAGAAGGGAGCTACGACCCCCTGCTCTCGTTTACCAACCTCACCTGGAAGGGAGCTACGAGCCCCTGACTAAAGGCTACGACCCTCAACTCTACCATGGACCACGTTTCATCAATTTTCATACTGGATCCAATAGCTTCCATAGAACACAACTTGCAGGCCACTTTTCATCATATTTTCAGACTGGAACCACTCCACACATTTAAGCTCAACCATACATCAAACTGAAATGGATAACTCCATCAATTCATAGATCGAATCATCAACATGATCTTTCATCAATATCATCAGCAGCATAATCATCATTCAAACAACCCAGATCTGTATGAATACACCACTAACAAATAGAAGTAAAACATCAGAACAGATCAGACATCTCATACCACAAACTTCAGCAAGCCCTAGTTTTAATACGCGCTTTCCTTTCACTGATCCTTCGTATATACGCACTTCCATGCATATCAACCCACGTATACATCTTCACATACTTCAGAATTGGTTTCACATTCCATATGCGCTTTCGCTGAATTAAACCCGCGTATATATGCACTTCCTCTGCTGCAAACAAGCGTATATATCTTCAAATATTATGGGGCAGAACAATTCTTTAGAACAAATATATATCTCAGATTTTACCCTTCACTTCAGACAGATGTTTGCCAGATCACAGATCTAATAATTCCATAAACAAATCTAGAAAATACATATACATTTTAGATCTAGAGATCCCTCTTCATCATTTTCTTCATAGGTGCATCATAGATTCAGGTCTATCATCAAACTGTTACCCTTTCCATTCAAACATACTTCAGAGTGAAGTATACATTCAAACCCGGACTCATGCACCCACATTGCACAATGAATTTCTTCTCCTTAAATAGATCTAGCCTTTGACAATACCATGAGCCAAAACCACACAACTTTCAATGGTATTCCTTGATGGGATCACATAGAAAATCCGGCGCTCAATACAATGGGTCAATACCATGGTAGCAACCCCTAGTTTTATTCTTTTAGAGCGCAATTGACCATAAGCAACTTGGCACATACTTTTCCGCGTGCATACGCTACTTCTCCTAAACAAACCTACATATGCTTTGTGTCACACACTTTTCATCATTGTTCTGGGCCTTACTGATATTTGTTTCTCTAGTACTTCTGAGCTACTTGTAGAACATCAGATTTACATCATTAATAAACTCATCAAGCATCAAGAAAAAATTCATTAAGTAGGATGCCATGATCTTCATCAAGTGGGTTGCCATCAAGGACAACACTCTGCATCATATTGCCAACAGCTGGATGTCTTTAGGTTAGGTTTTGATATGAAAAAATAATGAGTTGGGAAGGAAAAAAAGCTACAGTGAGTTAAGAATATTCTAGCTCTACTTAGACAAGAAGAGCCTTTTAAGGTAACTTTTTGAAGCAAGCCAAATGACAGGGCATACGATAGATTTCTTCGGACAAACCTTTAATAAGAAAACCTCTAAGAAAAAAATCCAGTAATTCAAAAACTACTTTAAGATAAATAGAACATGTAAGAGAACACTGAGAGGAGCCTAAGATCAAACAGAAATAACCTAATATGCTTTTGACTGACTCTCTAAGGATATTTTAAAGCAAATTTTGAGGCAGAACAGAGGACAGGGCATACCATAGACTTCCCTGGTTTAGACTCTACTAAGTACACTTCAAATTAAGCCTTAAAAACAATATCTCAAGTCTTACTCAAGGGACATGATCTCACCATAAATTTCGTTGGTTTCACTCTATTGAATAATTTCTAAAATAACAAGCTAGATGTAACTGGAGGGCAGTTAAGAATCCTCCATTCAGACCTTGCAGAAGAAAACATAAAGATCAAGATTGCAGAGAGAAATAGGGTGCTACAACAAAAAATCCTACTCTAAAAATTTTGTTCTTTATCAGAGAATATGGACATAATGTAGAACATAAGAAAAAACAATAACAAAGAAGAAAAACTTCACCATTAACATAGATCAAGGATCCTGTGAACGTGCTTGTATTATAGATGTCCAAACCAGTTACATACTCTAGTACAATAATTCTATATAGCTTACAGCTTTTTCCTTCGAGCCTAGTATTCCTCAACTAGCTCAGCAACTCTTCAATCCTCAAATTTAGATCAACAACCAACATTAATAATGAAGCTTTTATGCAATATTTATATGTAAATTAGGAGGTGGAATTGAAACTAGGGTTTAAGCTTTATTTATTACAAAGTTAATGAGTTTTGACCTTTGAGACCATGCAAGGCCCAAGGCAAAAACATCTGAAAGAGTTTCTCTGAAAATAATAACTTTTGTCTTAACTTCTAAGTTAATTTAGTTGAAATATTTGACTTTAAAAGCTTTTTAATAACTTTGCAATAACTATGAGCTGCTTCAAAATATCTTTGACTATGTAATAACTGCCTGATGCCCTTTTTTGAAGAAATCATGTTGTACGTGGCATATTTGTCTTTGGAGAAGTAATTTCCTCTTGGTTAAGTCATTCGAAGATGTCTTTGGGCTAATCTGTCTCTGTTTTAATCATTAAACTCTATTTTTAGGCCCTTGAACCTTGATTTAGCCTTTATAAGCCACCTTACTATTTTCACTCGGCTTTATAACTATTTTGTTCATTATCCTTTGTTTTAAACCTTTGGCCTTTTGACTTTCATCCTTTATCATTGTCTGCATGGCTAATCCTCAGTTTTTTGTTCTTTATTAGGATTAGCTCTTAATCATTCTGATCTTCCTTTCTTTTACCGCTTCTTTTTTTGTTTGTTTTGTCCATGCGTAGGGATGTGGTTTTCTTCGTGGCAGGAGGTTTGTATGACCACCAAGGATCATGATTTCGTTGGTGTTAATGTTTAAATATTTTCCTCTGTCCCTTCAAACTTATTCGAAACCCTTCGGATCATCATCAAAGGCTTCATCCATCATTCGCGGGCCATTGTAATGCATTTACTTAACTTTTCTACATTAAACCTACACAAAAAATCAAATGCTAAGCTTTAAAACCCGTGGTAGTAGGCTTGACTGCATTTTCAGGTTTTCAGGTGGTCAGAAGGCATTTGCAGAGGAGGAGAGGGTGCAGGAGAAAAATTCCAAAGGCGGAACCAGGACGAATTCAAACGAAGGTGAGATGAGTTTGAAATTTAGTGCAGAGATGAAAGGTGCTTTTGATAAACCACGAGTGGTTTATCCCATGGATTGGAGGCAATAAGTTGTTTGGGGTGTAATGTACAGGATACCATAGAGAAAATACCGTGTGGTAGGCCGAAAATAGCCCATTTTGTGGAATTTGCAAAACTTTAAATCCATCACAATTTTCTATGTGATATGCACCTGTGGCCATCGGATCACGAGGAACGAGATCGACGTTGCAGAATGATTTAAGGAGCGGCCAACAGATTTGGGAGGTGGAGCCTGGGTATAGGTGGCACAATGTGAATGGAGTTGGGAGGTAGTGGAAGGTGGCACCAGGGGCAAGGTGACATGGAGAACTTTTTCAGGTAGCACAGGGTCCTAACAATGTGGGGCAAGGTTGGTGATGTGACAGTCGTTGGATTAGGGGAGCAAATCCCAATCAGTGGTGGAGATGGTTTGATGAAATGAAAGGCATGGGTGTTGTTCGCACAGGGAAAAAGGGGCTTAGGGTTTTAGGTGGGGTAGGGTCACATGAGTGTGAGGGGGTTGGGCTAGAGAGGAAAAAGGGGCTTGGGTTTTATAACAAAGTTCGGTTTAGTAAAACAAAGGGGCGGATGCTTAATTTTATACGAGGAGCGGCTAAGGGATAGTGGAGGTAAAGGTTATCTGGGATTAAAGGGGACCAGGGTCCAAAATGAAAAAGGGGCTTAAGGCCTATTTGTATGTAAAGGGCGTGTTCAATTATAAAAACATGTTTTTATAATAAATTAAAAAGGCCTGATAGGTTAAAAAACTTGATTTAAAACAATGTAAAAGGGACTTTTAATTTTTTTTTTAGAAGAAAATGATGAATGGCGGGAGGATTTTTGAGGGTCTTTTAAGACAAAGGGAAAAATGGTTTTTTTAGAGGAAAAAAAAAAGGGAGAATAAGAGTGAGGGTGAGGTGATGAAATGAGGCAAACAGGCTAAATGAGAAAAATCCCTTTTTTGCAGTAATGGGGGTAGACCTTTTAGGATGCAGAGAGAGAAAAATATAGTGAAAATAGTTTATCTTAGGATAATGAAGGCAACAAGATTTCTAGAACTCGCAATATTTCTCAAATGTTGTTTCTAGAAATCTTAGGATCATAATTTAGTCATCTTTTGATATCAGCAAAAATTACTAATGACTAACACATTCATATATGGCATGCAATGTAATTCTTCACAGTTTGATATATATTCGTGTTAGAAGTTAGTAACCCTCATTAGTGGGCTAAAACCCCATGAGGTTGTGACATAGAAATAATCATTGGTTGTGGTAATTTAACTGTCAATAATTAATAATTATTTAAGCTCCTAAAATCCATCCAACATTCACTTGTTGAAGACCCTCTCAACCTAAGAATTTCTTTAAATTTTGACCCTCATATCCTCCTCAAACAGTGATTTCGCCATTTGAAATAGGTCCTCATATAATTTTCTCTATAATGTTTTTTCTACAAAGTTTCAGAAGCTAAAATTAAAACCCATTGAGCCGAAGTCTTAATGAAACTTACGCCAACATGTCAGATCTTGGTTCACTATATTTTTAGATATATGATCTGAAGAAGTTAGGGTTTTTGTAGGGTTCCGAATTCCATGTCAAATAGTTGAACTTGGGAAAATCATCAAAACATTGTCTCCAAGCATTGGATCCAAATTTTGTAAAAGGTTAAAGAAAGAGAATGGAATGTAGTTTGTTTGGTATCATTTTCAGGACTGAAGGTCGAAACAGTGACACATGGAACTTCGTACAAGTTAACTCTACCAAACCAATCCATAATCAGGTCATCATGGTAGATTGGCATAAATATTTCCTAAAGAATCCAATATTGATGAGACATATGGGGATGGAAAGAATACTCAAAGAGATAAGACAAGATGAAATTTAAGACCTTGGAGATCCATAATTACATATGTACAAGAGGTTCAATATCGAGCTTCTATAACGCAAGAAAAATTTTGCATTCAAGGATCACCACAGTAAGGACCACACATCAAGCTTCAATGGTAACTCTGCTATAGTAAGGTATGTATGATTTGTGTTTCCATTTGAATTTGAATATCATCTCCGAAATGTGTTTTTGTGGGACATTTTAAATATTCTGTATGTATTTTTGTTTGGGTTTTGTTCATATATGTTGAAAGTATTTATGTTTTATTTTTGAATATTTCTCTGACATATGTTTTGTAAGACAATGTAAGTATTTAGTTTGTATATTGGTTTGGATCTTGTTAATTAATGGATGTGCAGGAAGGAGGACACAATAGAAAAATCAGACACATACTAGAAGGACGTGCAGTTTCAAAGTGCCATTACTTGAAGCAACCGGAACAATACCTCAAAAACTATTAGTGATCCAAGATTAATTGTCAAGTCAAGTATCAGGTCGTGTCAAAAGTTAGTGTTTTAAAATTCATTATTGTAAAATTGTAAAAAAATCATTATTTTAAAGACTAAATCTTCTTAGAGTTGAATAGGCATTGTTGGGATGTATAGGAGTGATTGTTGGATAATGTTATGGTTGGGTTTCAGGTCGTAGCGTGATTGGGTGATTGGTCTAGTTCAAGAAACTCATTGTGAATCATATTGTATTGTGGATAATTGTCCTTGGTACGGGATTCCACACTCTTCTATTATTTTTTTTTACTATAGGGTCGCAGGGAGGTGCTAGGTTGGTGCATGAAGTCACCTACAGGTTGGAGCCTATGAACATTTTAGGGTGGTAGGTCGGTCTAGGATGTCAAGGCATCCTTTCAGTTGAGTATTTAAGAAACCAGGGTGTTGGGGTGTCATTCTACTAGGAGATAGAGAATAATTATTTTCTATAATTCTAGGAAGTTCTAAATTTCATTACAGTTGGGGCTGAAGATTAAATAATTTATTAGAAAAGTGTTTAGCGGTTTTTGATGCAGTGGGGGTTTCACACCTAAAATTCATGTGTGTATTGTGTTATATTGTTTACTATTGTTACTAGATAAAAATTAAGAATAATTGAAGATTAACTAATGGTCTAAAAATATGTAAAAGTACTAATTACTAAGGAATATTGATTCAACCCCCCCTCCCCACTCTCGTAGTACTTCCAACAATTAGTATCAGAGCTTGGTTCCTTTAATAGTAGTATAAAAACTGGAAAGCTTTCATGGAGTATACTAAGAATATAGTTCCTTTTTTCAATGGAAATAACTACGCACTTTGGGGTGGAAGAATGTAGGTTCATTTCCTGGCGCAAGTATATGAAGTATGAGAAATCATTTAAAAAGGCTTTAAAGTGACCCAAGATGAAGAAGGTAAGAAAAATGTGGTATACAATGCAAAGGCTAAAGATCTGATTATCACTTGGCTTATCAAAATTTTCTATATTAAGGTACTGAATTTCAAAACTGCTAAAGAAGTATGGGGAAAGCTTGAGAATATGTATGCAAGTGACTCAAATGTGAAAGAACCAAAGCTTCAAAGTTGCAGGGAAAAAATTTGACAACTCGAAATGAAGGAATGTGAAAATAGTTTTGCATACTTTTAGAATGTTTATGAAAAAAAAAAATGCATTGGAAGTTTTAGGAGAACCTATCAAAACGAAAATTGTTGTCTGAAAGATCCGTAGAACCCTACCAACAAGATTCAACCCAAAGATATTTGTCTCAATGGGTTATAGCTTGAATCTAAAAAGTCTCAGTGAAGATGAATTTCATGGATTCCTTACGGCATTTGAAATGAGGATTGAAGAAGAGGGTGACACATATCACCTAGAAATAAAATTCGTTGCATATAAGAATACTAATAAGGAATAGGACACTCCGAAAGAAAAAACTTGAAATTGTAAGGAAAAAGAAAAGGAAGAATATGAAGAACAATTTTCAAATAAATAATTTTCCTACTTCACACGAAAAATTATAATAGCCATGAGGAAATTAAATGGTTAACATCACTAGTATTCATTTTTACATACTTTGATAATTATATTCTTATAAATAATGCATGTGAAGTGGTGTTATAGAAATAATGTTGTGATATTTTATTTACATTTCATGTATGCACATGAATATATGTTGAGTGATCGCTTTTAAAGACTGGTTATTGGTAGATTAATTTTTTAACTAAGCATGATATCAAAGCTTGTTGATGACAAAGAGGGTAGGAAAAGCTAGTGACTTGTGCAAAGAATAGATTATAACATTGTGGTAGGTAAAGAACTAATGGTCCATGTATATGGGTACAAGTTGAAGGATGGTCCATTGATGGAACAATAAAGCCACAAAGATGTAAAGATTGAATATTTGAGTGTAAATTATATCATGAATACTATAATAGCTTTTAGCTAGATATATTGTACTTAAATGATATTTTCTTATAATATTTTATGAAAATGGTCAAGGGATGGACAACCTTATAACCATTGAGTGAGGGCTGAAAACCTTCATGAGCATTTAATAATAAAATTAAATGTTTTCCAATTTTCACCCTATGGGGTTTCCATGGTATATCAGTGTTCAATGATTTGATGGCTTATTGTGTCACTTTTATGATGTTGATTCCCTACATGGTGTGATTTTTATAATATCAAATGTGTCATTAAGTATTCTAGTTAAATTAATCATGAAAATCATGCCATATCATGTTAGAATTTTTATGTTAATATGCTACAACAATGGTTGTTAATTGTTGTATAACTCACTATTTCCTACTAAATTTACTCTATGTAATGATGAATATTCTATCTAATGGTTAATGAGAAATCTATAATAGTAACTTGGATAGTTACCCATGGGTAAATTGTGTTAAAAAACTATAGCTCCATGCATTTTCATGCAAGAATACCAGGGGATGTTATAAGTGGTATCAGAGTTGAAGGTTGGAGCACTGGCACCTTTGGGAATTGTTAAGCTCAAAATAAATTGAACTATGATACTAATGGGAATCAAACCTGGTATGAGTCTAAAAGTGTGCAGATTGATATATGTGGTAGAATAATTTTGACATGAGATGTGTGATTCATGTTTAAAATTGCATTGAGAGTAGTAAGTAATAAATTATGCTCCAAAAAAGTGTTCATGACATTTGAATCTCGATGAGGATAAATAATAATAGAACCTCTATTACACCTATCAACAATATTGAACAAGGACTAAGGAAAGTGAGAATCAAGTACAAACCTTTGGAGATATGAAAGTAGTAATGATACATTGAATGAACATGACCAAAATTATAATGCACTAGATTAATCAATGAATGCATGAATGTAAAATATGGGGACCGGCCTTGAACATGAGGATAGAGTGTTTTAAAAGAACATTGGAAGAATGCTTATAGATGTTAAAAATGAACAATGATTCAAGTAGTTAGACTTGACTATAATGCAGAGTTGTTGATTGAGCCTTGTCATAGTTGCATTAATATTGTCGCTAGTAGTGGTTAGTTAGTGTTGTAAGAATTATTGTTAAAACTTATATGCATGAACTGGACTTGATTTAAGCTTATTTCAAGTTATAAACAAGTGATTATAGTAGTTCTTGTGCCAGTCTAATGGTAAATGTAAACTGTCATAATTGGAAATGTTTTCATTTTTATCCTAACTATTATTGA
Organism: Pinus albicaulis; assembly: GCA_034641835.2. Taxonomy (NCBI): domain Eukaryota; kingdom Viridiplantae; phylum Streptophyta; class Pinopsida; order Pinales; family Pinaceae; genus Pinus; species Pinus albicaulis. Next base: position 68,149,624 of record CM076578.1, read on the forward strand.
CATTTACACATTAATGAATATTCTTATATAATTTTATGCATGAAAATATTGTATGGATGAAACTACAATTATTGTGGATTTGAATACTTATTTAAACAATGCATATTTGTGACTAACTTTATTGATGGGATTAAGTTGGGGTGGCTTAATAACAACATGAGTACATATAAAGGTAAAATGTTGCAATTTGAATTTGAACCGCACATGAGAAAGTATAATGTTATGATATGAAATATTTTTTTATTTGGGAAGTAATATTGTATACCACTTGTATTTCAGTTATGTTCCATATCAATCTAGATATTGTGGACACATGCTAAGGGTCAAGTATGATATATGATGTGCATAAAAGTCTCTTTTTCTTTATGTATAATGTGCATATGGTTCATTATATACGTTACTTTGGGAAAGAGTGCTAAAAGAGAAATTTCACATTCTAGAAATTTTTAGGCAGTAGTGAAAGGACATAAGGCCTTGGGTTGATGGTGGTTGCCTGCCTTGAGGCGTTGACGATGGTTGAATACCCAAATTTCCTCTCCCTGGAGATAAGATGATCTCAATAAGGGAAAAGAGCTGGCCAAGATTGTAAGAGGGGAGAAATACTAAGGCAACTCTGTTGATTTGGATCCTGTTGGAGGAGACATAAAATTCCTCATAAATGGGACATTGTCAGATGAATAGGTAGGATGATTCCAAGAGGAATCATGTATTTGACCATCTGTGGTCATTGGAATGCTTGAGTTGGTTGGATAGTGAAATTACAGACTGCACCTTGTATGGTCTCTTTCAAAAAACTGTTTGGATGTGAAAAGGGATCGATTAAATTGTGGAAACTAGTTCCCATTGGTGGGGAGGAGCATTATTTTTCCAATTTGGTTCTCTTAGCATAAAAAATTAACTAATTAGTTATGTGGTTTGTCAAAAGTGAATTTTCTATATTATTTTGTAATTATTTTATGTACATATGTATAGGAAAGGATCCTAGTGCTCAGAAAGGAATTATTGGAAGTGTAAGTTCCTTTATTGTATTACTAAATTTTTGAATGACTTAACAAGGGATAGCATAGTATGCACTTGGTGCATTTACTGATCATTTCGATGATTAGATAGCTAGGTTATATTTGAATACTTTTAAAGTTATTATGTGGATGTATTTAGTAAGGGTTAAGACAATGTACACATGGCGCAGTGATTTATCATTATGTTGATTAGTGGGTTGGTGCTCTTTGAGTACTTGTGGAAATACTATGGTTAAAATATCACTTGACATTACATGAATAATTGATAGTTAAAATTATTTCATTTGATTGATAATGTTGTGATGGATGTGATTAAATTTATTAGTCATGCATTACATGGTACTTACCACAGAGTGTTGATGGGTTTCCCAACCATTCTTAGAGTGTTTGCATAAAAGTGATCATGACTTCCAAGAGTAATTGGTAACTAAAAATATTTTTTTACAGAGAATGTGTTTTTTTATGAAGTTGATAATCGCTAAGTGACAAGAAAGTATAAATTTCATATTTTACAGTTACAAATTTGTATTCTTATTGATAAACATTATTTATTATGTCTTATTGCTATTTACTAGAAATATTTCCTTCATTTCAAATGAAAAGGTTCTCTTTTCATTGTTATATAATGAGTAAAAAATGATAAATGTTGACGATGGTTTCTCTTTAAGGGGGAGTATGTAATATCTCTAGCTAGCCTACATGGCATATATAATTAGCATGAAGTCTATTATCATTGTGCTCTAAATCGAGTTATATCAAGATCATTTTAGGGTTTGAAAATGGTTATGGAACTAAACTTGTAACTAGTTATATCACTCGTCCATCAAAGAAAGCAGTTAAAAAAAAATAATGAGGGGATGGGAGTCTCTGGGATATCATCATCCTATCCTTTAGATCTTTCTCCCTTCTAATCACAAAATCATAGAACTAAGTTAGGAATCTAGCAGACCTTAGGGAGATCATTCTAATTTCCTTGAGATTCATGTGTTTCGGGAACACATTCGAGAGATGGTGATGAAATATTGTATCAATAGCAGTAGAATAGGAAGTTTTCCATCCTTTTTAATGAAAGAGATGAATGAAGAGAAGGAGAGAAGAATTGCGGTTTCTGTCCTTATGGATAATTGAGGGAAGATTATTGCTTATTGTGGCATGGGTTCTCACCTAACATTATTGAAATGTTTAGATGGTTTGGTGATAATTTCTGAACATATGGATATGTTGCTTGGGAATTTTTATACGAGTATGTACTCTCCTACCTTGCACTGTGAATTAAGTATGTATGCAAACTTAGTGATAGAAATTGTTGCATTATTATTATTTAATAAGCATAGTAGGTAGGAAAAAAATGTCAGAATAGTAGGTAGGAAAAAAAGGAACCTTCATTTACCAATCAAAACTGATCAGTACATGTGTTAACATGACCATATACAAACAAATAATACCACAAAAAAATGTAGGTTCCTATGCTTGGAAGTATGATGGTGAAATGTAGCTTCTTAAATATTCTGGAGAAAGAGGAAGTATTTATATGCATTAAAATTTAACAAATCTTTCTTCATTTTTCTCAGAATTGAACACGTGTTCATGTTCAAATGTAGTAAAAATTTAAGTAAATTGTGTATCTTTCATCAGAAAAAACATGGATTCACATGCATGAACATTAACTATTGTAATTAGCTTTCTTTTGGAAAATATGTAGTTTCATGCATATGTATTATCTATTGTGTTAGTATTATTTTTGGAAATATTCTTGTGAATTAAATGATAAGAATAAATATTATTTTCTTGGAAACTTGCTTATAAAACATGTTCATATAGAAAAGAACCTATGTTTGTTTTCATAAAAAAAAATGTTTGTATGCGTAGAAGGAATGGTGATTGTGTTAAAAGAACACCGGTTTCACGCACACAAATATTTATGAATTCATGCTATTTTTCATAAAGAATGAATGTGAGCTTTGTTTGAGGAAAGATAAAGAAACTTAGTTATTTTATTAAAAAAAAGACTACATGGAATTATGGGTGAGAAGTTAGAGTATCAATCCCTTTAAATATGTTCTTTCATGCACTAAAGCGGATCTATTATCATAGATATTTATTGAGAGGAAATAAGCTATTTGTGTGCAAAAAATAGAACTACTATGCCTCCTATTTCTCGTGAGGAAATAAGTTATTTGCATGCACAAAATACAGATACTATGTTTGATATTTCTTCGAAAGAACCTTGTTGAAGCCTAGAAAATCTTTGCTTCAAACATTGGGGAAAACCACCCGGTCGGGACCTTAGGACAGCTCCTTTTCCGTTTGGTATGGTGGCTCCGACTGGATTTAAAGGACCAGTTTCCTTATAACTAAATGGGTTGGTGATGGGTTGATTTGGATGAGTGGAAATGGGACTAAATTGACTGAAATAAAACTATCTAATTAAACTAAATGCTGATAAAGAAATTCTAACACTAACCCGAGTAATTATATGTGAATACAACTTAAGATTGTTCCAATTTAACAATAACCATGAAAATGTATTATTATTTAAATTGAAATGTGCAGAAACGAATAAAGATAACTCTATTTAAGAAATTAAACAGAGTTATATTAGCATATTGCATTCATCATTGTATACCATCTATATATGCTTATGAAAGATAACATTTCAATTATACTCAGAAATGATATATAAAAAGAAACGTTATGAGAACCAAATATATATAAATGATAGAAAATTTTAAAGCGAATATCATATGACAAAGGAAATCAACAGTGAACAGATAGAAATACCTCATTCATCTTGAAGACTTTCAAATGAAATTTGATACTCTAATCCAGTAACTCTGATGTAAAATCAAATCCAAAGGTACAGAAATGCAACACTTCAAAGATAATTTCAGCACAAAATCACCAGATGTGATCCTTTATAAAATATAAGAGGCAATGGAGTACAGAAATGTAAGCTCCAAGTCAAAAATATTACAACTCCGGATCCCTTCTCTAAATGCATGAGAGGGATTTAAATAAGAAATTACATAAAAACAGAATCCTACTACTACTGCTACAATCTATCAAATTAAAAACAGAAATATTATCTTAAAAATGAAACTGATTCATTGCTTTTCTTTCTCGCTTGATGTAGCCAAGTTGCAAATTTTCAGCATATCTTGGAGCCTCGGTGGATGACTCATCTCGGAATGTAACTGTCCAGCATATGTGGCATCGGAAAATTCTGGAATTAAACAATCAACAACATTTGAAAGGAATTTAATAGCCATTTTTTGATTGTTTGGCTTAATTAAATAAGTCCACATATTTTCCCAAGATATTGCTTGAAGTTTGTTGATTTGTTGACTTTTATTCATCATTTCTTCTTTCCATCTGCTTTCGGTTTCTTTCACTTTAGGCAAACTGCCAGGAACACAATATGAAATGAGATTAATTGAATACAAGCTGTCATTGATAAGTTGCGTTATATTACTCATCATGCTCCTAGCTCTTGATATTTCTCTCTCGGCTTTCATTATCTGATGTTCCCATTCTGTAAACAAGATTTCTTTATGTCTTTCTTCTATCCTAGGAATATTAGCTTCTCTTCCTTTTTCTGTATCTTGCCAAGTAAGAAATTCAGAAATCTTTTCATCAGCATCATCAATTTCTTGCCTGAGAGTAATAATGTTCTGGATCAAGGATGATGTGATATCACAAAATGGTTCTTCTTGTGATAATTTTGCACAAAATTCATTCAATTGCTGAGACAGCAGTTTATTAACTTCAAGAGCTTCCGATTTGAATTCGCTTAATTTAGGGAAATCTTTGAACCTATCTAAAGCTGCTTGAAATTCTTTTTCTTGTACAATCTTCGCATTCTTCTCATTTTGTAACAAATCTTGTAACTTGGAAATTTCTTGATTCAATTGTTGTTGTTTGCCTAAAACTTGCTCATCAACTTTCTTCTTTTCTATAGTAAGTTGTTCTTCTAACTCTTTAGATTTGAGTTCTTGATCCTGTAATCGTTGTTCCAATTGAGCAATCTTTTGCTGACTTTCATTGGCTTGTTCTTCAAGAAAAGCTATATGGAGATCTTTTTGTGTCATCAACTGAGAGACTTCTGCAGCTTTATCTATTGTTGCAGCACTATATGCTCCTGCATATTGAGACAACTTAGTGAGATCCTCAGATGGATTCACTTCAGTATTCTTGTAGACAATATTCATGAACTCCTCTTGTGGAGTGGAAAACATGTCCTGATCCATCTTCCTTCTTTTTCTCTGTTTTCTAACAATAGCCTTATGTTTAGGGCTATAAAATACATCCAAAGGAGGGATCTCCTCAATCTTCAATACAATCTGCCCTGTAGGATGTTCAGGAATAATTTCGACGTCCTGATATTCTTGCTCTTTGTCTTTATCCTGCAGTCCTAATTGCTGAGCAAATTGATCATATTGTTTCAACAATTGATCATATTGTTCCTTCCAATTGTGTATACATTTTCTGTATTTGTTCACACAGTCAATGGTTTGCTACTCTGTTCCTCATTTTTGATTATGCACATTAGTATCGGTACTTGTGCATTTTCTTTTGTTTGTTTTTGTGGTGCTTTGATCGGTATTTCCTTCGGATTTTCCATCGAGTGGCTCCTCTACGAACATCGGGTTTTCCATTAGTTCTCACCTTTTCGGTATGTACGGTAGGTTGGTTAGTAGCTTGATTATGTAATGACTTCTTAGGTAGATGTTTCTTTTGGTGTTCTGTTTCGAGGAAAATCACCCTAGAGGTTTTTTGGGTTTAAACCTCCACAGAGCAAGGCATGCTACTTAAGAAGGACTCACACAACCATACATGTTCATGAAAAACTAAATAGAGTAGATCGAGGAAGTTACCCGTAGGTCCTACGGTTGAAGCAGATCCCGCGGGGTCCAAACCCCCAGCAACCCTTCTTCCTTCTTAACCTGAAAGAAAAGAAGAAACAAGCACGAAGAACTGGTTGTACAGCATATATCTACTCTAAATGTTAGTGAAATCCATATGAAACATTAGATAAACCATAATGAATGCTTAAATAAAAATATTCTCATATATGCAAGCGGACACTAACACGTATATTTCGGGAACAAGATGGTTCTTCTGTATTATAAATAGCATGTACAGAAACAACGAGTGGAGAGATCACCTGAATCCTTCCACGATCTTCGAGCAGACCGTCGTCCGGATCCGTCCCACCCTTGCCTCGCTAAGATTCCTTCCGAACTGGTGCATACGAGATGACATATAAAGGAATGAGCATCTCCAAGAAACAAAGGTTTCTTGTAATGAACTGGGAAGTGCAGGAGGCACAGGAATTCAGACTTGGATAGGGAATACCAACAGAGTATAATTTCAATAATTCTCTCTCCCCCTTAGGCCATACACATGAGGTGCTTTTATACTCCCTCAAAGTAGTTTCAACAGTTGGAAACAGTTGGCCACGTGCTGGGGTGGTTGAACTACCAGAGTAACCATCAACCCAGCCCGAAAATAGGGAATTTTTATATATTTTTTAATGATTTTAATGGCATACGCGGAAAAGTGCATGTGGACTCGCGTATACACGCGGAAAAGTCTGGGCATAATCGCGTATGGGGATTTTTACACTGTTTTTAAGTGAATTTGTCTAAGTCTGTAGGAATGGGTGCCCAAAGCCATAAAATCAATCATGAATCATATGAAGGTGAGAAATTATGCTATAACAGATGCCCCCTAATATATGAGGTCAAAAGGGGTACATGATGGCCGAAATGTATTATGCACATAAAAAGAACTTCGCAAGGACAAGAGAGGACTTCACCAGATTTCAGCCTGCCAAAAACCAATGAAAGAAAACAGAGAGTCAACTCATGTTGAGGCGGGCATACCCATGCTCAGTCCAAAAATACATCATATAGAAAGTAGTGAATAGATCCAACATGTATACAAGTATAGCTGAACTGAAAGTACACAATGAATCATCTGAGCATGGCCCGGAAGTGTAAGTCTGAATCAATGTCCAAGTATCACATATAAAAAGCTGATCAAAGATGCTGCAACTGGATGTCTGATCAAATAAGTAACTGAATCTCCAAGTACCAAATCATAAAGGGTGGAACAAACGGTACTATCACGCAACTCGGGAGCCAACATATAGGATGCTGCTGTACTGAACTGCAACATATAAGAGTGGACGGCATCACTGGCAGAAACTGAATGGACTGTCAAAAGTGGACCGAGAAATGCTGATGCAACCCGAGGTCTTCACCGATCACTATGGCACAATTCTACACAATGGGAATAAATGAGTTGAAGTCGACCATGTGAGAAATCGTTGGATTACCGGTCAATGATGTATACCGTTAACCAACGCGAGACAACCCACCGATAATGATAATGAGTGTCAAGGTGCCCCAGTACAATCTAACAAGTGCAAATGAATGAGTTGAAGTCGAACACTTGAAAGAATCTACCAATCAGGAGGAAATGATGAATCCCCACTATCGATAGCGAAGAGTCTGCCACTGATGACTGCAAACCCTAAGGTACTGACAAAAAGACTCTAGACCTTATTCCCAGAGCAATGAGTCGGAGTCGATGGGAAAAGATCCGCTGGAAGGAAGGCATTAAGGCATCCCACATCAGTCCAGCGCGAGTGTAACCCGCAGGCCAAGATTTGGAAGGAATCGGACGAAGTAGAGTGACGGAACCAAACCGAAGTACGTTTCCGACATGCACAAGATGAAGCTAGCACACGGAAGAATCCCTCTGAACCAACCAATAATGAAAGCTAACACAGAGGCGAGAAATCCACCGATAGGGTCAAATGGAAATCAAGGTACTGCATTAATCCCAAGTGTGATTATGTATGCTGACGTCGAACACAGGGGAAACCACTCAGTCAAAGACCCATAATGATGATCAAATGCTGAGCACAAGGTCACCTATCAATGATGGAAATAGGGCCAGGGTGCGGCTCTAGGTTTGCTCTCAGAGCAATGTGTCGTAGTCGATAAGAGACAAACCCGCCAACAAGAAGTCAATGGGGACCTTCTCAAACCAGCACGAGCAGAATACCAAAACATCTGATGTGATAGAACAAGATACTGACAAGACCGGGAAGGCCGACTGAATAATGAGTCAAGAGACACCGCAGAATGGCCGACTCTGGTTAGACTTCCCTTGAACAAAAGCATGACTCGTGATGACCATGGCAGTAAAAAGTGACACCGTATAAGTCTGTTATGCAGGAGGCAGAACAAACTCTCCATATGATTGGAAGAGATAACCAACCAGGGGAGGACTGACAAGTGAAACAAGGTAAAGGCTGAACCTAGGTCAAAACTAAAACCATCCCAAATGTAGGAAATATATATAAGTATATGTGCTTTGTTCAAGGGCGACAAACTGACTCTGTACTGCCATCAAACAACAAAGTTACATCCCATTCCCGCTCTTTTTGTTATATTTGATTTTTTTGTCTTTTTCATATAATAAGCCTAAAAAAGAATAAAATAATGCTATGGTACAATGGATAGAATGAGTATCAAGAAACAGATGCACTAGTTCTTGGGATTGGAACGATCCTATGCTCAATGCAAGGTGGCGGAAACTGGTAAGCGATACTCAGAGGAATGTTCCATCCATGGGTAAAAGGGTGTCAAGTCGCGATAACTAAGTGCATGCAATGGTTAACTTGTACAGATAGACAAGGTCAAAAGTTGGCTTAAACATTGAGTCCAAATGAAGCCGGCTAAAGGCCAGGATAAACAAGTAGCCAATATGAAATGCAGTAATACAACTCAACAACACCAGGGAGCCTCTAGGGTAATAGCCAGAAAAAAATGATAGTGAGGAAGAAGAAGAATGAAGCTTCAACACATAATTCATGGCGGGACTAAAGAGGACTCCCGAGCCTACATAAAACACAGCATGGGCAACAAGTGATAGCGAGGAACTAACTAGGAAGCCCATGTAAAGGAAGGCTCTACCACCAAGTCATGATTAAATAATCGGCGAGTGAAATGGGTGTAATACTCATGACCTGATGGGATCGACCCTAAGGCAAGTGATCAGTATGGAGGCTAGTATGCGAGATGCAATGGAAAGTGATTTCCCTAACCTATATGCCAGTGGAGATCTTATACCTGCCATGACGAGTCGGTAATCATGGATCAAAAACCGGGAAAAATCTCAAAATCATCAAAATGTACCTGAAAACATACCAAACTGGGCAATTCCAAGCATCCGGGTTATGCAGCTTAAGATAGATCGAAAAAATGAGCATAACAAATTTTTGCGAAAATTTTCAACTTTTTAGGCATAAATAGACAAATTACCTCATATTTGGTTCATTATTGCATTGCTGATTTAGAAAAAAGTGCTTTGGAGCAAAAAACTTCTTTCGTCAAATCAGGAACAACTGACCGTCGAATCGCACCGAATTTGTCAGGTAGGCTCCTCAATCATCTTTGCAAATCATTTTTTCCATTTGGAAATTAAAATTTAGTGAATTTCACCATTAAAACCCTTGCTAAAAAACTCGGACTTGCGCATACGCGGTTTGGTAATAGGAAAGTCGCGTATACACGTGACTGTGTATAGAAAAAGTCGCGTATGCGCAGGTCCGAATCAAAAAATGCGTGGCTAATGGATGATTTGTTGAAATTTTACAGGATGACAATCTCATGGAGGGAGCGTGAACATAGCGCAATTGATCAAGAGGTCATGCAAGATCGAGCATCGCAAAATATTCTTCGAAATTGCGGATTGTTCAAATTTTTCAAAATGCCAAATATGAAAAGCAATGCTCGGTTGCTAGAAATGCTCGTCAATTACTGGGAACCAGACCAAGATTGTTTCATGATAGATCAGATGCCAGTACGCATTGAAGTGGAAGACATATACTTTATTACTGGACTCTCCTGGAGGGGAGAACTAGTAGACTTGCACGGGAAGCCCCTGGGAGGGCTAACCGTGGAAGATTATGTCCACGTGTATTGCGTAGAGGGTTCCAAGAAAGTTGGAACTCAGATTGCTATTAAAGATTTACGGGATTTGCACATGAAAATCCTCCTTTTCACCATCGGCAGAGTGGCAGGATCTGCCTCCCTACATCAGGCGTCCAGGACGCAAATGAGCATAGCAGTAGAATGTTTGACTCATGTGTATGATTGGTGCACAGCCCTTTTACTGAACATGAAACAACAGTTGACCTCAATCCGCCAAGAAAAGACCAAACACTTTGGCTACGGTACAATTTTGACAACATTCTTCTTTGAGAAGATACCAACATTGAGACCCAGAGTTATCTCTACCATCAGTAGCCCGCGGGACCCAAGAATTGCCCGTTGGGCGGACATGATGAAGAGATTAGGGGAAGTGAAGTTCCCTGGACCACTTGGGACGATGAGTTCTTCCTTTGGTGGGGAGAAAAAATCATCGTAGTGGACGACTATCCCTATGCCGGGATGGACTTCCGTGGAGATCCAGATCTAGTTCTTCCACCAGGCACAGCATGGGGTACAGTCGGTAAGTTTGCAAATTTTTTTGACTTATATAATTTTTTTTGGATTTTTTCAAATATGTATGAAAAAATGAAAATAAAAATGTTTTTGATTGGATTCATAATGACTGACAATGTAAACATGATCATGATACAGATATTGGACCAGTGCGACCTGAGGGTTTCCCGCGCCACAAGCGTCGCAGGGGCGAAGCAGATACAGTGGATTCAGACAGGACCCTCCAGGCTGTGCAGAGGAACTTGGAGGGGTTAACCTGCCAAATACCTATGGCTGCCGTGGAAGACCTGCCGGAAGCCATCCAGAGACGGGTGGTAGGAGTGCCCCGAGACTGGGTACGATTATTCCGCCGAGTTGCCACCACGGTCACGTTCTATAGGAACACGACTTCTGGGCAGGGACCTCAGGAGTAGACAGATATTATGTATTAGATGACTGTATATTCTTTTTTGAGACTGAACATGATCGGGCATAAGCCCAAGTTTTGTATGACCTTATGGATCCAAATTTTGTAAAGTTTTTTAACACTCTGATGATATATATACAGCGATATTTGATGTGATGTGATAAATGTATCAAATGTATGATGTTTTTGATGATTAAATTTTTATTGAATGGAATGATTAATATGCCAATCAATTTCTTGATTAGCTAATGAGTCTGCTAACCAATTGTCAACTCGAGGAATATGAATGAAAGTTAAAAATTGAAATGATCTTTGTAACAAACGTACCCTCAAGAACAACCGTAATAAAAATGAGTCACGAACCCGATAAGTATTGTTCAACTGCGACACCACCAGCTGAGAGTCCAAGAAAACTACCAACGAATCAACACCCAAAGATATTGCCTCCGAGAGTAGATAAACAACTGCAATGTATTCTGCTATATTATTGGAAGCAGGACCAATGCAGACCCCTCTTGATACTAACAGCTGACCGGAAGGATAATGAAGCACCCAAGCCGCGGAAGCTAAGTTCCGGGTGTGTCTACTAGCACCATCGGCGAAACCAAAATGACTCATGACATCCAACACAACCTGCCAAAGCAGATAAAAAACATCACCAACTCATCAAAGATCGAAAATCAACCAGATATGTACAAAACAAAACTACTATATACAAAAGCAACATGCCAGGCCAAAGCCTAGGCATAATACTTCTTCAAATAGAGCCCATTTCGGGGCTCCGACAATTCGTTCCCTTCAAAATCAACCAAGGTATACGCTCCTTTCTTAAGGAATTTTTTAACGATGAAGGGGCCATACCACATAGACTTAAACTTTCTTACCCCCAGGGCATCTTTTTCTTGGGCATAGACCAAAAAAATTTCACCTTCTGAAAAAACCCTAGGTTTGACCGCCTTATCGTACTGAACTTTAACTCGGTTTTTATGCGCTTCATTCATCGTGGCGGCATCCCGACGCTGCTCATTGAGATGTTCTAGATGAAGGAGCCATTCTTTGAGACTAGTAGTGTCAGGAAGAAGTTCAACAGCTAACTTAAGAGAAGGAATCTCACATTCAATGGGAAATACAGATTCCAACCTATGCACTAGCTGAAACGGAGTAAAGCCAGTTGCAGTTTTCACTAACGTCCTGTATGCCCAAAGTGCAGGATATAGCATAATATGCCAGTTGGATCTAGCTTTATCAATTGTCCTTTGAAGAATTGTCTTCAAGGATTTATTCACGGCTCCCACTTGCCCATTGGCTTGAGGATAATACGGAGATGAATGCTCCTGCCGGAAACCCAATTTGAGAGAGCTAACCCAATGGTCATATTATTTTGGCAATGACTGCTATAGTCATGACAATTTTCAGAATACCAAAACGAGCGATAACTGCTGAAAAAGGAAAGAGTCATAGCCTCACCATCATTCCCAAAAGTAGTCATAGCTTCGACTTCACTTCTGCAGCGTAATACTCACATAATAATGTACTTAGACCTCAGCCGAAGGCGGTTAAAGTAGTATAATCAATAACCACTTTTGTAAAGGACCGGATAAAAGAATGTGTCAGGGATCCCCCTACAAACACCTCTCCAAAAAAGACTCATCATTTCCACTGCAACCCCAAAACTAAAGAGAAACTATTAAGTCGCCAAGTCGCCAAGTCGCAAAGCTAAACTATTGATGAAAACCGCGACCCCGCGACCTTGCGACCCCACGACCCCAGGTCGCTAGGTCGCAAGGTCGCAAATTCCCAACTTTAACGAAAAGTGCGACCCAGCGACCTTGCGACGTCGCCAGGTCGCTAAGTAGCAAATATACAATTTTAATGAAAAGTGCGACCCAGCGACCTTGCGACCCCGCGACCCCAAGTCGCAAGGTCGCAAGGTCGCAAGGTCGCAAAACTCTGGAATTAACTGATTTGTGACCCAACGACCCGCATTTATTGCCCGCACGTGTGACCTTCTATATAAGGGAGGTCGCCAGGTCGCATTTTACACATTCAGCGATTTGAAAGAAAACGCCTCTGACAGCTCGACTGGCGCGATTTTCCCGGGTAAGTTGCCATTTCCTCCTGCTGTTTCCATTATGAGCATTTCTTGCCAAACCCATGTCCCCTTAGTCCTTTAAATTGCCCTTTGTCTGAGCTTTTATATTTTTTGAGTGTTTTGTGAATCTGTTTTTTCCACAATTGTCCAACCTCACCACACTTCTGGTTCAAACTCTCGTAGCTTTGCCCTTTGCTCTTAAAACCATTCCTCAGCTCTATCTGGACCCAGCCAGCTTATAAATCCTCAAGAGGAGGGAGAAGCAATGAAAATTTATCAGCTTGGGGTGCTAGAACACCGAACATATGACCCAGAGAGAATAGTTCCTGAACACTGCCTGAAAGCTAAATTCAAATGGACTTATCAGCATATTGAGCGCCCGGCAGAAGACGAGAGAAGGAACTGGTATAATGCTGAGAGACAATTTGCTCCGGGATTAAACGTGGTCCAAGAAGACTCAGATGATCAGAGCCTAGAAGACAGAAGTCGTCAGTTAGGAGGTTCCTCTTCCTCTTTACCCAAGAAATCTCAGACCAACACAGGGCTTACTCCATCCATCAAACAGAAAGAAGCAGAAGCAAAAGCCCAGCAAGAAAGAGAGAAGAAGATAAAAGAGGATGAGGAAGCACGCCAAAAGAGTGCAACAGCAACCCAGAAGAAGAAGCAGGCCAAGGAGGCCAGGAAAGAAAAGGAGGGAAAGGAGGCACAGGCCGCAGTAGAATGGGCACTTAAGGCAGAGCTGGATAAAGCAGAAGCTTAATGCCAAAAGAAGGCCGAACAGGTTGCGGAAACTGAGCGCCAAAAGAAGGCCAAACAGGCTGCTGCAGCTGAGCGGAAGAGGAAGGTCGAAATAGAAGCAGTAGCAGAAGCTGAACGCCGGCAAAAGGAATAAGAAGAAAAGAACACAGAAGAAAGGGAGGATGACATGCTGGAAGATATCGAGGTAAATCCCCTCGACATACCTCTGGGTGGTACCAAGCTTTCTGATGTTAGATCCCCCCAGGGGCAGGAAGAGGATGTATTTGACCTCACCAGACTCACATTCGATCAATTCTCTTTCAAAATCCGGCAAGAGAAAAGAAGGTCACTGGCGCAAAGTCCCTCTGCCACATCCACAGTTGCAACAGGCAAAGACATAGTCCTTGATACCAGGACTAATCCTATAATGATAGCATCGGCGGGTACTGCTTTCGCCGCAGCCATGGAAGAGAACGTAACCAAAATGAGTAGAGAAATAGTCTCTCTACAAAATAGACTACAAGCAGCTGAGCAGCGCGAGAAAAGAGCAGTGCAGGAGAAAGCAGAGTTGCAAGCAGAAGTTCAACAACTTCGAAACCAGACTCCACCGGTAAATGAAGTCCCACTGGCCATTTTCAAGGAGTGTGAAGTGTTGGAAGTAACCATGAGGCAGGTGTATGGAGAAATGTTCACCATCAAACAAACAGTCTCCCCACTGGTAAGAGCACGAGCAGAAACCAAGCAAAAGCACGAGCAGCTCAGGGAGGCTTCACAGGCCTTAGACAGGATGATGGGCTGGACAGTTCAATACCCTCAGGCACCTGAAAATTTGCCCAAGAGGGACTGGATTCACACCCAGGATGCTAAGGTTCAGCTCCGTATGGCAATACAATCTAAAGACAAACTGTCTAAGGACCTGGACAAAGTAATGTCTTCGTACAACCACCTGATCAGCGGTATCGACTCAATGCACACTTTGCACCACATTCTGTCACTTGGGGCATTGGACGAAGAGAAAACCTGGGAAAAAGTGGATCAGGACATCCAGTCATTTTTGCAGCCTATCAAGCAAGCCGCTGCTGATCCGGAGCCCTCAGCATCTCAAGAACATCTGAGTCAGTTTATTGCCACTCCAGCGCGGATTTATACCAAGCTTGCCTCGCTTTCAAATCAAATCTCACAGAAAAGGGAAACCTTAGTACCAAATGCTTTGGAATGCATGCATCGATTGAAGGAGGAGGTCCCTCTGGTTTCCCCCATAGCGGCAGAGTACCGGACATGGCAAGATTTTCTCAAGGAGCAACAGATTGACGCCCCTGACATCAACATTGCGCGTCCATCTCCACAGCCCGGTAGCAGCAAGTCATGAGCAGCAGTTAGAGCTAGGTCGCAAGTCGCACCAACAGGACAAGTCGCAGGTCGCACTGCCTATCCAGGTCGCAAGTCGCGCATACCAAACAGGTCGCAGGTCGCAACCTCTTCAAGGTCGCGAGGCAACTCAACAGGCAGGCAGGCGAAAAGTCGGGAAGCCCAAAGGGCCAGTTTTGTGCTATAAAACTCCCTACGGGGAAAGTAACCAGGGCTTTTTCTTTTTGGAAGACTCAAGAGCTACATTGTATTGTATTGAAAGACCATATTCTTAGGCATATGAATACGAATACTTGCTAAATCCCCTTTATCGGATGATGTATTTTGCTGTAGCAGCACTATGTGTATTTCTTGAACAGTTTCAGAACATCCTATGATTAATGAAACTGCATTTCTAATAACATCATTTATGCATCATGTTTATCTATGCTTGTGTTAATGATGTTCAGTTTTATCGCTTTCTAAATGGATGTTAATACCTTTGTCTATTAGCATTTCGTTTTATCTTTCGGAAGTAAGGAGGAATCTTGCCATTAAGAACTATTTCTTCTGTGGTAAGATACCTTGCAAGCATGACCCCAAAGACGTGCCGTTAACTGCATCTCTTCGGGCGTATGTGTTTTATTCATTCTCTTGCTACGCATAGTGTTGTAGACATGTTCCATGCATCAATCATGTATTTCGTATCCTATGAATAAGTGTGTGTCCGCAGGTTTGATCAGGTTCTTTTGAGACCAGAAGGGAAGGCGTCTTAAGCGGTAGCCGGACCCACACCCCGGATGGGATCCCTACTCCAAACGGTTTAAGGTCTAATTGGGACTTTTTACCGGGGAGATCCCCTACTATTGGCTGGACAAATTTTCCCGTCAACGTAATGACTGGAAAAAGCGGAGCTGGATGAGCGCGCATTTTTCGAGTATAGACTTAACACGGATGACACTTTTTGACTGATTCGATACAATCTTTGAAAATCGAGGGCCAAAAGTACCCAGCACGCAAGATTTTTTGGGCTGTAGCAAGCCCAGATAAATGACCCCCACAAGCTCCACTGTGGGAATCATTCAGCACAGCCTCGGCTTCTTCGAGAGTCAAGCAGCGTCTTAGGATTGAATCAACCCCTCGACAGTATAAAGCATCACCAATAATCAAATAATTCTTGGCCAAGTGATGCAACTTACGACGCTCATCTTTCGAAAAAGTAGAGGGAAACTTTGCAGTCTGGAGATACACAATGATATCTCCGTACCAAGGATCCTGTGAAGAGATAAGAAACAAATGTTCATCCGGAAAGGATTCATCATAGATCATCTCTTCCCCACAGGGCAACTCAGAGATCAATTCCGCGAAAACCAATGATTTCTTGGACTTGGCAGACATAAACTCAAGATCAAATTCCTGTAAAATCACAATCCATCTATTGTATTTGCCCCCAATCACTCGCCTGCTGAGGACAAACTGAAATGGATTGGCAGCTGCCAAAACATAAGTTTTGCGAAGAATAATGTAATGTCGGAGTCGCTTCACAACATGAACTGCTGCTAAGGCTAACTTTTCTATCGGAGTGTATCGAAGTTCAGGTCCTACCAGTCCTCGACTAAGGTAGTAAATAACATGCTCTACCAGAGCATCATCCTCCCGAACCAGAACCATACCGATGGTAGATTCTGTTGCTGCCAGATACAAAAGAAAATCTCTGCTATAATCAGGTGGACTCAGTAAAGGAGCAGAGGTCAATGCCTTTTTCAAAGCATCAAATGAGCGTTGAGCGTAGTCATCCCAAAGAAAAGGAACTCCTTTCTTCAACAGTCTCATATATCCCTTTGTAATTTCAGCATAATTGACGATAAATCTCCGAAGAAAATTAGACTTTCCTTGAAGACTTTGAAGCTGACGGATGGAAGACGGGGGAGGCAACCAAAGTATTGCCTCAACCTTGAAGGGATCTACCCTTATCCCTTCCCTAGACACAATGAATCCCAATAGCCGACCGGATGTAACCGCGAAAACGCACTTGTTCGGATTCAATCTAATCTTATAGAACCGACATCGTTCAAATATTTGCTGGAGGTGACCAGGATGATCCATCCTCTTTCGAGAATGAGCAGCTAAATCATCTAAGTATGCCTCGATAATCTTTTTGATGTCGTGGAAGGTGTAAGACATGGCCCGCTGAAAGGTAGCCCCAGCATTTTTAAGACCAAAAGGCATCTTCTTGTATGCAAATGTACCCCAGGGACAAATAAATGCAGTCTTATGTTGATCTTCAGGACGGATAGTAATTTGATTATATCCGGAGAAACCGTCCATGAAGGAGAAAATCTCATTACCGGCACACTCGTCAATGATCCGATCGATAAATGGTGTGGGGTAATTATCTTTAGGACATGCTTTATTTAGGTCTCTGAAATCGATGCAAACTCGAATCGTTCCTTGCTTTTTATCTACGGGAACGGGATTTGAAACCCATTCAGTCAGAGGAATATGGAAAATGAATCCCGCCTTAAGCAGCTTATCAACCTCAGCTTTGATAGCTGCTGCCTTCCTAGGATTGACCGGACGAAGTTTTTGCCTCACCGGCTTAGCATTTTCATAAGTCTTGATCTCATGCTAGACAATAGATGGATCTATACTAGGCATTTCCTCATAAGACCAAGCGAATACATCCCTGTACTCTTTAAAGAGCTCGGTGTAAATTTGAATCTCTTAACGGGAACATTAAGCTCCGACGAAGACATTCTCAATAATATTGGGATCCCTAGAAATGTTCACTGGGATAGTAGGAGAAATCACAGCCATGTTCCCTTCAGCATAAACCTGTGTTGGTGCTAAAGGGTTCAAGACTGGGTGAACAGGACCAGGAAATGGAGGACTTGGAAAACTCATTTCAACTTCGCTCAAGTCAGGTAAAAAGTAAGACCGATGATGTAAATCATCCCACAGTCTATCTATACCAGTCATGGCTTCCAAGATGGCCTCTTCAGATGGAAGAGTGGTATCAAGGCAATCCTGGGCCGAAGAAGAACTAAGTGTCCAAGCCGGAGCCACATCTCCATCCAACTCTTCCGGTGAAAGAGGAGCTGGACTGGATTCTGCAGAGTCAACAATAGACTGATAAGCAATCTCAGCTGCAGAAATAGGAAATGCCATTCCACCCACTTGACCTTCCGCTAATGTGGCAGTAGGGGAAGGTAAGGTCCAAGGGTTCGAAAAATAATGAGTTCTGAAGAACTCTCTTCGAAGAGGAGCCTTGGAGGATGAAATAGCATTAATATGAACCGTAGGAGGAGGAATATCAAAAGTACCCATCAAGGAAGAATACATTCCAACTCCTAAATTCTCAACAGGCGCCTTAGTATTATCCAACTTAGGAATAGATGAGTCAGTAGACGCATTTGGGTCTACAGGAGGACAGTCCATTTGATCCACTGTAACAATCCTCCCTTCGTGGGGGAAACATATAATTCGAAATAATTAGGATGCAATGGCATCCATCTCATAAATCCAATTTCTCCCCAACAGAAGGTTGTAGTCCAAGCTTGCATCCACTACCTCAACCTCTATATTGACAGTTTTTCCCCCAACACAGATGGGCAAAGCTGGGACAATACCATGGGGTCTGTGAGAATGACCATCGAACGCAGTAAGAACAGTGCTAGATGGAACAACTTTGGGAGATCCAAGTGTCTTCCAACATGCGAGAGACATCACGCACGTGGAAGCACCCTCATCAACAACCGTTCGAAAGATATTGCACTTCCAATACGACGATTTAATATGAAAATCCATGTGATGAGGAAGTCTCTTCTTAAAATTAGTCATATCAAAAGTAATCAGAAGAGAATTTTTCGGATCAATAGCCCCAATGGCAGTGAGCAAAGCACTGCGCTGAGCCGGACAAGACTGGAGTACCTCTAAAGCCGACATCGCACAAGGACTCTGCGCCAGATCTTCCACAATCGAGTAGTTCTGGGCAGCCCTAGCATTTGGATTAATCGTTGATCGCTTAGAAGATGCTTTGGGCATTCGAGGCATAGACTCAACAGTAGGCTTCGTAATGTGAAGCGGCTCAGTAGCATCAGGAGTATCCTTAGCTTTCAAAGACTCTTCTCCGCCATAATCACGGGATCTCGTAGCGATATCCGCGTGAGCACTCATCATGAAAATGTTCGATGGAATTTCCCCTTCCTGGGTGCCCCCAGAGGAAGCCCCAGGATTTTGATTCGCGCCAACAACTAATTGTTTCCCTTGGGGAAAAGGGTTTGTTAACACAGCCTGGGAACTAGAAGAACCCTGCTGGGCTAACAAGCGCTGCGCATCCTGAATTTTAGGGCAAAGGTGTGTAAGATGGTCTCCAGCACACAGCTTGCATGGAAACTTCACTTTCCTTTTCTCCTTTGGACCCTCACCAACATGCTCGTTGGTTTTATTCGCATTACCCTTCCCATTCTTGCCCTTTTTCTTATTATTTCGTCCCTTCTTCTTCCCTTCGGATTGTTGATTTCCTTTGGGATCAGAAGCTTGGACATCATTTATGGACAAAGACTGGGAAGGCGATGACTCAGCAGGCACAGCCTGACCAGAAGGAGCAGATTGTAAAGACAACTGCTGCAATTGAGTAAGCAGGCTGGCTGCACCACTATTGATCGATCCAATCAGTCCGTCACCATGAGGACTGGGCTTAGTTTTAGATAAATCTAATTTGGAGCGAGGAGCATTGGGCAGATACTTGTGAAGGACCCCAGACTGAGAATATATCAACTCTAGCTGTTGGGCCCTAAAAATGGCCTGCTCCTCGGAAAATACCCCGGAGAGGGATACATCTTTCGAAATATCTGACTGCAAGGATTTGAGAAACCATTCCAAAAGGAATTCACCTGGAATATGAGCTTTAATCAGCCTCTTCCTTCTCCTCCATTCCTGAATGTGATCAGAAATGTGGGTTGCATCGTCCTGTTTAAAATTGGCTAGGAGTTCAGTCCCAGCATCATATCGGACAGGCAAATGGAAATGGTTTAGAAATGTAACAGCCAGTTCTCCAAATGTAGAAAAACTGCCCCCAGTTAGCTCAATATACCATTTGGCAGCGTTTCCAGTTAGGGTGCGTTGAAATAATCTCAACCTAATCGAATCATCGATCAGGGAGTTCGAAGAACACCATAAATGGAAAGTGGTAATGTGGTCAGCTGGATCTTCTCCATTATTACCTTCAAACTTTGGAATGTCTGAAGGAAGTTTGGTGGGAACCAGAGGCCACCTCGGACCATAACGAATCGGATCATTAGTCAACTTCAACAGATCTGGCAAGTTTAACATTGCTAGAAAAGGTAAGCGAGGTGGAGCCTGAGGATTCCATCCTTGATGGGATGGATTCCCAACATTCTGAAAAGAATAGCCTGGATTTGATGAGGCACCAGGTTGCCAAAAAGGACTCGTAGAAAATGGAGAAGAACCTCCTCCCCACACCGAGTTACCAAAGCCCAGACCAGTTCCCCCCGCTGAAGTATTAAATGAAGAGGAGAGCCCCTGGTAGGGGTTCTAAGCATTAGACAGAGGGGAAAAAGACTAATAAGCACTCGATGAAGGGAAAGAAGCATTCCCTTGATGACCTGCGTAAAACTGATTCCCTGCCCCCGCTGTAGTAAACACAGGATTCCACCCTGTAAAAGTAGTCGAACTTTGCCCCCCAGACCAAGGGTTGAAACTCTGGGTCTGGGACGTAAACGGAAAGGACCCTAAAGAAGGATTGGAACTAGAAATGTGCCCAGTTCCAAAGGGGAAACCCTGAAAAGAAGTTGATCCACTAGCCATAGAAGACATGGGTGTAGATCCAGCTGCAGCAGCGGAAAAGGAAAAAGAGGGATTCCCACTAGAGGGCATCCCTGAACAAAAGGGACCAGAATGAGAAGCATGTGCTTGGGTGAAACCAGAGCCAAACACAGCAGCACTAGAAGCAATCGAAGATAAAGCAATAGTGCCCCCTCCTTCAACAGAAGCAGGAGTCTGAATGCCTGCAGCACTCACGGCAGAAGCCGCGTTCCCAGTCGTGGCCATCGAAAGGTATGAATGATACGGAAGATCTTCCGGTCTCTCTGACTCAGGTCCGATGTACTGAACAACGAACGGATAATCAGGAGGAAGAGGAGATGGACCTGACGTAGGAGGTTCAGGTACTTCTTCGATTTGAAAATCTTCTTCCTGAGGAAATAAAACTCGCGAGGTGAGCGGAACGCTCCTCTCGGAACCGACACCAAAATCAGCTATGAAACCTTCAGACTTTTGTGGAGGATCTCTCTCCACTGCGTCAGACGCCACAGGGTGGTAACCACCTGCTAAATCACTCCTACGCCTTCTCGAAGAAGGCTCTGGACTCTCGGGAGATAACCCCCGGATTCTCCTCGATCGTCGAGGCGCTTGATCAACCACTTTTATAGATTTTAAATTAGACTCAAAAAAGTGAAAAGCTAGGCAAGCTAGGAGCAAAGAGCACTCACTAAAATAAAAATCCCTGAGATACAGTCAAGCAAACAACCTCCAAGTATTTCCGCTCCGGGTGATGAGGACCGGACACCAAAATACAGGAAAGCAAAATATAGGACCTCCCGAAAGCAGTCTGGGATGATTAGGGCCCAGAACAACTAGCGAAGGTATCAGAAACAGTTACGCCGACCTCCTAACGACAGCCTTTGCCGGCTCAAGCACCCAAGCTTCGCAAGGGCACCCCCAAGAAGTACTGCTGAAAGTGATGCGACGTCTGCCTCAGGTACCACGGGTATTCCCCCCCGCAGTCACCTGTGTGGAACCTAGGAGTGGCAACTATGGGCACCAATCCGTGTCAGAAGCCGGGTGGAACGGTCTTGAGGTCAGATTCAGCTAATCAGAGAGGGGGTATCCCTCTTCTCAGCCTTCACTTCCCCTCGCGCTTGACTCTCTGGAGGAGAGCTTTCCCGGTCCACCTAACGGAGTTGGATTTCGCTCAATTAATCAACGTCTATGTTTTGTTTGAGCGGCCTTGGAGAGTTAACTCTCCACTCACCTAATCCAAGGCCCTACAACCTAGCTAGTTGGTGTATGACACTTAGAAAACTTGCTAGTTGATTTTAAATTATATCGCTTATTTTAATGGGCTGTTATGTTAAGTCAAAGGGATGCGGAAATGAAACTTATGATGTTTTGACGCAGAAAAAAATTAATAAAAACAAAACTACATGCAAATGCAGTTATTGTCTTTCGATGAAAAGCAACTTCTACACGGGTTCTACGAGATTAAAATTGTATTTTTTCTTTTCAGATAGCAAACTCACACTCACAAAAACTATGAAAATGACTAAATGCTTAAGTGCACCTGATGCAAATCACTACAAGCATGCAAATCCTAAGATGAAAAATCTCCTAAAGCAGAGTGAAATTTCCCAAAATTCCTTCAGTTTTAACTCTTCTTGGTTGTCCAGAAAGCTAGTTCCCGAAATCAAGAACTCTTAATATGAAGACACCAAAAACGCTTAAAAACAAGAGGAAGAAATGAATGACAACTCCCTTCCAATTATCAAGCCAAAATCCAAAGGCAAGAAACTTCAACCAAGCTTCAAAAGACACAAAGAAACGAAAACAAAAATGCAAAAACAAAAGCAAACAACAAAGCAAAATGTTTTTTGAGCTTTTGTATTTTATAAAAGAGTTCGAAAAGACCAAGTAAAACTATAAAATTTCAAGCCAAACAATACTGAATTTCAAGCAAATACTTCCAAAAATGCTGCAAATCTTATAAGGCTAACTAGTAGCAAGATCAATACCAGCAAAAGAAGACAAGAAAACTCAGCCACTCAACCTAAAATAATAGTGCAACCTTGCCGCAAACAAAAACTCCAAAGAACCAAGAAAGACTCTTCAAAAGTTGCAACAAGACCTAGCCAACTGAACTCAAGAAAACCAATCAAGAAACGGGCAAAAATCGTAGTGCCAAGCAAAACACAAAGACAGGAAAGAGTAAATGAGCAGGAGCTCTCTGTTCTGATGAAGCAGAACAGCCAAGAATGCCCAGAAAGCGATCTTGGTACTCAAACCAGAAGTGCCAGCACAAGAAACAACACTTTGCCAAAAATACTAGTTTTCAATCAAACAAAAGAGAGAAAAGACCAAAGACCACTTTCTTCACAATCCAGAGGGTACAAATACACTGCAGGAACAGGTCTCCACAGACAGAAAGGACTAAAAAGCCAAAGAATCCAAAATTTCAAAATCTGCCTAGGTATACGCTACTTCACAGTTTAGCAACAAGCGTGCATACGCGACTGTGCTAAAGGAAACACGCGTATACACGAGTCCCTTTAGACAAACTTGTGTGTATACGCGACTGTGTGAAAAAAAAAGCGCGTATACAAAGGTAAATAATGAAAAAACAAAAAGGACAAGCCTGGATAAGAAACCAGGACTTCAGTCTGACTGAGAAAGAGTAAACTGGACTGCAAATGAAAGTTAAAACTGTTGGAAACCTATCAAACAGCTGAAACCACCCAACAGGGGAATCACAAGAATGCAATCCCCAGCGGAGTCGCCAGTTCTGTTTCGGGGAAAATCACCCTAGAGGTTTGTTGGGTTTAAACCTCCACAGAGCAGGGGCATGCTACTTAAGAAGGACTCACACAACCATACATGTTCATGAAAAACTAAATAGAGTAGATCGAGGAAGTTACCCGTAGGTCCTACGGTTGAAGCAGATCTCGCGGGGTCCAAACCCCCAGCAACCGTTCTTCCTTCTTAACCCGAAAGACAAGAAGAAACAAGCACGAAGAACTGGATGTACAGCATATATCTACTCTAAATGTTAGTGAAATTCATATGAAACATTAAATAAACCATAATGAATGCTTAAATAACAATTTTCTCATATATGTAAGCAGACACTAACACGTATATTTCGGGAACAAGATGGTACTTCTGTATTATAAATAGCATGTACAGAAATAACAAGTGGAGAGATCACCTGAATCCTTCCACGATCTTCGAGCAGACCGTCGTCCGGATCCGTCCCACCCTTGCCTCGCTAAGATTCCTTCCGAACTGGTGCAAACGAGATGACATATAAAGGAATGAGCATCTCCAAGAAACAAAGGTTTCTTGTAATGAAATGGGAAGTGCAGGAGGCACGGGAATTCAGACTTGGATAGGGAATACCAACAGAGTATAATATCAATAATTCTCTCTCTCCCTTAGGCCATACACATGAGGTGCTTTTATACTTCCTCAAAGTAGTTTCAACAGTTGGAAACAGTTGGCCACGTGCTGGGGTGGTTGAACTACCAGAGTAACCATCAACCCAGCCCAAAAATAGGGAATTTTTATATATTTTTTAATGATTTTAATGGCATACGCGAAAAAGTGCATGTGGACTCGCGTATACACGCGGAAAAGTCTGGGCATAATCGCGTATGGGGATTTTTACACTGTTTTTTAGTGAATTTGTCCAAGTCTGTAGGAATGGGTGCCCAAAGCCATAAAAGCAATCATGAATCATATAAAGGTGAGAAATGATGGTATAACACACTCCCACACATCATGGAGTGCAAGATTCTTCAATAGTTTGAGGAGGTTCTTCCCTTCTCACAGGAGCAGATATAATATGGAGGACATCTTCAAATGGATAACATCTCTCATGACTGTGTTTGACATTCCTTGAGCCATGCACATCATGATGGGAGGTTTTTGCCTACCACCTATTTGGATCCTTATAGGGTCAAATTGATCCTCGGGAAGATTACATTTCAAGGTCCCATGAAATATAGGAATCTGATTTGGGATGATGGTAGCCCTCATGGGAGGAGTACCAAGATGCAGGGTGGAAGAAGGCATCCAAAATTGGTTGAGTGGATGTGGATGGTGATCAAGAAGCTGGTGAGCTACTTGCAGATTTATGATACCGGGTAGCAGGAGGCTTGGCCGCACTAGTTACTCTTGAAGGAGTTTGGCCATCACTTGGCATACACTCTTTCCAAGGGTATGAGGAGAGAGAAGACGTGGTAGGATGTTGGCATCATGAAGTAGAAAAGAGTATGAATGCATAGTGATGATGCAACCTTCATATCATTCACTATGTCTTCATCACATACCTTGTATGATGAGAGCATGAAGAAGCAGAAAAAAATTTTGTTGCTTGGGTTGTTCTATGGAGAGCAAGGGAAAATTTTCTCTCATTTCTTATATGATGTTGCAGGAGTAGGAGATGGCACTATCATGGTGCAAAGGAGACACTCCTTGACCTTTGATGATCAGGAATTACTTCCACCTTGGGATATATTCCATATTTGCAACAACATTATTGGAGGGTTGCCCATCTATGTTGGAGAAGCTGAGGGCAACAACGTTGTGCCACCTAGAGATTATCTAGTGCCTCGTGTAGAGGAAGGAGGAGCTCTTTCTCCAAATAGAGGGATTCTTGCATCTTTTCAAGGAAGTCCCCAGGATCTCATGGATGGATATCAAGGCACAATTCATGTGCCATTGTTGAGGAGGTGTGGAACCATGGAGACATAAGGGGAAGATAGGGAGGATGACCATCATGATGAGATGAGAAACACACATCCCTGTCTATTGTATGAGGTTGATGCACCTAAGAAGGTGATTGGATTGCACAGTGGAAGCATGGACATATTTTTTCATCCATATATGTGGTCACCTCTTGATGATGATGTCTCACTGCATGGAGACATTTTGCCGTGGAGACCACTGGATCAGCAGAGGAGGATGGATGCTTCACTAGTTGAGGCACCACTCAATGTTTTCAGAGGAGTGGAAACCTTGGGGGATAACTTCACAGCACTGAGAGCCTTGGGTAGACTCAAGGAGGAGAGAGACATTCTCTCAACATCATTTTCACCCACTCTCATCTCAGATTCTGCACTGTGGCAGAAGCAGCAGGGGAAGGATAGCAGCCTTCCAACTTGCATCTTTGGCATGGGAGATGTCAAAGAAGGAGATGACCATATGACAGATAACCTTCATGAGGAATCATTAGTGTTGTCACTATGGAGGATAGATCCATGTTGGAGCTCCGGGTTGTTGGTGGAGTATTCCCAGGATCATCTTGCTTGGATGCTATTGACATATCATCATATGAGGAGATGCATAGATCATGTGCAGATGGAAGAGATACATAACTCTTTGGAGGAGTTAGCACAACCACCTATTTTCTCTTTGAGAATGAGAGGGGACTCAATTTTGAGCCACTCCATTTGCATAATCAAAACTTATGGTAAGGGTATTGTTTATTTGCATGATGATTTGTATATTCCTCCCTTAACCATATATGTATAGGGCGTGTCCCTTGGGGGAGAGATCTCCCACATTATTTGCATGGCATGTTCTAATGGGGACATGAGAGCACATGTGGCCACTACAGAAAAACACTTGTTTCCATTTGATGTGAGCCATATGATTGATTGGATGCCCTATGATGGTGACTTCCAACTCATCACATATTAAATGATTTGGGACAGCATGTTTCGTAACGTTCGAGAAGAGATCCTTGGAGGTCTAGTCTTCATCTTGCCACTGGAGGGCAACTTTATTGCAGCCCAAGATCAGCATATACTCTACACTTATCCTAAGTGGAGAGGAGGACAGTGTGGGGTAGGTTATTTTGTCTACCAAGATCAAATTTTCATCCCACCTATATTGCAGGAGCCAAAGGTGGAAGATGATTGTCAGGAGTTGCCATGTTGGGAGGTAACTCACTTTGTATGGATGATTTCTTGGGGAATGGAGGATCTACATGAGGAAGATGTTCCTCAACATATTTCAGACTCCATGCCTGGGGTGGAGATTCTTCAGTTCTATCCTTGCAGTTTCTTGAGGACAAGCAACATTTGGGAGGGGAGGACTGTAATATTCCCATTTTGGCACATGGCTAAATGGAATATTAAAATTTTTATTTTATCACCTTGAAACTAAATAAATGGGTAAAGGAACCCATTCTTATTGAAGACATGAATAAAATCCCTCATATTGTGAAAGGGATCATCATAATAGCTTCATTTTTCACCCTCAAGTGTGAAAAGGGGCAAATGCATGAAGACAAGGTCATGTTTGACCAAGTCAACAGCGCTGCCATAAGAGGAGTGGATCAATTTATGAGACAATGCAGTGTGAATGAGGAAGAGGATATTTAGTGGAGGAAACCCTAATGGATGGGGCCCATGGAGAGAGAGCTTTCACTTTTTTAAAAGGAGGGCAATGCAGCCATTGTTATTCATGCTATGGATTATTGATTTCATTGTCTATGCAGACATTGTGCATTATTTTGCTGTTTAGAAAGAATTTCTAAGGAATTCTTGTTTAGGATTTATTCACCTTCTTAAGAGGCCTCTTGAGGTATTTTTATTCATTCTCCACATCTCTTGGCTCAAGGCCAAAGCTACTCCTTTCATTTACTGCGTTATTTCTGCTCAAGTATAACGCAGTGTTGCTGGGTGTTGCAGTGGAGGACGCCATACACCATTTCCTTGGCTAATCTGTCAGAGGAGGGAGATCCTATTCCTATGGGGGGTTAGTGAGGGAGATTCATGAGAATATTGCTGATCATTGGCATCAGGCAAAGCATTTCTCTTCACCAATAGCGCAGTCCCTTCTCTAGACTACGTTATTTCTGAGTGCAATTGCAGTGGGGCTCTTGCAGATTATTGGAGGGTGAGATCTTCAGGGATTGGATCAGCCTTTCACCTGAGAGATCCTTTGGATGATATTCAGCCATCATTTGTAACATCATCAGCTATCTACATCCATTTCTATTTTCTGAGTTGCAGCTGCTACCCAGCAACTCTGGCATTTCTGCAGATTTTCCATTTTGTGTATATTTCAACCAATCCTTTTGGGGATTATGTGTTGTTGTTTTCAGGGGTTGAAATATTGCTCCCCCTTCTTTATTTGAGCTATATATTGTCTTATTTGTGTATTGACACTATTTTCAGCAGTTCTACTTCATGGATTGCGCAGTCATATCTAGGGCTTCTCTTGTATAGCAGTATTTCTTCATGTGCCATGTATATGCTTCATCGGGGCTGCATTGCCTAGCTTGAGAGATCATTTCCTCAAGATATTGTATACATTATTGCTGCTATAATCTAATGTAATGGTTATGTGGATCTTCCGGCATTATTGTATAAATGCATTCACTGTTATTTTCCAGCTCATGTTTATGTATTGTTGATCTCCACTTTGGTAATATCTTGAGATATTCCCAATAGTGTAGTTGTTCCTAATATGGAATATTACAATGGATAGGAATGTCATGCCCTCGCAAAACCATCACCTTACGCCTCTGCTTCCAACAATGGACCAGGTAGTGCAGCACGTGATCCTGTGACCAAAAGAGGGCATTCTCAAGAAGCTTGAGGACACCCCACTGAGCCAGTAACATGTAGGCGTTGGCATTCTATGCCACAGCCATATGAAGATTCATCTAGTCTCGCTCTCTCCACAACATCCTGTCACCAAACAGAAGAACATCAATGACATCAAAACTCAAAAAATTTCAAAAACTGCCTTAGCTTTTCGCCATGCCTCTTTCTCAGACAGGCGTGCTGACCGCGCATCTGTATCTCAGACACACGTGGAAGTCACACGCAAAAACGCCAATAGGTGCAAAATCTCTGCGGAAATCCTCAACTTTCCACGGAAGTCTCCACACCTGAACCTTGATCGCTCGCATGACCAAGGCCAAAAACAAGCACAGGTCCATACAAACCTAATTTGTACGGACCCCCCTACAATAAAACTAAAAAATTTAAAATTTTGGATGTTTAGGGGCCTAGCTGGCACTAACAGTGCGAATCCCTAGTACACAGGCTGACTGCAACGGCAAGAAAGGCTTGGCAGCAAGCTCTGACCTCACAACTCTCAAATAACACAAATGAACTGAAATAAGCCATGTTGACCTATATATCGCCCTTTTCAAATTATTTGAGGGACCAAAATGGGAGCTCATAAAGCCCAATTGTGATAACAAAAGCAACACAGTGATCAACACCTCACAATGCCCAAAGGAGGCTTCACACATTCACGATTCCGAAAAGATAATTTTTTTAGTTCCAACTAGTATGCCCTCTCTTATCATTTTTTCATTCAGCACATTTTCAATATATTTGAATGAAAAAGGTGCTTTCACTTGGGGTATTGGTTGTAGGTATTACACAGTACGATAAACCACCTATTTCCCCAGTCACTAAAGTTTAAAAAACAAGTATCATTCTGCCTCTAGCATGATAGAGTCCTAGAGAAGCTTTGCATATCCTGACATCATTTCTCCACAAGAATCAACCATAGGTTCCAAACACTCGACCATGTTTATCATATCCCCACCTTGCACATGATAAACATTCTTGTCGGTCGGTAGAGCCTCCCCCTCCATGGCGTCCATCACTCAAGTAGACCATGCATCAAAAAATATGATGCCATGGACATAACACCCTAGTTCGGGAAGCACTTCATGTTCATCCATCCATCATGAATCAAGTCAAGTTTTACCATATCAAGATAAAACCCCTTTCCCAAACTACCATTTTCACAAGCAGATCAAAAACGTACCACCGTGTCTCGCATTTGGCCTACCATCCCTCCATCAGCATAGCCCACCTGCGATATTTTCCATCCGTTTCACCACTCTCACACCGAGACTAACTAATGGGGCTCCCACCCTCAACAAAAACACCTTCCTTGCATCATCGGTGAGTGATCATTTTCATGTTTTTGGGCCACCCGTCTCCTTGTTTGTACAATCCAAACCCATTTTATATTATTTTGGTAAGTGTATAAATATTTTTTAGGAGAAAATCCCCCACCCATCCATCCATTTTTCTCTCCCTGGCAGCAGTCCCTAATCACCCTTGGTTGGAGCTTCACACCTCTCATGCAAAGTCACCATGACATTCATAACAAGCATATACCCACCCTGGACGTCCTACCAACTCCAAGGTTTTCCTCATCACAAATCATTATGACTGCCGCCAAACTGCTTTTTCAAGCTCCGACCTTGGGCCACTGAACTCCCATCATCAGTTTTCATCCATTTCTTGCCATCATGCCTATGTTAACCTATCATCCCCCACCTGCTATATCTGAGTCATTGGTCCCTTGAATCAGTATTTCTCTCGATCGGTTGAGGCTTCCTTCTTGTCGACTTCAACAACCATTTTTCAAAAAGGAAGTAGTACCTCGGATGGCTCCTCACCTCAATAGGGGCATCCTCGAATGGCACTGTGGGAATCATCATTTCCCATTGATGTCATCAATCCTCCTGACATTCAACTACAACACAAGCTTTCATGTCAAGATTGTATCGTACTTCACAACCTTTGCACTTTGTCAGAATTCGTCAAAGACCCGTGCCATTATAAGCATATTTTTCAGCAATGCTTACATGGGAAGGTCCCAATCATAAACACATGCATATAATGAGAATTTATTCTAAGATATGCCATACCAGGATTATGCATGTGGGCACTACATTCAACCTATTGTTAAAGAAAAAATTCCCCTGAGGGCATCAACAATTATTGTCATCAACCAAATCAGCATATCACTACCATATAAGTGACATAGATAGAGCCTCTATCTGTCAAATAGGCTTTAACTAGCCAAAGCATCATGAGCATGGGACATGCTTGCCTTGCAGAAATATTGTATTTATGCTATCTCTTGCAGGTTTACGACAGAACATTGTCCCTCTTTTACTCACAGTAAGGGGTCTGCAACCTTAGGCTGCACATAAGTTACTCTCTCTCTCTCTCTCTCTCTCTCTCTCTCTCTCGCTCTCAACATGGGTTATACAAAACAGAAACTAGAATGTATTTTGGCTATACAGTTCTTCCTATACCTCACACATTAGGGGCAACTATTATCACTATAAAATCAAACAAGCAAAGGACATCATGAAATTTCAAGCAGAAGGATTTACAGGGTGGAAAAACATTACAGAATTTGAAAATTTTAACTTTCTCTAAGGTCAAAAGGAAAAGTTATCAAGTTGCGCACAGAAGACATTGGCACAATGCACTCTGCGTGCCCTTTTCTTCAATAGTAGCACAAGTCTCCGCAGCTATCCCTCAATAAACCGTGCGATCTTGGGTATGGCGGAAGGTCACCATCCAGGACCACTTTGTACACTTTAGGAAGAATATTCTCCACTTGAGGTCACCCAAGGATAGCCACCTAGAGCCACCTTGAGACCTCAAGTGAGCACACAATGGAATCAACCACCACTCTTGGGTCACTATCCACAATTGTACCAAGAGAGGAAAGAATATTTGAATTTTTTCTATAAAATACCACCATGCGAAGAACAATTTAGAGCACATTGTTATGCTAGCCAAATTTCCCATGAGAAAACCAGCAGTGTGTTGTCCAATCAGCAAAGGAGTGAATGGATTCATTTGTTGGACAGCCAACATCTCAATCCCAAAGGAGAAGTGCATCAGTTTTTCGTTATCCGATCACTCATTCAAGGAGAAGAGAGAGCCCTGCAAATAGCTTAAGGGAAGAGCCCTCCTTCCTTTGAGTATTAGAGCTCCATAACTCTAAGGATTCACTGTGAGTGTTTTAGGGTTCTACCTCTTTTTACCACCAGCGGATAATAAAAGGGGATTATTTCTCCATTGGTATTATTAGTTCGTTTACTCGATATTGAGATTGTGTTATATGTATATTTGTTGTTTCTTGTTTCCTCCTCTTTTTGTAGTATGCTATGTTTTATAACTAGTTTTTCTACATGTTATGATGCTTCACTAACCATCTAACAACCAATTTTTTCCCTGTGACATTTCTTGTCAACTACCAATCACTCCTACCAAGCACCGATGCATTTCATACAACCTCATAGTAAACACACCAATACACAAACCAACACCAGGCATTTAAGGATTTTCAGGTTGGGGATCATGTGTACTTGCGCATTAAAGAAAAAAAGATCTCCTTGAGTATAGGTCATGTACGAAGGTGGCACATCAGAATTGCAGGCCTTTCAATATCCTTGAGAGGATTGGAATGGTGGCCTACAAACTTGCATTGCCTTTGATGGTGAAAGTCTAGGATGTTTTCCATGTTTCATTGCTTAAAATACATATGTAAAGGATGTTGATCATGTGCTTTATTGGTTTGTATTGCATGTGGAACCAGAAGGAGAATTCTAGTCGGAACCTCAGTGCATTTTGTAAAGAAAGATGCTCATGCTCCAGAACAAAGAAATCAAGAAAGTTAAAGTGCAATGGAATCACTTTGGGCTCAATGAAGCTACATGGGAGATGAATGATCAGATGTGGGATATGTATCCTTCGTTGTTTTCCGGTTGAGGAAAATCAGTTTTTCTATATGTTTTGGTGTTGTGTTTGGTTATGTCTATATATTCATATTTATTATCCTAGTGTGGGTGTTCCTTTGGTTTATTATGGCTAAAGGAAATCGTCAAAGGAAATGACAAATGCTTTGGAAAGGAAAGAGGCATTATTTAGCATTTATTTATGAATATAATGTAAAATAGGAGAAAAAGAAGCTGAAAGGTCATAGGTAGCATGTGAGTAGGAAAATGAAGGAAAATAATCGAAAATGAAGAAATTAGAGGCCTCAATGATAAAAAGGATTATGAGGATCAATTCATATATATATATATATATATATATATATATATATATATATATATAGTTTTAGCTTGGAGCTCTCTCTCTTCTATTCTCTCTCATACTCTTGGACACTTAGATTTTTCTTGTAGCACTCTAGAATTGGAGCAAGGAAATCAAAGGAAGGAAAAATAAGGAAAAGGAAAGAAAATATCAAGCAAGGAAGATTTGGATCATGCTACAATGGGATTACTTGCAGGTATCGAATTGAATCTATGATTTACTTGCTAGTTTTGGCATGCATGTTATATGAAGGTATGTATTTGGTTCCCGTGTTGTCATTGGCATGGGTTTTGTCAGGTGTGACAATGGTTTTAGCCTTGCCTTTCCATTTACGGATGACCATGGTGTGATGGGGTTTTCTCTTACTTGGTTGAGTTGATTGTTAGATGATTTTGAAACTGATTGGGGTGGTCCCTAGTGTTCTCAAAGGCCTAGGAATCCCTTGACCGTAAATGGTGGACATAGTAAATCCTATGGTGGAATGTTTGGTCAATTTAGTATGTCCTAAATTGATGCATTTAATTTGTCAATCCAGGATTCGTAAGCTGATGAAGTGCGGTGCACTATATGTGCAAGATAACCTATTTCTTAACTTTTTGTCGTTTTTGGTTTTCTAAGGTGAGATGGAAATTCTAAAATAAAAACAAGTATGGTTATGTTTGTTCAAGGAAATGATATCCTCTATAATGATTTACCAACTTGGAACTTAAAAAGGAATTTGAAATTTACAATGACAAAACTTGAAAGGAAATGAAAATGTGCTGCTGAAATGAAAAGGTGCTGCTAGTCTAATAAATCAAAACAGTGAACTAGTGAGCATGAAACCAAACTATTCTTGCTGCTGTCTAAACAGAAAAGAAACTATGCTGAAAGAAATCCAAAAGTGCAACAAAGTAAATCTAAATCAAATTACATCAACTTGTCTTCTGATCCCTCATCATTAGTCCAGCTATGATTTTCGGAAGTAACCATAAACAACTTTGAGTAACTGATATCTAACTTGCAGAAAGTAAACTAATATCAAACCATACATTCATGATTCAATCCCTCACCATCAGTCCAGCTGTGGCTTTCGGAGGTAACTGAAGATGTCATGCACAATTTAATATATCTAAATTTGCAGAAGGGAAACTAATACCAAACTACACATTTCATAATACAATCCCTCACCATCAGTCCAGCTGTGGCTTTCAGAGGCAACTGAAGATGTTATGAGCAGTTTAATATATCTAAATTTGCAGAAAGGAAACTAATACTAAACTACACATTTCATAATACAATCCCTCACCATCAGTCTAGCTGTGGCTTTCGGAGGCAACTGAAGATGTTATGAGAAGTTTAATATATCTAAATTTAACTACTGAAGCAAATGAGCAAAACTGAATTAAACAAAGCAGTACTGAAATTAAACAGAAACTAAGAAAAGCAAATTAGCAGCAGAACAATGTTAATTCCATGTCATTAGTCAAAAAGTTATGCAAATGCCTGGGTTGCCTATCTATAACCTGAAACAAGAACACTGATCAGTTAATCAATAACATAAAACATGAAAGACAGAAGTGAAATGGAAAGCAGGAAAGTTTATAAACAGAAATGAAGCATATATACCATGAGAGATGCAATGTATAAACATGTGAATGGATTATGGCACAATGAGATTTAAAGAAATAAAATAAGAACTATACAATAATGCACAGAACCTTGGCAAGTGCAGGGGCCCTCTACACCAGCCTTGGCAATAATCTTCAAGTACGAATTATGTTGGAAAACAGAGTCTTCTTATATTAAAATGCATTCATAACAGTAAGGTAGTATTACGGCACTAAGGCAGCGTAATTACATTACAGAGCAGATTAATAAAAGATAACAGAGACTAACTTAGACTAACTCCATATGCGTATGCAAACGCGTTATATATAACAAAAGAAATATAATTGTCTCCTAAAGTTTATGCTAGTGGAGAACACGTAGACCATTACGTCCACGGATCTAGGATCATGGCCGTATTGCAAAGTAAATCTATGAGGAGTGGATGTTTGAATTCGGCTATGGAGCCATGTACAGATGTCGACTTGTCCTCCGCAACTCAGAAACGGCCATATGAACCTTCACATGACACGAAACAGAGTCCTGTCACCGTGAGACTCTATGGTTGACTTCCATTTGGACGCCTTTGACCGCAGCTTCTTTAGATGATTTTTCTCGAGCCAATAGGACACGAACCATGTCCACATCATTTCTGACTTGCCCATGTGGCTCGTTTTTCCTGTAGACACCTGTAACATAGAGTTTCAAAAAATGGCTGCGGAAAGTTGCAGCAGCTGCGGAAAGTGGCAAGATTCCGCAGCTAAATGAACAAAATCTAAATCAAACAACAGACACAAAAATATAGTTAAAAACCATGTTAGATGCTCTTTTGCAATTAATATACAATGATATTGACAACTTGGGAGGTTCAGGTGAGTGAAAAAGGTATAGAAAAGTGTATGGAAAAGATGCAGATTTGAGACTCAATATACCCCCACTGTGAAGGTGTTGCATGTCCTCATGCAACCAAAATTTTGATAATCCTTCCTCAGTTCATATGCCTTGACACTTCAGCCAGCACGTCTAATCCTCTCCTCCTCTTCCTTGGTGCTGCCAACATTCTGGGTTTCTTCGTTAAGCACCTAAATTTGATATTAACCAGTGCTCTGCTCAACTTCTGGCATTTCCTTTTCAATTTCTTGTTCTTCTTCTGCCATATTCCCAGATGTAGCATGGTATTATCATGAATGATTTTGTCCAATTTACCTTGTTCCTTCAATGTCTCATTTTCATTTTTAATGTGCCTATTTAAAAGCTCTAACTCAAAGATTTCTTGTTTTAGTGATTGGACTAAATCATCCTGTACTGTATGAGGCTGAATGGACGAAGTACTGGGACCTGTAGCTGCCTTTTCCAAAGATTCTATATAGTCATATACTTCCTGCTGCTTGGGGTCTATATCAGGTGTCATTTTTATTGGGTTGTCCCCAAAATGCCGTGAAGGAGAGTTATCTTCAAAATCTGGCTGAGAAGGGCTCACATCAACATCTTGCTGAGAATGGGATGGACTATGTTCAATGTCTCACTGAGAATGAAATGAACCAGGTTCACTAACTGACTGAGATGGACTATGGTCAGCTGGGGACTGTTCAGATGTTTCCTCTCCCAAATCAATGAAATGAGGACCCTTCATTTGCGTTTTCCTCAATTTCCCTTTAAGTCTGCTGCTTCTTCTCACACGCTGTGGTACACTATCCTTTTTTTTTTGTTTTCTTTTCTCTGTCTTCTTGGCCAAAGATGACTGTTTTTGAAGATAAACTAATCTTTCAGATAACACTTGATGATCTTTATCTTCAGAAGAAGGGGTTTTATGTATAGCCTCAATAGTTTTCCTCTCTTTTGGTGTTATTGGCTTCTTACCCTTGATTTATTTCTTCTTCCTCTTTGACAGTCTCTCTTCCCTATCAGTTCTTTCAATTGTAGTAGTAGGAGTATTTTGAATTTCATCAATTGTTCTTTTTCTCCTACTTTTTCTTGTTGTGCTACCTTCAGGAATTTCTTGAGTAGGAGTAATTTGAGTTTCATCATTTATTATTTTTCTTCTACTCCTTCTTGTTGTACTACCTTCAGGAATTTCCTTAGGTTCCTCAAAGAAATTTCTAATCAAAAATTGTTCCCACGTGTCTTTCTTCTCCTTTAACTCTTTTTCAATCAAAATTTTTACAAGACCGTGGTGATATAGATGTGGTTCTACATCTCCTAAATGTTTCTGAACAGTCACAGACATTTTCTTCAAACTATTGAATAGAAAATATGGGAGATTGAGAGTTTGATTATCTAGAAAATTCATCAATAACCTGGTATGGTACATATACATGGACCCAAAACGGCCTTCACATGTAATGAATTTCTGAACAACTAGCAGCAAAGTAGCCCATTCCTCTTTCAATGCATGCACAGGAATTCCTCTTTTAAAAACAATTATGTCCATACCTTGGTTTCGTAAGATTGTTCTCCATGCTTCATCACTGATACTTTTATTCTTAAACCAACGCTCACCCTCCTGAAGAAGTTCCGTGGTTGTTGCTATAGATGCTTCATTGACCGCAAACTTAAGGTCTCCAATCTCTACTTCCAAGCCATTAAACGACCTTGCGAATGCCTTCGTCACTTCTTTATGATAACCTCTGAATTTCTGGATAAACTGCAGCCAATTTGCTTTCTTCAATATATCCCTTACTTGCGGATATCCCTCCATAAACTTAGGTCCTTCCGGTTCTGCTCTTAGCAATTTACCCATTTTCTTTCTTCTCTTCACAAATTTGCCTACGTGAGGGTTCAATGGAAATAGAACGGTTGGATGCACAAAGATGAGCACAATGATTGTGGGTAAATGTCAGAGAGTGGTATACAAACTATAGCGTAGTAGAGAACGAAATGGAGTGAATAGAACAGAGTGGGGTTTTCGTGAGCACGGAAGAGACACGACTGTGAGATTAACAGAATATAACACATTCGGCAGTGTTTTGAATTTTGGTGGCTGCACAATAAATATGAGCACGTTTAAACAACGGTTATGGATTTATGCGGCTGTAAGAGTCCGTGGTCAAATCAAATACGTCTCATTGTCACCGGTGGAATATTGGAACATGAGTGAAGATCGGGGGTTTAATGATGGAATCGTTTGAGAATGAATGCGAGAGGATGATATCGAGATCGTGAAAGGTTACAGAATTGTCAATATAATCATTGCACATAATGGATAGAGCTTATGGTTCAGAACTATATAAAAATGTGTTTTTCAATGCTATTTGAAATAAATTTTATTCATACCTTTGGAATCTTTGCCTTTTCCTTGGTCTTCAACTAATTTCTCTTCATTGGTGTCTTAAATGCTCCATGTCTTCATTTTTGATCCTCTCACCTGCATTTTATTTCATGATTATGGAAATAACATTTGGCTGTACATTCTTTTGAAAACAGAGTTGTAGCTGCGGAATCTGCTTCTGGCTGCGGAAACTGGAGTCAGCTGCGGAAACAGATGTCAGTTGCGGAAACTGACACAACTATTATTTGGATGAATGGAGATGAACAGATGACAAATGACCAGATGGAAATGGTCATGAAAAAGATTTTTATTGATGAAATGGATAAAATGAAGTGGAATGGAGTGAAATGAAGTGAAATGAAATGGAATGAAGTGGAATGGAATGGAGTGGGTGGTCACAAAACTTGTGAAATGAAAGAGAAATTTTTTTTTGGAAAATATAGAGTGTCAGGTGTTCCTGATTTTCACCCTATATTTTCTGTATAAGACTGCCAATCAGTGATTGGTTTTTAGGCTTATACAAATTTTATTTTATTTTATTTTATTTTTTATTTTTTTATTTTTTTTTTAACTGAAAAGAACAAAAGCTAGGTTGGTAGAGAAGAAGAATTCTTCTGTACCAGCCTGATTTCAGAACTTTCTTGAAATATTTTGACAAAATCCTCTTTTGAGAGTGGCTTATGATAAACTTTCAATCTATGGCCATTCACAATAAGAGGAGTTTGAAACTCATCAATGGTCTTGATTCTTACCGCTCCATTGCTAAAGATCTTGTCAATCTCATATGGCCCAAGCCAATGAGTCCGAAATTTTCCTTGAAAATATTGAAACTTGGAATCAAATAACAATGCCCAATCTCCTTCTTGAAACTTCTTCTCTTTGATGTACTTGTCATGCCATTTAGCTCTTTGATATTGAACTAGATCAGTTCTTAAAATTGCTTCTTGTCTGATCTCATCTAGCTCATTCAACTGCTCCATTCTATGCTTTTGGGCTTCTGATAAGTCCATCCCCAATTGAACTGCTATCTTGAAGGTCTTGACTTGGAACTCAATGGGGAGCAAGACTTCTTTCCCATAAACAAGTTCATAGGGAGAATGTCCCGTTGTATTTCTCCATGTAGTTCTGTAGGCCCACAAGGCTTCAGGAAGCCTTTCTGCCCAATCTCTTCTATGTAGATGAACATTTTTGGTGATGATACTTTCAAGAACTTTGTTTGTAGACTCCACTTGACCATTTGCTTGCGGATGGTAAGGAGTAGATCTTCTGTGCTTGATTTTGTATTCTTCCATCAACTTCTCCACCAGGTTGGATGTGAATTGACTCCCCTGATCTGTCACAATTTCTCTTGGAATACCAAAGCGAGTAAAAATATCCTCATAAAGAAAATGAACAACTGAATTTTCAGTAGCAGATACTAATGCTTTGGCTTCTACCCATTTAGTAACATAACCAGTACAAACCAATATATACTTCTTTTGCTTAGATGGTGGATTAATAGGTCCAATGAAATCTAAAGCCCATTTTTCAAAGGGTTCAATGAGTACCTTTGTTTGCAATGGCATTTCATTTGAAAGGGTAGGTTTCCCTACTCTTTGGCAGCTGTCACACCTTTTGACATATTGTTTTGCATCTTTGAAGAGGGAAGGCCAACAATATCCTAAAGAGAGGATTTTATAGGCCGTCCTTTTGTCTGCAAAGTGTCCGCCGCATGGTTCATCATGACATGCCTTAAGAATATCAGGCATTTCATCTTCCCCGACACATCTTCTGATCACAAGATCTGGCCCTGTTTTAAACAATTCGTTAGAAATCCATGAATATTTTGAACTCTCCTGAATAATTTTTCGTTTTTCACTTGGAAATAAATGTGAAGGTAGTTTCCCTATAACCAAATAGTTAGCAATATCTACATACCAAGGAGTCTTAATAGTTACTGCAAACAAGTATTCATCAGGAAACTTATCCTCTACAGGAGAATATTCTTTAGTATTCTGAATCCTAGACAAGAAATCAGCTACTGTATTTTGTTTTCCTGGTCTATCCAACACAGTAATATTGAATTCTTGCAAAAGTAAAAGCCATCTTGTCACTCTGCCATTAGTAACAGGTTTGTTCATTAAATATCTAATTGCAGAATGGTCAGTATGAATAAAAGTTTCATAGCCCGTTATGTAATGTCTAAACTTATTAATTGCATGAACAATAGCTAAAAACTCTTTTTCAGTCACAGTATAGTTCAACTCTGTGGGAGTCAAATTTTTACTGGTGTAATAAATGGCATAAGGAATTAAATCTTTTTGACCCAACACAGCTCCAAGAGCTGTATCCGAAGCATCCGTAGAAATATGAAAAGGGAGTTTCCAATTTGGTCCTCTCAAGATAGGTGCTTCAGATATTTTTGTTTTCAAAGTTTCAAAAGCTGATTGACAATCAGGATCCCATTTAAATTCACAGTCTTTTGTAAGCAATTTGAAGAGTGGAGATGCTATTTTAGTGAAGTTTTTTATAAATCTTCTATAGTAACCAGTAAATCCTAGAAAACTTCTAACATCTCTTTGACAATTTGGAATAGGAAACTTGGAGATGACTTCAACTTTTGATCTATCAACCTTAATCCCATCTCCCGAAATATGATGTCCTAAAACAATCCCTTCAGTAAACATCATAAAGCATTTTTCATGACTTAATGAAAGGTTTGTTTCTTTACATCTTATGAGAACTTTTTCCAAATTTTCTAATGCCTCTTCAAATGAATTACCATAAACTGTAAAATCATCCATATAAACCTCTACACAATCATGGATTAGATCGGAAAAAATTCCTAGTACTGCTCTTTGGAATGTTGCTGGTGCATTACATAACCCAAAAGGAAGCACTCGGTAGGCAAAAGTTCCCCATGGACAAGTAAATGTGGCCTTATCTTGATCTTCAGGTGCTACCTGAATTTGATTATAGCCACTAAAACCATCCAAAAATGAAAAGTACTTTTTACCTGCTAATGTATATAATACCTGATCGATAAAAGGCAAAGGAAAGTGATCCTTCAAAGTTGCTTTTTTCAATTCCCTGTAATCAATGCATACCCTCCATTTACCATTCTTTTTAGGTACTATAACCAAAGGAGAAACCCATCGGCTATCTGAAATTGGATAAATGAAGTTTACATCGAGAAGTTTTTGGAGCTCTTCTTTCACTATCTCCCTAAGATTTGGATTCATCCTTCTTTGAGGTTGTCTGATTGGTCTACTGTTTTCCTCAATATAGATATGATGGATGCAAGTCTTAGGATAAATACCTTTCATGTCAGTATACTCCCATGCAAATGCAGTAGAATGTTTTTGCAAGATTTTGGTTAGTTCTTCTTGTTGTGACTTTTCCAAATGTTTGTTGATATTCAATGTTTTTCCCGGAAAAATCTCAATAGTAGAACTACCAAACTCTTCCATAGAGTAAAGAGACATTTGTCTTGATGATAAATATTCTATGTCAGATTCCAACTGAAATTGTGTGGGGTCATATTCTGAAGATATCTCAAATTTTTCTAATGTGTTCAGAATTTGACTATCCTCACTGATTTCAGAAATGGTAAAGACAGGTTGTATAATGTCCTCATCATCGACCCATTCATTGTCTCCTACTTCTGTGATTGCTTTTTCTGGAGGATACAAATTGAATTTCTTTGTCGAATTACTATTAGAAATGTACATATCCCCAGATCTACAACTAATAAAAGCATCAGCTGTGGCTAGCCAAGGTCTTCCTAAGATAAGTGGATGCCCTCCTAGATTACTCTTGGGAGTCAAAATCATAAAATCTACCGGATATTCCCAAGAATCTAAGGAGACTGAAATATCTTCTAATACACCATCTGGTTTAATAATTGATCGATCTGCAAGTTGCAGTAAAGTAGGTGTAAAAAGAAGGTTAGGAAGTTTTAGCCGGTCCATAGTCTGTCTACTCATAATGTTGATAGCAGCCCCTAAGTCAATCAATGTGTTTGGAATTTCTATCCCATTTATATGTGTCTTGACAATTGGACTTCTTGGATCTACATACTTCTGCATGGTAATTTTTCCCATCATAATATCTGCAATCTTTCCTACCAGGTGGATTCTTCTTGTGTCTTTTAGTTTCCTTCCTGGTCTTTTGAAACTCAACTCCTTTATTGTTTTCGCTAGAATAGGAATCTCTTGAATGGCTTGTAGCAAGGGAATATTGATACAAACATTCTTCAATTCATCTAGAAAGTCATAGTTAGGCAACAAGATTTGTTTTTCCACCCCCTTGTCAATTTGTAGTCTTTCAGGAAAAGGAGGTGTAGATAAAGATGTAGGTTGCTCAACTATAGGAGTTGTGGGTGTTGACTTTTCTTTTTCTTTTTGAATGTTTGAATTTTGAAGAGATTCTTCCTCAGAACCCTTATTGACTTGAAGAGAATCCTCCTCAGAGGTATCTTGCTCTTGGATATCTATAGAAGGTTTTTCTAAACTCTACCAGATCTGAGTTGTACATCGTTGATAGGAACAATCATATAGGTAGGAAATTGTTGTCCTCTTTTCTACTCAGCAAGTATTCGAGGATTCTTGCTGTTGATTTGGCAATGGTCAGAAATGGAAGTTGATTGTCTTTTTGTTGTATGGGAGAATTTGTTGAGGATTTGGATTTTGTTGAGAAGGTTGTTGTTGTGGAAATGGCAATGAAAGTTGTGGATTTGGGTTTGGAAGTTGTGGAGCTTGATTTTGAAGAGATGAGGATATTGATAAAATTGAGAAAATCTCCCATAAGGCTTTTGCATCCCTTGTACCCATGGCCGATATGGATTCTGATGTTGGGGCCAAGGTTGTTGCCAAGGATTCCAATTTGGTGGGGTTTGAAAATTCATAGGGTTGTTAAACCCTTGAGTTTGTTGTCCCTCCCAAGGTCTTCTTGCAACAAAACAGAGAGATTCTACTGAATTTGGGTCTTCTTGAAAGACAGCTTTGAGTCCAAGAATTGAAGGACAATCCTTGGTCTGATGATTCTCTGAGCAAATCATACATGTTTCTACAACTTTTGCATCCAAGGGACATTCCCTTAAAGCATGTTTCTTCCTACATTTCGGACAAAAGATAGCTAAAGCATCTGTTTCTGCTTTCTGCTTGTTTTGGATTTTAAGGGTGTCTAGTTGTTCACTAAGGCTCCCTAAGATATCAGTTTTGAATTCATCAAGCATATTACCAATCTCTACCCTACTTACTGATCCAGTTGCAGATTTGTTAGCCCTAATAAGAGAAGGATCCCTAGGCCCTTTTCCTGTTTTAGATTTTCCTCTTGGGAGATGGACACATAGTTCTGTTATGTCACGAAGTGGAAGTTGAGAAATGTCTCCTTTCCCCATCATGTTTAAAATATCTATCCATTCATCTCTAATGGCTTTTAATATGAGGGCTTTTAAGGTTTCATCATCTAAGTTGCTCATCTTTGCTCTTTTCAAGTTGTATTGAAATCTTTCAAGTAAGTCTTCCAAATTTTCATCTTCTTTTTGCATCATTTTGAATACCTCATCCTTGTGATTGGTGGGTATACAATAGTCCAAGTATCTATCCAAAAATGTTTGTTTCATATCATTCCAAGTCCTAATATATTGGGTGGTTAATCCCATGAACCATTTCAAAGCGGCTCCCTTCAATGTTGAAGGAAACAGTTTGAGTTTTTGAGAGTCTTCCATATAGTCATAAGTTCGGCACACAACTTCAAACTCAAACAGAAATGTTTCAGGATCCTCACTTCGCAATCCATAAAAGTTAGGGAGAATAGATGGTGAGATATTTTTCATTGTTGCATGAGTTTCCTCATCAACTATAGGGAATCCAAACAAATTGTCTCCTTCCCTATTTCTACCATTATTTCCTTCACCATTGTTGTCTCCATTGTTTCTTCCTCTTCTACCTTCACCTCTATTTATTACTTCCTCTTCCATGATAGTTTCTTTAGAGTTCTTAAAGTCCTCTAGTTCTTCTACCAAGGGAGGATGAGAGAGAGTCTCTTTGTTTTCTGAATGGGTTTTAGTAGGTGGTATAGGAGAATCCTCTAATTCAGCTGTTCCTTGACTTCCAAAAATCTTAAGGCTAGGGGTAGATGGTGGTGAATCTGGTCTATGCCTTGAAGAAGATGGAGTTGTGAAAATCGAACTCCTGGCTTTAGCTATAAACCTTCCCCTAGAATCTCTTGCTCTATGCATG
This sequence comes from Pinus albicaulis, assembly GCA_034641835.2. Classification (NCBI taxonomy): domain Eukaryota; kingdom Viridiplantae; phylum Streptophyta; class Pinopsida; order Pinales; family Pinaceae; genus Pinus; species Pinus albicaulis. The sequence goes on from CM076578.1 coordinate 68,193,507, forward strand.
TCATTTTTTATTTTTATTTTTAAAAAGTTGGGCTAATAATTCTCTTTCTGATCTTCCAGATCACACTAGGTGCAAGAAGAGAGCATACTTAAGAAATTACTCAACCAATAACTCTCTTTTCTGATCCTCCAGATCACACTAGGTGCAAGAGGAGAGCATACTTCAAGAAGTTATCAAGTTTTCCCTTCTTTTATGATTTTATGTTTTTTTTTTTTTAAGAAATTGGCTACCTAGTTACAATTCCCCGGCAACGGCGCCAAAATGTTTGGTCAATTTAGTGTGTCCTAAATTGCTGCATTTAATTTGTCAATCCGGGAATCGTAAGCTGATGAAGTGCGACGCACTATATGTGCAAGATAACCTATTTCTTAACTTTTTGTCGTTTTTGGTTTTCTAAGGTGAAATGGAAATTCTAAAATGAAAACAAGTATGGTTATGTTTGTTCAAGGAAATGATATCCTCTATAATGATTTACCAACTTGAAACTTAAAAAGGAATTTGAAACATACAATGAAAAAACTTGGAAGGAAATGAAAATGCGCTGCTGAAATGAAAAGGTGCTGCTAGTCTAATAAATCAAAACAGTGAACTATTGAGCATGAAAACCAAACTATTCTTGCTGTTGTCTAAACACAAAAGAAAATATGCTTAAAGAAATTCAAAATTGCAACAAAGTAAATCTAAATCAGATTACATCAACTTGTCTTCTGATCCCTCATCATTAGTCCAACTATGATTTTCGGAAGTAACCATAAACAACTTTGAGTAACTGATATCTAACTTGCAGAAAGTAAACTATTATCAAACCATACATTCATAATTCAATCCCTCACCATCAGTCCAGCTGTGGCTTTCGGAGGTAACTAAAGATGTCATGCACAATTTAATATATCTAAATTTGCAGAAAGGAAACTAATACCAAACTACACATTTCATAATACAATCCCTCACCATCAGTCCAGCTGTGGCTTTCGGAGGCAACTGAAGATGTTATGAGCAGTTTAATATATCTAAATTTGCAGAAAAGAAACAAATACTAAACTACACATTTCATAATACAATCCCTCACCATCAGTCCAGCTGTGGCTTTCGGAGGCAACTGAAGATGTTATGAGCAGTTTAATATATCTAAATTTAACTACTGAAGCAAATGAGCAAAACTGAATTAAACAAAGCAGTACTGAAATTAAACAGAAACTAAGAAAATAAAATTAGCAGCAGAACAATGTTAATTCCATGTCATTAGTCAAAAAGTTATGCAAATGCCCGGGCTGCCTATCTATAACCTGAAACAAGAACACTGATCAGTAATCAATAACATAAAACATGAAAGACAGAAGTGAAATGGAAAGCATGAAAGTTTATAAACAAAAATGAAGCATATATACCATGAGAGATGCAATGTATAAACATGTGAATGGATTATGGCACAATGAGCTTTAAAGAAATAAAATAAGAACTATACAATAATGCACAAAACCTTGGCAAGTGCAGGGGCCCTCTACACCAGCCTTGGCAACAATCTTCAAGTACGAATTACGTTGGAAAACAGAGTCTTCTTATATTAAAATGCAGTCATAACAGTATGGTAGTATTACGGCACTAAGGCAGCGTAATTACATTACAGAGCAGACTAATAAAAAATAACAGAGACTAACATCGACTAACTCATATGCGTATGCAAACGTGTTATTTATAACTGAAGGTAATGTAACTGATTTCCTAAAGTTTATGCTAATACAAAACACGTAGACCATTACGTCCACGGATCTAGGATCATGGCCGTGTTGCAAAGTAAATCTATGAGGAGTGGATGCTTGAATTCGACTATGGAGCCATGTACAGATGTCGACTTGTCCTCCGCAAGCTCAGAAACGGCCATATGAACCTTCACGTGACACGAAACAGAGTCCTGTCACCGTGAGACTCCATGGTTGACTTCCATGTGGACGCCTTTGACCGCGGCTTCTTTAGATGATTTTGCTCGAACCAATAGGACACGAACCATGTCCACATCATTTCTGACTTGCCCATGTGGCTCGTTTTTCCTGTAGACACCTGTAACATAGAGTTTCACAAAATGGCCGCGGAAAGTTGCAGCAGCTGCGGAAAGTGGCAAGATTCCGCAGCTAGATGAGAAAAATCTAAATCAAACAGCAGACACAAAAATATAATTAAAAACCATGTTAGATGCTCTTTTGCAATTAATATACAATGATATTGACAACTTGGAAGGTTCAGGTGGATGAAAAAGGTCTAGGAAGATGTATGGAAAATATGCAGATTTGAGACTCAACATGGACACAGATAAATTCCTCACAGTTTAGGTGGAGAAATCTGGAGGCATCCATTCTTATTTAGGGCCTAATGATCCCTTGACCATTATATGGAAGGACTGCGGTAAATCCTATGGTGTATGTTTATTTTTTGGCCTAGGAATCCCTTGACTAGTAATGGTGAGATACATGGTAAAGCCAGGATGTATAAATGAGGGTTTCGGGCCTATGAATCCCTTAACCAGTAATGGCGGGATACACGGTAAAGCCTGAGGAAGCCCTAGTTGGTTTCATTGTGAGTCTCATATTCATGCTTGGAATATGGCACAGGGGTGATTGGTTGAACGAAATATTTGGTTCAACCCAATTTATGATCGGGTGGTATGTGGAAGTCGCTGACTTGGTTGACTTTGCATATGTTAATAGGAGTTATTTTCCTCTTGTGTATTATGTGTAAATGTGGTTGTTATTATATGATTTCAATGGATGTTCTATCATTGGAATTCTATTGGTCATATGTTGGTTATAAGCATGGTTTATGACATAATTGAGTTATGGCTCTCATTATGTTTTGATTAGTAAATGAATTAACAATGAATGTATGACCTAATAGATGATATTGCAACTATTATGAGATGGCATCATACCTTCTTTACGAATCTCAGATAAGTATGAAGTCCCTATGTTAAGATGTGTTTATATGACTTATAGATTAAATGTTCACAATGTGTTTGATGGAATTCTTGTCATGGCTAGGCCTCATCAGGTTAGGTCCTTGTTCAAGTTTTGCATTAGAGGTCTTGTCTTCTTATTATTTATCATTTCTGAGAGTTTCATCAAGTCCTAGCCATGAAAAAGTGGCTCATATTTTGGGGTCGTTGGCACAAAACTTCCTAGAAAAGTCTGCAGTCGCACGGATGCCCTTGTTTTGTGAGTGACTGGAGGGTTTTAGTCACATAGAGGGCTTGCCATGGGTGCGAATGGGGGTCTAGTTCAGTTAAATATCAGGTTAACTCGGGTCTTGAGCACTTGGAGTGGTTGGTTAGCCCCTAGGGGTCCTGTAGCTCTTGAGGAAGGTCGATTTGGTTTTGGTTTTTTTATTCCACTTCCTTAACTATACTTTGGGAGTTGAATCATATCATAGTAACTCTTCATCACATGTTTACCCTAACAGACTGGTTATCTTGGGTAAATGTGGGAGGAGGGCGTTACACTTTACCTGGAACATCTCAATAAAAGACTTGTTCACATTGGCTTGGAAGAACATAGAAATTCAATCCTAACTCAAATGACCTTGTATTAAACATGGTAAATCTGTTATCATGTTGAATAATAGTTTTTTCAGGATCATGTTCATTCATTCATAGCATGTACCATTTGACATCAAACAGAACCAATTTGAAGTAATTAAAGTCACGCTCAAGTATGTCATCCAAATACCCATAGTATCGATTTTCATATACTTATGGATGTGTGTCACTTCTAGAGGATTTATTTCAATGACAACCATCTACATATGATACAAGTGAACAACATATTTCAACAAAACATAATATATTATATAACAAGTAAAACACAATTCATTAAGTTGAACAACAAATTGAAAAAAAAATTGCATATAAATTGTTACTTACCTCATGTATTTCCCAATATCATATATAATTTGTTTGCCATTCTTGAACTCGAAGATGTCTAGGAGGGATAGAGGTAGAACATACCGTAACAATGAAAATGAATTTTTGTTTGTTTAATCCTATGTAGACAAAAACAACTATGAAGATGTATACCAAAGCTAAAATAAGTATAACAAAATAATTACCTTTATAAAGGTATGTGAATTATGTATTTTTACTCCACCAAATTCACCTTTCTTTGTTAAGATATTTCTTTTCTCTTTGAAGAAAAACTTGTGGGAAATTTAATTCTTAGAATGACATTTTTTACATCATTGCTTTTATTCTCTATTAATAACCATGGAAGGCTATTTTGGTCTCCATCGTTATTTGATATAATATCACTTTGCATTGCATGATTGGCTTCCTGAATGTCAGTGCAAATTTGACAATTCTTTCTTTATTTTTCCTACCATCTATAATTCACCACAACATTTATGTCACATTCTTCCCAATATGCATTGTCTTGAACAAATGAACTATTCATAGATCCTCATGGTAGGGAAATATCATGAATTGATTGGGATAACTTTTCATTCCTAGTGGAAGCCTATTATTATTGCATATCGAACAAATGAACTATTCTTAGGTCCTCGTGGTAGGGAAACATCATGAATTCCTCGTGGAAGCCTATTATATAGAAGAAATCACAACAATAATTATCAAATACAATAAAATAAATTATATAAAAATAAAAATTCAAAACATTACATCTATGATACATAAACAAATTGCATATCTTAATGATTTTTGTTATATTCCAACTTCCATAGGTGAGGTGTCATTCTTCGTGGATTTAAACGAGTCTCTTAATTCCCGTTTTTTTTTTTTTTTTTTTTTTTAAGTAGTGTGACACCTATGGTTCTTAGAGAGAAAGTGCTTATACTCATCAAACACCTCATTTCCTAAAATTTTTGAACAACGAGATTTCATATTAAAACCACAAACTGGACATGTAAATTACCCTTTGTTTGAATACCTGCATTAACAGATGGATTAATGTCAATTATACATAGTGAATATTTAGAAAACATGCATGATATTTTCAAATAATTAAACAAATATAAGCTATTATACAAGAAACAAAAAAATGAAAATGTTACATTCGAAATATTAATGTAAACAAATACTTGGAACCATCATTGTCAACATTATGTGCTCCCTCTTTAATGACATCCAGGGAGGAAGGTTATCGTTGATAACAAAAAATGGCTAGACTCTAGCTCTCCAAGCAGATTAACCCCGACAGCTGCCAATTAAAACCTAACATTACAAGGTTCAACTTTAAAATGTGGCCATTTATTAAAACCTAACAATACAAGGTTCAACTTTAAAATGTGGCCATTTTTCCCACTTATAGTGATATCATTAACAAAAGAATGAAAAAATCATAATCAAGAATGAGATTTGACTACCACATCAAATGTAGTTAAAACTTTTGTAAAACGATTTACGTTTATCCCTTTAAATAATTAAAAAAGACATTATAATTGTTAAAACTGTGAAAGTTAACATGATGTTCAGTGTTAAAATTCCAACCATGATCACAATCACTTCTTTTGTTTTTCAACTTATTAAGAAGTTAAGAGACCTCCCTTTAGGTAAAGAAGGACTTCTAATAATAAAGTAGATTCAAAATGTAAAGTTAAAGAAGTAGTCATCAAGAAATAAGCCATCAAATTCATCAAATTCAAAGAAAGTAACAACCAAAATTTTGGTCAAGTATACCACTTCATTGAACACAAGATAGGATAATAACAATCATTTAGCTCAACCACTTGAGATAACCCTAATTGACTTCTAACATAACTTCATATAAACCAATACTTTATTTTTTTCAAAGAAAAAATTGAAAAAATAAGGCACTAGAAACCTCCCCATATATATGCAACAACTTACAAGCCATATATATCATAAACTCATAATTCAATCTAAGATTGAGATGTCCAAAAAAATCCAAAACTCCAACGAGATGCTTATCCTTCCAACCTTATTGTAACGAGCAATAATGTACCACAAAACTCGGTGCTGAGTGTAATGTGACCTTCCACCTTTAACGAAAGGAAATAATCATAGCAATAACTTTTTAACCTTTGTGATAGTAGGATCTTCCCCACGTAAGTACATGACTCTGCATGCCGACGATGTGGAAATAAGTTTTGAGAAGTATTAGGTGTCGCGCTCTCTTTCGAGAAGTACATAACTTTCGGCTGAGGATTCGAAATTTCTTTTAGAGCGAGAGGCATGGAAACATGAAAAAGCAAAGCAGCACATGGCGGCCTAATAAAAAAGCCGATTATGCTGCTGCTCCCCGACCATGACGCCTCTGTGACGCCACCGCAAACGTTATCTGTCAATCACATGCTCAGCTACGTGTTTACTGTAAAATTATGGACTTGTCTCCCATGGGCCACGGGCAACACCGTATGAATTTGCAGCTGCGGGCCGTATTTGACCAGCTGTTATAGCCTAAACTTTTCTCTGTTGGAGCGTCACATAGCTCGCGGTGATTCACGAGTAGTCAAATATACCGAAAAAGGTAAACGTACTTTTGACTTGAGGATGCAACATATCAACCCTGCTGCTTTATAACACCAATTCAAATGGTTGCCTGTGCCATCTGTGAATATCCATCAATGGCGCTTGCTGTTGTTTTCTCCATTTAAGTCAGCCTCAGCCTTAGCTTATTAGGATGGTCAACAACAAAATGGATGCATGAACTCTATGTCTATGGGATATATATATATATATATATAGCAATACAATGTATAATGAAAAGTCCTATCAAAATGAAGATGAGGGTGTGGCCAATCGTGATTGACAAGATTTGTAATTATGGTACAACTTTTTGGAGCTTGGGAGTTGTAGAAAACTTTTCAAAATAACTGGGAACTTTAACTGGTACTTTGGAGTTTTTTGGGAGCTTCACTGTAACATATTTTTGACGCTTTGGGAGCTTCATTGCAATGAATAAGTGAAAATTTAAGTGTATTTGATGCTGCTAGCTTGGGTGCTGCTTAAACTGATGGAACACTGAGAAGTGAAGGGTGGTCTAGATATGGATATGGGTCTAGACTAAGGGAAATGACCAATTTATGAAAAGTCCTATCAAAATGAAGATGAGGGTGTGGCCATTAGTGATTGACAAGATTTGTAATTATTTTATTTTTATTTTTAATATATACTAAATTTTAATATATTATATTATTGTCACTCCCAACTTGAAGTTTCCCGTAAATTTGGGCAAAACATCTAGCGGTGCTGGATACTAGTTCCACCAACGAGGAACTCATGCAACATAGTTTCTTTATTGAGGTTGTTGGTACTAGGCCACCTCATAAGTATTCTCATTAAGCTCTAAGTCAATATAACTATATTTATAAAAAACCATTACAATAATATTTATGGAGGCATTATAGCTAATTATATTATTGGGTGATATTTAAAATAATAACTATTTTACTAACCACTAGAAATAATCTCAATTAACAAAGGAGTAGTCTTTAAGTGCCACTTTTTGGAGTTTTTAGCAGATTGATGAGTTTTTTTTACTACACATATGTATTTATCACCCTCAAAAATCCCAGAGCACTTCAATTGTGAAGAGTTCACCTGTCAAACTTGTGATTTCAATGTTGATGAGTTATTTTTACTACATTTATTTATTCAATACCCTCAAAAACTCCTCAAACACTTCAAGTATGAAGAATTCATTTATCAAACTTGTGATTTCAATGACTCCTGCCAGATTTTAGACAAATTAAATAAAAAAATTAACCAAAATACTTTCCAAAAAATAACACTTAAAAATTAGACATTCAAAAATAAAAAACCATCCCATAATATAAACTATATTTATCATTTATTTAAATATAAACTATCACTATCTACTGCTTATGCGGCATTAAATAATTATGTAATATTTTGATTATGCAATGAACGCTATTCACCTGTTTAAGTAGCATTTAATGACTATGTAAAATTTTGATTATTAAATGAACACACTATAGTCAGTGTTAGCTTTATAGCTTATTTAATTCAATCCAACGGGTTATAAAGTACCTGGGATGACATTCAATCTTGTTTAATTCAGGATGAAGCATTCAATGCTGCGTGTTGTTTAATACCGGATGAATACTATTCATTATAGATCTCAGTGTTCGCTTTATAGCTTATTTAATTCAATCCGACGGGTTACTTGCCATGACATTCAATCTTGTTTAATTCAAGATGAAGCACTCAATGCTTAGTGTTATGACATTCAATCTTGTTTAATTCAAGATGAAGCTTAATTTCAGGTTAATAGTATATGAATAGTTTTATATAGAAAAGATTTGAAATATAATATTAGTATAGATTTATTTTAAATGCGGATTTAATATGAGTTGATAAAGATTTAAATTTTTTCACTTGTAATTTTTAATGTTTTGTATAGATATTTAATTTATTTATTTTTTTAGATTTTTAAATTTTTTTTTTATTTTGAGTTACATGAGCAAAATTTCAATTTTGATGACGGACTGACATAGTTACACATCATATTGAATTGTAGAATGAGTCTCTCCACTCAATTAACTATGTTGGATTAGCATTTTAATTAGTTAAAGTCTATGTGTGTCCAGAGAAACACTTTGTTGCAGCTTCATTAGACTAAGACCTTTATTGTAATGTAATGTCTTATTTAACATTTTGATTGGGTTAAATTATATAAAATTAAAAATAAAATAAAACAAAAAATTAATAATTAAACTAGTTTAGACTAATTTTAACTCTATACTTAAAAAAAAATCCGTTCACTTGAAATGCAAATCTCTTTTATAATGAAAAAATATGTAATCCCTATTTAAATTTAGTGAATCTAAAATTATATCATAAATAAAAATATTATATAAATATATAATTAAAAATATTATAAATTAAATATAATAATTAATAAATATAATAAAAAATTATATAATATTATTTTAAAAATTATATAATATTATTTTAAAAATTATATCAAATTTTCCAACCATATTAAATAATAATAACTAAAATTCAAATCAAAATGAGAAACATTATTTCTATAAACTCCAAACCCCAATCACTCAAACTATAATCATTTTATTACTCAAACTCATATTCGTTTTTATAAATAAGTGATTTGAACTCTATAAACTATTAAATAAAACATTCACATTTAATAATATCTAATTAAAATTTAATAATATTGAATTATATTAATATCCAATACTATCAAATAAAACATACACATTTAATAATATCTGATTAAAATTTAGTAATATTGAATTATATTAATATCCAATACTATTAAATAAAACATACACATTTAATTATATCTGACTAAAATTTAGTAATATCGAATTATGTTAATATCCAATAGTTATAAATGTATCATCTACTCAGAGGTATCCTTGAATTCATTAACTATCTCAAAGAAAATGAAGACATAGCCAGTCTTGTCAATCTTGTTATATGTGGATATCATATCGCTGTAAAAAATTGCACCGGCCATATCATAAAAATATAAGACTAACCTTTATGGGTGCTACTGAAAAAAAACAGTTAAATACAATCTACTACAGTGTAAACACTATATTATTTGAATGGTATAAGGGATCACATTTTTGTAATAATATATTAAGGCATTCAATTATATTTGGTTGCAGTAAAATTATATTTACATTGCTCTTTATTAGAAGGAAGTTAATTAAATGGTTACTTTAAACAAAAATAATTTAATAATATTTATATTTTATATTTATTAATTTTATAATATTTTAATAATTATAGTATACAAAATTGATATAAATAATTTAACAATATTCATAATTTAGATTTATTAATTTTATAAATACTTTAATGCTGATAATGATTAAAGTCTACTAAAATCAATGGCCTCTATAAAACCTCAAGAAAATAAAAAAAAATCTAATTGTGGTTCTTCAAAATTTTATTGTTATGATAAGAAAGAAGAAAAAGAAGTGGTCCAAGATAGTTGTAGGGGTTGGCTTAATAAGTCAAGAAGATTGAAGGAGTGGTAGGAGTGGCAGCTGTTAGTGAATTGAGAGTGGATATGAGTAAGAGTCTAGCAGGCTAAAAGGGAGGTTTTTTCATCTTCCACTTTCTTAGTATCACAAATCTGACAAATTCTATCATACTAGGGAGTCTTGGGAGTAGACCACCCCGTTTCACTTTGATGCTCATGAGAGTTAGTTCTTATCCTAGCAATGTTCATTTTTTTTCTTAATGCTAGTCAACACATGGGATAATTCTAGTTATCAAGGGTGGGGTTGATCACATCTTTATAGTATTTTAGCTTCCTTTTACCCTCCAACTCCTTATTATCCAAGAGTTTGTCCTTGAACTTGGAGGTAATAGTATCTTTGACACTATCTTTGCTTCCCATGATGATCTCTTCCTTAATCCTCCAATGGTAATGGTTGAGCCGAAGACTAGACATCCTTATGCCACCCTCTTTAGAAGCAATTTTAGGGAGTCTCTTGGATTTCATGTTGTAAAGCTTCTTCTTATACCTTAGATATCTAAACATAGTTGTACTTTCAATGAGAAACATGTGAACCTAGATCAAAAAAATAAAGTAATTATAATATATAAAATTTATTTGAGATGAAATTCTTATTAAAATAAAATATAATGTAAATTTATATTCTTATGAGAAATATCTAATTAATTAATAGAATAATATAACATGTGTTTTATTTTTAATTCATTTAATCTGAATTTGATTATTTAATAGTTTTTAAATTTATTATGGAATTATTTGAATGGTATATATAATTTTATAATAATTAAAAGAGTAATATAATAAGTCAATATTTTACTTTATTTTAATTTGCAATTATTAGAATTTAATGATTTATTTTTCTTAAATTTATTATCAAAGTTATATATTTAAATTTTATGACAATATTCAAAAATCTTAATGTGGATTGTGTAATTCATGAATTTTTTTTTTATAATATTCAAAAATAGAACCATGGATGGTGCTGATTAATTCGTTTAAATGATTATTCAAAAATTTCAATGTGGATGGTGTAATTCATGAATTTTAGAACTGTAAATTAAAGGAGGAAAGAAAACACTTCATGAATTTGATATCAATAAAGAGTTTAACATTTCATAGAAATTTTGGAAATCAAAATTATGTTTTGAATTAGTATTTATAGTTTTTTTGAATTTGATATCAATAAAGAGTTTAACATTTCATAGAAATTTTGGAAATCAAAATTATGTTTTGAATTAGTATTTATAGTTTTTTTTTCGAAATGAGTAGAAGTTAAAAATATAAAGAGGAAAAAAAAAAAATATTGTAGTTTTTTATGAATAATTTTGGTGAATTGTAATTTGTTGGAGTAATTTGAACAAGATTTAGGATGAAATATTTTTGCTATCAATATAACACCAAGAGTATATCTAATATCTTGAAAGCTATATATACCAATAACTTATGATTTGGCAAAGACCTAGATTTCTTGACCCCATAAATTAGAATCTAGCCTAGGGGATGCATACTCTTCAATCATTACAAAATGTTAACACACTAATTAAAACTTAAAATGTTGACACATTTTAAGCTAAAATATTTGTATATTTTAATTTGTTTATATTTTATATTTTAAAATATATATTTTAATTAATTTTATTTAAAAAACAATAAAAATAAGTTAGAATCATAAATTTAAATTGTATAATATGTATAATTTAAATGTCTGATTTAGGAAGTATTAAATCTATTTATAAATTTAAAATTATATTTTAAATCATAATGTTTTAATGTTTTAATTTTCTTCTCTATTTACTTTTAAAGCATATTTCTTGTTTAAATTTATAAAAAAATCAACTAAACAAATTATTAGAATCATACATGTGAACAATATAGTGTGCATAATCTAAATATGTAGAAATAATAAATTTATTTATAGATTTAAAAAATGCATTTTAAACAATGATAATTTATGTTCGGCCTTTTCTTCCTTTTAAACATATTGTTTTTTATTAATTTTGTCAAAAAATCAACCAAAAATTATTAGAATCATAAATTTCAAATGTGTAGTATGCATAGTTTATGTTTCAATTTTTTTTTGATAATACGAAATCTAATTATAGATTTAAAAGTGCATTTTAAATCATGACATTTTTATGTGTTGGATTATGTTTGGGTATTTTTAAATATTTTTCCATATAAATTTTGTCCAAAATTCAATAAATATTTGTTAGAATCATAAATTTAAACGGTGTAACATGCATAACTTAATTGTTTCAAAAGTCAAAGGATCTTAGTTAGAATGGTTTGGTGAAAATTTTGTTTCCTAATTTTATGGGTTCAAGCCCAAATATACATGTTGTAACTTTCTAATTTGTGACATTTATGACATTTATCAAATAATTGTGTATATGGTGTAATAATAGCAACAGATTTTTAGAAGCTACCAATTCTCTAGAAATTCTAATTTTAATTATATAAAAAAAAAATCTCTAAAGCTCTATAGAAATATATATATATATATTTCAAAGGACTTCATTATTTTAGAAATCATTTTTGGGATTCATCTAGGTTAATTAAGTCATTCATCTATGGCCATTTTCATGAGAGGTGGTAGTAAGTCATTAATTTCTCATGATTTTTTAATAGTCCATTTAGCACCCATTGCATTGCATTTCTTGATGCTCACAAAGTGAAGAAGTAAAATTGAAACTGGTGAAATGAATCACATAGCATCAATCATCACTTCGGAAGCTTCCACCTGATACCCAGAAAATCACCCATACCAAAATTCCTGTTAACTAATTTCTAATATAATACAGTGAAAAAACCCTCAAATTTCATTATTGTTTACCACCTCTGATAGAAAATGAGAAATCCATTGCTCTATTCACAGAAAGGACTGACAACTGAAAAGGGCTACTTCTTCGTTCTTTGATAACTTGTTAAGCGATACAGTTCCAAACTAGCCCACCAAAACACCCTGCAAGTCTGGCTCCATTAGAGGTCAAATCATACCTGACCTTTTGGCCTCAGTGGTGTTTCAATACCTGACTTTCTTGTTTTCTTTGGAAACCTGTAACGAAATTTCAGCTCATGTGACACTTACAAAACTCCAATGATCTTCTGGTTAGGAGTGGACAATTATATGAGTGTCAATTCCAATTAAAGAGATGGGATGGCCTTCTCCATCAAAAACCCACAGTTCCATTTACTTTTTGCTTGGAAATGTACGGTATTATTTTCAAATTGAAAAGGATGGGACGGCCATCTCCATCAAAAAATCTGATTGCCCAAGTCAAGAGATTTTATTTCAACTCTGAAAATCTGCTTAATAGAGACATTTATAAACGTTAAATATTTTTGGGGACTACTGACAGAGCTCTCCAATCTGGCACTGATGGATAATAATGGGATTCTTGTTATTATCCACTGAACTCATGCCACGCAGCTCCCATATTTCAATCAATCAAGTTATTATCCACTGCATTCACGCTACGCAGCTTCCATATTTTTCAATCAATTAATCTCTGTCGCGTTCCTTCATCATGGATCGATATTAAACTTCCAGTTGACCACTGAAATTAATTTTATTGAATATTGAAAAGGCAGTACTGCAGGTTTTCTGCGTTGATATCCAACTATTATGTAACATTGACAAGCCTGGGCCGAGAGGCCCCACAGGTGTACATCACCTTTTGCAGCGTACTAAGCACATTGTGCATTCATCTATTAAAGTTGGATAACGAGTAAATATTTGAAGATCATCTTTGTTAGAGTAGTCTATTCGGTGCTTATTAAAGTTTAGAAAATGTAAATAGGCTTTTCAGATTTAAATAATTTTATATTATAATTTTGTTTATAATTTATAGAATAGAGGGTGTAGAATAAAAGGTGATGAGTGTAGTGTTAAGGTATTTTGTGATGTGAAGGTGGTTCGTTTGAAATTTTATTGAGAAAAATCTATTTTTTTAAGGATTGGTGTGGCTTGGAGAGTGTAAACCATGTGATTTTGACAGCTTAAATTGATCGTTTCTCAAATAAAACTAAAAACAAATCTTATCATCTCAAAACTCACACAACTTAAATCTCTATATATAAAATTAATTTTAAATATTAAAATATATAATTTTAACCAATAACTAAAAAAACTTATTTAAATACTCAATTAAATTTATTTTATGTTAAGAAAAATAATTAATATTCTCCCACTTATATTTAATTTAATAAATAATATGTTGATTTCGGATTCCATGTATTATTATAGTGATTTCAAGGCCAAAGAAAACTGTCCAGGGTCTGATCACATATCGCTATTATTTTTATTTTTCAAAAGCCTATATTCACTCCTCCAATTAAAAATCACAGAAGCCCATCCATCAGTCTAATCCCACATCACTATTAATTTTAAAAGTGTATAATTACTTGTTATATAGGGGTTTTATTTCAAAATCCCATAAATCTAATTAACTTTTAAATTAAACCATTTATAAAAAATAATTGATTTCAAAAAAAATAATTCAATTTTTATAAATATAAAAAATCATTTATTAAATTTATAAAAAATAATAAATTTTTTTTTTTAATTTATAAATTTATGGTAGAGAAAGGTACTCTTGAACACAATATGGAAAATATGTAAATATTTTGATTTAGTCAAATTACATAAAAATAAAAATAAAATAAAATAGAAAGTGCCCAATATGGGGTGTAATGTTGAGTCACTTAGTGATGTGATGTTCATCCTTTAGAAATTTCATGGAAAAAAAATCTAGCCATGTTAAGGGCTGGTGTGGCCTAGGCGGTGCAATGCCCCCCCCGATGGTTTTGATGGCCCCCGATGGTTTTGACATTATGCAATGTCCGGAGATGATTTTGAGCCAACAATCATTTCAAGCCTCAAACAACTTGACAAACAAAAAATCAAAATAAAATATAAAATAAAATTATTAATTATTAATAAAATATTTTGACTCAATGAAATTACATAGAAATTAAAATTAAATTAAATTAATATAACTAGCTTAAATCCATTTTAACTCTGGAAGTGCATACATTTCCTCAAATTTTGCACTCAAAAAAGAGATTTGCACCTTCAACAATTTGATCTCTCTGGTGACTTGATTGATCCAGAATTAAGATAGATCAGGAGTGGTTTAAATGAAAAAATGGATCTTACTTTATAGTTATGATATATATTTCACACACACACACACATATATATATATATTTAATTTTAATATTTATATATTTAATAATTAAATTTATTAAATTGATATATTTTTATTAATTTTATGTTCTCAAACAACATGGTTATGAATATGAACCATTATCATTATTATTTTTTTCTGAATAAGACTAATTCTATTAAGAAAAAAACATATGGTACAATCAGAGCTTGCATGAAAGCGAAGCTATATAGCAAGGGAGTCGGAAATGATAGACTATCAACCTCGGTCCCAAAGAGCAACTACGGCATTAGCAAAAGATAACAAGGAGAACAGAAAATAGATAGCTAGACTAAGGAGTTGACCCAGAATGGGTGGAATCTCCCATTCGACATTTTTTCCCTTTCTTCTTACTGCCTTTGACCCAGCCATTGTGCCCTGGCTAGACAAGAACCACTTGCAAACTACTCTACGCTAACGAAGGAGTTTCCTTGTCTGAATCGGAGGAAGAAGACTCATGAGTGCGTTTTTGCGAAGTCAGAGGCGCTGAAAGATCCTTGGGGCGGGCTGGGGGCACGTCCTTCAGGTGTTCCATATTTTCCCCTTCCACTTCAATATCTTCCTCATCAGAGCTAGAGGAGTCTAAGTCATCCATAGGGGGTCTATCACATGGTTTCCAACTCTTAGACTTGGATTTGCGATAACTGTTCTTCTTCTTGTCGAGGAACGTTGCACAAGTATTCTGGAGATGCCCTGTTTGATGGCAATGGCGACACCTGAAGGCAGTGTTCTCATAGTCCAAGGTTTGCGTCCAATGAAAGTCCCCAACCTTGAGGTTGATTTGATCAGGTAGCCCTTTACTAATGTCTATTTCCACGCATATTCTGCCAAAATTGTATATGCCTTTCTCCCCCCTTGAGGTATCCGTTGCCAGGAAGCAGCCTAAGGTGTCCCCAAGCCCTTGAAAGACAGCAAAATGCCATAGATGCACAGGGAGGTTTGGAAGCCGAACCCAAATGGGAAGTTTGGTGATAACAACCAAAGAGGGGTCGAAATCTGGGAACCAAGGGGTGAGGAATAGTCCTGTTGATCCCCAGAACCAAGGGCCTCCCGTTAAGGCTTTCTGGTAATCTTCGTTGAAAGCAAAGGCTACAATAAAGAAGCCTTTCGAGCATAAGAATACATTGCTATTATTGGTCCAGTTGGAGTGGATCCACTGATATAAGTCAGTAGTACGGGGCCATAGGCCATTAAATCTGCAGATGATGGATGTTTCTGCAAACGTCTGATGTTGATCATCCAAAGATGGATGAGTGATTTCAATGGAGGGGGTTTCTTCCATTTTTTCCACCAAGAAAGGCTTGGGAGCCTCAGCTGGCTGGGTAAGCTTCTTGGAAGGTTGTGCATGAACTGCATCTTTATCGGAGAAAGCAGGAACCGAGGAGGTCTGCCCAGATGCTCCTCCTCGTAAACATAGGGTAATCATTACTAAAGCATCTCTTTCAATACTGTAATAAGACAAGGGCATAGGGTCTTCGAGTCATTTACCTTCGTAGGTCAATCTCTAAAGAGCTGAGGGGATACCCAACCTGAGTTCAAGATCTCGCCGGACGTCATGCACCAGATCCGAAGCACGCACCCAGAGCAACAACGTTTTTCCGGAGAGAAGTAGGAACTGAATCTGAAAGCCAGGGGTTTTTCCAGAGAGCAATGCTACCTCAACTTCCCATTCGTTCAGATCCGTGAGGCCGTGCTATGATATGGCCTCCGTTGTAGAGGAGGCCCCTATTTCTTGGGCTGCCTTACTGCCAGGGGCGGTCACTGCTAGCTTTTCTGCATAGGCGATTATAAAAGCTGTTGTGGGAGCAGAACGCTTCCCCCAGCCATCGCTAATAGCTCTGTCGGCGGCACAGTGGAGGTTGGGATCTTGAGTCTTGAGCTCTGAGCAGAAGGGGATAACTGCGACAATCTCAGGAGCATCGTTTGATTTGGAAGCAATGGCGGCCGTGTAGGCATTCAAAGCAGGAGCGGTATCAACTGCGGCAGAGCTGAGAGAAGCAGCCATGTCAGCGGTAGCAGGGATTGCATAACCCTAGCTCGTCTCCTCCAAACCCACCTTCGCGAAAAAGCTGAACCATTATCATTATTATTTTGAATATAAATGGCTATTATTTTTTTAATTGACTCGATATTATGTTTTATTATTATTATTTGATATCAACCTAGATCCATTTTAACTCCAGATCAATTCTTTTTAAATGCAAACCTCTTTGAGAGTGAAAAGAGATTTGATTGTTCTTGACTGACTATTAATAAATTAGGAGTTAAGATGGATCTAGGTTAGTTTTATATTTCTTAAAACATATTATACTCATATTATTGTTATTATCCAATTTTAATTATTATTATCTAATTTTAAAGTCGCCCCCAAGTTTGACTCCAAATTAGTATATAAATGTGTTAGATTATATATATAAAAAGACGAAATGACATTTTTCAAAGCATTTTTACTATATAAAATTATGATGTCATACAGTTTGAAAATGTTGAATCCACTTAAACAAAACACATTACAATATTGTTTGAAATTATATTCTCAAATTTTAATAAAAAAAACTATTTAAACTATAAATTACACTACACTTATATATATATATTTATTTAATATTTAAATAAAAATAAATAGAAATTATTATTTTTCCTTCCGAATCTGCTTTCTGCTTTAAATGAAAACAGACCGGTCAATATCACTTGCTTTATTTCTTTCACTTCCATGGTTCACTTGTCAAGTGATTGAGAGAAGTGATTAAAGTCCACCTTAGACTTAGACTTAGGCATAGGAATCCAAATCAAACTCCAGTGCTGAGGAGATAGGTTTGTAAGAGTTTCAAGATATAATTACCTTTATGATATCACATCATATAAATATAAACATAAATTACATATAAATTTATCTATGAATGTTAATGAAACTTTGTTTGATTGGCGTGGAAGTTGTAAGCATCACATATATATTTCATTCAATATCTATCTCGTGCGTCCATTTATGGGTCTATATCAAACTTTGAAATAGCCATTTAAATTTTGTTGAATATTCAAAAGAGATGGTAGCTTTCCAAAATATTTACTTAACAATGAAAATCATTATCACATAGGCCCCGCAAGTATGCATCACTTTTCCTTTTACACAAAAATAGTCAATTAGACTCATGGGTGTATTGAATGTTGAGAACTAGTCATTGGTGCACTAAATGTTAGAATAGGATGAAAAAGGTTTGTAACTATAAAATTAAAATGATAAATGATATATTTTTATATATTTTTAATGTTTTTTTAAAATATCATAATTAAATATATAATTTATTTAAATTCAATATTATGAGATTTTTTTTAATTATATTTTTTTTCTTTAGATTTTGGTGTATTTATTTTATATTAATATTAAATAGTGAAATTATGAAATTTCATATTTAATTTTAAATTTATAATTGATATTATACTATATTTTGAGAGCAATTTTGATTTTAATAATGAATTGTGAGATAATGAAATTATTGTTTTATGATGTAGTATTAATGATTAAAATATGAGATATATTTGATTATATATGATTTGTCTATATCTACATTGGTTGATAGCAACTAAATTTTAAGAATAGCCAAATTGATTTGATTAGATATTGTGATTTATGACTTGCAATTATATTGAATTAATTTGTTTGACTTATATTCCAAAAATACATTGAATCAAACATTAAGAACAAATCAAATGATATCAACTTACCATATCAACTTATTCATTGTGGAATACCAGACTTTTAAATAAAGGACTTTATGAAAACACATAGTCATCTTTATTCTCTATCACCTTAGATTTAATATATGTGACTTTAACTTTGGAAAAGTGCTTATTTTAATGAAATTTACCTTTTAAGGATTTTATCCTTAATTTTTAGAGTAGTCGTTGCCATAAATTTAGACCTTAGATATCTAACTCTAATTGCATAAGATCATATTTAAGGAAGCTCTTCTTTTATCCGAGGGGGCTCTTCTCCTTGGAAGGGGATTATTGAGAATGACGTGATTATAATTTTTTTATACTATTAGGGTAAGAATTTTTTTCTTAGGGATTAATGTTAAGTTTAAAAACCTAGTCTTGTTTTTTTGTGATTTGAGAGGGAAGGGTTTGATATGTTTGTCTTCAAGATGAGCTATGTGCTTCCCGTTGATTCAATAAATATTAATTCAATTTAGGTGGTCCCTTCAAATCCAATAGATGAAGTAGATAATAGATATTGGGTACATTCTTTTGGTTTGTTGATTGATGTTCCATTTCATGATTTATCATTTAATAGCTTTTGGTCTTTGTTTATTGGAGTTATGGGACATTGTTTGTTAGGCAACTAATCCTTGGGT
The DNA here is from genome assembly GCA_034641835.2 of Pinus albicaulis. Lineage (NCBI taxonomy): Eukaryota > Viridiplantae > Streptophyta > Pinopsida > Pinales > Pinaceae > Pinus > Pinus albicaulis. The sequence goes on from CM076578.1 coordinate 68,213,046, forward strand.
TAGTTTGTGTTAGGTAATCGGTTAATAGAGTCCAAGAACCCTGGGGAACTTATTCAAAATTTTCTTGATGTATTTATATGTGTACACATTGTACATCATTCCTTGAGACATTCATTAATATATTGTTGAAGTTTGTTTCCAGTTTGTGTGTTGTGTGTCTTACAGAGGGATTTGTTGGTGCGTGGTCTGCTACAGGTTCAAGTTCGAGATGTCAAGCGAGCCTGAGTCAGTGATCTACATCCTAAGCTACAATCTCAGTTCATTGAGTTGTTTCTGAGCGAGCACTTCCAAATTTGGAATTGTTCGAGGAATTGCTGTGATAGTTCCGGAGTTTGTGATCATCTTAAAACCACATTTTTTGTTCTGAGAATTGCTATGTAGGTTCCAGAATTAGTGTTGGTTGAGACATTGAGTTATCCCATTTTTCGGTTTGTGGTCATCCTTGAAAACCATTTCCGAGAGACATTGAACTCTTGGCTGAGATGCATTTCTGCATTCTGAGCTCTCATTCTTGGACTTTGGTATATCCCTTCGGATTAAGGGGGGAATGTTAGGCAACTAATCCTTGGGTTTTTTTGTGTTAAGTAATCGGTTATTAGAGTCAAAGAACCCTGGGGAACTGATTCAACAGTTTCTTGATGTAGTTATATCTGTACACATTTTACATCATTCCTTGAGACATTCATTAATATATTGTTGAAGTTTGTTTCCAATTTGTGTGTTGTGTGTCTTACATTGTTTAGTGTGAGTGAGTGAAGCCCTACATAGCCATTTGAGTTTGATTCATGTTTGATTACAAACTAACATGGTAAAATCTTGGCCAAATAAAAGCTATGTTAATTTTGTGAGTCATGTGTTCCCCTCTTATACCTATGTTTTATCTTTCCTTGTATTCCTACTTCTCCCCTTCTCAACTTTGTTTTCAAGACTAAGTTAATTTTTAGAAATGCATACTATGACGATATATATTACCTATACATCTGTTACTCCACATTCAATTTGTTTTAGATCCCCATAACTTTGCTTCTTCTCTCCACTCAACATTCCTCACGAGTCACATATCCCCAATATGTTGCATCAATATCTCATCAACATGTCCATTTCTCTACATACTATTTTCTCTCTACAATTCCATACATTTATGTTTCATTTTCTTTTCCTCTTTGCATTACATTTTCTTTACATTTACCAAGCCTCCACACTTTATACACTCCATTCTATTCTCCCTCTACATTGATTTTCACCATATCCCTACATTTCTTATAGGAGTTGTTTACATCCATTCACACTTGTTCCTTGCTCTTCATTTTTAATAAAAAAACATAAATGAGAGATCTATGACTAAGCCATGCAACCCTAGATGTGGATATAAAAATACCAACCAAATGGACATAGATGATGTGGTAAGGTGCTCATATATGGATATGCTAATGTAGAACCAAATTTTATGCATGGAAAACAAGAGATAAGGATAACTTAACTTGGCTTATTACTTGAATACATCAAGAGAACATTTTGTAATATAAACACCTAAGAGTTGTTTTGTACTATCAATATGGTATAAATCATCCAAGGGTAGATGTGATGGATGTGGTTGATTAGGAATTCACTAGATGATAGTTATAACATGAAATTCATTTAGCCATAACTATGATTACAAGAGACCATTTTTAGTAAGTAAGGATTAGACTATGGGAAAGGCTAGGAGATGCGTAATTTGATCAAGGTTGATAATTGTTAGTTAGTAGACTAATTAAAGAAGTGCTAAGGAAGTGCATATGCATTTAATGTAGATAGTGTAGCCAACTATGAGATTGCATGGTATCCAAAATTTAAAAAAATAAAGGAGAATCATTGTATGGTCAACAATAATGAGAAGGTGTTCAGTAATGTACATATAGAGGATAATATAGAGTACCTAGGGAGGTACCTAAGCGGGATGATTAAAATTTTGTGTCCATATTAATAGAATACATCCACCTAGTATTTAGTGGGTAATAAACAGGCCTACTAGGTAATTAGAGGAAATACTACAAGAGGAGTAGTTTCCATAGACCCAAAGATATACTCATGGGAAAGTATATATACATATGAATATTAATGCATTCGATATGTCTAGAATTGCATTGTAACAAGCATGGCTTGTGGAGTGATTCTATCCATAAGGACTAATTGGTGGTGTTACCTTACCTTAAGGGTTTTCTTTATATTCTTATGTTGTCCAATATGTGGATATATTTTTTTATTCTAAAGTTGAGGGTTACAATTCATCTTTTATTTATGAATGATCGCTTGGTGTAATCCTAAGTTTTGTAGCTTCCACACACAAACTAAAGAACTAGAACTATTGATATAGAGCGCACGACTCTTGTCATTTGTCTTTGGTTGTTGTTCTAAATTAATTCAATTAACTATATTTCAAATTAAAAACAGAGAGTTATGTAGAACCAACCATGAAAATTCAAATATATGTATTAATTTAAAAGTTGTTGTTACATATAATAACTTGGGTCTAAGAATGAGACCCTTAGAGTGCTTACAATTCCTATGTTGTAGCACAATAATACCCCATAGTAGCCAAAAACATATTCTCCCGACTGTGTAGCAACCAAAAGCCCCTTTTCTCCTTTTTTCTTGTAATTTATTACCCACGCTACCGACCTCTTCACGTTCCAGAACCGAAACAATGTGATTTCTCATGCTACCAACATCTTTTCGTTCCAGAACTGAAATGATTCGTTTCCCCAAAGTTATGTGGAAAAATTAAAAATTTGTGACTTACAGCCCATTTTCGTAGCACGTCTGACAACAATTTTACACAACAAATTCCTATAACACATCTGATAGAGGTTGTAACTTTTATGTAGCAACAACTTCCAGTTTGGGTGCATTAGCAACTCCACACAACAAGAGTATCAACAACGAGATCCTAGGAGTGTTAAAAACTCAAAAGTAATCGACGCTTTTATAAAATACAACTACAGGAGTAGCATATACTATTGACTGGGTGTATCAACAGCTAACATAATCAGAGTGTCATCAACTCAAAATAAACAGGGGTTGCAACACTTATTTTCCTACATTACAAAGTCAAACAAAAACTAGTTTTTATGGGGATTTTCCGAGGCCAAGGATGCTCCTGCATCATCACTATAGATACTAGTTTTAATGACGACAAATTTTCCTATTTATTAAGTGAACTTGTAAATGAAAATTAACATTGATTATTGCAAATGAGCTAGTGGATCAATGTATTATGTTTTGATTGAGAGTAAAATAGAGATTTAATGTTATAAATATCATTTATGGCTTTGTTCCTAATGAGTTATTCTACTTAATATTATTTTAATGAAAATTAGCTATTCGATATAGTCAAATATGATTACTATTGCATCCTTTATTTAATACTGAAAGAGCATAAGAAAGTGGTTAGAACCTTGGTGTTTAATTCCCCATGTACCAAAATTGTTGTGGAATGATAATGGATATTTAGAGGTGATTTATTATGTCTTGATTTCCTTTATCTTATCTTTTGTATTAATTATATAAGTTAATATTGCATCGTTATACTATAGTAAGTTGATATTTGATGTGCAGTTATCGTGGGTGTTTCCTCCTTGAAATGTATGACAAGTATATGGAATAAAGTTATGGTTGTATTCATTAAAGGTATGACAAGTATATGGAATAAAGTTATGACTGTATTCATTAGAGGTTTATTCTATCAAAGGCTTCATTGAATTTTGATATTAGCTAAACTATTAAATACTTGTAACAATAAGCTAATTAAAATTCTGATTTTATCTTTGTTTTTTCCTCAAATGTCGCAAATGAGTTTAAGGTATGGTTTTTCTTGTTTCAGGGTTTAATTTCCAAGTGTTAACATATAAACTAGTTTTTAGCTAATTGTATGAGACTTATCCAATGTGGGATACCCAAATAAATTATTCATTACGACTTCAAACCTTCCTTCTTTCTTCATTGTCTCTGTAACCCATATAGTAAAGACTAGTCATAATAATTTTTTCTTTAACAACAAGTGTTGATAATCTCTAAAGTGAATATGTGATGCATATTTTAAATTTGTATGTTTTCTTAAAAATTGAAAAATCTTTCATTGTTGTTAGAGAAAAATACTTCGTCAAAATTTAGTATGTAAATAAGATTATAATAATAAAAAAACACATAAAAAATAAAACTTTAACATGAAATAATTTAAAATCAAATAACTACATTTTTCCAAGTAAAAAAACACAAAAATAAATATTAATTATCAAATATACCATCAATGCCACATCCTTAAATCAAGAACACCCCACTAACATTAATTGACATCACTTCCCTGAGTTAACCATATAAGTTAGGTTGATTTTCAAAATTTAATTTTCTTTTTTAAATGCACATTTAAATGTAGGCAAGATAATAGCTTTCACTTTAAAATGTGAACCTTCCTCGATTTGAACCTTTCTCAACTTTACTAAGTAATTAATTTTCCGTTATCCTTGACTTGTTAAGTAAAAGAAAAAGTGATTAAAGTTCATTTTTTTGACTTAAACATGGCAATGTAAAGGGATACAATTCAAATCAAAATTCAGGGAGGAAGCATAAGTGATTGAGGGGCTCTTTGTAGCATCATTTGAAGACATGATGAACCGTATTATATCACATCAAGATATGAATAAAGTCACCTAATTTTGGGTTACTAGGGTTAAAGTCATTAAAGTTTAAATAAAGAAGAAATCAGGAGTAGGTTTGGCCTTTGTAGTGTTGTTTCAAAGCATCACGACCCCTCTCACATCAAATCAATATATGATAAAAATCATCTAATTTTAATGATATCACATCAAAATATGATCAAAGTCATTTAGATTTAAGCTACTAGAAGATTATTAATGAAAATTTGGTGGGGACTATTAATGAAAATTTTGTGGATTTTTGTGGGAGATTTAACCATCAAATAAATGTGTATCAATTTTTTTATATATTCATTTAATATTTATTACATCTTAAGTGCATGGTTCCTACCAAACTTTTAAACTTACCAATCAAATTTTGTTGAATATTCAAAAGTAGCACTGATTTCCAAAGTATTATTAATGATGAAAAGCCTTATCCGGCCCCGCAAAAAAGATTAAATGCTGGGAAAGATTAAAAAGGAAAAAAGTATATATCACGTATGACTATTTCCTATACAATATTATAAAAAGGGAAATAGATCATAAATGTATTAAATGTTGAAAAAGATAAAAAGAGTTCTAAGTATATTTTTCGTAAATATATTAAAGGCTGAAAAAATAAAAATATTTTTTTGGTAATGAGGTTGAATTTGTTTATGTTATAGAAGAATGATTTTATTCAAAAATGTGTGAAATTGAGTTGAGCTTGGATGTTTTTTTTTTGTATAATTTAATTTCTTCAAGGGTGGCTTTTCATGAGGTTTGAACTTGTGTATGTGTATAGGAGTACAAAAAGGGAGCGTACCTTTTAGTTGAGCTTGGATGCCTTTCTCATGAGGTTTGAACTTGAGATCTAGTGGGAACTAAACCCCATGCAAGCTAACTAGTTTATATCTCATGAATGTTTTGTAAATGTATTTTAATATAAAAAAAAAAATTCTTACAATATATCAAAGATTTTTTTTTTCAAAACCATTAAAAATGTTATTTGATAAAATACTTTTCAAAATGTTGACAAGGATTAAATTTTTAAGTTGTAAATTATTATTATTATTATTATTAAAAACATCAACAACTGGGATAGGTTTGCACTTGCCTGACATGGTACGATTTCAACTGTGACCACTCTACCTCCAGGTGTAACCATCCTACCTCCGTAAACAACATACGGGCTAGGTAGTCTAGAGGATTGAATGTGCATCTTTCATCACTCACATAAAATTACATAAAACAAGCTTGCCAAGTGAGTTACCCGTGAGGACAAGTTGTAAATTAATTATGATTATTATTTGAAATTCATTTAACTCAGTAAAACTTAAAACACATACACACACATATTCTATGTAATAAAAGTTTTACCTTCAAATTTATAAGTAAAGATAAGTTACTCTAAAGAGCTTAAAGCTATACAATAAGATGGCTCGAAATCAACATGTCCATTATAACCATTGAATTTAGTGGGGTGATGCCGGAGCATCACCCTAGGAAGAACTCATTTTATTTAAGATGCTAAGGGGGTCATGTAAATTTTAGATGGAGGTCTTATTTTCCTCAATTTTACTTATATAAAACTAGAATTAGGAAGTTTCTTGTAGAGAAGTGTCATGATTCTGTAGGAATTTGAACCATTAGGTTGTTAGGATATTTTGAGGAGTAAATATTTGGGCCAAGTGGGCCTTTGTAAATATTGACAAATTTCATCTTAGGTAGTAGGCAATTTTGGGAGAGATGTCCAATTACTCTTTGACTATGACGATATGTCTTTATGTTCATAGAATTACATGTGTATGCGTATAGGAGTATGAAAAGAGGGGGTACATTAAAAGAAAGAGGAGCTCTAGGAGTGAGCCATTGTATTTTCCTCTATAAATGCTTTCTTCAAAATTAATAGAATCAACATGAATATTCTATGTTTTTTCTCTATCTATATATGCATTGTATCTTGTTAGTAGGGGGTGAGAGCAGCCAACAATGAAAACACCCTTCAGATGTGTTTTTAAATCCTAAGTTGTGTCCTGGAAATTAGATTGGTGTTTTATCTTGTTCACAATATTTGCAAGCAAGTCCAACAAGATTGGGAGAATAAACAAGTGTATTTTAGTCAAAGGAACTGTTAGCCCCCTATATATTTGGGCCAAGTGGGCCTTTGTAAATATTGACAAATTTCATCTTAGGTAGTAGGCAATTTTGGGAGAGATGTCCAATTACTCTTTGACTATGACGATATGTCTTTATGTTCATAGAATTACATGTGTATGCGTATAGGAGTATGAAAAGAGGGGGTACATTAAAATAAAGAGGAGCTCTAGGAGTGAGCCATCGTATTTTCCTCTATAAATGCTTTCTTCAAAATTAATAGAATCAACATGAATATTCTATGTTTTTTCTCTATCTATATATGCATTGTATCTTGTTAGTAGGGGGTGAGAGCAGCCAACAATGAAAACACCCTTCGGATGTGTTTTTAAATCCTAAGCTGTGTCCTGGAAATTAGATTGGTGTTTTATCTTGTTCACAATATTTGCAAGCAAGTCCAACAAGATTGGGAGAATAAACAAGTGTATTTTAGTCAAAGGAACTGTTAGCCCCCTATAAATTCCTTAACAAGCAAGCAAGAGGCTAATTTGTTTTATGAGCCTTCAAGGAATGCATTTCTCTTGAAAACACATCATCCTTGAAGCCTCTTCATGTTCCTTGCCCTTTGATTGTTTCCCTCTGCTGTTCTTGAGTAAATAAGCCTTACCGATGATGAAAATTGTGCTCCAAAAGGCCTTTATTTGCCCTTGTATCCCTGCAGAATATCCCATTTTAACCCTTTTTCCCTTTGTCAAAGTTCCCCTTGTACCCTCTAAATCCTCCCAAAATCCCCTTTAAATCCTACATTCACCCCTTGTTTGGTCTATTTCCCCTTTCTCCCTCTATCGTTACCCTTTTTCTCGACCTCGAAATGCACTAAAAATGGGAAAAACCCACATTTTAACTTATATAGGGCCTTGCCCCTTTTCCGCCAGCCCTTTAAACCACTTCCCCACGTAACCAAGCGCCAGAACCAGGCGCAGAGACTCAAAGCGCTAATCGCAATCGCAACTTTCGGGCGAGCGCAAATTTTTGTTAAACGAAAAACTCCGATGCGATTGAGTTTTGGTCTATAAGGCCTCCGCCGTGATCTCCACCGTTGATCTATCACTTAGAACGGACGGCCCGGTGCTAATTGCACTCCCGCTTCCAATCGCAATCGAAACTTTCACCGTGCCACTCCTTGTTTCCCCCCGATTGTGATTCCCCGATCAAATCACAACTGTCCATCCATTCCAAGATCCAACGGTCCAGATTTGTTCCGCTCGCCTCCCGTCACTCCTTTCTGTTCCCCGCCGATTCAATCTCCACTGTTGATCTAGACCCAGATCTGACGGCTGGCGCTCAATCGCTCCCCATCGCAATCGCAAGGTCTCAATTCGCCTCCCGACTGCAATCTTCGATTGCGATCCGCCGATCCCATCCTAGCCATTGATTCCCCTATTTATTCGATGACTGGTGCTCTCCCGCTCCAATCACAATCGCATTTTTCAATTGCTGCCACCTTCCGCCCTTTGCGATTGCGATTTTCCCGATCCAATCTCGACCGCCTGTTAGTCCAAGATCCAACGGCCATAAACCAATCGCACCATCGTTCAATCGGACTGTCAACCCTCCCATTCCTCCCCTCCGATTGGATCGTAGCCGTCGATCTCCTCCTGAGATCCGAAGGTCCTAAATGAATCGCCCTCCACCCATGCTGGGTCCCACCACACACGATCATTTTCATTTCATTTTCGTTCATTTCTTTGCATTTCCGCCTATTTCCAAACTCTCGTAATTTGCATTAAAGTTTAATGTTTCGCATTCATTTCTATGCATTCCACCCAACTTCATAAACCATCCCACTGTTTAATCTCCGCCGTCGATCTCTGCCACCAGACCATGATCGAACGGCCCACGAGCATTTCCCCAATGAAAACCTATTAGTCGCAGTTCACACCATATCGCTGCATTGATTCACCATTGTTCCATCTAAAACCACCGTTCTTACCACCGCCGCGCTATCATTCTCCCTGCCCTCCGTAGCCATCCTCCCTATGCATGGATTTCATAACAGAGTTGCGTGTTTTTGCAGGGTACGAGCGGCAGAAAACCGCCATGATTCAAAATCTCTGTACAGTTACAGAGAAACAGGAAAGGACCATTTTCAAGAGCCGAACTCATGAAGAAGGTTCTGAGAAGACGTATGACAGGGCTCGAATTAAAGAAACAGAGTTTAAACTCTGTAAAATATTCCCCAGAGCCATTAAAGTATAGATTTCGCAACCAGAGGCAAACGTGGAAGCGACAAAGAGCATCAGGGGGAAAAATAGAGTGTTTAAGGTCTGTAATAGAAGATTTTGAGCCTTAATCCAAGTATTTCAAGGCAAGGTACCAGATCAAAGACCCCTTGGACCTCTCAAAGGCCCAGCGCACTGAAGACAATACTATCAGGGTAGCTACATCAGCAGAACGTACCTACCTGTGAAAGGACAAAGTGCCCATATTGTTCCCTTATTTACCATGTTCCTTAGAAGATTTCCACCTTGACGGAACAGTCCTACACTACCGGAGCATTTGTTATGCAGCATGGCAGACCTCAAAGTCATTTATCTACCTTTTTGTTTATTCACCAGAGTACTACAGAGTACTGCAGCCAAAGTACATCAGGGGCATACCTGGAGTAAGTGGAAGCCTGATGAAGACCACCATTTCATCCAACTTAGGAGTACCAGGGATAAATGCACAGGATTTAAACAGAATGGGTTTCGACCCTCTTTCCTTTCGAAGTTTTAATGCTTCATTTAGTGTTTCACCTACCTCCTCTACTCTCTTCAGCTATAAAATTCAGGAACAAACTCATTGTAAGGGGTTGATCAGTTATCAGAGAATTGCAAGCTATTTCTTTTGAGACACAGCCTCTGTGTAAAGTTGTAAGATAGGCCGTGGAAGATTTTTTTAGACTGAATATCAAGCTATTGGTAATGTTGTACCTGACTGGTGTTGTTTTTTAATATGACAAGCACATTTCTTTGGATCCTGATCTAAAGCTGCGGTGATGTTTTTCTGTCTCTATGTTTTATTTCATTTCATTTCATTTCTACTGGCTTGCATCAGAAATAATGTAGCAACAAGGTGAAAGTCAGCCCTGAGGAGAGATGGTCAATCACAAATTTTCTCTAGTCGCATTCCCCTTCATTTCTCCCACGTGGTCCTTTACCCTCTCTGCTATTTATTATGTCTCTTGTTTTATATTACTCCGCGCTTTGGAAACAAACCTTATGAATAATAAACTTTGTAATAACCCGTGGCTTTGACTGTTTATTTTATTCTCGGCTTACATACATATATATTTCCAACTTTATAACCAAAGTTATAACTCCACGCCCTTATATATACTCCGACCCATTACAACAAATAATTGAACCTTCGGCTTTCTATTTATAACCCTATACTTTGGACAACTTTATAACAAAACTTTCGCACCGGGCCCACCTATGTATGTGTGTCAATAACCAATCAAATACGTGCATCGTACCCTTTTTAACCTCCGCGCACGTTTGTTAAAATTCGCGCATCTCCGTTCAATGATCACCGTCTGATGCTCCCGCGCCAGATCGACGGTTCTCGTGCATTCCGCTCGGCGTCCTGGTACGAGGGATAATGCGCGAAATCGCAAGTTAACGGGCGGTATTGAAACCGTTCCAATGCCACGTGTTGATTCCTGTATGGAATCGCTCCGTTTCGGAAAATACCACTTACACCGCAAAAGTGGTGCGGGAAAAACCGGAACCCGCTTGTGGTTTCGCTACAGTAACTGACTATGGTTCTTGTCGGGTTAGTCTCCTTCGTATGTCTTAACTCTGGGTTCGACTCGGTTAAGAATTCTAATTAACAATAATCAAAGGCGACTTTATTTTTTATATCGGGATTCCGCTACTATTAAACAATTGGAATGACCACGGTTCCAAGGCTTTTCTCCTTGAGTAAATTGAGGTAACCATAGACTGGGGCATGCAGAATCTATACCAAGGTCTGTTCCGTAATTACAATTGCACAGAGTTTTATCACTTCGCAATTAACAACCTCTTAACAATTTATGATTCGACACGATTATGAGGAAATGCACACAGAAAACGTTTAATTGGAGGCAACGCTGAATACACAGTTGGATTACAGAAAATCCTCTACTCTTTTCTCTTCTCCCCCCCCCCTCATACATCTGAAGAATACAATTATATACATAAACCTATGACTCTTCGGTTCCTCTATGAGGACCGTTCAGAAACCAAAAGCCTAATTACAATTTATTCCATAACTGAACTGACAGCTAGACAAACTGAGCTATTCGACTTCCTCTGACTCTAATTAATCTAAATAATTACAATCAGCTAAGGTATTGACACCTAACTGTAATAATTCGAATGTTTCCAAACCCTCCTAGCCACAACATGTGGAAAAAACTTCCTTCATTGCTGGCCAGTGTCTAATGCCCCTGCATCAGACTCCTGAGGGCAATTTTCTTCATGGGCTCCTGTCCATGAGCTCTTCCACTGGTCTGCCTATCTTCTGCAACATTCCTTTAGTCATCCAAGTGGCATCTTCCTCTGGCTTTTCCTTCCATTTTATCAAGTACTAAAAGTACTCTTGTCCTCTGGTTCTTCTGAACACTCTCTTGTCCAATATCTTTTCTGGTTGCAAAGGCTGTGCTGGAGGTAGCTGTTCCTTCCACTCAATCTGTCCCTTGTTTGGTGATCCTTCTTCTGCACCATTATCTTCATACTTGTACAAATCTGCAACATTAAAAATGGGAGATATTCCAACATCAGGTGGCAATTCAATCTCATAAGCATTTGCAGAAAACTTTCTAAGTATCTTGCATGGCCCAATCTTTTTGAACTTCAATTTATTATACTACTTCTTTGGGAACCTCTCCTTTCTCAAGTGTGCCAAAACCAAGTCTCCTACTTCAAAATGAACTTCTTTTCTGCTCAAGTCTGCTCTATTTTTGTATTTGATGCTGCTGCCTTGTAGTTTTTGTTTCACTTGTTCATGTATGGCCTGGATCTCTGAAGCAAATTCCTCACCATCTGCACTCCTTAACTCTGCTATTCCCATATTTCTCAACTCTGATATTCCTCTGGGGTGCATTCCATAAACAATATGAAATGGGCTCTGCCCTGTGCTTCTTTTTGGTGAATCATTATATGCATATTCTGCCTGGGGAAAAATATGATCCCACTGCTTGGGATGCTCTCCTGCAAGACTTCTCAACAAATTTCCCAGACTCCTATTCACTACCTCAGTTTGTCCAACAGTCTGAGGATGATAAGCTGAGCTGAAACTTAGTTGAGTACCAAGTTTCTTCCACAATGTCCTCCAAAAGTGACCCACAAATCTGGTGTCTCTGTCTAAAACAATAGTCTTGGGTAACCCATGCAATCTAACAACTTCTTTGAAGAACAAGTTGGCAACATGGGTGGCATCACTAGTTTTATAACATGGAATAAAATGTGCCATTTTGGAGAATCTATCCACCACAACAAAGACTGTATCATTCCCTCTCTGAGTCTTGGGCAACCCTAGAACAAAATCCATACTCACCATGTCCCAAGGCCTGTCTGGAATAGGTAAGGGAGTGTACAATCCTGCGTTCTGGCTCCTTCCTTTGGCATATTGACAAATCTTGCAATTCTTCACAAAATTGTCCACTTCTGTTCTCATTTTGGGCCAGAAATAAAAGTGACTCAGCTGCTCATAAGTCTTATCAATACCAAAGTGTCCAGCAAGTCCACCACTATGCTTTTCTTTCATCAAATTTTCTCTCATGGAACATTTTGGTATACACAGTTGGTTCTTTCTGAATAACAAGTCTTCCTGCAGAAAAAAATCTAGCCACTGACTTCTATCTATTAGAACAGGGTTACTACATGCTTCAAATGCTTCTTTAAAATCAGGATCTGTTTTATACAATTCTTTGAGAAAATCGAATCCTGCAACTTCAAAATTAGTCTTTTGAACAAGCAAATGTCTCCTACTCAAAGCATCAGCTACTTTATTTGCTTGGCCACTTATATGTCTCAAAACAAAATTAAAACTTTGGAGATACTCAACCCATTTAGCATGCTTATGTTTCAACTGGGGCTGCTGTACAATATACTGCAAAGCGTGATTATCAGAATACAATACAAATTCTCTGGACATCAAATAGTGCCTCCACTTCTTCAATGCTTGAACAATTGCATAGAATTCCTTCTCATAAGAGGAATAATTTATCCTGGTGTCATTCAGATTTTCACTGAAATAGGCTACATGCCTATCATCCTGACTCAAAACAACTCCAATGGCCTCCCCACTGGCATCACATTTCACTTGAAATGGTTTGGTGAAATCAGGCAGAATTAAAACAGGCTTCTCTGTTATCTTTTGCTTTAAAACTTTAAAATTTCTTTCTGCTTCAGCAGTCCACTTAAATGGTTGTTTGGTTTTCTTTATTGTCTCGATTATGGGTGCATTAATCTTACTGAAGTTCCTTATAAACTTTCTGTAAAAACTAGCAAGTCCATGGAAACTTCTTACCTCAAAAACATTTCTGGGTGAAGGCCACTCTACAATTGCCTTAACCTTTTCTGGGTCCATCTTCAATCCCTCTGCAGAAACAACAAAACCCAAATACACCAACTCTTCTTTCATGAATGAGCATTTCTTCAAATTTATCAGCAATTTCTCTTGGGGCAGCTTCTTCAAGACATGATTAAGATGCCTTAAATGTTCTTCCTTAGTTCTGTTGAAGACTAATATATCATCTAGGTATACTATCACAAATTTACCAATGAATTCCTTCAATACTTCATTCATAAGTCTCATAAAAGTACTAGGTGCATTTGAAAACCCAAAAGGCATTACCATCCATTCATATAGTCCTTCATTTGTTTTAAAGGCAGTTTTCCACTCATCACCCTCTCTTATTCTAATCTGATGGTATCCACTCTTCAAATCTATCTTTGAGAAATATTTAGCACCACTCAAACAATCCATTAAATCTTCAATTCTGGGCAAAGGAAATATGTACCTGATTGTGATCTTATTGATTGCTCTGGAATCAGTACACATCCTCCAGCCTCCATCTTTCTTTGGGCTCAAAAATGCTCGTACTGCACATGGACTCATAATTTCTCTGATCAGTCCTTTGTCCACCAACTCCTGTACTTGTCTCCTGATTTCTTAATTTTCTTTGGGAGTCACTCTGTAGGCTGCCTTGTTTGGCAGATTTGAACCAGGGATAAAATCTATCTGATGGCTGATATTTCTCACAGGTGGCAGCTCATCAGGTTAATCATCCACAACAATGTCACAATACTCATCTAACATTTCTTGGATTTCTACTGGAAAATCAGAAATCTTTGTAGAAGTAAGAACTACTTTAGGTTTGCAAACTAAAGCAAAGCTTGCCTCTTCTTCTTCTATCTGCTACAGATATTCCTTCCTGCTCAGCAACAAGGTCTTTGGATCAATCACTCTGTTGGATGGCTCTCCTTCTTCCATTGGTATCAATGTATGATGTACCCCATCTTTGAAGAACTTGTAGGTGTTCTTCTTGCCATCATGCACTGCTGCTCTGTCAAACTGCCAAGGTCTACCCAACAGGATATGACACACATCCATGGGCATTACATCACACAAAACTTTGTCCTTGTACTTGCCCATTTGCAGCTCTATTTCACACTGTTCTTTTACAACCAGCTGGTGCCCTTTATGCAGCCAGGACACCCTGTAGGGAGTTGGATGCTCCCTTGTCTTTAGCTTCAACTTTTCTATTACCTCGGTGGAAACCAGATTGTCTGTGCTGCCACTATCAATGACTAGCTGGCAGCATTTCCCTTGGACTTTGCAGATGCTCCTAAACAAATTCTTCCTTTGTGCAGGCTCAATGACTTCTTTAGCTTGCTTTAGCAGGACCTTATTTACCACCAAGGACTCTCCCCTCTATGGAAGAACTTCTTCTTCAATTTCTGCCTCTTCTCCAACCTGGGCAACAACAACATTCCTTGGACCAGCACCCACATTCTCTAGGCATTCATAGTGCTTGTGTCCCACTTGCTGACATCTATAACACCTCAATTCTCTGCCTCCGCCTCTGTCTCTGCCTCCTCTTCCCCTTCCTCTGTAAGAATATTTTCTGCCCCTTGCATCATCTTCTGTAGATGCATTTTGAGGTGAGCTATTGTCAGCTCCATTCCTGGGTGTAGGATTTCCTCTACCACCCTGACTTCCCTTCCCACGGAAAGTACCTCTCTTCTTGGCAAACTGTTTTCTCAGGAGTTTCTCCTCTGCTTTCAAGGCCATCTGATAGGCCTCTTCCATTGTCTTAGGAGACAGAAGACCAATCTCATCTTGGATCTCTAGCTTGAGACCATTCACATATCTGGCAGTCTTCTTTGGTGTATCTTGGAATTGCCCAGCTCTTATGCTCACTCTGTAGAATTCCTCTGTGTACTCTTTTACTGTCAGCAACCTCTGTCTCATGTTCTGCATTTGTTTATACAATGTCAGTTGGTAATCACTAGGTAAGAATTTGCCTTTTAATTTAGCCATCATTCTGGTCCAGCTCTTGATAGGTTGCTTACCAACTCTCCTCCTTTCTGCCTGCACTCCATCCCACCAAAGTGCAGCATGTCCTTTCAGCTTTGTAACTGCAAACTTGAACTTTTTATCTTCACTTATTTCTTCATAATCTAAGCACTTGTTCAGTTCATTTATCCAGTCTACCAACTCTTCTGGATTTAGTGCCCCTACATAGCTCGACACTTCGATTCTGGGCTTAACTACAGATCCTAGAACAGTCCTAAGGAGCCTCATGTCAAGAGGAATTTCAACATTCTCTTCTGCTTCTTCTGTCTCAGGTTCGCTGATGTCTTCAGGATCTCTGGGCTGTCTGCGTTCCATGGCATCTATTCTGGCCTCGACCCTCTGCAGCATTCCCAACACCTCTGCGTTGGCTACAGGTCTCCTTCTGCCAGCACCTCTTCCAACTCGGACTGCCATGTCAGCAAAAAAACTCCACAACACGCTCTGATACCACAAATAATGCAGCAACAAGGTGAAAGTCAGCCCTGAGGAGAGATGGTCAATCACAAATTTGCTCTAGTCGCATTCCCCTTCATTTCTCCCACGTGGTCCTTTACCCTCTCTGCTATTTATTATGTCTCTCGTTTTATATTACTCCGCGCTTTGGAAACAAACCTTATGAATAATAAACTTTGTAATAACCCGTGGCTTTGACTGTTTATTTTATTCTCGGCTTACATACATATATATTTCCAACTTTATAACCAAAGTTATAACTCCACGCCCTTATATATACTCCGACCCATTACAACAAATAATTGAACCTTCGGCTTTCTATTTATAACCCTATACTTTGGACAACTCTATAAAAAAACTTTCGCGTCGGGCCCACCTATGTATGTGTGTCAATAACCAATCAAATACGTGCACCGTACCCTTTTTAACCTCCACGCACGTTTGTTAAAATTCGTGCATCTCCGTTCAATGATCACCGTCTGATGCTCCCGCGCCAGATCGATGGTTCTCGTGCATTCCGCTCGGTGTCCTGGTATGAGGGATAATGCGCGAAATTGCAAGTTAATGGGCGGTATTGAAACAGTTCCAATGCCACGTGTCGATTCCTGTATGGAATCGCTCCGTTTCGGAAAATACCACTTACACCGCAAAAGTGGTGCGGGAAAAACCGGAACCCGCTTGTGGTTTCACTACAGTAACTGACTATGGTTCTCGTCGGGTTAGTCTCCTTCGTATGTCTTAACTCCGGGTTCGACTCGGTTAAGAATTCTAATTAACAATAATCAAAGGCGACTTTCTTTGTTATATTGGGATTCCGTTACTATTAAACAATTGGAATGACCACGGTTCCAAGGCTTTTCTCCTTGAGTAAATTGAGGTAACCATAGACTGGGGCATGCAGAATCTATACCAAGGTCTATTCCGTAATTACAATTGCACAGAGTTTTATCACTTCGCAATTAACAACCTCTTAACAATTTATGATTCGACACGATTCTGAGGAAATGCACACAAAAAACATTTAATTGGAGGCAATGCTGAATACACAGTTGGATTACAGAAAATCCTCTGCTCTTTTCTCTTCTCCCCCCCAATCATACATCCGAAGAATACAAGTATATACATAAACCTATGACTCTTCGGTTCCTCTATGAGGACCGTTTGGAAACCAAAAGCCTAATTACAATTTATTCCATAACTGAACTGACAGCTAGACAAACTGAGCTATTCGACTTCCTCTGACTCTAATTAATCTAAATAATTACAATCAGCTAAGGTATTGACATCTAGCTGTAATAATTTGAATGTTTCCAAACCCTCCTAGCCACAACACGTGGACAAAACTTCCTTCATTGCTGGCCAGTGTCTAATGCCCCTGCATCAAGAAATCTGACATAGTATTTACCCTTGTTAGGTACCCTATGTTTCTGCTCTCCTTGCCTTTAATTTTTTCTACTAAATGTGTTATCTAAGAGTTGATTTCAGTTAATTTAACTAGTGTAGTGGATGTCATTTCCTACTAGCTGATGTATGAATTAAATGAATCTGATCTTAGATGTTCTTGTTAGGATTTAATTGAATGAATTGGGAACACTGGGAGGTCTAGAACTTTATCTCTATCTCACTAGGATCCTTTTCAATTAATTGAACCTTTCCAAGATCCCTCCAGTTGGAGGCCGAAGCATTGAGAGTTCAAAGTCTCTCTCTAATCTCAGGTCTTTAACTTTGTGCTCTAAATATTTATTGTTTCCTCCTCTTTTACCATTTCATGGCACACTATCATCTTTAAGATCCAATGCTTTAGATAAATAGCCCAACTGAAAGTCTGTATATTAATTAGCAAGCAAATCCTTTCCTGAATCCATTTCCCAATGATCTTGAAAGTTCCCTGGAATTATCTCTCCTTTGCCTAAAAGCCTCTTTGCTTAGCCTTGTCTTAGATTGAGCCCTTCTTTCCTGATTCCAAACAACCAAACAAAAAATCAAACAAACAAACACCGAGCCTTATAACTAGCCTAATATCTTAATCCTTGAACTTCCAAGACATACACCTTTGACAATCATAGAGAGATCCCTCTCTGGACCCAGGAGGGCTAGGTCTTGAGGTCTGAAAGTGGTTTGATGTTGTCTCATCTTTTGGTATTGCCAACCTTGCCAAAACATGGGAACCCCAACATTATGGCGACTCCGTTGGGGAAAAATATGAGAGCCTATAACTGATAACATTTGTCTGTATCCCATTGTTGTCACCAGCATAATGGTGACTCCACTGGGGAATGAGTGCATTTCACCTTAAACATTCTTAGGCACTCAAAAGACCCAAGATCTCTAGTTAGATTGGCATTCACTTGCTGATGGTGGGCAACATCCTGCTTCAAACATTCATATACATCTACCTGGCGACTCCACACTCCATAACTCCCAAAGGACCAAATGATTCCACTGGTAGAAGACTCTGAACTGGTTGAGAAGATGCAGTGACCAGCTTAGCAGAAACATGGATCCAAACATGGACAAGGATACAAAGCTAGATGCTTTGTATGATCAATTATATGAATTAATATAAACGTTTGGTAAAGTGCTAGAGATGTATATGGCTAATATGAATGCAAATGATGGTTATTTAGAACAGCCCATGCCTCTTCTAGAGCAAGAACAAACTCAAGACCTAGATAATGAGCAAGACATGTATGATTCTCAAGAATCTATGGAAGATGAGGAGGAAAGTGATCAGGAACTGCTTGATCGCTTACCTATGTCTTGTGTTACGCAGACTAGAGAATACTAGGACCTAATAGCAAAAGCAAACAGGGAATGTTGCTTTGAGGAAACAAGAGACCACATAGAAGATGCAGAATCTGATGTGGAAGAAGAAACCACTCATGAGCCTTGTAGTCTAACCGAGTATCCTTAGGTTCATGAGGACTGGTTTGAATCAGAGAGAGATCAAGAAACATCAGAAGATCCTCAAGATTCCCCTGCAAGCACAACTGAAGATATTCTAGAAGAGGTTCAAGAAGACATCCTGCCTCCAAATCAGCTAGTACAAGAAACAGAGAGCTGCTACACTTCTGCACAAAGGAATACAAAACAATCTTCTCCTTCGACAGAAGAAGAGATTGATCAGATATTAAATCAACAGTCCACCTCATAAATCTTCTATGGAACACACACTCTTGCCCATTCATCATATGATTTTGATTGTACAAATCCAGAAAGCTCCTTTGCGGGTCAAAGTGAAGAAGAACCTACTAATAATCCGGTATGCTCGGTTGGCCGTATTACTTATATTCACGATTTTCCTATTTCTGATCTATATGATGATGATGTTTTCCAAACATAAGATACTCTTGCAGGGTCATCATTAGTAGATTTATGGGAGGAAAATTATTTCCCTTTACTTCCAGAGAGTAATAAGCCAATGCAGGCTATTTATGATATTGATGGGGAGAGCTATGATAGTATAATAACAGATGAAGATTCCTTGAATATTCATTATGCTTTACCATAGATCATCAGTGAAACTGGAAACCAGCAACCTTCCTTTTCAGAAGATGAGGAGGTAAGAAAAGAAGAAATTCCTGAGTAGATTGAAATTAAGGGGCCTTCTCTTGAAAAGGAGGAAGAAATGGAACATACCCCTGCTCAAGAATACATGGATATCTTCACAAAGCTCAGCACATCAGAGCAAAATATATCAGAGCTCCAAGAGGACAACACTGCCATATATGATGAGTCCTCCGGTTCAGGAAATGAAGAAGTTTAGGGAGATTATTTTTCTCAAGAGAGTCTTATTCTTGATCCAGTGGAAGAAGAAGAAATCCTGGTTGAAATCAACTTGCCAAATCTTTACAACCAGGTATCATTTCATGATCCTTATTTTCATTTCCTGCACACATTTGAAGAAGGATCAAGGGTATTTTTGAGCAGCATGTTGCAAACAGAAAGAAATTTTTTCAAAGCTGCTATTATGGAACAAAAAGAGTGGGATCTGCCCTGCCTATCTAGCCTGCTCAAGGAGTTGAGCAAGAAAGACCGATCATGGGATCATTTGACGGACTGGTTACATTGGCAGACATTGTTTGTGAGCTATACTTGTAAATATTTGAAGTAGAGTAGGGTAGGTAGGAAAAGCTCAATAAAGCTCAGTCTGTGAGCATGTAGTTAGTTGTTTTTATTTTCTGCAAAGTCCAAGCAGGCCAGACAGTCTAATCATGGCTTGGTTGTTTTCAATTTTTGTCTTAGAATATAGAGAATAAATCTACTAGACAGTCTAATCCTAGCAGATAGTAGTTTAGGTAGAGAAACTATGAGGTCAACAGTCTAATATGGTCTCATGGAGTGATAAGGGTAGATTTAGAATAGGTTTATTTTATGTTTATAAAATAAATGATGTAAAGGGTCTGCTAGTCCAAATGCACCCTAGAAGAAGAAAAATGATAGGATTGTAGGATGGGTAGGTAGATTGTTTGGGTGATGTTTCTGCTAATTGATGTCTTCACAATTGTGGCAGCTGAAAACTAAAGGAGAAAGGTGGCTCAAGCAGTAGGCATCTGGCCTACTCCAAAGATCATTTCTGAATTCTTGACTCCTTCAAGAAGAAGCCATCCCCATGTGGAGCCACTGTTAGCCCCCTATAAATTCCTTGACAAGCAAGCAAGGGGCTAATTTGTTTTATGAGTCTTCAAGGAATGCATTTCTCTTGCAAACACATCATCCTTAAAGCCTCTTCATGTTCCCTGCCCTTTGATTGTTTCCCTCTGTTGTTCTTGAGTAAATAAACCTTACCGATGATGAAAATTGTGCTCCAAAAGGCCTTTATTTGCCCTTGTATCCCTGCAGAATATCCCATTTTAACCCTTTTTCCCTTTGTCAAAGTTCCCCTTGTACCCTCTAAATCCTCCCAAAATCCCCTTTAAATCCTACATTCACCCCTTGTTTGGTCTATTTCCCCTTTTCTCCCTCTATCGTTACCCTTTTTCTCGACCTCGAAATGCACTAAAAATGGGAAAAACCCACTTTTTAACTTATATAGGGCCTAGCCCCTTTTCTGCCAGCCCTTTAAACCACTTCCCCACGTAACCTAGTGCCAGAACCAGACGCAGAGACTCAAAGCGCTAATTGCAATCACAACTTTTGGGCGAGCGCAACTCTTTGTTAAATGAAAAACTCCAATGCGATTGAGTTTTTTTCTATAAGGCCTCCGCTGTGATCTCCACTGTTGATCTATCACTTAGATCGGACGGCCTGGCGCTAATCGCACTCCCGCTTCCGATCGCAATCGGAACCTTCATCGTGCCACTCCTTGTTTCCCCTCGATTGCGATTCCCCGATCAAATCACAGCCGTCCATCCATTCCAAGATCCAATGGTTCAGATTTGTTCCGCTCCCCTCCCGTCGCGGAACCTAAGAGTTGTTTTGTACTATCACTATGGTATAAATCATCCAAGGGTAGATATGATGGATGTGGTTGATTAGGAATTCACTAGATGATAATTATAACATGAAATTCATTTAGCCATAACTATGATTACAAGATACCATTTTTAGTAAGTAAGGATTATACTACGGGAAAGGCTAGGAGATGCGTAATTTGATCAAGGTTGATAATTGTTAGTTAGTAGACTAATTAAAGAAGTGCTAAGGAAGTGCATATGCATTTAACGTAGATAGTGTAGCCAACTATGAGATTGCATGTTATCCAAAATTTTAAAAAATAAAGGAGAATCATTGTATGGTCAACAATAATGAGAAGGTGTTCAGTAATGTACATATAGAGGATAATATAGAGTACCTAGGGAGGTACCTAAGGGGGATGATTAAAATTTTGTGTCCATATTAATAGAATACATCCACCTAGTATTTAGTGGGTTATAAACAGGCCTACTAGGTAATTAGAGGAAATACTACAAGAGGAGTAGTTGCCATAGACCCAAAGATATACTCATGGGAAAGTATATATACATATGAATATTAATGCATTCGATATGTCTAGAATTGCATTGTAACAAGCATGGCTTGTGGAGTGATTCTATCCATAAGGACTAATTGGTGGTGTTACCTTACCTTAAGGGTTTTCTTTATATTCTTATGTTGTCCAATATGTGGATATATTTTTTTATTCTAAAGTTAAGGGTTACAATTCATCTTTTATTTATGAATGATCGCTTGGTGTAATCCTAAGTTTTGTAGCTTCCACACACAAACTAAAGAACTAGAACTATTGATATAGAGTGCACGACTCTTGTCATTTGTCTTTGGTTGTTGTTCTAAATTAATTCAATTAACTATATTTCAAATTAAAAACAGAGAGTTATGTAGAACCAACCATGAAAATTCAAATATATGTATTAATTTAAAAGTTGTTGTTACATATAATAACATGGGTCTAAGAATGAGACCCTTAGAGTGCTTACAATTTCTATGTTGTAGCACAATAATACCCCATAGTAGCCAAAAACATATTCTCCCAACTGTGTAGCAACTAAAAGCCCCTTTTCTCCTTTTTTTTTGTAATTTATTACCCACGCTACCGACCTCTTCATGTTCCAGAACCGAAACAATGTGATTTATCATGCTACCAACATCTTTGCATTCTAGAACTGAAATGATACATTTCCCCAAAGTTATGTGGAAAAATTAAAAAATTGTGACTTACAGCCCATTTCCGTAGCACGTCTGAGAACAATTTTACACAAAAAATTCCTATAACACATCTGATAGAGGTTGTAACTTTTCTGTAGCAACAACTTCCAGTTTGGGTGCATTAACAACTCCACACAACAAGAGTATCAACAATGAGATCCTAGGAGTGTCAAAAACTCAAAAGTAATCAACGCTTTTATAAAATACAACTACATGAGTAGCATATACTATCGACTAGGTGTATCAACAACTAACATAATCGGAGTGTCATCAACTCAAAATACATGGGGGTTGCAACACTTATTTTCCTACATTACGAAGTCAAACAAAAACTAGTTTTTATGGGGATTTTCCGAGGCCAAGGATGCTCCTGCATCATCACTATAGATACTAGTTTTAATGACGACAAATTTTCCTATTTATTAAGTGAATGTGTAAATGAAAATTGACATTGATTATTGCAAACGAGCCAATGGATCAATGTATTATGTTTTGATTGAGAGTAAAATAGAGATTTAATGTTATAAATATCATTTATGACTTTGTTCCTAATGAGTTATTCTACTTAATATTATTTTAATGAAAATGATCTATTCGATATAGTCAAATATGATTACTATTCCATCCTTTATTTAATAGTGAAAGAGCATAAGCAAGTGGTTAGAACCTTGGTGTTTAATTCCCCATGTACCAAAATTGTTGTGGAATGATAATGGATATTTAGAGGTGATTTATTATGTCTTGATTTCCTTTATCTTATATTTTGTATTAATTATATAAGTTAATATTGCATCGTTATACTATAGTAAGTTGATATTTGATGTGCAGTTATCGTGGGTGTTTCCTCCTTGAAATGTATGACAAGTATATGGAATAAAGTTATGGTTGTATTCATTAGAGGTATGACAAGTATATGGAATAAAGTTATGACTGTATTCATTAGAGGTTTATTCTATCAAAGGCTTCATTGAATTTTGATATTAGCTAAACTATTATATACTTGTAACAATGAGCTAATTAAAATTCTGATTTTATCTTTGTTTTTTCCTCAAATGTCGCAAACGAGTTTAAGGTATGGTTTTTCTTGTTTCGGGGTTTAATTTCCAAGTGTTAACATATAAACTAGTTTTTAGCTAATTGTATGAGACTTATCCAATGTGGGATACCCAAATAAATTATTCATTACCACTTCAAACCTTCCTTCTTTCTTCATTGTCTCTGTAACCCATATAGTAAAGACTAGTCATAATAATTTTTTCTTTAACAACAAGTGTTGATAATCTCTAAAGTGGGTATGTGATGCATATTTTAAAATCAGCTTGTATATTTTCTTAAAAATTGAAAAATCTTTCATCATTGTTAGAGAAAAATACTTCGTCAAAATTTAGTATGTAAATAAAATTATAATAATAAAAAAACACATAAAAAATAAAACTTTAACATGAAATAATTTAAAATCAAATAACTACATTTTTCCAAATAAAAAAACACAAAAATAAATATTAATTATCAAATATACCATCAATGGCACCTCCTTAAATCAAGAACACCCCACTAACATTAATTGACATCACTTCCATGAGTTAACCATATAAGTTATATTGATTTTCAAAATTTATTTTTCTTTTATAAATGCACATTTAAATGTAGGCAAGATAACAGCTTTCACTTTAAAATGTGAACCTTCCTCGATTTGAACCTTTCTCAACTTTACAAAGTAATTAATTTTCCGTTATCCTTGACTTGTTAAGTAAAAGAAAAAGTGATTAAAGTTCATTTTTTTGACTTAAACATGGCAATGTAAAGGGATACAATTCAAATCAAAATTCAGGGAGGAAGCATAAGTGATTGAGGGGCTCTTTGTAGCATCATTTGAAGACATGATGAACCGTATTATATCACATCAAGATATGAATAAAGTCACCTAATTTTGGGTTACTAGGGTTAAAGTCATTAAAGTTTAAATAAAGAAGAAATCAGGAGTAGGTTTGGCCTTTGTAGTGTTGTTTCAAAGCATCACGACCCCTCTCACATCAAATCAATATATGATTAAAATCATCTAATTTTAATGATATCACATCAAAATATGATCAAAGTCATTTAGATTTAAGCTACTAGAAGATTATTAATGAAAATTTGGTGGGGACTATTAATGAAAATTTTGTGGATTTTTGTGGGAGATTTAACCATCAAATAAATGTGTATCAATTTTTGTATATATTCATTTAATATTTATTACATCTTAAGTGCATGGTTCTTAGCAAACTTTTAAACTTACCAATCAAATTTTGTTGAATATTCAAAAGTAGTACCATATGGAGCACTGATTTCCAAAGTATTATTAATGATGAAAAGCCCTATCCGGCCCCGCAAAAAAGATTAAATGCTGGGAAAGATTAAAAAAGAAAAAAATATATATCACGTATGACTATTTCCTATACAAAATTATAAAAAGTGAAATAGATCATAAATGTATTAAATAATGTACTAAATGTTGAAAAAGATAAAAAGAGTTCTAAGTATATTTTTCGTAAATATATTAAAGGCTGAAAAAATAAAAATATTTTTTTGGTAATGAGGTTGAATTTGTTTATGTTATAGAAGAATGATTTTATTAAAAACGTGTGAAATTTAGTTGAGTTTTTTTTGTTTTTTGTTTTTTTGTTTGTTTTTGTTTTGGGTGTATAATTTAATTTCTTCAAGAGTGGCTTTCCATGAGGTTTCAAGAGTGGCTTTCCATGAGGTTTGAACTTGTGTATGTGTATAGGAGTACAAAAAGGGAGGGTACCTTTTAGTTGAGCTTGGATGCCTTTCTCACGAGGTTTGAACTTGAGACCTAGTGGGAACTAAACCCCATGCAAGCTAACTAGTTTATACCTCATGAATGTTTTGTAAATGTATTTTAATATAAAAAAAAAATTCTTACAATATATCAAAGATTTTTTTTTTTTCAAAAACATTAAAAATGTTATTTGATAAAATACTTTTTCAAAATGTTCACAAGGATTAAATTTTTAAGTTGTAAATTATTATTATTATTATTATTAAAAACATCAACAACTCGGATAGGTTTACACTTCCCTGACATGGTACGATTTCAACTGTGACCACTCTATCTCTAGGTGTAACCATCCTACCTCCGTAAACAACATACGGGCTAGTTAGTCTAGAGGATTGAATGTGCATCTTTCATCACTCACATAAAATTACATAACACAAGCTTGCCAAGTGAGTTACCCGTGAGGACAAGTTGTAAATTAATTATGATTATTATTTGAAATTCATTTAACTCAGTAAAACTTAAAACACATACACACACATATTCTATGTAATAAAAGTTTTACCTTCAAATTTATAAGTAATGATAAGTTACTCTAAAGAGCTTAAAGCTATACAACAAGATGGCTCGAAATCAACATGTCAATTATAACCATTGAATTTAGTGGGGTGATGCCGGAGCATCACCCTAGGAAGAACTCATTTTATTTAAGATGCTAAGGGGGTCATGTAAATTTTATATGGAGGTCTTATTTTCCTCAATTTTACTTGTATAAAACTAGAATTAGGAAGTTTATTGTAGAGAAGTGTCATGATTCTGTAGGAATCTGAACCATTAGGTTGTTAGGATATTTTGAGGAGTAAATATTTGGGCCAAGTGGGCCTTTGTAAATATTGACAAATTTCATCTTAGGTAGTAGGCAATTTTGGGAGAGATGTCCAATTACTCTTTGACTATGACGATATGTCTTTATGTTCATAGAATTACATGTGTATGCGTATAGGAGTATGAAAAGAGGGGGTACATTAAAAGAAAGAGGAGCTCTAGGAGTGAGCCATTGTATTTTCCTCTATAAATGATTTCTTCAAAATTAATAGAATCAACATGAATATTCTATGTTTTTTCTCTATCTATATATGCATTGTATCTTGTTAGTAGGGGGTGAGAGCAGCCAATAATGAAAACACACTTCGGATGTGTTTTTAAATCCTAAGTTGTGTCCTGGAAATTAGATTGGTGTTTTATCTTGTTCACAATATTTGCAAGCAAGTCCAACAAGATTGGGAGAATAAACAAGTGTATTTTAGTCAAAGGAACTGTTAGCCCCCTATAAATTCCTTTACAAGCAAGCAAGGGGCTAATTTTTTTTATGAGCCTTCAAGGAATGCATTTCTCTTGAAAACACATCATCCTTGAAGCCTCTTCATGTTCCTTGCCCTTTGATTGTTTCCCTCTGTTGTTCTTGAGTAAATAAGTCTTACTGATGATGAAAATTGTGCTCCAAAAGGCCTTTATTTGCCCTTGTATCCCTGCAAAATATCCCATTTTAACCCTTTTTCCCTTTGTCAAAGTTCCCCTTGTACCCTCTAAATCCTCCCAAAATCCCCTTTAAATCCTACATTCACCCCTTGTTTGGTATATTTCCCCTTTTCTCCCTCTATCGTTACCCTTTTTCTCGACCTTGAAATGCACTAAAAATGGGAAAAACCCACTTTTTAACTTATATAGGGCCTAGCCTCTTTTCTGCCAGCCCTTTAAACCACTTCCCCACGTAACCCAGCACCAGAACCAGGTGTAGAGACTCAAAGCGCTAATCACAATCGCAAATTTCGGGCGAGCGCAACTCTTTGTTAAACGAAAAACTCCGATGCGATTGAGTTTTGGTCTATAAGGCCTCCCCCGTGATCTCCACCGTTGATCTATCACTTAGAACGGATGGCCCGGCACTAATCGCACTCCCGCTTCCGATCACAATCGGAACTTTTACCGTGCCACTCCTTGTTTCCCCCCAATTACGATTCCCCGATCAAATCACAACCATCCATCCATTCCAAGATCCAACGGTCCAGATTTGTTCCGCTCCCCTCCCGTCACTCCTTTATATTCCCCGCTGATTCAATCTCCGCCGTAGATCTAGACCCAGATCCGACGGTTGGCGCTCAATCGCTCCCATCGCAATCGCAAGGTCTCAATTCACCTCCCGACTGCAATCGCCGATTGCGATCCGTCGATCCCATCCTAGCCGTTGATTCCCTTGTTGATCCGACAGTTGGCACTCTCCCGCTCCAATTGCAATCGCATTTTTCAATTGCTGCCACCTTCCGCCTTTTGCGATTGCGATTTTCCTGATCCAATCTCGACCGTCCGTTAGTCCAAGATCTAAAAGCCATAAACCAATCGCACCATCATTCAATCGAACTGTCAACCTTCCCATTCCTCCCCTCCAATTGGATCGTAGTCGTCGATCTCCTCCTGAGATCCGAAGGTCCTAAATGAATCGCCCTCCACCCATGCCGGGTCCCACCACACACGATCATTTTCATTACATTTTCGTTCATTTCTTTGCATTTCCGCCTATTTCCAAACTCTCATAATTTGCATTAAAGTTTAATGTTTCGCATTCATTTCTATGCATTCCGCCCAACTTCATAAACCATCCCATTGTTTAATATCCGCCGTCGATCTCTGCCACCAGACCATGATCGAATGGCCCACGAGCATTTCCCCACTGAAAACCTATTAGTCGCAGTTCACACCATATTGCTGCATTGATTCACCATTGTTCCATCTAAAACCACCGTTCTTACCACCGCCGCGCTATCATTCTCCCCGCCCTCCGTAGCCATCCTCCCTATGCATGGATTTCATAACAGAGTTGTGTGATTTTGCAGGGTACGAGCCACATAAAACCTCCATGATTCAAAATCTCTGTGCAGTTACAGAGAAATAGGAAAGGACCATTTTCAAGAGCCGAACTCATGAAGAAGGGTCTGAGAAGATGTATGATAGGGCTCGCATTAAAGAAACAGAGTTTAAAATCTGTAAAATCTTCCCCAGAGCCATTAAAGTATAGATTTCGCAGTCAAAGGCAAACGTGGAAGAGGCAAAGAGCATCAGGGGGAAAAATAGAGTGTTTAAGGCCTGTAATAGAAGATTTTGAGCCTTAATCCAAGTATTTCCAGGCAAGGTACCAGATCAAAGACCCCTTGGATCTCTCAAAGGCCCAGCACATAGAAGACAATACTATCAAGGTAGCTACATCAGCAGAACGTACCTACCTGTGAAAGGACAAAGCGCCCATATTGTTCCCTTATTTACCGTGTTCCTTAGAAGATTTCCACCCTGACAGAACAGTCCTACATTACCTGAGCATTTGTTATGCAGCATGGCAGACCTCAAAGTCATTTATCTTCCTTTTCGTTTATTCACCAAAGTACTACAGAGTACTGCAGCCAAACTACATCAAGGGCATACCTGGAGTAAGTGGAAGCCTGACGAAGACCACAATTTCATCCAGCTTAGGAGTACCATGGATAAATGCACAGGATTTAAACAGAATGGGTTTCGGCCCTCTTTCCTTTCGAAGTTTTAATGCTTCATTTAGTGTTTCACCTACCTCGTCTGCTCTCTTCAGCTATAAAATTCAGGAACAAACTCATTGTAAGGGGTAGATCAGTTATCAGAGAATTGCAAGCTATTTCTTTTGAGACACAATCTCTGTGTAAAGTTGTAAGATAGGCTGTGGAAGATGTTTTCAGACTAAATATCAAGCTATTGGTAATCTTGTACCTGACTGGTGTTGTTTTTTAATATGACAAGCACATTTCTTTGGATCCTGATCTAAAGCTGCGGTGATGTTTTTCTGTCTCTGTGTTTTATTTCATTTCATTTCATTTCTACTGGCTCGGATCAAAAATCTAACATAGGATTTACCCTTGTTAGGTACCCTATGTTTCTTCTCTCCTTGCCTTTAATGTTTTCTACTAAATGTGTTATCTAAGAGTTGATTTCAGTTAATTTAACCAGAGTAGTGGATGTCATTTCCTGCTAGCTGATGTATGAATTAAATGAATCTGATCTTAGATGTTCTTGTTAGGATTTAATTGAATGAATTGGGAACACTGGGAGGTCTAGAACTCTATCTCTATCTCACTAGGATCCTTTTCAATTAATTGAACCTTTCCAAGATCCCTCCAGTTGGAGGCCGAAGCATTGAGAGTTCAAAGTCTCTCTCTGATCTCAGGTCTTTAACTTTTTTCTCTAAATCTTTATTGTTTCCTCCTCTCTTACCATTTCATGCCAC
The DNA here is from genome assembly GCA_034641835.2 of Pinus albicaulis. Lineage (NCBI taxonomy): Eukaryota > Viridiplantae > Streptophyta > Pinopsida > Pinales > Pinaceae > Pinus > Pinus albicaulis. The sequence continues at coordinate 68,242,591 of CM076578.1, forward strand.
ACTATCATCTTAAAGATCCAATGCTTTAGATGACTAGCCCAACTGAAAGCCTATATATTGATTAGAAAGCAAATTATTTCCTGAATCCATTGCCCAATGGTCTTGAAAGTTCCCTAGAATTATCTCTCCTTTGCCTAAAATCCTCTTTGCTCAGCCTTGTCTTAGATTGAGCCCTTCTTTCCTGATTCCCAACAACCAAACAAACAATCAAACAAACAAACCCCGAGCCTTATAACTAGCCTAATATCTTAATCCTTAAACTTCCAAGACATACACCTTTGACAATCATAGAGAGATCCCTCTCTGGACCCAGGAGGGCTAGGTCCTGAGGTCTAAAAGTGGTTTTATGTTGTCTCATCTTTTGGTATTGCCAACCTTGCCAAAACATGGGAACCCCAAAATTATGGCGACTCCGCTGGGGAAAAATCTGAGAGCCTATAACTCATAACATTTGTCTGTATCCCATTGTCGTCACCAACATAATGGCGACTCCACTGGGGAATGAGTGCATTTCACCTTAAACATTCTTAGGCACTCAAAAGACCCAAGATCTCTGGTTAGATTGGCATTCACTTGCTGATGGTGGGCAACATCCTGCTTCAAACATTCATATACATCCACTTGGCGACTCCACACTCCATAACTCCCAAAGGACCAAATGACTCCACCGGTAGAAGACTTTGAACTGGTTGAGAAGATGCAGTGACCAGCTTAGCAGAAACATGGATCCAAACATGGACAATGATACAAAGCTAGATGCTTTGTATGATCACTTATATGAATTAATAGAAACGTTTGGTAAAGTGTTGGAGATGTATATGGCTAATATGAATGCAAATGATGGTTATTTAGAATAGCCCATGCCTCTTTTAGAGCAAGAACAAACTCAAGACCTAGATAATGAGCAAGACATGTATGATTCTCAAGAATCTATGGAAGATGAGGAGGAAAGTGATCAGGAACTACCTGATCGCTTACCTATGTCTTGTGTTACACAGACCAGAGAATATCAGGACCTAATAGCAAAAGAAAATAGGGAATGTTGCTTTGAGGAAACAAGAGACCACATAGAAGATGCAGAATCTGATGTGGAAGAAGAAACCACTCATGAGCCTTGTAGTCTAACCGAGTATCCTCAGGTTCATGAGGACTGGTCTGAATCAGACAGAGATCAAGAAACATCCGAAGATCCTCAAGATTCCCCTGCAAGCACAACTAAAGATATTCTAGAAGAGGTTCAAGAAGACATCCTGCCTCCAAATCAGCTAGTACAAGAAACAGAGAGCTACTACACTTCTGCACAAAGGAATACAAAACAATATTCTCCTTGAGCAGAATAAGAGATTGATCAGATATTAAATCACCAGTCCACCTCATAAATTTTCTATGGAACACACTCTCTTGCCCATTCATCGTATGAGTTTGATTTTACAAATCCAAAAAGCTCCTCTGCGGGTCAAAGTGAAGAAGAACCTACTGATAATCTAGTATGCTTGGTTGGATGTATTACTTATATTCACGATTTTCCTATTTCTGATCTATCTGATGATGATGTTTTCCAAACATAAGATAATCTTGCAGGGTCATCATTACTAGATTTATGGGAGGAAAATTATTTCCCTTTACTTCCAGAGAGTAATAAGCTAATGCAGGCTATTTATGATACTGATGGGGAGAGCTACGATAGTATAATAGAAGATGAAGATTCCTTGAATCTTCATTATGCTTTACCACAGATCATCAGTGAAACTGGAAACCAGCAGCCTTCCTTTTTAGAAGATGAGGAGGTAAGAAAAGAAGAAATTCCTGAGCAGATTGAAATTAAGGGGCCTTCTCTTGAAAAGGAGGAAGAAATGGAACATACGCCTACTCAAGAATACATGGATCTCTTCACAAAGCTCAACACATCAGAGCAAAATATATCAGAGCTCCAAGAGGACAACACTGCCATATATGATGAGTCCTCCAGTTCAGGAAATGAAGAAGTTCAGGGAGATTCTTTTTCTCAAGAGAGTCTTATTCTTAATCTAGTGGAAGAAGAAGAAATCCTGGTTGAAATAAGCCTACCAAATCTTTACAACCAGGTATCATTTCATGATCCTTATGTTCATTTCCTGGACACATTTGAAGAAGGATCAAGGGTCTTTTTGAGCAACATGTTGCAAACAGAAAGAAAAATTTTCAAAGCTGCTATTATGGAACAAAAAGAGTGGGATCTACTCTGCCTATCCAGCCTACTCAAGGAGTTGAGCAAGAAAGACTAGTCATGGGATCATTTGATGGACTGGTTACATTGGCAGACAATGTTTATGAGCTAGACTTGTAAATATTTGAAGTAGAGTAGGGTAGGTAGGAAAAGCTCAACAAATCTCAGTCTGTGAGCATGTAGTTAGTTGTTTTTATTTTCTGCAAAGTCCAAGCAGGCCAGACAGTTTTATCATGGCTTGGCTGTTTTCAATTTATGTCTTATAATATAGAGAAGAAATCTGCTAGACAGTGTAATCCTAGCAGATAGTAGTTTAGGTAGAGAAACTATGAGGCCAACAGTCTAATCTGGTCTCATGGAGTGATAAGGGTAGATTTAGAATAGGTTTATTTTATGTTTATAAAATAAATGATGTAAAGGGTATGCTAGTCCAAATGCACCCTAAAAGAAGAAAAATGCTAGGATTGTAGGATGGGTAGGTAGATTTTTTGGGTGATGTTTCTGCTAATTGATGTCTTCACAATTGTGGCAACTGAAAACCAAAGGAGAAAGGTGGCTCAAGCAGCAGGCATCTGGCCTACTCCAAAGATCATTTTTGAATTCTTGACTCCTTCAAGAAGAAGCCATCCCCATGTGGAGCCACTGTTAGCCCCCTATAAATTCCTTGACAAGCAAGCAAGGGGCTAATTTGTTTTATGAGACTTCAAGGAGTGCATTTCTCTTGAAAACACATCATCCTTGAAGCCTCTTCATGTTCCCTGCCCTTTGATTATTTCCCTCTGCTGTTCTTGAGTAAGTAAGCCTTACCGATGATGAAAATTATGCTCCAAAAGGCCTTTATTTGCCCATTGTATCCCTGCAGAATATTCCATTTTAACCCTTTTTCCCTTTTTCAAAGTTCCCCTTGTACCCTCTAAATCCTCCCAAAATCCCCTTTAAATCCTACATTCACCCCTTGTTTGGTCAATGTCCCCTTTTCTCCCTCTATCGTTACCCTTTTTCTCGGCCTCGAAATGCACTAAAAATGGGAAAAAACCCACTTTTTAACTTATATAAGGCCTAGCCCCTTTTCCGCCAGCCCTTTAAACCACTTCCCCACGTAACCTAGCACCGGAACCAGGCACAAAGACTCAAAGCGCTAATTGCAATCGCAACTTTTGGGCGAGCGCAACTCTTTGTTAAACGAAAAACTCCGATTCGATTGAGTTTTGGTCTATAAGGCCTCCGCCGTGATCTCCACCATTGATCTATCACCTAGATCGGATGGCCCGACACTAATCGCACTCCCGCTTCTGATCACAATCATAACTTCCACCGTGCCACTCCTTGTTTCCCCCCGATTGCGATTCCCCGATGAAATCACCGCCGTCCATCCATTCCAAGAACCAACGGTCCATATTTGTTCCGCTCCCCTCCCGTTGCTCCTTTCTATTCCCCACCGATTCAATATCCACCATTGATCTAGACCCAGATCCGACGGTTAGTGCTCAATCTCTCCCCATCACAATCGCAAGGTCTCAATGCGCTTCCTGACTGAAATCGTTGATTGCGATCCACCGATCCCATCCTAGCCGTTGATTCCCTTATTGATCCGATGGTTGGCGCTCTCTCGCTCCAATGACAATCGCATTTTTCAATTGATGCCACCTTCTGCCCTTTGTGATTGTGATTTTCTCGATCCAATCCTGTCCGTCTGTTAGTCCAAGATTCAACGGCCATAAACCAATCGCACCATTGTTCAAGAGGACTGTCGACCCTCCCATTCCTCCCCTCCGATTGGATCATAGTCGTCGATCTCCTCCTGAGATCCGTCGGTCCTAAATGAATCGACCTCCACCCATGCCGGGTCCCACCACATACGATCATTTTCATTGCATTTTCATTCATTTCTTTGCATTCCACCCAACTTCATAAACCATCCCGCTGTTTAATCTCCGTCGTCTATCTCTGCCACCAGACCATGATCGAGCAGCCCACGATCATTTCTCCACCGAAAACCTATTAGTCACAGTTCACACCATATTGTTGCATTGATTCACCATTGTTCCATATAAAACCACTGTTCTTACCATCACGGCGATATCATTCTCCCCGTCCTCCGTAGCCATCCTCCCTATGCATGGATTTTATGACAGAGTTGCGCGTTTTTGAAGGGTACCAGCGGCAGAAAACCGCCATGATTCAAAATCTATGTACAGTTACAGAGAAATAGGAAAGGACCATTTTCAAGAACCGAACTCATGAAGAAGGGTCTGATAAGACATGTAATAGGGCTCGCATTAAAGAAACAGAGTTTAAACTCTGTAAAATCTTCCCCAGAGCCATTAAAGTATAGATTTCGCAGTCAGAGGAAAACGTGGAAGCGGCAAAGAGTATCAGGGGAAAAATAGAGTGTTTAAGGCCTGTAATAGAAGATTTCGAGCCTTAATCCTATGATTTGAAGGCAGAGTACCAGATCAAAGACATCATGGATCAAATGGAAGCTTCAGAGCACAGAAACAATACTATCAGGGTAGTTGCATCAGCAGAACATTCCTACCTGTGAAAGGACAAAGCGCCCATATTGTTCCCATATTTACCGTGTTCCTTAGAAGATTTCCACCTTGACAGAACAGTCCTATGCTACCAGAGCATTTTTTATGCAGCATGGTAGACCTCAAATCCATTTATCCGCCTTTTTGTTTATTCACCAGAGTACTATGGAGTACTGCAGCCAAAGTACATTAGGGGCATACCTGGAGTAAGTGAAAGCTTGATGAAGACCACCATTTCATCCAAGGAGTACCAGGGATAAATGCACGAGTTTTGATAGAATGGGTTGTAGAAATTTGTTGAATAATGATTAATTATCCTGAGACTATCGATCACATATCAATTCGAATTCATATGCAACACATAATCTCTTCCACTCAGATCATCACCCATGCGGAAATAAAACAAGCGATAGCACATCAAATCATCATGCAGTTAACACGGTATGTATGGGAAAGCTTATAGCTGAAAACCCCATAGCTATTGTGTATATTATAATGGAGAAAACATGTAACAAACTCGGTACAATACTCCTCACAAGTACTCGGTACTATCTCATAAAGTTACACACAAACTAGCTTGGTTTTGAACAAGTCACAGGTTCAAAACTCATCCACTAATTGCCTGCCTCTATTGCGCAATCAAGGCTGGTCTAATGAGAGATCCAAGGTTCGAATCTCCTTGGCTTTACAGCGCAATCCTCATGGGAAATTTCCTCCAAGTGTGGTGCAAATCTCATGCACAAGCTGATGTCCCAAGCCCCGATAGATGTACTCACCCTTTCATCTACCTCTTCTTGGTCTCCAGCAGGCTTGTCCATGCCTTTGTAGTGAGCTTGATGTGTTATTGAGTTGAATAATGAGTTACTAATTAATGAATTAAATAATATTTTCAACACTCCCACTCATTACTAGTTGATTAGCTAGTTAAACTAATCTCAACTAGTTCAACTAAGTTAAATCGAACACAACTCCACCAAACCCCACGCCCTTTGAAGTCCTAGCGGGAAGTCAGCCATGCATGGAGCTCACCAAACCCCCTAGGAATAGTGTAATTCCTCTGTCGGATGCATGAGCCAATTTTTAGATCGGGCGGGAGTGCTCCAAGAGAGTAAACTGAAGTTTAGAGTCCAAATATTGTTAAGGGTAAATAATATTTGACTTCCCTATTTTAAGGAGAGGCAGTCTAAAAATAGACTTCGACCTATAGGTCCAAAAAATAGATGTCCATCTATTTTTACCAACATCAACAATACTCCAAGAATAACATACTGCAATCCCCGGACCATGCTTCATATGTCTAAAAATAGACATAGTCTAAAAATAGATTTTGCGCCAGAATTTGCCTGCGGGCCCACTTAGTGAAGGCGACTTCATTTCACTAAGCTCCATCATCTTGCTGCATTTTCAAAACTCCCTCTCAGCAATATATGGATTATCTGCAATCCCTATCCCGCCTCTGTGGAATTCGAACTTGCTCCTGGTGAGCGCCTTCGTTAGGATGTCGGCATCCTGATCCTCCGTGGGAACATATGAAAGCATAATGATTCTCCGCTGAACACAATCTCTAATATGATGGTACCTGATGTCGATGTGTTTGGACCTATCATGAAATACTGGATTCGGCGAGAGTTTAATGCAACTCTGGTTATCATAGTAGATCACTGTAGGCTCCAAATGCAACCTGAACAATCCTGCGAGGATCTTCCTCATCCAAATAGCCTCGCATGCAGCCAAGCTAGCTGCCATGTACTCGGCCTCTGCTGAACTGAGTGCCACAGATCTTTGCTTCCTGCTGTACCAGGAAACTACTGTCGACCCAATGCTAAAAACTCCTCCAGATGTGCTCTTCCGGTCCGTTGGACTCCCTGCCCAATCTGCATCAGTGAAGCCAGAAAGCTTCGCTCCATCCTCCTGTCTGTACCATAGACCATATCCCGATGTGCCTCTAATATAAAGCAATACATGCTTACTTTTGCCTTCAAAGAGCTTGGTAGGCTTAACCATAGCTTGCGGCAGTTATGACATAGCATATATCGGGTCGTGTATTGACCAGATACATAAGCGACCCCACCAACTGTCGATAGACAGTGGCATCCACTACCTCTGCTGAAGTAGCATCCTCCTTCCTCCAACCGCCAGGAAGAGGAGTGTCAACAAGCTTGTAGCCATGCATGTTGAACCTCTCCAAAATCTCCCAGGCATACTTGCCCTGAGAAACAAACAATCCTCCACTACGATGCCAAATCTCCAATCCTAGGAAATAATGAAGGATGCCCAAGTCCTTCATCTCAAACTCTCGTGCAAGATCCTCCTTGCATGAAAGTATCAATTGCTCATCACCTATCAAAATCAAATCATCTACATAAAGTACAATGATCAGCAACTTACCCTCCACCACAATCTGGTATAGGTTCGGATCCGCCTCACTCTTGGAGAATCCAAGTCCGGTGAAATAACTGTCTATCTGTGTGTAACAAGCACGAGGTGCTTGTTTCAACCCATACAGTGCTCTTTTGAGCCTGCACACAAGTGACTCGCTGTGAAGATCTTGAAACCTTCAGGCTGCTCTATGTACACCTCCTCCTCAATAACTCCATTGAGGAACGCAGTCTTCACATCCATCTGATGGATGTGCCATCCCATCTACACTGAGAGAGCAAGGATCGTCCGTATGGAAGAGTACCTTGCGACAGGTGCAAAGGTCTCCTCATAATCGATCCCCTCGATCTGTGAGAAGCCACGGGCGACAAATCTCGCCTTGTACTTCTCCACACTCTCGCGAACCCACCACTGATTTCCCCTTCGGTCTTGGGACAATCTCCCATGCACTGTTTCTGACGATCGAATCATATTCTTCGATCATGGCATCTACCCATGCGGGTTCCTCCACAGCTTCCTCAAAAGAGGATGGCTCCGTCACGACACATTGACTCACAAGAGTCATGTATCCAGTGTACCGATCCGGTGACTGCCTCTGTCTGCGCTGTGCTGTAGGTGGTCCTACAACCTTCTCTGCATCTCGAGCCAGTCGCTCAGCTTCTGTAGTGCACATGCGCCCTCTGATGGTTGGCGCTGCATGGGTGGTTTCGTCCACCTCCTGAACTTCCTCTTGTGGCTGATCCACATCCGGAAGCTCCTCCTTAGGAACTAACAGCTCCTCATCTGCATGCAAGTGTAGCTCCCTCTCAAGCGAACACTGCATGGCTTTCTCCTCCTGAAATTTTATATCCCGTCGCACAACAGTCTTGCGACTGTCTGGCACATACACCCGATAGTTGTGAGGTGTATCGGTGTACCCCACAAATATTCCAACTTCAGCAGTTGGATCCAGCTTCCTTCTTGCATCCTTCGTCACATGCATGTAGACAGGAGATCCGAAAATCCGCAAATGGGAAATATCGGGCCTCTTGCCAGAATAAGCCTCCTCTGGTGTACTCATGCCAAGAACCTTGTGAGGACAACGGTTCTGCACATACACTGCTGTATTGCATGCCTCAACCCACAAGTGAAGGGGTAGGCCCTGATCATGCAACATCGCCCGTGCAGCACCCACGATCGTTATGTTCTTCCGCTCAGCCACCCCGTTCTGCTGTGGGTTATGGGGTGCGATGAGCTCTCTCCGAATCCCTTCTGCGCTGCAGAACTCCTTGAATTCAGCCGAGATGAATTCACCACCGTTATCACTCCTTAGAGCAATCACCTTCTTCCCTGACTCCTTCTCGACCAGTGCTTTAAACTCACGGAACTTCGCGAATGTATCGCTCTTCTTCGACATGAAGAAGATCCAGCACTTTCGAGAGAAATCATCAACAAAGATCACATAATACTTGTGCTTTGCTGTCGAAGCAACTGAGAAAGGACCACACACGTCTGTGTGAACTCTCTCAAGGATCGTCGTAGCGCGACTATCCTTCTCGTGAAAGGTGGCTTTCACATACTTCCCTAAAGTACACCCCTTGCACTGATCTGACTGCGCAAGAGTGCCCTTAGGAAGTCCAGTAGAAATCTGCTGCAGAATCTTCAAAACTCCATGGTGAAGGTGGCCCAATCTCCTGTGCCACAGTTCGCCCTCATCATCCCGGCTCACCACTTCTCCCGCCTTGCATGCCATAGCTGCGCAGCCATCTACCTGCAACCGATAAAGGTTCTTGGTTCGAACCCCTATCTTCCGGGTCTCTCCAGTAGTCTTACTGCGCAGGAAGGCTTTTCCTTCGCTGAAGACCACATCATACCCCTTATCTTCCAACATCGCCACAAAGATCAAGTTCTTCTTCAATCCAGGTACATGCATGACATCCTTCAACACGAAGGGTTTACCAGACTCCCTCTGAAAGGATATGGTACCGATACCAGTCGCACTGTATCTACCATCATCGCCCATCTCGATGTGCACACCCAAATCTTTGTCCTCCAGATCTGAGAACAAATCTCGATCTCCCGTCATATGAAATGATGCACCGCTGTCCAAGAACCACACCGATCCCATCACACTTGAAACCAAGCATGCGATCAGTGAAAATTCAAGCTCGAATTGCGAAGCCAAAGCTTCTCCATCTGCAGATCTTCCCGCTTGCTTGTTTTTCTTCTTCTTCGGACAATTGGTAGCATAATGTCCGTGATCATGGCAGTGAAAACACTTCACTTTCGCCATATCCTGCTTCTTGCCCTTTGCACCGGAATGAGAAGGTTTCTTACCCTTCCCCTTCTTTGCTTTGGCAACCAAAGCGCAATTTTCTTCATCGGCTCCCTTTGATGAAGATCCATCTCGAGTAGTCCTCCTTATCTCCTCCTGCATGAGATCCGCCCAAAGGCGCTCCCATCCCGGCAGCTTCTCCCGACCATTGACACTATCTTGATATGAGTGCCAAGCCTTCGGAAGACCAAGGAGAGCCAGGTCGACCATGTCCTCGTCTTCGACAGTCACCCCCACACTTCCCGGCTCATCTCTGCATTGAGTGAACTTCGTGAGGTATTTGGCGATACTGTCGCCCTTCTCCATCTTGATGTTCCTGAGCTTATCTTTGAGCGCCAACTTCCTTTGGTTGCTCTTACTCTGGAATAGATCCGTCAAAGCTTTCCACATTAAATATGGAGAAGCCTTTCCATGCAGGCTGGATACAATATGATCCTTGACGCCCTCCAACAGGATCCTTCGACATTTTGCCATCTTCTTTTGCCATGCTTCGACTTCAGCAGGATCAGTGGGCCTTTGGAAATCCGTATCCACGAACTCCTTCAGTCCATTATCTTCTAATACTGCCTCCATGTGATCCTTCCATGCAACATAATTCGAACTGCCTTCAAGAGCATATTCGAGTCGCAAACCGTTGAAAGACATTTTCAACTCCGGCACCAAGAAAACAAAACTGCTGCAAAATTCGAATTCCAACTCAAAGCTCAATCGCCCTTGATCTGTGAGAACAAATTATTTCTAGCACAGAGATCGACTGCAGGGGCATTTACTGGATATATCACCTTTCAAAGGAAAGGATGGATCCAGAGGCTACCTGGCCCGCATGCAGACTCTGTCTACCGAAATAAGTTTGTAATCACTGTGATGATCAATCTTTTCTTCAATAGCTCCGATACCATGTAGAAATTTTCTGAATAATGATTAATTATCCACCGAGACTATCTTGATCACATATCAATTCGAATTCATATGCAACACATAGTCTCTTCCACTCAGATCATGACACATGCAGAAATAAAAAAAGCAATAGCACATCAAATCATCATACACATTAACACAGTATGTATGGGGAAAGCTTATAGCTGAAAACCCCGTAGCTATTGTGTATATTATAATGGAGAAAACATGTAACAAACTCAGTACAATACTCCTCACAAGTACTCAGTACTATCTCATGAAGTTACACACAAACTAGCTTGGTTTTGAACAAGTCACGGGTTCAAAACACATTCACTAATTGCCTGCCTCTATTGCGCAATCATGGCCTGTCTAAATAGAGATCCAAGGTTCGAATCTCCTTGGCTTGACAGCGCAATCATCATGGGAAATTGCCTCCAAGTGTGGTGCAAATCTCATGCACAACTGATGTCACAACTGATAGCTGTACTCACCCTTTCATCTACCTCTTTCACTGGTCTCCACTGAACTGTCCATGCACTGTAGTGAGCTGATGTGTTCTTGAGTTGAATAATGAGTTACTAATTAATGAATTAAATAATATTTAATTCACTCCACTCATTACTAGTTGATTAGCTAGTTAAACTAATCTCAACTAGTTCAACTAAGTTAAACCGAACACAACTCCACCAACTGTCTCATCAACTCCACCAAAATTCTGCCACTGAATTCCTAACTGAAGTCAGCCATGCATGAGCTCACCAAACCCCTAGGAATAGTGTAATTCATTTTTCAGATGCATGAGCCACTTCTGTAGCTCGAACTGAAGTGCTCCAAGAGAGTAAACTGAAGTTTAGAGTCCAAATATTATTAAAGGTAAATAATATTTGACTTCTCTATTTTTAGGATAGGCAGTCTAAAAATAGAATTCGACCTATAGGTCCAAAAAATAGAGGTCCATCTATTTTTACCAACGTGGCCAATACTCCAAGAATAACATACTGTAACCCCTGGACCATGCTCCATATGTCTAAAAATAGACTTTGCGCCAAAATTTGCCTGCGGGCCCACTTAGTGAAGGCGACTTCATTTCACTAAGCTCCATCATCTTGCTGCATTTTCAACATGGGTTTCGGCCCTCTTTCCTTTCAAATTTTTAATGCTTCATTTAGTGTTTCACCTACCTCCTCTACTCTCTTCAGCTATAAAATTCAGGAACAAAATCATTGTAAGGGGTTGATCAGTTATCAGAGAATTGCAAGCTGTTTCTTTTGAGACACAGTCTTTGTGTAAAGTTGTAAGATAGGCTGTGGAAGATGTTTTCAGAATGAATATCAAGCTATTGGTAATGTTGTACCTGACTGGTGTTGTTTTTTAATATGAAAAGCACATTTCTTTGGATCCTGATCTAAAGCTGTGGTGATGTTTTTCTGTCTCTGTGTTTTATTTCATTTCATTTCATTCCTACTGGCTCGCATCAGAAATCTAACATAGGATTTACCCTTGTTAGGTACCCTATGTTTTTTCTCTCCTTGCATTTAATGTTTTCTACTAAATGTGTTATCTAAGAGTTGATTTCAGTTAATTTAACCAGTGTAGTGGATGTCATTGCCTGCTAGCTGATGTATGAATTAAATGAATATGATCTTAGAGGTTCTTGTTAGGATTTAATTGAATGAATTGGGAACACTAGGAGGTCTATAACTCTATCTCTATCTCACTAGGATCCTTTTCAATTAATTGAACCTTTCCAAGATTCCTCTAGTTGGAGGCCGAAGCATTGAGAGTTCAAAGTCTCTCTCTGATCTCAGGTCTTTAACTTTGTGCTCTAAATCTTTATTGTTTCCGCCTCTCTTACCATTTCATGCCACACTATCATCTTTAAGATCCAATGGTTTAGATGACTAGCCCAACTGAAAGCCTGTATATTGATTAGCAAGCAAATCCTTTCCTGAATCCATTGCCCAATGGTCTTGAAAGTTCCCTGGAATTATCTCTCCTTTGCCTAAAATCCTCTTTTCTCAGCCTTGTCTTAGATTAAGCCCTTCTTTCCTGATTCCCAACAACCAAACAAACAATCAAACAAACAAACCCCGAGTCTTATCACTAGCCTAATATCTTAATCCTTGAACTTCCAAGACATACACCTTTGAAAATCATAGAGAGATCCCTCTCTGGACCCAAGAGGGCTAGGTCTTGAGGTCTAAAAGTGGTTTGATGTTGTCTCATATTTTGGTATTGCCAACCTTGCCAAAACATGGGAACCCCAACATTATGGCGACTCCGCTGGGGAAAAATCTGAGAGACTATAACTCATAACATTTGTTTGTATCCCAATGTCATCACCAACATAATGGCAACTCCACTGGGGAACGAGTGCATTTCACCTTAAACATTCTTAGGCACTCAAAAGACCCAAGATCTCTGGTTAGATTGGAATTCACTTGCTGATGGTGGGCAACATCCTGCTTCAAACATTCATATACATCCACCTGGTGACTCCAGACTCCATAACTTCCAAAAGACAAAATGACTCCACTGGTAGAAGACTCTGAACTGGTTGAGAATATGCAGTGACTAGCTTAGCAGAAACATGGATCCAAACATGGACAAGGATACAAAGCTAGATGCTTTGTATGATCAATTATATGAATTAATAGAAATGCTTGGTAAAGTGCTGGAGATGTATATGGCTAATATGAATGCAAATGATGGTTATTTAGAACAACCCATGCCTCTTCTAGAGCAAGAACAAACTCAAGACCTAGATAATGAGCAAGACATGTACGATTCTCAATAATCTATGGAAGATGAGGAGGAAAGTGATTAGGAACTGCCTGATCGCTTACCTATGTCTTGTGTTACACAGACCAGAGAATATCAAGACCTAATAACAAAATCAAATAGGGAATGTTGCTTTGAGGAAACAAGAGACCACATAGAAGATGCAGAATCTGATGTGGAAGAAGAAACCACTCATGAGCCTTGTAGTCTAACCAAGTATCCTCAGGTTCATGAGGACTGGTCTGATTCAGAGAGAGATCAAGAAACATCAAAAGATCCTCAAGATTCCCCTGCAAGCACAACTGAAGATATTCTAGAAGAGGTTCAAGAAGACATCCTGCCTCCAAATCAGCTAGTACAAGAAACAGAGAGCTGCTACACTTCTGCACAAAGGAATACAAAAAAATCTTCTCCTTCGACAGAAGAAGAGATTGATCAGATATTAAATCAGTAGTCCACCTCATAAATCTTCTATGGAACACACACTCTTGCCCATTCATCGTATGAGTTTGATTGTACAAATCCAGAAAGCTCCTCTGTTGGTCAAAGTGAAGAAGAACCTACTGATAATCCAGTATGCTCGGTTGGCCGTATTACTTAAATTCACGATTTTCCTATTTCTGATCTATCTGATGATGATGTTTTCCAAACAGAAGATAATCTTGTAGGTTCATCATTAGTAGATTTATGGGAGGAAAATTATTTCTCTTTACTTCCAGAGAGTAATAAGCCAATGTAGGCTATTTATGATACTGATGGGGAGAGCTACGATAGTATAATAGCAGATGAAGATTCCTTGATTCGTCATTATGCTTTACCACAGATCATCAGTGAAACTGGAAACCGACAACCTTCCTTTTCAGAAGATGAGGAGGTAAGAAAAGAAGAAATTCCTGAGCAGATTGAAATTAAGGGGCCTTCTCTTGAAAAGGAGGAAGAAATGGAACATACACCTGCTCAATAATACATGGATATCTTCACAAAGCTCAGCACATCAGATAAAAATATATCAGAGCTCCAAGAGGACAGCACTGCCATATATGATGAGTCCTTCGGTTCAGGAAATGAAGAAGTGCAGGGAGATTATTTTTCTCAAGAGAGTCTTATTCTTGATCCAGTGGAAGAAGAAGAAATCCTGGTTGAAATCAGCCTGCCAAATCTTTACAACCAGGTATCATTTCATGATCCTCATGTTCATTTCCTGCACACATTTGAAGAAGGATCAAGGGTATTTTTGAGCAGAATGTTGCAAACAAAAAGAAAATTTTTCAAAGCTGCTATTATTGAACAAAAAGAGTGGGATCTGCCCTGCCTATCCAGCCTTCTCAAGGAGTTGAGAAAGAAAGACCAATCATGGGATCATTTGATGGACTGGTTACATTGGCAGACAATGTTTGTGAGCTAGACTTGTAAATATTTGAAGTAGAGTAGGGTAGGTAGGAAAAGCTCAATAAAGCTCAGTCTGTGAGCATGTAGTTAGTTGTTTTTATTTTCTGCAAAGTCCAAGTAGGCCAGATAGTCTAATCATGGCTTGGTTGTTTTCAATTTCTGTCTTAGAATATAGAGAAGAAATCTGCTAGACAGTCTAATCCTAGCAGATAGTAGTTTAGGTAGAGAAACTATGAGGCCAACAGTCTAATCTGGTCTCATGGAGTGATAAGGGTAGATTTAGAATAGGTTTATTTTATGTTTATAAAATAAATGATGTAAAGGGTATGCTAGTCCAAATGCACCCTAGAAGAAGAAAAATGCTAGGATTGTAGGATGGGTAGGTAGATTTTTTGGGTGATGTTTCTGCTAATTGATGTCTTCACAACTGTGGTAGCTGAAAACCAAAGGAGAAAGGTGGCTCAAGCAGCAGGCATCTAGCCTACTCCAAAGATCATTTTTGAATTCTTGACTCCTTCAAGAAGAAGCCATCCCCATGTGGAGCCACTGTTAGCCCCCTATAAATTCCTTGACAAGCAAGCAAGGGGCTTATTTGTTTTATGAGCCTTCAGGGAATGCATTTCTCTTGAAAACACATCATCCTTGAAGCCTCTTCATGTTCCCTGCCCTTTGATTGTTTCCCTCTGCTGTTCTTGAGTAAATAAGCCTTACTGATGATGAAAATTGTGCTCCAAAAGGCCTTTATTTGCCCTTGTATCCCCGCAGAATATCCCGTTTTAACCCTTTTTCCCTTTGTAAAAGTTCCCCTTGTACCCTCTAAATCCTCCCAAAATCCCCTTTAAATCCTACATTCACCCCTTGTTTGGTCTATTTCCCCTTTTCTCCCTCTCTCGTTACCCTTTTTCTCGACCTCGAAATGCACTAAAAATGGGAAAAACCCACTTTTGAACTTATATAGGGCCTAGCCCCTTTTCTGCTAGCCCTTTAAACCACTTCCCCACGTAACCCAACACCAGAACTAGGCACAGAGACTCAAAGCGCTAATCTCAATCGCAACTTTTGGGTGAGCGCAACTCTTTGTTAAATGAAAAACTCCGATGCGATTGAGTTTTGGTCTATAAGGCCTCCACCATGATCTCCACCGTTGATCTATCACTTAGATCGGACGACCCGGCGCTAATCGCACTCCTGCTTCCGATCGCAATCAGAACTTTCACCATGCCACTCCTTGTTTCCCCCCGATTGCGATTCCTCGATCAAATCACAGCCGTCCATCCATTCCAAGATCCAATGGTCCATATTTTTTCCGCTCCCCTCTCGTCGCTCCTTTCTGTTCCTCGCCGATTCAATCTCCGCCGTTGATCTAGACCCAGATCCGACAGCTGGCACTCAATCGCTCCCCATCGTAATCGCAAGGTCTCAATGCGCCTCCCGACTATAATCACCGATTGCGATCCGCCGATCCCATCCTAGCCGTTGATTCCCTTATTTATCCAATGGCTGGCGCTCTCTCGCTCCAATCGCAATCGCATTTTTCAATTGTTGCCACCTTTCGCCCTTTGCGATTGCTAGTTTCCAGATCCAATCTCGACCGTCCGTTAGTCCAAGATCCAACGGCCATAAACGAATCGCACCATTGTTCAATCAGACTGTCAACCCTCCCATTCCTCCCCTTCGATTGGATCGCAGCCGTCGATCTCCTCCTGAGATCTAAAGGTCCTAAATGAATCGCCCTCCACCCATGTCGGGTCCCACCACACACAATCATTTTCATTGCATTTTCTTTATTTCTTTACATTTCCACCTATTTCCAAACTCTCGTAATTTGCATTAAATTTTAATGTTTCGCATTCATTTCTATGCATTATGCTCAACTTCATAAACCATCCCACCGTTTAATCTCCGCCGTCGATCTCTACCACCAGACCATGATCAAACGGCCCGCGAGCATTTCCCCACCTAAAACCTATTAGTCGCAGTTCACACCATATCGCTGCATTGATTCACCATTGTTCCATATAAAACCACTGTTCTTACCACCACCGCGCTATCATTCTCCCCTCCCTCCGTAGCCATCCTCCCTATGCATGGATTTCACAACAGAGTTGCGTGTTTTTGTAGGGTACGAGCGGCGGAAAACCACCATGATTCAAAATCTCTGTACAGTTACAGAGAAACAGGAAAGGACCATTTTCAAGAGCCGAAATCATGAAGAAGGGTCTGAGAAGACGTATGAAAGGGCTCGCATTAAAGAAACAGAGTTTAAACTCTGTAAAATCTTCCCCGGAGCCATTAAAGTATAGATTTCGCAGTCAGAGGAAAATGTGGAAGCGACAAAGAGCATCAGGGGGGAAAATAGAGTGTTTAAGGTCTATAATAGAAGATTTTGAGCCTTAATCCAAGTATTTCAAGGCAAGGTACCAGGTCGAAGACCCCTTGGATCTCTCAAAGGCCCAGCGCATAGAATACAATACTATCAGGGTAGTTACATCAGCAAAATGTACCTACCTGTGAAAGGACAAAGCGTCCATATTGTTCCCTTATTTATCGTGTTCCTTAGAAGATTTCCACCCTGACGGAATAGTCCTATGCTACTAGAGCATTTGTTATGCAGCATGGCAGACCTCAAAGTCATTTATCTTCCTTTTTGTTTATTCACCAGAGTACTACAGAGTACTGCAGCCAAATTACATCAGGGGCATACCTGGAGTAAGTGGAAGCCTGACGAAGACCACCATTTCATCCAACTTAGGAGTACCAGGGATAAATGCACAGGATTTAAACAGAATGGGTTTTGGCCCTCTTTCCTTTCAAATTTTTAATGCTTCATTTAGTGTTTCACCTACCTCCTCTGCTCTCTTCAGCTATAAAATTTAGGAACAAACTCATTCTAAGGGGTTGATCAGTTATCAGAGAATTGCAAGTTGTTTCTTTTGAGACACAGTCTCTGTGTAAAGTTGTAAGATAGGCTGTGGAAGATGTTTTCAGATTGAATATCAAGCTATGGTAATGTTGTACCTGACTGGTGTTGTTTTTTAATATGACAATCACATTTTTTTGGATCCTAATCTAAAGTTGCGGTGATGTTTTTCTGTCTCTGTGTTTTATTTCATTTCATTTCATTTCTACTGGCTCACATCAGAAATCTAACATAGGATTTACCCTTGTTAGGTACCCTATGTTTCTGCTCTCCTTACCTTTAATGTTTTCTACTAAATGTGTTATCTAAGAGTTGATTTCAGTTAATTTAACCAGTGTAGTGGATGTCATGCCTGCTAGCTGATGTATGAATTAAATGAATTTGATCTTAGATGTTCTTGTTAGGATTTAATTGAATGAATTGGGAACACTGGGAGGTCTAGAACTCTATCTCTATCTCACTAGGATCCTTTTCAATTAATTGAGCCTTTCCAAGATCCCTCTAGTTGGAGGCCGAAGCATTGAGAGTTCAAAGTATCTCTCTGATCTTAGGTCTTTAACTTTGTGCTCTAAATCTTTATTGTTTCCTCCTCTCTTACCATTTCATGCCACACTATCATCTTTAAGATCCAATGATTTAGATGACTAGCCCAATTGAAAGCCTGTATATTGACTAGGAAGCAAATCCTTTCCTGACTCCATTGCCCAATGGTCTTGAAAGTTCCCTGAAATTATCTCTCCTTTGCCTAAAATCCTCTTTGCTCAGCCTTGTCTTAGATTGAGCCCTTCTTTCTTGATTCCCAACAACCAAATAAACAATAAAAAAAACAAACCCTGAGCCTTATAACTAGCCTAATATCTTAATCCTTTAACTTCCAAGACATACACCTTTGACAATCATAGAGAGATCCCTCTCTGGACCTAGGAGGGCTAGATCCTGAGGTCTGAAAGTGGTTTGATGTTGTCTCATCTTTTGGTATTTCCAACCTTGCCAAAACATGGGAACCCCAACAGGAACCATTCCCTTTTGATATATTATAAGTTTTAATCTCAATGCAATGTGCATGAATATTCTTGAATCATGAGTCTCACATTCTAATTGAGTATTGATTGGAACGAGAATAACGAAGACTAGAGCAATGGGTAAAATGACGTGTTGAATGCATTGTTTTTTTTTGGTAAGTTAGGCTATTCTATTAATTCAAGAAAAGAAACCTTGCATATGCTACGGGCAGGGTGGGAAAGTTGTGCTTAACCAATCCAGCCTTAGTTGTACGGTTTTGGGGCTACCCCAGTGGAGGAAACTAGCCCAGAAAGTACTTGAGACAGAAAATTACAATATGCGCAACAGCACTGATATATCTAGATATTACAAAATATGCAGAAACAATGGTATAACACTGGTGGTAGCATGCTTGACAAAAAATATGGAAGAACTATGCAGCTTCGTAGTACTCAATCTTCATCTTCATCATCACTGTCAGGGACCTCCTCCTCTATGGGGCAGGTGAGTGCTTGCGCAGCCACTTCCTCAGAGTTTGCCACTGGACGCCTAGGTTTGGGGACAGGTGCGCAGAGGATGGGGGACTCCGGGTCCTCTACATCAGAGACGCGAGTCTAGTTGCCTTTAGAGTCCATCACCCAGACATCCGATTCATCGTCTTCCTCCACCTGCATCAACAACGGATCATTCTTGCGAGGCAGGGGGTGCCCCTGGTGCGCTATGGTAGACTTCTGCAGGCTGCGCCTACCTCTCTGTGCAATTTTCACTGGAGTTTCTTCCTCCTTCTCGGGATCAAGGCTCCATCTCTCAAAAATGCTAGAGGAGAAGCCTTCCACCGACTCCAAATGGTTTTCTTCTCCATAGTGATAGCGGCCAAGGAGAGCCCCTCTCTGACCACCTCGAATGGTTCTCTGGCGTAATCTGAGGGCCATTGCAAAATGAGGCAAGGGAGAGGCTTCAACGGAAGGGTGCGCAACAGGGGGACAAAAATTGTTGAGGATTGAGGGAGCGGAAGGGCCAGGGAATAGGTGTGCACACTGGGAAGTCTCCGCCAGGGCACTGCGTAGCGCAGTGCGGAGTAGAGGGCTACGCGACGATCTGGAATTAGGGAGGTACCAAAGAAGAATCAAAAGGAAAGATAGAGGGAATTTACTGTGAGTTTCTCGAGGCTGAGGGCTCATCCTTTTAAAGGGTATTAGACACATGCAAGGGGGATGGAAATGAATAAGCCTCACATGCAGCTGCGTGCCATAACCAATTTCCTGAGTAGGCTCAAGGGAAGGGTGATGGTTGATAGAGACATCAATCATGTTAATAATTTATGGTGATGGTTGCATGGGGGTACCCTGGAGAGGGTGACGTTGTACCCAACGTCTCATCATCATACATTATCCTGTTTGTCTCATGCGGATGGCTAATGGTTTGAGGATCCGCACCAGGTGAGGCTCTGTGTAGAAGATCTATGTCCTCCGGGGTGTGGGAGAGATGATTATCGTTCGTTCCAGTTCTGTCACCCGCATCTGGGGCCTATTGAATGCATTGTTAATTGTAAGGTGTCTTTTGTAATTTTCACGCAATGGAAGATCAATATAGATACCAAGTGTAAATTCCCTTACCAATTCATCGAGTGAAGTAAATGGTTGATTCCAAGGAGTATGCACAATTTTTATTTTAATCAAGGTCTAAATAAAATAAAAATAAAACAAACGAAGTTTGGTCCTGATTTTAGTTGGATCTCGAACTAGTCAGGGCTTCGTGGAGAAAGGGATAAAGAGGTAAATAAATCCCTGACCTCAACTAGTGTGGATCCACCAAGGGAGGTCGAAAATTATTGGTTGAGTCATGATTCTTTGGTGCCGTCAGAACCCAGTTGGTCGGGCATGACCTCGGTCATCATAGTCAGGATTCAAAGAAGTCCCAACCCCCAACCTTAGGCAGGATCATGAGGTCGATCCCTCGATGCATTTATTGGAAGGTGCATACAACCCAACCCTGACTAAGAAATTTGGGTGGAAATTGATTTGTGTGGACCTCGTGTTTTATTTAATTTTTTTTATACAACATAAAAAAAAAATGGTAGGTTTACGCAAAGAGAAAAAGGGATTTTTCGGTTCGTTGTACACACACCAGAGAAGGTGAATAGGACCTCGTGTATTATAAATTGTAATTTTGGGTCACATTGACTTCTAATGCATCATTTGTAGTATCAGAGTGTAATAACACTTTTAAAATTGAAGGATAATGAGATTGAAGCACCAATATGACAAATATAAGATTAAGGAGGACTGTAGTTGCAGGGGATGCTTTAGAAGAAGAGAATAATTCTAAAGGGAAAGAAGAATGAGCCAACAAATTTTACAGCCTGTAAAAGAAGAGAAGGAAGAAAATAGAGAGGTATGATGCTCTGTTTATTTTAATGATGACTAAAAATTTGATAATTTTGTAAATAAAAGATTGAGAAGGAAAGATATGGAGGTGAGACAGAGGAACTGGGTGATTTCGGACAACATATAATAGATACTCAAAAGAGACAGGAAATTGGAAAAGGAACCTACCTAGGAGGAGGAACACAATACAAGGATCTTGAAGGGAACGAGTGATATGGACTTATGCAAGAACGCAATAAAATACAGAAATGCACATAAATGTAGAGATGCAGCAGAAATAAGACTTCATTTCATTAATATCACATAACTGAAATATGCTTACAAACAGAATGGAAATAAACTAGGTAGGGCATCAGTAGCTTATCTTTGAGAAGATATGTAGTGGCTATAGGCCTCTGAACTCTATTACAATGAGGCTCGAAGGCCTATTTATTATTGAGAAACAATGGAAAACCCTAAACATCCAAAAACCTAACCCTACGAGATGAAACTGCAAAATATGGGCCCCATTGGGGTAAATTGGTACATCAATTTCCCTAGGTTGTAACTTTGGAATATGATCTCCCAAAAAACATTGTTTAGGGCCTAAAAAAGGCTCCGAAAGTTCAAGACCTAAAAAACTTCCAAAAATAGTAAATTGTGCTACAAATAAGGAAACTGAAAAACTGAAAGAAACAATGATGGGGGTCCAAGTGGAATAAGCAGGTTGCCACCGATATCCACCTAGATCATTCCTCCCCCTTTAGGAAGCAATGGTCCCCATTACGTTGGGTTCCTCCATGAGATAAGGAAATTTCTGCTGAACTTGGTCCTTGGTGAGCCACTTTCCCTGGTGAAGGAGTTGGCCTGCTTTGACAACTTGATATAGTTGGATCCTCTGCTGGCGGGTGTTATTGATATGTGTTTCCATGGTCCAATTAGTTTTGGCATGTTCCATGGACTATGGGTTTAACTCTGATATAGTGAGTTGTTCTGCCATCTCAGATGTGTCCAATAGAAGTGGAAAGTAGGGCCGAAGGCGATCCACATTGAACACTGGGTGAAAACCAAGGAATGGTGGAGTACTGAGCTCAAAGGCATTGTTCCATAAAACCTTGGTGATGGTGTATGGCCCATATCAGAGCAGGAAAATCTTGCATTGGGGTCTAGCGAGGTGCTCCTTCTGCAAATGCAGCCACACTTTGTCACCCACCTGGAAGTTGTGTGGCACCTGATGTTTATCATGTTGCTACTTGTACTTAGAATTGGCTTTGTCCAATATGTCATGAACCCGTTGGAGGATGTGCTGAATGTGCTCAATGAATATGTTTACCTTATCATCTTCAGACTGCACATGAGCCAAATCGGCTTGAGTAGCTACAAATGACATGGCTACGTCAATGGAACATAGTGGCTGGAACCCCAAGCTCACTTGAAAGGTGTTGTGGCTACTTGAGCTATGGAGGTCCCAGTTATAGCTGTGTTATACATAGGGGAGGATCTCATCCCATGTGCATGGATTATTTGAGTTTTACATGCACAAAATGTGTACGATCATCCTATTGACGACCTCTGTCTCACCATTAGTTTGCAGATGGAAAGCTGTGGACTTGGTGAGATTGGTGTCCAACATTGACCAGAGGTTGGAACAAAATGTACTGAGGAACCTGCTATCACGCAATCTGTGATAATAGACAGTATGATCCCAATGTGTAGCCAAATTCATTCAAAGAAGAGTTTACTAGTGGCTTCTACTATGATATTCTTCTTATAGGTCGCCATAATGGCCATCTTCAAGAATTTGTCGACGACCACGAAAATGTAGTCATTTCCATGCTCAGTAGAAGGAAGGCTCGACATGTAATCCATGGAGATGGATTCCCAAGTCTACTAGGGGTAGACATCGGAATATAGAGGCCTTGCTTCTTGATGTTCAGTTTGGAAATGGCACAAGCAGTGCAGGATCTTATGTACTTCTCGACATCGTGTCGAAGGTTTGGCCAATAGAAATCCTTCTGCAATACTGCCATTGTTTTCTCAACCCAATAGTGACCCAACTGTAGTGCACTTCTCAAATCATCTTGGCATGCTTGCTTGAAGGAACACAAAGATGTCCTAGGTTACATAACAATGCATCTCAGATGTTACCCTCCAAGAGCGTCTTATATGTGTGATTGAATTCTTGATCGATATTGTAGAGAAGCAACCAATCAGAAGTCTCATGCCCAAAATATTTGAGCATGGTGGTTAGTGCCACAATCGGTGGTCAGCTATGTCATTCTGCAAAATTATTGGGCTGCCCTTCTTATACTTGATGTTCAAATGAAACTGTTGCAGATATGTGGATCACTTCTGATGGCGATCGTTCTACAACTTCCCTTTTGTCTGTATAAGCTGTAGGGGTCAGTGGTCTGTGTGGTTGAACGTTTCCTTCCCAAAAATGTAATATTTCCATTGTTGTCAAGCCTACACAATGGAATACATCTCTTTTTCATAAGTGGGATACTTCCGGACTGTGTTGGAAAGTGTATCACTATGATATACCACTAGATGCCCCTGTTGAGTAATAACTGCCCCAATAGCATAGTCAGAGGCATTTGTCTCGATCTCAAATGGTTGTTGTAAGTCTGGTATTGTAAGCACTAGGGAAAACCAGAGGCGATGTTTTAACTCTATGAATGTCTTCTGTTGAGATTCAGAATAAAATATTTTTTCTTTTTCTCCTCCCTTGGTGACTTGACTCAAGGGCCAAGTGATATGAGAGAATCCCAACACGAACCTATTGTAGAAATTAGTAAGGCCGAGAAATATGTGGAGTTGTGTTAGAGTGGTTGGGGATGGAAAATCCCAAATGAATTGGATCTTGGCTAGATCCACATGCACCCCTTGCTCATCATAATGTATCCTAGATAGTAAACCTAGGTCATGCCAAAAGTGTACTTCTCCAAATTGGTGCACAACTTGTGTTGCCGTAGTGTTTGGAGGAACTGTCAGATGTGGTGGAGGTGTTCTCCCCAAGTCTGGTTGAAGATCAAGATCTCATCCAAGTACACTACTAAAAATGAGTTGGTGGATGGCCGCAAGATTTTTTCCATCATCCTCCTGAAGGTTGTAGGAGTATTAGTCAACCCAAAAGGCATGACCAGCCATTCAAATAGGCCCTCCTTGGCTTTTAAGGTAGTCTTCCACACATCATAGGGTTTGATTGGTACTTGGTGATACCCAGACTTCAAGTCAATCTTGTTGAAATATTTTCCCCCCTTGAGTTGGTCTAGAAGGTCATGAATTCGTGGGATCAGGTACCTATTCCAGATGATGATATTTTTCAGTGTCTGATAGTCAATATAGAGCCTCCAAGTCCCATCCTTCTTTGCACCAACATGATCAGAACCCCACAAGGAAATGAACTCGGCTGGATGTGACCTTTCTGCAGTAGCTCCTGAATTTTCCTCTTGATTTCATCTTTCTCTAGAATAGAGCACCGATAGATTGGTCCATTGGGAAGTGACACACCTGGGGTCAGATCGATGGGGTGCTTTACTCGATAGCGCAGAGGCACCTCTGCAGGTGAGGTGAAGATGTCCCCATACTCCTCCATGACCTTGTCCATTTGTTGTTATCTTGTAGAAGATCCATGTCTAGAGGTCATGGCCACAATATTCTTCTTTTCCTGAGGGTAGATCATCAGGAAAACAAATCTCCTAGTTTTGGAAATGAGCTTACTGCATTTTTTCATAGTAACCAAAGAGATGGAGATAAGTGGTGCTAACTCTGGTATTTTTTACAACTTATTTCCAAAAGTAACAATAACAGTTGGAGATCGGGACTCATCCATAGTATGTCGCTTCCACAAGTATGGTAGGCCTAATAATACATCACAAACATCAAGAGGGGAAATGTCGTATAATACCTCATCCCTGAAGGACTTGATGCTGCAAGGAAGGCAACACTATTAGCTAACCTAGAGATCCTATCCTGGCTGAATCCACCCGATGGTGTATGGTTGTGGGTGTTTTGTGGTCAGAAAGCCTAGCCGCTTCATGAAATCTATTGAAATGGGGTTCTTTGTCTCCCGATGTAGACAATGAACTGTAGCATGGAACCCATTATCAACATATAGGAATGGAAGAGGTGCTCCTCCTCCTCTGTATCTTCCGGTTCCTTCTTATAGATCTCCGTGGTAGCAACGGTGGCGTTGGGATCTGCATAGATATTTTTCTTCCCTTTGTCACTCCCCTTGTCAGCTTCTGATTCATATTCAGAGCATGCATCTGATTCAGAAACCTTCAGCTCGGCCACCAGTGACTGCTTGGCCTGACACTCACTTGTGTTGTGAATGGAGCTTTTATGGAACTCACACCACTTCCCCATGTCCTTCTTTGGCTTCACCGTGTTGTTGTTTTCTTGCGGCTTTGGTGGGTTATAATGGGCCGACCTGCCTTGACTTTATCCTTTATTTTGCAGTTTAGGGGCACCTTTCCCTTTTTTCTGATTCATAGATCCAAAGTCTCGCTTATTCTATTTGAACTTATGCTCAATCTTAGCAGCATACTAGTATGTTGCACCAAGTGAGGAGATGTTGAGGAACTCCATTTCCTCCTGAATGTATCTGTGCAGACAATTGCAGTAGTTCAGCACCAACTGTTTCTTTGAATCTTTGATACCTAATTTTTTGAGCAAGGTATGGAACAAATTCGTCAGCTCATGCACATCTTGATCCCTTTGCTACCACAATGTAGTCCATTGTATGTAATTGTCCTCATACCTCCGCACGAGATAATATTGTTCCTTGATTGCATCTTGGAAAAAATTCCAAGTCGGTGTGGCCAAAACAGAGAGTTTTTCCTCTCGTCCTTTTGCTCACACTAGGTTTCCCACCAGTCCTTGACATGGGGGGTGGCTTTAAGGAGTGCAAAAGTAATCTTTTCCCAATTGGAAAAGTCATGAACTGAGAAATATCCTTATATTAGATTCAAAAAAAAAATTGTGATGTCTGCATCTATTTGGCCCTCAAATATGGGAATTTCAAATTTTAATTGTACCTTAAAAGGAGTTGCGCCTCCAGAGTGGTTGCTGGACGCAAATGTGCCACTGGTGGGTAGTTGTTGAAGAATCTGGGCAGAGTTATCCATCGTCGCGTGCCTTTGTTTCTCGAGGGCCTCCTCGAGAAATATTTTGATAAGATCTCCTTATCCCTCATCTTTCTTTTCATCCCCCATGGGTGGTCATTGGGGTTTGTGAGGTTGATCTTGCAAAGGTTCAACCAGATCGATCCCTAACTCCTTATACCCTGACCTCGTTGGGGACATGTAAGTAAGTATCAAGAAAGAGTAGAACACTTTAATTCAACTGATCCGGACTTATGCGGGAATGCAATAAAATACAAAAATAAACATAAACGCAGAGATGCAACATAAATAAGACTTCATTTCATTAATATCACATAACTGAAATATTCTTACATACACAATGGAAATAAACTATCTAGGGCGTTGGTAGTTTATCTTTGAGAAGAGATGTGGTGGCTACAGGCCTCTGAACTATGTTACAATGAGGCATGAAGACCAATTTATTATCGAGAAGTAATGGAAAACCATAAACATAAAAAAAATGAACCCTAGGAGATGAAACACCAAACCATGGGCCTCGTTGGGGTAAATTGGTACATCAATTTCTCGGGGTCGTAACTTTGGCATACGATCTCTGTTTGATGCACATGATACCTCATTAGAAAGATCTATCCAAGGAATACAACCACTAATATAAAGTATCAATTCAAAGACACATTTTTTCTTAGAGCTGATTTTCCCAAAAAAATGTCGTTTAGTGCTTCAAAACGGCTCTGAAAGTTCAGGACCCGAAAAACTGCCAAAAAACATAAATTGTACTACAATTAAGGAAACTGAAAAATGGAAAGAAACAATGGTGGGGTCCAAATGTAATAGGCGGGTGGCCACTAATATCCACCTGGATGAATGAGTCTGGGAGAAAAAACTAAGAGAATTTCTTAAAAGAAGCGAAAGTGGCACAAAGGAGGAAATTTCTGGCAAGGAGAAAAGATGGAAGGAGTGGAAGAATACCTAGCCAAGTGAAGTGATGGAAGAGATATTTTAGAGGTTTCAACAAATGGAGAAAACCAAGTCATTGAGTTTATTTAATTTTTTCAAGAAAACTAATAATTGTAGGTAGCAACATATGTGGATAGCATAGTCACAACCAAAAAGTGTTGTAGAGGACTAGAAAAATTCTCAGACCAAGTGGAAGAGAACCCTTGCAATAAGAAAGGTCACATAACAAGGAAACCCATTTGGAGTTGGAGAGGGGAGGGGATAGAGGAAGTATTTAAGAGAAAATAACTAAAGGAGTTATTAAGACATGAACAAGGTGCATGATCTGATTTTATGTAGGAATAAAACATATAAACATGGACACAAAGATGCAACAGAAATATATCTTCATTTCATTCATATCAAAGGATGAAATATGTCAACATACATAATAGAAATAAACTAGCTCGAGCGACGGTAGCTTATCTCTGAGAAGAGATGTGGCAGCTACATGCCTCTGAACTATGTTACAATGAGGCTCGAAGGCCTATTTAATATTTTAAAATAACAAAAAACCATAAACATCTAAAAACCTAACCCTAGGAGATGAAGTGCCAAAATTATGGGCTCTATTTGGGTAAATTGGTACATAAATGTCTTGGGGACATAACTTTGGCATACAATCTTTTTTTGATGTGCACAATACCTCATTAGAAAGATATATCCAAGGAATAAATTTTTTTAGTTCCCAACATCAATTAAAGACCCATGTTGGCCCTAGTTTTCCCAAAAAACATTGTTTAGGGCCTAAAATCGACTCTGGAAGTTTAGGACCTAAAAATTTGACAAAAAATAGTAAAATGTGCTACAATTAAGGAAACCAAAAAACTGAAAAAAAAAATGGTGGGTGTCCAAGTGAACTAGGGGGTTGGTAACCAATATCCATCAAGATCAGTCCCCCCCCCTTGGGAAGCAATGGTCTCCATTGCATTGAGTTCATCCATGAGATAAGGAAAATTCTGTTGAACTTGGTCCTTGGTGAGCCACTTTCCTTGGTGCAGGAGTTGGCCAACTTTGACAACCTGATACAACTCAACCTTCTACTAGCGAGTGTTCTTGATGTGAGTGTCCATGATTTGATCAATTATGGCATGTTCCATGAAGTCATGGTTTAGCTTTGTTGGTATGAGTTGTTCTGCAATGTCTGATGTATCTAGTGATGGTGGAAAGTATGGTCGAAGGTGGTCCACATTGAACACCGGGTGCATGCCAAGGAATGGGGGAATGTTGAGCTCAAAATCATTGTCTCCCACAACCTTGACAATGATGTAAGGCCCATATCAAAGTGGTGTGAACTTCTAATGAGCTCTGGTTAGGTGTTCTTTCTGAAAATGCAGCCAAAATTTTTCGCCCACCAGAAACTTATGTGGCACCTGATGTTGATTATGTCGCTGCTTGTTCTTGGCATTAGACTTCTCCAGGATTTCGTGAATGTTTTGAATACATTCAATAAATTTGGTTTCTTTATCAACCTCAGACAATGCATGTGTGGATTCTGTCTGTGTAGTTGCATGAGGTATGACAACATCAATCAAACACAATGGTTGAAATACTAGACCTACTTGAAAGGGACTATGACCGGTTGAGCTATATAGAGCTCTGTTATAACTGTGGTACACATAGGGGAGGCTCTCATCCCAAGTTATTGGATGCTTGGAGTTGTACATGTAGCGTATGTGCATTGTCATCCTATTGACGTCCTATGTATGGCCATCAGTATGGGGATGGAATGCAGACAACTTGGTGAGCTTGGTGTAAAATAGTTTCCAAATGCTTGACTATAATGTGCTTAGGAGCTTTCTATCTTGATCTGATATAATGGTCTACGGGATGCAAAAATGTATACACACTCATTCAAAGAAGATTTTGGTAGTGTCCT
This sequence comes from Pinus albicaulis, assembly GCA_034641835.2. Taxonomy (NCBI): domain Eukaryota; kingdom Viridiplantae; phylum Streptophyta; class Pinopsida; order Pinales; family Pinaceae; genus Pinus; species Pinus albicaulis. Next base: position 68,271,368 of record CM076578.1, read on the forward strand.
CTGTTTTGATACTCTTCTTGCAGGTTGCCAATATAACCATCTTAAAATACATGTCCACGACCACAAACACACAGTCATTACCATGCTTGGTAGAAGGGAGGCTAGAAATATAGTGCATGGATATGGATTCCTAGGACTAGCTGGGAGTAGGCATAGGAGTGTACAGGCCTTGCTTCTTGATGGTTGGCTTGGATATGGTGCAGGTAGCGCAAGATTTGATATATATTTCCAACATCCAGTCAAAGTTTTGGCCAATAAAAGTACTTTTGTAGTACAACCACAATTTTCTCCACACCAGAGTGTCATGTGACCCGATGGTAGTGTGCTTCCCAAATCCTCTTGGCATGATGCCTGAAGGAACACAAAGGTGGTCCAAGTAGCATAATAATGTGTCCTAGAGGTGGAAATCAGGAACTTGCTTTCCATCTACTATAATCGAGTATGTGGAGGTGAACTTTGGGTCATTTTTTTATAGTTGTGTCCATCCAGAGGTCTCGTGGCCACAAGAGTTGAGAATAATAGTTAGTGTTGCAACTGGGGGCCGACTGAGGCAATCCACAACATGATTGGTGTTTCCATTTTTTATTTATTTTCAAGTGGAATTGTTGCAAATATGTATACCACTTCTGAAAGAGATTGTTCTACAACTTACCTGTGTCTGTATAAACTGAAGAGGTTAGCGATCAGTTTGGATGACCTTCTCCTTCCCAGAATGTAATGCTTCCATTCCCAGCAAGCTTGTACAATGGAATACATTAATTTATCATGGGTGGGGTACTTCCAAATTTTATTATAAAGTGTCTCACTATGATAGGCCACTAGATGCTCATGCTTGGTGAGGATTGCACCAATAGAATAGTCGGAGGCGTCTGTCTCAATTTTAAATGGTTGTTGTAGGTATGACAGTGTGAGTACTAGTGCATAGCAGAGGCAATGCTTCAACTCAACAAACACCTTTTTTTGGGATTCAGACCAAGTAAAATTTTCTTTCGCCCCACCCTCAGTAATATGACTCAAAGGCCAAGTGATATGGGAGAATCCCAACATGAAAATTCGATAAACATTTGAAAGTCCCAAAAATATGCAAAGCTCTGTTAGAGTGGTCGGGGATGGCCAATCCTGAATGAATTGAATCTTATTCTGATCCACATGCATGCCACACTCATCTATGATGTAACCCAAATATTAGACTTGGCTCATGCCAAAGGTGCATTTCTCCAAGTTGGCACACAATTTATGTTGCCGAAGGGTTTGAAGTACCTATCAAATGTGTTTAAAGTGTTCTTACTAAATCTTTTTGAAGATGAGGATGTCATTCAGATAAACAACCACAAACGAGTTGGTGAAGGGCCACAAGATGTCATCCATTAGCCTCATAAAAGTATCAGGGGCATTTGTCAACCCGAAGGTCATAACCAACCATTCAAAAAGACGTTCCTTGGATATGAAAGTGGCCTTCAATACATATGTGGGTTGTATTTGAACCTGGTGATTAAAAAAATTCATATTGATCTTGCTAAAATATTTCCCCCCCTTGATTTGTTCTAGAAGGTCATCAATCCATGGGATTGGATACCTGTTCCTAACAGTGATTTTTTTTAGTGCCCGAGAATCAATGCAGAGCCTCTAGGTCCCATCATTCTTTTGTACAAGTACATTCTGGCTCTCACAAGGCGACGAAATTGGTCAGATGTGCCATTTTTGCTGCAATTTTATATTTTCCACTTGATCTCTTCATTTTTTGGAATGGAGCGGCGATATATCGGCCAGTTGGGTAGAGATGCTCCGGGAGTCAAATTGATGGAATGACTGACCTGACAGTGCAAGGGTACCCCTGCGGTTGAGGAGAAGATGTACCTGTATTCTTCCACATCCATATCCACCTACTTTTGTTGTGTGGAGGAACCCTTCCTGAGGGCCATGGAAATGGCTAAAATATTCCCCTTGCTTTGAGATTGAATAAGAAAGAAAACAAATTTCCTGGTCTGGGAGATGATCTTACTACATTTCTTAGTAGAGATCAAAGATATGCCAGTAGGCGGGGCTACCTCTGGTATCCTGTATAACTTATTACCCAAATGAATAATAACAATGTGAGGCTTATACTCATACATGACATGACACTTCCACAATTATGGTTGGCCTAATAATACATCAAAAAATCCAAGAGGAGCTATATCACACAATACCTCATCCGTGAAGTGATTGACATGGAAAATTTTAGGGGCTAATATTCGCAGGTGGGCTAATTTTCCATGGTTTTACCAAAAAAAAGATTCGCCAATTTCCATTTTTTTATAAAAATGATTCGCCCAAATTTTACAATATAAAATTATTTTACCTTAAAAATCGCCAACTTTATATAAACAATATATATTATATCATTATAAATTTGAATAATTTTACAAATACATCAATAAAAATTTTATAGTTTTCATATTAGGGACTAGTGAGATTCGCCAATTTTTTAAACTTCAAAATAATTTTCCATCCTTAAAATTTTTCCTGGTGATTGATGCTATAGGGAAGGCAGCACTTCTGACTGACGAAAATATCTCATCCTTGGTGAAGCCACTTGATGGTGTACGATTGTGTGTTTGGTGTGGTCGGTAGTCCCAAATGCTTCATGACCTCTTCTGAAATGAGGTTCTTTTGGCTCCTGTTGTCGATAATGAATTATAGTGGCGAACCCTTCACTCACATCTGTGAGTGAAAGAGGTGTTACCCCTCCTCTAAATATTCTAGTTCCGCCTTTTGGAGCTTGGTGGTGGCTACCGACGTAGTGGGCTCTGCATAAATGACCTACTCACCCTTGTTGGGTTCTAGCTCAGAATCAGAACAAGCATCTGTCTTTGAGTCTCTCATCTTGGCCACCAGTGCCTTCTTTGCATGACATTCATGTGTGTTGTGGTGAGTGGGGCTTTTATGAAACTCACACTAACTTGTCGGTGTCCTTTTTTTCCTTCCTGTCACCCTTGGCTTTCGAATTCAAGGAGTTTCCATGGGGGGTCTTGGTTAGGCTCTATCATTTGTTACTGTGGCTTGGGGGCACCTTTTGTTTTCTTTGGGTTCGTAGATCAAAAGTATCGCTTCTTCTGCTTGAATTTCTGCTCAATTTTGGTAGCATATCGGTATGTTGCACCAAGCAAGGAGATGCCTAGGAACTCCATTTTCTCTTGAATCTATTTTTTCAAACAACTGTGGTACTTGAGAAACTAATTTTTCTCAGAATATTTAATACCCATCTTTTTGCACAGGGTATGGAAAATATTTGTCATCTCATACACATCTTGATCCCTCTATTGCCGCAACGTAGTCCATTATATGTACTTGTCTTCATATGTCCCGACAGGGTAGTACTATTCCTTAATGGTATCTTAGAAATAATTCCAAGTGGGTGCGATCAAGAATAGTGAGGGTTACCCCTCATCCTTCTGCTCATAGTAGGTTTCCCACCAGTCCTTGACACGGGGGGAGACTTTCAAGAGCACAAAAGTAATATTTTCCCTATTGGAAAAATCATGAACAATAAAATATCCTTCCAACATATTTAACCATTTATCTATGGAATTTTCATCTATCTAGCCTTCAAATGTGGGAATGTAAAATTTGACTTGTACTTAAAGGCAGTGGTGCCTCTTGAGTGGTTGTCACATGAAGATATGTCACCTATGGGCATCCACCGAAGGATCTGAGAACAATTATCCATCATCGTGTTCCTTTGTTTCTTTATGGCCTCCTCGAGTAATATTTTGATAGGATATCCTAATCTCTCTTCTTTATTTTTGTCCACCATGGGAGTCCGTTGGGGTTTGTGAGGATGATATTGCAAGGGTTCAACCATATCAAGCCCTAACTACTTATACCCTGACCTCATTGGGGACATGAAGAGAAAAACAAAGAAAGAGAAGACTGCTCTGATACCACTGATCTGAATTTATGAAGGAACATAAAAAAATAAAAATATAAACATGGACACAGAGATACAAAAGAAATATAACTTCATTTCGCTAATATCAAAGAGTGGAATATGCTTACATACAAAATGGAAATAAACTTTCTCGGGTGATGGTAGCTTATCTTTGAGAATATATGTGGCAATTTATACCTTTGAACTATGTTAGAATGAGGCTTGAAGGCCTATTTATTATTGAGAAACAATGGAAAGCCCTAAACATCCAAAAACCTAACCCTAGGAGATGAAGCGCCAAATTTATGGGCCCTGTTTGGGTAAATTGGTGCATCAACTTCCTAGGGATGTAACTTTGGAATACGATATTCATTTGATGTGCACAATATCTCGTTAGAAACATATATTTGAGGACTGCAAATTTTGAGTGGCCAACATCAATAACAATCCCATTTTAGCCCTAATGTTCCCAAAAAACATCTTTTAGGGCCTCAAAATGGCTCCAAAAGTTCAGGACCTGAAAAACTACCAAAAATAGTAAATTGTGCTGCAATTAAGGAAACTGCCAAACTAAAAGAAACAATGGTGGGGATCCAACTGGAATAGGTGGGTGGCCACCAATATCCTCCTAGATCAGTTCAATGACTAGAGGGGAGCAAGGAGTACTCAAGATGTTCCAAAGGAGGGAACCAAGGGACATTATTAGTCAGGTGGAGGTGAGGTCTTCAAGTAACAATAAATGGAGAAGACTTGTTACAAGGGCTTGTATGCAGCTCACGGTGGGCAAGTGAAATATCGCATGTGTTACAGGTCAATTTTGGCATCACTCCCAAAACTCAAATTAGTACAAATAGGATCTATCATACCCTAAATCAGTTTCTACTTGCCTTCAACAAGTCATCCCATTGATGGTTTTTATCCATGAAAGTTTCATTGCTTGAAGTCTAGCTAAAATGTTCCATTGAACCGCCAACACACCCCTAGAATGTAGTAAGTGCTTTGCGGATAACTTACTCCCATGTAAAGTAGTGCTGCATAGCACCTAGGCCCACTTAACTGTGCGTTGGTCGACTTTGAGTGAATATTTCAAATGATTTCAGGAATCTTCCCACTTTCTAGTGGATTCTAGAAGTGGTTCTAGCTATCATTCTATCTGATAACCTCAAATATGAACACCATGAAGCCATTAAATCACTTATCCTCTTATCCCATTTAATAAGGAAACTCTGTCACCCATTTATGGAAAATGCATTCAATGATCAATATATCAAAGATATTTTTTTTCAAAACCATTAAAAATGTTATTTGATAAAATACTTTTGAAAATGTTGACAAGGATTAAAATTTTAAGTTGTAAATTATTATTATTATTATTATTATTATTATTATAAACATCAACAACTGGGATAGGTTTTCACTTGCCTGACATGGTACGATTTCAACTGTGACCACTCTACCTCTAGGTGTAACAATCCTACCTCCGTAAAAAACATACGAGCTAGTCAGTCTAGAGGATTGAATGTGCATCTTTCATCACTCACATAAAATTACATAACACAATCTTGCCAAGTGAGTTACCCGTGAGGACAAGTTGTAAATTATGATTATTATTTGAAAGTAATTTAACTTAGTAAAGCTTAAAACACACACACACACACACACATATTCTATGTAATAAATATTTTTAACTTCAAATTTATAAGTAACGAGAAGTTACTCTAAAGAGCTTAAAGCTATACAACGAGATGGCTTGAAATCAACATGCCAATTATAACCATTGAATTTAGTGGGGTGATGCTAGAGCATCACCCTAGGAAGAACTCATTTTATTTAAGATGCTAAGGGGATCATGTAAATTTTAGATGGAGGTCTTATTTTCTTCAATTTTACTTGTATAAAACTAGAATTAGGAAGTTTATTTTAGAGCCAAGTGTCATGATTATGTAGGAATTTGAACCATTTGGTTGTTAGGATATTTGAAGGAGTAAATATTTGGGCCAAGTGCGCCTTTGTAAATATTGACAAATTTCGTCTTAGGTAGTAGGAAATTTTGGGAGAGATGTCCAATTACTCTTTGACTGTGAAGATATGTATTTATGTTTATAGAATTACATGTGTATGTGTATAGGAGTACGAAAAGAGGGGGTACATTAAAAGAAAGAGGAGCTCTAGGAGTGAGCCATTGTATTTTCCTCTATAAATTTTTTCTTCAAAATTAATAGAATCAACATGAATATTCTATGTTTTTTTCTTTATCTATATATGTGTTGTATCTTGTTAGTAGGGGGTGAGCGCAACCAACAATGCAAACACCCGTCGGATGTGTTTTTAAATCCTAAGTTGTTACCTGGAAATTAAATTGGTGTTTTATATTTTTCACAATATTTGCAAGCAAGCCCAACAAGATTGGGAGAATAAACAAGTGTATTTTAGTCAAAGGAACCATTCCCTTTTGATATATTACAAGTTTTAATCTCAATGCAATGTGCAGGAATATTCTTGAATCATGAGTCTCACATTCTAAATGAGTATTGATTGGAACGAGAATAACGAAGAATAGAGCGATAGGTAAAATGACGTATTGAATGCATTGTTTTTTTTTTTGGTAAGTTAGGCTATTCTATTAATTCGAGAAAAGAAACCTTACATATGCTACGGGAAAGGTTGGAAAGTTGCGCTTAACCAATCCCAGCCTTAGTTGTACGGTTTCAGGGCTGCCCCAGTGCAGGAAACCAGCCCAGAAAGTACTTGAGACAGAAAATTACAATATGCACAACAACACTGATATATGTAGATATTACAAAATATGCAGAAACAAGGGTATAACACTGGTGGTAGCATGCTTGAAAAAAAACATGGAAGAACTATGAAGCTTCGTAGGACTCAATATTCATCTTCATCATCACTGTCGGGGACCTCCTCCTCTATGGGGCAGGTGAGTGCTTGCGCAGCCACTTCCTCAAAGTCTGCCACTAGATGCCTGGGTTTGGGGACAGGTGCGCAGAGGATGGGGGACTCTGAGTCCTCTACGTTAGGGACGCGTGTCTAGTTGCCTTCAAATTCCATCACTCAGACATCTGATTCATTGTCTTCCTCCACCTGCGTCGTCAGCGGATCATTCTTGCGAGGTAGGGGGTGCGCCTGGTGCACTATGGTAGACTTCCGCAGGCTACGCCTACCTCTTTGCGCAGTTTTCACTGGAGTTTCTTCCTCCTGCTTAGGATCGAGGCTTTGTATTGCAAAATTTCTGGAGGAGGAGCCTTCCACTGACTCCAAATGGTTGTCCTCTCCACGGTGATAGCGGCCAGGGAGAGCCCCTCTCTGACCACCTCAGATGGTTCTTTGCCGTAAACTGGGGGCCATTGCAAAATGAGGCAAGGGAGAGGCTTCAATGGAAGGGTGCACAATAGGGGGACAAACAATGTTGAGGATTGAGGGAGCGGAAGGGTCAGGGAATAGGTGCACACATTGGGAAGTCACCGCCAGGGCACTGCGCAGCGCAATGTGGAGTAGAGGGCTACGCGGCAGTCTGGAATCAGGGAGGTACCAAAGAAGAATCAAAAGGAAAGACAGAGAGAATTCACTGTGAGTTTCTCAAGGCTGAGGGCTCATCCTTTTAAAGGGTATTAGACACATGCGAGGGGGATGGCAATGAATAAGCCTCGCATGTAGCTGTGTGCCATAACCAATTTCCTGAGTAGGCTCGAGGGAAGGGTGATGGTTGATAGTGAGATCAATCATGTTAATAATTTATGGTGATGGTTGCATGGGGGTACCCTGGAGAGGGTGACGTTGTACCCAATGTCTCATCATCATAACTTATCCTGTTTGTCTTGTGCAGATGGCTAACGGTTTGAGGATCCACATCAGGTGATACTCTGTGCAGAAGATCTCTATCCTCTAAGGTGTGGGAGAGATTATTATCATTCATTCCAGTTTTGTCACCCTCATCTGGGGCCTATTGAATGAATTGTTAATCGTAAGGTATCTTTTGTAATTTTCACGCAATGGAATATCAATATAGATACCAAGTGTAAATTCCCTTACCAATTCATCGAGTGAAGTAAAATAAAAAGAAAACAAACGAAGTTTGGTCCTGATTTTAGTTGGACCTCGAACTAGTCGGGGCTTCGTGGAGAAAGGGATAAAGAGGTAAATAAATCCTTGAATTCGACTAGTGTGGATCCACAAAGGGAGGTCAAAAATTATTTGTCGAGTCATGATTCTTTCGTGCAGTCAGAACCCAGTTGGTCGGGCATGACCTCGGTCATCATAGTTAGGATTCAGAGAAGTCCCAACCCCCAACCTTAGGCGGGATCATGAGGTCGATCCCTTGACGCATTTATTGGAAGGTGCATACAACTCAACTCCGAATAAGAAAGTTGTGTAGAAAGTGATTTGTGTGGACCCCGTGTTTTATTTAATTTTTTTTAGAAAACATAAAAAAAAAAATGGGAGGTTTACGCAAAGTGAAAAAGCGATTTTTCAGTTTTTTGTACACACACCAGAGAAGGTGAATAGGACCCCATGTATTATAAATTGGAATTTTGGGTCACATTAACTTCCAATGCATCATTTGTAGTATCAGAGTGTAATAAAACTTTTAAAATTGAAGGAGAATGAGATTGAAGCACCAATATGATGAATAGAAGATTAAGGAGGACTGTAGTTGCAGGGGATGCTTCGGAAGAAGAGAATAATTCTAAAGGGAAAGAAGAATGAGCCAACAAATTTTATAGCCTGTAAAAGAAGAGAAGGAAGAAAATGGAAAGGTAATGATGCTCTGTTTATTTTAATGATGACTAAAAATTTGATAATTTTGTAAAGACAAGATTGAGAAGGCAAGATATGGAGGTGAGACAGAGGAACTGGGTGATTTCGGACAACATATAATAGATACTCAAAAGAGATAGGAGATTGGAAAAGGAACCTACCTAGGAGGATGAACAAAGTACAAGGATCTTAAAGGGAACGAGTGATATTGACTTATGCAAGAACGCAATAAAATTCAGAAATGCACATAAATGTAGAGATGCAGCAAAAATAAGACTTCATTTCATTAATATCACATAACTGAAATATGCTTACAAACATAATGGAAATAAAATAGGTAGGGCATCGGTAGCTTATCTCTGAGAATATATGTGGCGGCTACAGGCCTCTGAACTCTATTACAATGAGGCTCGAAGGCCTATTTATTATTGAGAAACAATGGAAAACCTTAAACATCCAAAAACCTAACCCTATAAGATGAAACACAAAAATATGGGCCCCATTGGGGTAAATTGGTACATAAATTTCCCAGGGTTGTAACTTTGGAATATGATCTCCCAAAAAACATTGTTTAGGGCCTAAAAAAGACTCTGAAAGTTCAAGACCCGAAAAACTGCCAAAAATAGTAAATTGTGCTACAATTAAGGAAACTGAAAAATTGAAAGAAACAATGGTGGGGGTGCAAGTGGAATAAGTGGGTTGCCACTGATATCCACCTAGATCATTCCCCCCCCCTTAGGAAGAAATGGTCCCCATTACGTTGGGTTCCTCCATGAGATAAAGAAATTTCTGCTGAACTTGGTCCTTGGTGAGCCACTTGCCCTGGTGGAGGAGTTGGCCTGCATTGACAACTTGATATAGTTGGATCCTCTGCTGGCGGGTGTTATTGATATGTGTTTCCATGATCCAATCAGTTTTTACATGTTCCATGTAGTCTGGGTTTAACTCTACTATAGTGAGTTGTTCTACCATCTCGGATGTGTCCAGTAGAAGTGGAAAGTAGGGCCGAAAGCAGTCCACATTGAACACTAGGTGAAAACCAAGGAATGGTGGAGTACTGAGCTCAAAGGCATTGTCCCCTACAACCTTGGTGATGGTGTATGAACCATTTTAGAGCAGGAAAATCTTGCAGTGGGGTCTAGCGAGGCGCTCCTTCTGCAAATGTAGCCACACTTTGTTGCCCACCTGGAAGTTGTGTGGCACCTAATGTTTATCATGTTGCTACTTGTACTTAGAATTGGATTTGTCCAATATGTCATGAACTTGTTGGAGGATGTGTTGAATGCAATCAATGAATATGTTTGCCTTATCACCTTTAGACTGCACATGAGCCAAATAGGCCTGAGTAGCTGCAAATGACATGGCTATGTCAATGGGACATAGTGGCTGGAATCCCAAGCTCACCTGAAAGGGGTTGTGGCTGCTTGAGATATGGAGGTCCCAGTTATAGTTTTATTATACATAGGGGAGGCTCTCATCCCATGTGCATGGATTCTTTGAGTTTTACATGCACAGAATGTGTACGATCATCCTGTTGACGACCTCTGTCGCGCCATCAGTTCGTAGATGGAAAGCTGTGGACTTGGTGAGATTGGTGTCCAACATTGACCAGAGGTTGGACCAAAATGTACTGAGGAACCTGTCGTCACACGATCTGCGATAATAGACTGTAGGATCCAAATGTGTAGCCACACTCATTCAAAGAAGAGTTTACTAGTGGCTTCTACTATGATATTCTTCTTGCAGGTCGCCATAATGGCCATATTTAAGAATCTGTCGACGACCATGAAAATACAGTCATTGCCATGCTATGTAGAAGGAAGGCCCGACATGTAATCCATGGAGATGGATTCCCAAGGTCTACTAGGGGTAGACAACGGAATATAAAGGCCTTGCTTCTTGATGGTCAGTTTGGAAATGGCGCAGGTAGTGCAAGATCTTATGTACTTCCCGACATCATGTCAAAGGTTCGGCCAATAGAAATAATTTTGCAATAGTGCCATTGTTTGCTCAACCAAAAAATTCCAAATGACCCGACTGTAGTGCACTTCTCAAATCATCTTGGCACGGTCGCTTGAAGGAACACGAAGGTGTCCTAGGTTACATAGTAGTGCATCTCAGAGGTGACAATTTAGAACTTGGTTACCCTCCAAGAGTGTCTTGTATATGTGGTTGAATTATCGATCGATCTTGTAGAGAAGTGACCAATCAGAAGTCTCATGCCCAAAAGATTTGAGCATGATGGTTAGCGCCACAATCGGTGGTTAGCTGTGTCAGTCTGCAAATTATTGGGTTTCCCTTCTTATACTTGATTTTCAAATGAAACTGTTGCATATATGTGGACCACTTCTGATGGCGATCATTCTACAACTTACCTTGTGTCTGTATAAACTGTAGGGGTCGGCGGTCTATGTGGTTGAACATTTCCTTCCCCAAAATGTAATATTTCCATTGTCGTCAAGCTTTCACAATGGAATACATCTCTTTTTCATAAGTGGGATACTTCCAGACTATGTCGGATAGTGTATCACTATGATATACCACTGGATGCCCCTGTTGAGTAAGAACTGCCCTAATATCATAGTAAGAGGCATCTGTCTCGATCTTAAATGGTTGTTGTAAGTCTGGTAATGTGAGCACTAGGGTAGAGCAGAGGCAATGTTTTAACTCTATAAATTAATTCTTTTGAGATTCAAAACAAATGATTTTTTTTTTTTCTCGTCCCTTGGTGACTTGACTCAAGGGCCAAGTGATATGAGATAATCCCAACACGAACCTGTGGTAGAAATTAGTAAGGCTGAGAAAGATGTTGAGCTGTGTTAGAGTGGTTGGGGATGGAAAATCCCAAATGACTTGGATCTTGGCTAGATCCACATGCATCCCCTGCTCATCAATAATGTATCCTATATACTGAACCTAGGTCATGCAAAAAGTGCACTTCTCCAAATTGGCACACAACTTGTGTTGCCGTAGTGTTTGGAGGAACTGTCAGATGTGGTGGAGGTGCTCTCCCCAAGTCTGTTTGAAGATCAAGATCTCATCCAAGTACACTACTAAAAATGAGTTGGTGGATGGCTGCAAGATGTCGTCCATCATCCTCCTGAAGGTTGCATGAGTATTAGTCAACTCAAAAGGCATGACCAACCATTCGAACAGGCCCTCCTTAGCTTTGAAGGTAGTTTTACACACATCGTAGGGTTTGATTGGTACTTGGTGGTACCCAGACTTCAAGTCGATCTTGCTAAAATATTTTCCCACCTTGAGTTGGTCCAGAAGGTCATGAATCCATGGGATCAAGTACCTATTCTAGACGATGATCTTTTTCAGTGCCCGATAGTCAATACAGAGTCTCCAGGTCCCATCCTTCTTTTGCACCAACATGATCAAACTCCCACAGGGAAATGAACTCGGCTGGATGTGACCTTTCTGCAGTAGCTCCTGAATTTTCCTCTTGATTTCATCGTTCTCTAGAATAGAGCATCGATAGATTGGTACATTGGGCAGCGACGCACCTAGGGTCAGATTGATGGGGTGCTTTACCCGATAGTGCAGAGGGACCCCTGCAGGTGAGGTGAATATGTCTTTGCACTCCTCCACGACCTTTTCCATTTGTTTTTATCATGTAGAAGAACCATGTCTAGAGGTCGTGGCCACAGTCTTCTTCTTTCCATGAGGGCATATCATCAGGAAAGCAAATTTCCTAGTTTTGGAAATGAGCTTACTGCGTTTTTTTGCAATAACCAAAGAGATGGAGATATGTGGTGCTACCTTTGGTATCTTGTACAACTTATTTCCAAAAGTAACAATAAAAGTGCAAGGTCGGGACTCATCCACAACATGTCACTTCCACAAGTATGGTAGGCCTAATAATACATCACAAACATCAAGAGGGGCAATGTCATATAATACCTCATCCCCGAAGGACTTGATCCTGCAGGGAAGGTGACACTATTGGTTAAGGTAGAGATCCCATCCTTGGTGAATCTACCCGATGGTGTATTGTTGTGGGCATGCTATGGTCGGAAAGCTTAGCCGCTTCATGAAATATATTGAAATGAGGTTCTTTTGTCTCCCAATGTTGAAAATGAACTGCAGCGGGGAACCCTTCGTCCACATATAGGAATGGAAGAGCTCCTCCTCCTCCTTTATATCGTATGGATCCTTCTTATAGATATTCATGGTAGCAATGGTGGCGTTGGGATCTACATAGATAATTCTCTTCCCTTTTCCACTCCCCTTGTTGGCTTTTGATTCAAATTCAGAGCATGCATCTGATTCAGAAACCTTCAGCTCGGTCACCAGTGATTTCTTGGCCTGACACTCACTTGTGTTGTGAATGGAGCTTTTATGGAACTCACACCACTTCCCCATGTCCTTCTTTGGCTTCACCCTGTTGTTGTTTTCTTGCAGCTTTGGTGGGTTATATTGGGCCGCCCCGCCTTGAATTTATCCTTTATTTTGCAGTTTGGGGGCACCTTTCCCTTTTTTCTGATTCATAGATCCAAAGTCTCACTTATTATATTTTAACTTATGCTCAATCTTAGCAGCATACTAGTATGTTGCACCAAGTGAGGAGATGTCGAGGAACTCCATTTCCTCCTGAATGTGTCTATGAAGACAACTACAGTACTTCAACACTAACTGTTTCTTTGAATCTTTGATACCCAATTTGGTGAGCAAGGTATGGAACGAATTTTTCAGCTCATGCACATCTTGATCCCTTTGCTACCACAGTGTAGTCCATTTTATGTACTTTTCATCATACCTCCACACGAGATAATATTGTTCCTTGATTGCATCTCGAAAAAAATTCCAAGTCGGTGTGGCCGAAAACAGAGAGGTTTTCCTCTCTTCCTTTTGCTCACGGTAGGTTTCCCACCAGTCCTTGGCATGGGGGGTGGCTTTAAGGAGTGAAAAAGTAATATTTTCCTAGTTGGAAAAGTCATGAACCAAGAAATATCCTTATATTAGATTCAAAAAAAAAATTGTGACGTTTGCATCTATTTGGCCCTCAAATATGGGAATTTCAAAGTTTAATTGTACCTTAAAAGGATTTCCACCTCCAAAGTGGTCGCTGGATGCAAATGTGCCATTGTTGGGCAATCATTGAAGAATCTGGGAAAATTTATCCATCATCGTGTTCCTTTGTTTATCGAGGGCCTCCTCGAGAAATATTTTGATAAGATCTCCTTATCCCTCATCTTTATTTTTGTCCCCCATGGGTAATCATTGGGGTTTATGAGGCTGATCTTGCAAAGGTTCAACCAGATCAATCCCTAACTCCTTATACCCCGACCTCGTTGGGGACATGTAAAAAAGTATCGAGAAAGAGCAGAACACTCTAATTCAAATGATCTGGACTTACGCGGGAATGCAATAAAATACATAAATAAACATAAACGCAGAGATGCAACATAAATAAGACTTCATTTCATTAATATCACATAACTGAAATATGCTTACATACATAATGGAAATAAACTATCTAGGGCGCTGGTAGCTTATCTTTGAGAAGAGATGTGGTGGCTACAGGCCTCTGAACTATGTTAAAATGAGGCATGAAGACCAATTTATTATCAAGAAATAATGGAAAACCCTAAACATCGAAAAACCAAACCCTAGGAGATGAAACACCAAACTATGGGCCTCGTTGGGGTAAATTGGTACATCAATTTCCCGGGGTTGTAACTTTGCATACGATCTTCGTTTGATGCACATGATACCTCATTAGAAAGATATATCTGAGGAATACAACCACTAATATAAAATATCAATTCAAAAACACATTTTTTCCTGGAGCTGACTTTCCCATAAAAATGTCATTTAGTGCTTCAAAATGGCTTTGAAAGTTCAGGACCCAAAAAACTGCCAAAAAATATAAATTGTGCTACAATTAAGGAAACTGAAAAACTAAAAGAAACAATGGTGGGGTCCAAGTGGAATAGGTAGGTGGCTACTAATATCCACCTGGATCAATGAGCCTAGGAGAAAAAATTAAGAAAATTTCTTCAAAGAAGCGAAAGTGGCACAAAGGAGGAAATTTCTGGCAAGGAGCAAAGATGGAAGGAGTGGAAGAATACCCAGCCAAGTGAAGTGATGGAAGAGATATTTTTGTGGTTTCAACAAATGGAGAGAACCTATTAGGTAACTGGTCATTGAGTTTATTTAATTTTTTCAAGAAAACTAATAATTTCAGGTAGCAACATATGTGGATAGCATAGTCACAACCAACATGTTTTGTAGAGGACTAGAAAAATTCTCAGAGAAAGTGGAAGAGAACCCTTGCAATAAGAAAGGTCACATAACAAGGAAACCCATTTGGAGTTGGAGAGGGGAGGGGATAGAGGAAGTCCTTAGGAGAAAAGAACTAAAGGATTTATTAAGACGTGAACAAGGTGCATGATCCAAATTTATGCAGGAACACAAAATATAAACATGGACACAAAGATGCAAAAAAAATATATCTTCAATTAATTCATATCAAAGGCTGAAATATGTTAACATACAGAATGGAAATAAACTAGCTTGGGTGATGGTAGCTTATCTCTGAGAAGAGATGTGGTAGCTACATGCCTCTGAACTGTCTTACAATGAGGCTCGAAGGCCTATTTAATATTAAAAAATAACAAAAAACCCTAAACATCTAAAAACCTAACCCTAGGAGATGAAGCGCCAAAATTATGGGCTCTATTTGGGTAAATTGGTACATAAATGTCCTGGGGACATAACTTTGGCTTACGATCTTTGTTTGATGTGCACAATACCTCGTTAGAAAGATATACCCAAGGAATAACTTTTTTGAGTTACCAACATCAATTAAAGACCCATGTTGGCCCTGGTTTTCCCAAAAAACATCGTTTAGGGCCTAAAATCAACTATGGAAGTTTAGGACCCGAAAATTTGACAAAAATAGTAAACTGTGCTACAATTAAGGAAACCAAAAAACTGAAAAAAACAATGGTGGGGGTCCAAGTGGAATAGGGGGGTGGCAAACAATATTCATCAAGATTAGTACCCCCCCCCCTTGGGAAGAAATGGTCTCCATTGCATTGAGTTCGTCCATGAGATGAGGAAACTTCTATTGAACTTGGTCCCTGGTGAGCCACTTTCCTTGGTGCAGGACTTGGCCAGCTTTTACAACCCGATACATTTCAATCTTCTACTAGCGAGTGTTCTTGATGTGAGTGTCCATTATTTGATCAATTGTGGCATGATCCATGTAGTCATGGTTTAGCTCTGTTGGTGTGAGTTGTTCTGCAATGTCTGATGTATCTAGTGATGGTGGAAAGTATGGTCGAAGGTGGTCCACATTGAACACTGGGTTCATGCCAAGGAATGGGGGAATGTTGAGCTCAAAATAATTGTCTCCCACAACTTTGATAAGGGTGTAAGGCCCATATCAGAGTGGTATGAGCTTCTGATAAGCTCTGGTTAGGCGTTCTTGCCAAAAATGCAACCAAAATTTTTCGCCCACCTGAAACTTGTGTGGCACCAGAGGTTGATCATGTTGCTGCTTGTAATTGGCATTAGAATTCTCCAGGATGTTGTGAAAGTGTTGGATATGTTCAATAAATTTGGTTTCTTTATCAACCTCAGATAGTACATGTGTGGATTCTATCTGTGTAGTTGCATGAGGTATGACAACATCAATAAAACACAATGGTTGAAATACTATACCTACTTGAAAGGGACTATGACCAGTTGAGCTATATAGAGCTCTGTTATAACCGTGCTACACATAGGGGAGGCTCTCATCCCAAGTTAGTGGATGCTTGGAGTTGTAAATGCAGCATATGTGCACTGTCATCCTGTTGACGTCCTATGTATGGCCATAAGTATGGGGATGGAATGCAGACGACTTGATAAGCTTGGTGTAAAAATTTTTCCAAATGCTTGAATAGAATGTGCTCAAGAGCTTGCTATCTTGATCTAATATAATGGTCTGCGGGATGCAAAAATGTATACACACTTGTTCAAAGAATATTTTGGCAGTGTCCTCTATTCTGATACTCTTCTTGCAGGTTGCCAATATAGCCATCTTAAAATACATGTCCACGACCACAAACACATAGTCATTACCATGCTTGGTAGAATGGAGGCCAGAAATATAGTCCATAGATATGTATTCCTAGGGCTAGTTGGGAGTAGGCATAGGAGTGTACAGGCTTTGATTCTTGATGGTTGGCTTGGATATGGTGCAGGTAGCATAAGATTTGATATATATTTCCAACATCCAGTCAGAGTTTTGGCCAATAAAAGTACTTTTGTAGTACAACCACAATTTTCTCCACACCAAAGTGTCATGCAACCTGATGGTAGTGTGCTTCCCAAATCATCTTGGCATGACGCTTGAAGGAACACAAAGGTGGTCCAAGTAGCATAATAATGTTTCCTAGAGGTAGAAATTAGGAACTTGCTTTCCATATACTATAATTGGGTATGTGGAGGTGAAATCTAGGTCATTTTTGTATAGTTGTGTCCATCCAGAGGTCTTGTGGCCACAAGAGTTGAGAATACTAGTTAGTGCTACAACTGGGGGTTGACTGAGGCAATCCGCAACATGATTGGTGTTTCCCTTTTTTATTTATGTTCAAGTGGAATTGTTGCAAATATGTATACCACTTCTAATAGTGATCGTTCTACAACTTCCCTGTGTTTGTATAAACTGAAGAGGTTAGCGATCAGTGTGGATGACCGTCTCCTTCCCCAGAATGTAATGCTTCCATTGCCAACAAGCCTGTACAATGGTATACATCTATTTATCATAGGTGTGGTACTTCCAAATTTTATTAGAAAGTGTCTCACTATGATAGGCCACATGATGCTCATGCTTGGTGAGGACTGCACCAATAGAATAGTCGAAGGCATCTGTCTCAATTTTAAATGGTTTTTGTAGGTATGATAGTGTGAGTACTAGTGCAGAGCAGAGGTGATGCTTCAACTCAACAAACACCTTTTGTTGGGATTCAAACCAAGAAAATTTTTCTTTCACCCTGCCCTCAGTAATATGACTCAAAGGCCAAGTGATATGGGAGAATCCCAACATGAAACTTCGATAAACATTTGAAAGTCCCAAAAATATGCGAAGCTCTGTTAGAGTGGTCAGGGATGGCCAATCCTGAATGAATTGAATCTTATTCGGATCCACATGCATGCCACACTCATCTATGATGTAACCCAAATATTAGACCTGGCTCATGCCAAAGGTGCATTTCTCCAAGTTGGCACACAGTTTTTTATTGCCGAAGGGTTTGAAGTACCTATCAAATGTGTTTCAAGTGTTCTTACTAAATCTTGTTGAAGATGAGGATGTAATTCAAATAAACAACACAAACGAGTTAGTGAAGGGCCACAAGATGTCATCCATTAGCCTTATAAAAGTAGCAGGGGCATTTGTCAACCCAAAGGTCATAACCAACCATTTAGAAAGGCTTTCCTTGGATATGAAAGTGGCCTTCCATACATCTGTGGGTTGTATTTGAACCTGGTGATAACCAGAATTCATATCGATCTTGCTAAAATATTTTCCCCCCTTGATTTGTTCTAGAAGGTTATCAATCCATGGGATTGGATACCTGTTCCTAACAGTGATTTTTTTTATTGCACAAGAATCAATGTAGAGCCTTTAGGTCCCATCCTTATTTTGTACAAGTGCAATCTGGCTCTCACAAGGCGAGGAAATTGATCAGATGTGCCCTTTTTGCTACAATTTTAGATTTTCCACTTGATCTCTTCATTTTCTAGAATGGAGCAGCGATATATCGACAAGTTGGGTAGAGATGCTCTAGGAGTCAAATTGATGGAATGACTGACCTGAAAATGCAAGGGTACCCCTGCAGTTGAGGAGAAGATGTACCTATATTCTTCCACATCCATATCCACCTACTTCTGTTGTGTGGAGGAACCCTTCCCGAGGGTCATGGATATGGCTAAAATATTCCCCTTGCTTTGAGATTGAATAAGAAAGAAAAAAAATTTCCCTGTCTAGGAAATGATCTTACTACATTTCTTAGCAGAGATCAAAGAGATTCTGGTAGGTGGGGCTACCTCTAGTATCCTGTATAACTAATTACCCAAATAAATAATAACAATGTGAGGCCTATAATCATACATGACATGACACTTCCACAAGTATGGTTGGCCTAATAATACATCAGAAACTTCAAGAGGAGCTATATCACACAATACCTCATCCGTGAAGTGATTGATGCTATAGGGAAGGTGGCACTTCTGGCTAACGCAAATATCTCATCCTTGGTGAAGCCACTTGATGGTGTACGACTGCGTGTGTGGTGTGGTCGGTAGTCCCAAATGCTTCATGACCTATTTTTAAATGAGGTTCTTTAGGCTCCTGTTGTCATTAATGAATTATAGCGGCGAACCCTTCACCCACATCTGTGAGTGAAAGAGGCGTTACCCCTCCTCTAAATATTTGAGTTCCACCTTTTGGAGCTTGGTGGCGGCTACCGACGTAGTGGGCTCTGCATAAATGACCTACTCACCCTTGTTGGGTTCTAGCTCAGAATTAGAACAAGCATCTATCTTTGAGTCTCTCACTCAGCCACCCGTGCCTTCTTTGCATGACATTCATGTGTGTTGTGGTGAGTGGGGCTTTTATGGAACTCTCACCACTTGTCGGTGTCCTTCTTTACCTTCCCATCACCCTTGGCTTGCGAATTCAAGGAGTTTCCATGGGGGTCTTGGTTAGGCTCTATCATTTGTTACTGTGGCTTGGGGGCACCTTTTTTTTGCTTTGGGTTCATAGATCCAAAGTATCACTTCTTCTGCTTGAATTTCTGCTCAATTTTGGTAGCATATCGGTATGTTTCACCAAGCGAGGAGATGCCTAGGAACTCCATTTCCTCTTGAATGTATTTTACAACCACTGTGGTACTTGAGAAACACTTTTTTCTCAGAATATTTAATACCCATCTTTGTGCACAGGGTATGGAAAATATTTTTCATCTAATACACATCTTGATCCCTCTGCTGCTGCAACGTAGTCCATTATATGTACTTGTATTCATATCTACCGACAGGGTAGTACTAGTCCTTGATGGTATCTCAGAAATAATTCCAAGTGGGTGCGACCAAGAATAGTGAGGGTTCCCCCTCTTCCTTCTTCTCATTGTAGGTTTCCCACCAGTCCTTGACATGGGAGGTGACTTTCAAGAGCACAAAAGTAATCTTTTCCCTATTGGAAAAATCATGAACAATAAAATATCCTTCCAACATATTTAACCATTTATCTACGGAATTTGCATCTATCTGGCCTTAAAATGTGGGAATGTCAAATTTGAATTGTACCTTAAAGGAAATGGTGGCTCCAGAGTGGTTTTCGCATGAAGATACATCTCCTATGGGCATCCACCAAAGGATCTGAGAAAAGTTATCCATCATCTTGTTCCTCTATTTCTTTATGGCCTCCTCGAGCAATATTTTGATAGGATATCCTGCTCCCTCTTCTTTCTTTTTTTCCACCATGGGAGTCTGTTGGGGTTTGTGAGGATGATATTGCAAGGGTTCAACCAAATCGAGCCCTAACTCCTTCTACCCTGACCTCATTAGGGACATGCAGAGAAAAAAGAAAGAAAGAGAAGACTTCTCTGATACCACTGATCTAAATTTATGAAGGAACATAACAAAATACAAATATAAACATGGACATAGAGATGCAATAGAAATATAACTTCATTTCGCTAATATCAAACAGTGGAATATGCTTACATACAAAATGGAAATAAACTTTCTCGGGTGATGGTAGCTTAACTCTGAGAATATATGTGGCGATTACATGTCTCTGAACTGTGTTAGAATGAGGCTTGAAGGCATATTTATTATTAAGAAAAAATGGAAAGCCCTAAACATCCAAAAATCTAACCTTAGGAGATGAAGTGCCAAATTTATGGGCCCCGTTTGGGTAAATTGGTGCATCAACTTCCCAGGGACGTAACTTTGGAATACGATATTCATTTGATGTGCACAATATCTCGTTAGAAACATATATTAGAGGAATACAAATTTTGAGTGGCAAACATCAATAACTATCCCATTTTGTTCCCAATGTTCCAAAAAAACATCGTTTAGGGCCTCAAAACGGCTCCAGAAGTTCAAGACCTAAAAAACTGCCAAAAATAGTAAATTGTGTTGCAATGAAGGAAATTTCCAAACTGAAAGAAACAATGGTGGGGGTCTAATTGGAATAGGTGGGTGGCCACCAATATCCTCCTAGATCAGTTCAATGACTAGAGGTGAGCAAGGAGTACTCAAGATGTTCCAAAGGAGGGAACCAAGGGACACTAATAGTCAGGTGGAGGTGAGGTGTTCAAGTAACAAGCATTGGAGAAGACTTGTTACAAGGGCTTGTATGTAGCTCATGGTGGGCAAGTGAAATATCGCAGGTGTTATAGGTTAATTTGGGCATCAATCCCAAAACTAAAATTAGTACAAACAAGATCTATCATACCCTAAATTAGTTGCTACTTGCCTTAAAAAAGCCATCCCATTGCTGGTTTTTATCCATGAAAGTTTCATTACTTGAAGTTCAGCTAAAATGTTCCATTGAACCACCAACGCACCCCTAGAATGCAGTAAGTGATTTACAAAGAACTTACTCCCATGCAAAGCAGTGTTGCAGAGCACCTAGGCCCACTTAATTGTGCATTGGTCGACTTTGAGAAAATTGTTCAAATGATTCCGGGAACCTTCCCACTTTCTAGTGGCTTCTAGAAGTGGTTCTAGCTATCATTATATCTGATAACCTCGAATATGAACACCATGAAGCCATTAAATCACTTATCCTCTTATCCCATTTAACAAGGAAACTCCCTCATCCATTTATGGAAAAGCCATTCAATGATCAATTAATGCCAAACTACCCTCATTTCCTATAAATTGAGCATTGATCATAGTGCAAAAGGAGCTTGAATTTTGTAGAGTTATGCTAGTGATATTATAGCCCTTTGAGGCATTGTTTGCAAGTAATGCTATGTTGTTGGAGTAATGTTACTGTAGAAATTTTAATAATAGCTGAATTATTCATCGAGATTATCTTGATTACACACTATTTAAGCTTCATGCATAATACATAAATTCTTCTACAATTGATCATCAATATGCGGAAATAGAAGCAGTCGCATGCGCACATTAAAACATAATCAAGCACACATATCACACAGTATATAATGGGGAAATCAATAGCTGAAAACCCCCAATTATATTTATATTATAATGATAGAGAACATGTAACAATCATAGTACAATACTCCTCACAAGTACTCAGTACTATATCCAATAGTTACACACAAACTAGCTCAGATCTGAACAAGTCACAGGTTCAAATCTCCTCCACTGTTTGCCTGCCTCTACTGCACAATCCAAGATGAGAATGAATGAGATCCAAGTTTGAATCCCCTTGGATTGTACTGTGCAATCCTCATTGGAAATCTCAATCAATGTGTGTGCAAATCTCATGCACAACTATAGTCACAACTGATAGTAGACTCACCCTTTCACCCACCTCTATCACTAGTCTCCACTGAATTGTCCATGCATTGCAGTTAAATGATGTATTCTTTAGTTGATTTATGAGTTAATAATTAGTGAATTAATTAATAATTAATTCACACCACTCATCACTAGTGTATTTATTAGTTAGACTAAATACAACTAGTTCAACTAAGTTAAACAGAACACAACTCCACCAACTGTCTCATCAACTCCACCAAATTCTGCCACATGAGTTCTAACTGAAGTCAACCATGCAATAGCTCAACTAACCCTTAGGAAAAGCGTATTTCCTTCTGTCAGTTGCATGTGCCACATCCAAGCATCAAAATGAAGTGCTCCAAGAGGAAAAGATAATGTTTATAGTCTAAATATTATTAAGGGTTAATAATATTTGACTGTTCTATTTTTAGCTCGACAGTCTAAAAATAGAAACCGCCCAATGTCTAAAATAGAGGTCCATATATTTTTACCAACTCGACCAATCATCCATAAATAGCATCCTGCAACTCATAGACCATGATCCGTATGTCTAAAAATAGACATCGTCTAAAAATAGACTTTGTGACAAAAATCACATGTGTGGCCCCCACCTAGTTTTGGTGATCACTTTCCAACTAGGATCAGGAAAGATGTTTCAGGATGCCTCCTTCAATATTTCTTGTTGCAATCTTCAACACTCCCTCTCAACAAGAAAGGACTGTCTTTGCATGCGACATGCAACTCCATGCATTCTCCCTGCAACCTTCACAAGCGCCATGCAACTCCATGCATCTGCTTTGCAATTCCTCTGAAACTGAATAGGCTCCAAACAACTCAATCAGTCTGATGCATCTATCATAAAAGTTTCGACTTCTACTGGTACCAACTGCACATTTCATCAGGAACCACTGCGCTATTGAACTCTTGCACCCATGCACTCTTGCACTTGCTGTCAACTCTGATCCGCGCTCCAGTATCCGACACTGTCACTTTGATCTGCCTGCATCAATCCAACTGATCATGCTACTGTTTCTATGTGGGCACCTCGTAGCCAAGTTCAATTCATGAGATCCACACCATATCATGAATCCTGCCCAGAAATCTCCTCTTGGGATTAATCATGCATGTCGCCCCACCTCTCACCTAGTGGTATAGCTACATGCACTCCCTCTACCCATTTGGCACGAAATTTCTCTGCATGAGTGGTTTCTTCCACTCCATGATCCTCATCTTGTGGCTGCTCCACATCCCCAGGTTCACTATTACCTGCATGCAAAACTTGCTCCCTCTCAAGCTTCAATTGCATGTCTTCCTTGCACTTCCCAACAGTAGGAAGCTCCGTAGACATCCCATCTACTTCAAGTCTGTAGAGATTCTTTGCTCAAATCCCAACCTTATTAACTTGTCCTGTTGCCTTATGCCAAAGGAAAATTTTTCCTTCACTGAAGACAACTTCATACCCTTTATCCTCTAACATTGTGATTGAGATTAAATTCTTCTTTAAACCTGGAACATGCACTACATCTTGTAAAAGAATGAGTTTACCTGACTCCCTCTGAAAGGTTATGGTACCAATGCCAGTCACATTGTATCATCCATTGTCGCCCAACTCAACATGCAACTGGAGATCTTTCTCCACCAAGTCACTGAAAAGATTCACATCTCCCATCATGTGAAAGGAAGCGCCACTATCAAAATACCACCCCGATCCCAAGGCACTAGACACCATGCATGCGATCAATGAGAAGTCCAGATCAAATTGCGAGGCAAGAGCCTCACCAGCTACAGCTCCAACAGCCTACTTGTTATTCTTCTTCCGTGGACAATTCGTGGCGTAATGTCCATGATCGTGACAATGAAAACAATTCACTTTGGACATGTCACGCTCTTTACCATCCGCACCGGATTGAGAAGCATTCTTCTTGCCCTTCCCCTTCCTTGCTTTGGTAGCCAAAGTGCAATCCTCTTCATCATATGCCTTTGATGAAGATCCATCCCTGGTACTCCGCCTTATCTCCTCTTGCACAAGATCCGACCAAAGTCTCTCCCATCCTGGCAGTTTCTCCCGACCATTGACAGAGTCCTCGTAGCTATGCCAACTCTTCGGAAGCCAAAGGAGAGCCAAGCTCACCAAGTCTTCTTCATCCACACTAACTCCTACACTCCTAAGCTCATCCCTACAGTGGACAAACTTTGTCAAGTATACCGAAATAATGTCATTTTTCTCCATATTTATTTTCCTGAGTTTATCCTTGAGTGCCAACTTCCTCTGGTCACTCTTGCTTTGGAATAATTCTGTAAACTCTTTCCACATCAAGTATGGAGAAGCTTTTCCATGCAGGATGGATACTATGTGATCCTTCACGCCCTCCAACAGAATCCTTGAACACCTTGTTGTCTTCTTTTGTCAAGCCTCAACTTGAGCAGCATTAGTAGGCTTTGGGACTTCAGCATCTATGAACTCCTTCAGCCCATTGTCTTCTAACACCGCCTCCATCCTGTCCTTCCATGCAACATAATTCGAGCTGCCCTCAAGGGCATACTCCAGTCGCAATCCGTTGAAAGACATTTCAACTCTAGCACCAAGAAAACTGCTGCAAATTCGAATTCCAAATTCTGCTGCAAATTCGAATTCCACCAGCTCAAAACTCAACCGCTTCTGATTTGTGAGAACAAAGTATTTCTAGCACAGAGATCAAATTTAGGGGAATTTACTGGATATATCACCTTTCAGAGAAAGGATGGACTTGGTGAGGCTACCCACCTAACTCCTACATCGCTTATCTGAAATAAATTGTAATCACTGTAATAAATCCGATGATCAATCTTGCTCCGATACCATGTACAAATTTGAATAATGGTTGAATTATTCACCGAGATTATCCTGATTACACACTATTTAAGCTTCATGCATAATACATAACCTCTTCTACAATTGATCATCAATATGCGGAAATAGAAGCAGTCGCATGCGTACATTAAAACATAATCAAGCACACATATCAACACAGTATGTAATGGGGAAAGCAATAGCTGAAAACCCCCAACTATCTGTATATTATAATGATAGAGAACATGTAACAATACATAGCACAATAATCCTCACAAGTACTCAGTACTATCTCCAAAAGTTACACACAAACTATATGAGATTTGAACAAGTCCTGGGTTCAAATCTCCTCCACCAAGTCTGCCTGCCTCTACTGCGCAATCCAAGATGAGAATAGATGAGATCCAAGTTCGAATCCACCTGGCTTCAACTGCGCAATCCTCATTGGCAATCTCCATCAATGTGTGTGCAAATCTCATGCACAGCCATAGTCACAACCGATAGTAGACTCACCCTTTCACCCACCTCTAACACTGGTCTCCACTGAACTGTCCATGCATTGCAGTTAACTGATGTGTTCTTTAGTTGATTTATGAGTTAATAATTAGTGAATTAATTAGTAATTAATTCACACCACTCATCACTAGTGTATTTATCAGTTAGACTAAATACAACTAGTTCAACTAAGTCAAACCGAACACAACTCCACCAACTGTGTCATCAACTCCACCAAACTCTGCCACATGAGTTCTAACTGAAGTCAACCATGCAATAGCTCAACTAACCCTTAGGAAAAGCGTATTTCCTTCTGTCAGCTGCATGTGCCACATCCACGCATCAAACTGAAGTGCTCCAAGAGGATAAGATAATGTTTATAGTCTAAATATTATTAAGGGTTAATAATATTCGACTGTTCTATTTTTAGCCTGGCAATCTAAAAATAGATTCTGCCCAATTTCTAAAAATAGAGGTCCATATATTTTTACCAAATTGACCAATCATCCATAAATAACATCCTGCAACTCATAGACCATGATCCATATGTCTAAAAATAGACATAGTCTAAAAATAGACTTTGCGACAAAAATCACTTGTGTGGCCCCCACCTAGTTTAGGTGATCACTTAACCAAGATCGGGAAAGATGCTCTTGTGATGCCTCGTTTCAATATTTTTGTTGAAGCCTTCATCGCCATCGATGTGATTGAGACAGATTATTGAGCTTAGTTTACATCGAATCGGTCCAATTGGTTGTAACCTCTCCTTCTATCTTATAATAAAGAGATTTTTTCTTTTCCCAATACATGTGTTCATGATTTTATATCTGTTATAGCATCATTTCTCACCTTGACATGATTCATGATTGCTTTGATGGTTTTGGGCACCCATTCCTACAGACTTGGACAAATTCACTTAAAAACAGTGTAAAAATCCCCATACGCGAGTATGCCTGTGATTTTCCGCATGTATACGCGAGTACAGCTAGACTTTTCCGCGTATGCCATTAAAATGATTAAAAAATATATAAAATTCCCTATTTTTGGGCTGGGTTGATGGTTACTCAGGTAGTTCAACCACCCCAGCCCGTGGCCAACTGTTTCCAACTGCTGAAACTACTTGGAGGGACTATAAAAAGCCCTCATGTGTGTGGCCTAAGGGAGAGAGAGAATTATTGATATTATACTCTGTTGGTATTCCCTATACAAGTCTGATTCCCCGTGCCTCCTGCACTTTCCCAGTTCATTATAGGAAACCCTTGTTCCCTTGAGATGCACATCTCCCTATATGTCATCTCGTATGCACCAATTTGGAAGGAGTCTTAGCGAGGCAAGGGCTGGACGGATCCTGACGACGGTCTACGAAGGCCGTGGAAGGATCAGGTGATCTCTCCACTCGTTACTTTTGTACATGCTATTTATAATACAGAAGTACCATGCTGTTCCCAAAATAAACGTGTTAGTGTATGCTTATATGTATGAGAATATTTGTTATACAAGCATTCATTATGATTTATTTAATGTTTTATATGAATCTCACTAACATTTAGAGTAGATATATGCTGTACAACTAGTCCTTTGTGCTCGTTTCTTCTTGTCTTTTAGGTTAAGAAGGAAGGACGGTTGCTGGGGGTTTGAACCCTGCGGGATCTTCTTCAACCGTAGGACCAACGGGTAACTTTCTCATTCTACTCTATTTGGTTTTTCCGAACGTGCATGATTGTGTGAGTCTCTATCAAGTAGCATGCCCCTGCTCTGTGGAGGTTGTAACCCAACGAACCTCTAGGGTGATTATTCCCCGAAACAGAATTGGCGACTCCACTGGGGATCACATTCTTGTGATTCTCCTGTTGGGTTGTTTCAGCTGTTTGGTAGGTTGCCAACAGTTTTATCTTTCATTTGCAGTCCAGTTTATTTTCTTGCAGTCAGTCTGAAGTCTTGGTGTCTTTTCCAGGCTTGTTCTTTTTGTTTTTTCATTATTTACCTTTGAATACGCGCTTTTTTCTGCACACAGTCGTGTATACACGCGATTTTGTCTGAAGGAACCCGCGTATACACGAGTTTCCCTTAGAACAGACGCGTATGCACGCTGGTTGCATAGCTGTAAAGTAGCGTATACCTAGGCAGATTTTGAATTTTTGGGTTTATTGACTTTTTGATCCTTTCTGGCTGTGGAGGCCTGTTTCTACAGTGTCTCTGTACTTACTGGAGTGTGAAGGAAGTGGTTTCATGTCTTTTCTCTCTTTCGTTTGAGTGAAAACTAGTATTTTTGGAAAAGTGTTGTTTCTGGTGCTGGCACTTCTGGATTGAGTTCCAAGATCGCTTTCTGAGAATTCTTGGCTGTTCTGCTTTATCAGAACAGAGAGCTTCTGCTCACTGACTCGCTCCTATCTTTGTGTTGTGCTTCGCATTGTGATTTTTGCTTCATTTTTGATTGGTTTTCTTGAGTTCCATAGGCTAGGGTTTTGTTGCAACTTTTGAAGAGCTTTGCTTGCTTCTTTGGAGTTTTTGGTTGCAACGAGTTTGCACTATTTGTCTAGGCTGATTGGCTGAGTTTTTGGTCTTCTCTTGCTCTTATTGATCTTGCTACGAGTTAGCTTTATAAGGTTTGGGAGCATTGTTGAAGTTTATGCTTGAAATTCAGTCCCGTTTTGGTTTGGATTCTGATAGTTGTGCTTAGTCTTTTCGAGCTCTTTCCCTATAAAACAAAAAAGGCTCAAAAAAACATTTGCTTTGCTTTTTGTTTTTGCATTTCAAAGGCTTAAAAAACATTTTCACTTGTTATTTGCTTTTGTTGTTGCATTTTCATTTTCGTTTGCTACAACTTTTGAAGCTTTTGTGAAGTTTCTTGCTTTAGTTTTTGGCTTGATTGTGAGGAGGAGTTGTCGTTTGATTTCTTCTTCTTGTTTTTAAGTGTTTTTGGTGTCCTTATTTTAAGAGTTCTTGATTTCAAGAATTAGCTTTCTGGACAACAAAAGATGAGTTAAAACTGAAGGAATTTTTGGGAATTTCACTCTGCTTTAAGAGATTTGCATCTTAGGATTTACATGCTTGTAGTGATTTGCATTAGGTGCATTTAATCATTTAGTCAATTTCTTAGTTTTTGTGAGTGTGAGTTTGCTATTCGAAAAGAAAATACAATTTTTAGTCTCGTAGAACCTGTATAGAGATTGCTCTTCATCGAAAGACAAAGAACTGCATTTGCATGTAGTTAAGTTTTTATTAATTTCTTTTGCGTCAAAAACACCATATGTTTCATCTCCATATCCTTGTGACTTAACATAACAGCCCTTAAAATAAGCGATTTAATCTAAAATCAACTAGCAAGTTTTCTAAGTGTCAATAACCAACTATCTAGGTTGTAGGGCCTTGGAATAGGTGAGTGGAGAGTTAACTCTCCAAGGCCGCTCAAACAAACATAGAAGTTGATTAATTGAGCGAAATCCAACTCCGTGAGGTGGACTGGGAAAGCTCTCATCCGAGAGTCAAGCGAGGGGAAGTGAAGGTTGAGAAGAGGGATACCCCCTCTCCGATTGGCTAACTGACTCAAGACCATTCCGCCGCCTCTGATACGGATTGAGGTCCATAGGTTAGTAATTGTGTTCCAAGGCTGTGTGATCATGGGGAATACCCGTGGTACCTGAGGCAGACGTCGCATCACTTTCAGCAGTACTTCTGGGGGGTGCCCTTGCGAAGCTTGGGTGCTTGAGCCGGCAAAGGCCGTCGTTAGGAGGTCGGCGTAACTGTTTCTGATACCTTCGCTAGTTGTTCTGGGCCCTAATCATCCCAGACTGCTTTCGGAAGGCCCTATACTTCGCTTTCCTGTATTTTGGTGTCCGGTCCTCATCACCCGGAGCGAAAATACTTGGAGGTTGTTTGCTTGCTGTTTCTCAGGGATTTTTATTTTAGAGAGTTCTCTTTGCTCCTAGTTTGCCTAGCTTTTCACTTTTTTGAGTCTAATATAATAAATCTATAAAAGTGGCTGATCAAGCGCCTCGACGTTCGAGGAGAATCCGGGGGTTATCTCCCGAGAGTGCAGAGCCTTCTTCGAGAAGGCGTAGGAGCGATTTAGTAGGTGGTTACCACCCTGTGGAGTCTGACGCTGTGGAGAGAGATCCTCCACCAAGGTCTGAAGGTTTCATAGCTGATTCTGGTGTCGGTCCCGAGAGGAGCGTTCCGCTCACCTCGCGAGTTCTTTTTCCTCAGGAAGAAGATTTTCAGATTGAGGACATACCTATTATAGCATCATTTCTCACCTTGACATGATTCATGATTGCTTTGATGGTTTTGGGCACCCATTCCTACAGACTTGGACAAATTCACTTAAAAACAGTGTAAAAATCCCCATACGCGACTATGCCCGTGATTTTCCGCGTGTATACGCGAGTCCATCTAGAATTTTCCGCGTATGCCATGTATGCCATTAAACATTAAAAATATATGTGGCCTCATTTTCTGGCCAAGATGGTTACCTGTGTAGTTCAACCATTCAAAGACGTGTCAACCAAGCTTCCAACTCGTTGAAACCATGCTAATTGTGGAGGAGAAGGTCTCCTCATGTGTACTAAGAGAGGGAGGGATTATTGATATTATACTGCTGGTATTCCCTATCCAAGTCCGATTCCCCGTGCCTCCCGCACTTTAGCTCATTATAGAAATCTTGTTTCCTTGAGATGCACATCCCTTTATATGTCATCTCTGACAATGTTTCTTGAAGAGTCTATAGGCAAGTGTCGGATTGATCCTCGAGGATGAAACTGCGAAGGCCGTGGAAGGACTGGGTGATCTCTCCACCTCGTTACTTTTGTGGATGGTGGGATGGTACACGCTGTCACGTTCCTCCAACTGTCGACCAGTGTTAGTGGTTTATATGTATGTGAGAATATTATATATGCTTACTCATTATGATTTATTTAATGTTTTATATGAATCTCACTGACATTTAGAGTAGATATATGCTGTACAACCAGTCCTTTGTGCTTGTTTCTTCTTTTCTTTCAGGTTAAGAAGGAAGGACGGTTGCTGGGGGTTTGAACCCTGCGGGATCTTCTTCAACTGTAGGACCAACGGGTAACTTTCTCATTCTACTCTATTTGGTTTTTCCGAACGTGCATGATTGTGTGAGTCTCTGTCAAGTAGCATGCACCTTCTCTATGGAGGTTGTAACCAAACGAACCTCTAGGGTGATTATTCCCCGGAACAATATCTGTATATTCAAATGAAATCAATTCACTTTGATCAAGATCAATAGATCATATGCATTTATGTCATTTTCTGTCTTCTGTTAGTAATCCCAAGTACCAATCAAATGAGTTCAGCTCAATTGAGAGCAATGGGAGTGACAAAAGGGAGACAAATAATAGCAAAGGATTACAAGTAGGTGTTCTTATATTATATGTTTATCTTATGAAAAGGTCAAATGTCGTTCATCTGTTGTTCCAGCTGCGTACACCACACTTAGGGAAACTTATTTATCCGTAGTTTTTATTTCCGTAAAAAACAATTGGTGGATCCAATGGGGAATGATTGATCGTCCTTGGTGGTTGTATCCTTGTTTTTCAGCCTCTAGTATACTTTACTTTCTTCATTACATTCATTTGAATGTGTTTTGGTGAAAGAAGTGTGTTTTCTTTCCTATTTAGAGATTCCTCTGGCACCAACACACTGTTGGTCCTTACATAGTGCTCTGCAAAGCATTGTTGGCTTAGAGATAGTGCTATGCAATGCACCGTCTCCCACTCAGGGGTGCATTTCTCCTGTTACCAACCAAAATTCATCATATTTTTTTCTTTTACCATCTAGTTCAGTGTCTTGTTTGTTGAGTTTTCAAGTGTCTGATTGCCTCTAGAGTACAGATTGCTTCTGTTATTCTTGCTCACTTTGGGTGTCTATTTATTCCATGTTTCTTCTTGTTTTATTTCTCATTGTAGAAATAGCTCCAAAGTTTAAAGTTTACATTTGATTAGTTCTTTATTTTCAAAAGAGGAATTTTCATACTAGTCTTCATTTCTCAAGAAAGTATTGATTGATTTTTTGTGCATCTTATTTCTTTTTCATTCATTCACACTTAAAATAAATTGAAAAAGAAAAATATGCATTTTCATATAGGGTTTGTGATTGTTCCATAGGAGTAGTTAAGGAATTTTCATTTATATGTGCTTGTTGTTGTTTTCTTACGATCTGATTGCTCTATCCCTTGTAGCTAAGGTTTTCATTGTCGAAATTGAATCAAAACGAATGCTTATCATCTTAGTTGCATTCTAGGAATTTCAAATACATCATGTCGTGAACTTGAAAGGAAAATTTCTAAGAAAGATCAACTTAAAATTTATCTCAATTAACCTAAGGGAGCATTGTCACTGTAGGTTTTAACCCTGAACATAAATTATCTACTCACGAATCTTATAACAAAAGATAAACAATAGCGAGAGCATAAAACATAAAACAGATAAACACAGAGATTTTCCCCTGGATCCCAAATTGGGACGACCAGCTTGATTTTTCATTATATTCCTTTTAGTGTTACAACACATATATATACATGCCGAAGTATACATAAACCCCAATCCATAAACCCTGGATTAGAACATAATTGTAGCTCCCTTGACCGGATCTACAAAAATACCAGGGGCCGAAAACCATCGTGCCCCAATACCATGTGCAAAACCATGCACAAAACCATGGACACAGACTACCCACCGGAAATTAAGGACCAAATTTTTTTGCCAGAGCACTGCCCCAGACCCCGACAGGGGGGGGGCTATCGCCCCCCCTCTTACCCCCGTGTGTGTGCTTAGTCATCTAAATAATATAACACATACCCAACATTCTCCCACTTGTTGTTTTCTTTCCATAGGGGGCCACAGGAGAGCTTAGTCATTGGCCCAATTCTTCAACACCCATTGTTTTCATACACCAAGAGAACTTCTGAGTGCTCACAGAATTTTTCAATGCATCTGTAACATTCTTCAAAGTGTCCACCTTTACTAGCAACACCCTTTTAGCCTCAACCATATCTTTAAAAAAGTGATATTGAACATCAATGTGCTTTGTCTTTGAATGATAAGCAGGGTTCTTAGCCAAGAAAATTGCACTTTGGCTATCACAGTCTATCCTTATAGCTTGCTTTACCAACCCCATACTTGAACACAATCTTTGCAACCAAACTGCTTCCTTGCTTGCATGAGTGGCTGATATGTATTCTGCCTCTGTAGTTCAAAGAGCCACTACAGACTGTCTTTTACTCATCCAACTAACTGTGCCTCCAAATAGGCTAAACACATACCCACTTCTAGATCTTCTTTGGTCCAGATCTCCAGCCCAGTCTGCATCAACAAAACCACGAATGTCCAACATTCTTTCCAATCTTGGTCTTCCCTGGTAGCACAAGCCATAATCACTAGTGCCACGTAAATATCTGAAAACCCGCTTCACTATTATCCAACGCTCCTTCCTTGGGTTTGACATAAACCTGCTCAATACTCCCACTGCATGTGCAATGTCTGGTCTAGTACAGACCATTGCATACATCAGGCTACCCACTGCACTTGCGTATGGAACACGGGACATATCCTCCTCTTCTTCTTGTGTCTTGGGACACTGTTCAGCAGACAACTTTACACCTACAGGAATAGGAACATTCATCGGTTTACTATCCTGCATATTGAACCTCTGCAATATAGTCTCGACATACTTCCTCTGGTTTAACCAGAGCTTCCTCTTTGCCCGATCTCTTTTAATTTCCATGCCCAAAATATAGTTTGCAGCACCAAGATCCTTCATGTCGAATTTGGAGAACAGTTGGGTCTTCAAATCTTGGATAATTTCTTTGTCATTTCCAATCAGCAACATATCATCCACATACAAGACCAAATAAATAACACGGTCACCAATTAATTTAAATAAACACAGTGATCCTCCTTGCTTCTGGTGAAGCCAAGTCCCCGTATATAGGTATCAAATTTCTGATACCACATCCTTGGTGACTGTTTTAACCCATACAGAGACTTCTTCAACCTGCATACTAGTTCTTTCTTACCTTTCACCATAAAGCCTTCAGGTTGCTTCATGTAGATCTCCTCTTCTAGATCCCCGTGAAGAAATGTTGTCTTCACATCCATCTGTTCTATCTCAAAATCAAATGCAGCAAAAATAGATAAAAGTAATCTAATAGAAGTAACTTTGGCAACAGGAGAAAAAATATCACCAAAATCAATTCCCAGCACTTGGGAATAACCTTTCGCTACCAACCGAGATTTTTATTTCTCCACCTTGCCTTCTACATTGATCTTCTTCTTAAACACCCATTTTCTCCCAATGGGCTTCCTTCTAGCCGACAACTCCACCAGATCCCTGTTGAGTCCCAAATTTGCATCTTTTCCATACATTTTTCCATACCTTTTTCACTCACCTAAACCTCCCAAATTGTCAATATCATGTGCAAAAGAGCATCTAACATGGTTTTTAATTATATTTTTGTGTTTGCTATTTGATCTAGATTTTGTCCATTCAACAGGTGCATCTGTCACTTTCCTAAGTAATGGCCGAAATTTCCAGCCTATTTTGGTGAAACTCATGCCACAAAAAGTTCACAAGGAAACGAGCCACATGTCCACGTCATGACGACATGGTTCGTTGCTCATTGGTTCAAGCAAACTCACTCAAAGAAGCCGCGGTCAAAGGCGTCCACATGGAAGTCAACCATGGAGTTTCATGTCGGCCGGACTCTGTTTCGTGTTCACATGAAGACCCATATGGCCGTTTCTAAGCTTGCGGAGGTTAAATCGACATCTGTACAGGGTTCTGGAGTCGAATTCAAGCATCCACCTTTCGTAGATTTACTTTCCAACACGACCATGCTCCTATATCCGTGGAAGTAGTGGTCTACGTGCTCTCCACTAGCATGAACTTTAGGAAACAGTTATAGTTTGTTGTTATATATATTGTGTTTGCATACGCATATGAAGTTAGTCGATATTAGTGAATGTAGTCTCTGTTATCTTTTGATTAGTCTGCTCTGTAGTGATTACGCTGCACTTGTGCCGTAACATTACCATTCTGTAATGACTACTTTTTAATATGAGAAGACTCTGTTTTTCAACTTAATTCGTATTTGAGGACCGTTGCCAAGGCTGTGTAGAGGGCCCCTGCTCAGCTAAGGTTTTGTGTATTAGTGTATATTTCTCATTTCGTTTCTTTAGAAATCATTGTATCATAATCCATTCATATGTTCATACTTTGCAGTTGTTTCATTTCTGTTTATAAACTTCTATAATTTCCATTTCATTTCTGTTTTTTTCATGTTTTATGATTGTTAACCACTGATCAGTGTTTATGTTTCAGGTTTTAGATAGGAAGCCCAGGCATTTTCATAGCTTTTTGACTAATGACATGGAACTAACATTGTTCTGCTGCTAGTTTGCTTTTCATAGCTTTTGTTTAATTCCAGTATTGCTCTATACATTTCAGTTTTGTTTTTTTTCTGCTTCAGTAGTTAAAATTTAGATATACTAATCTGCTCATAGCATCTTCAGTTGCCTCCGAAAGCCACAGCTGGACTGATGGTGAGGGATTGTATTATGAAATGTGTGGTTTAGTATTAGTTTCTTTTCTGCAAATTTAGATATATTAAGCTGCTCATAGCATCTTCAGTTGCCTCCGAAAGCCACAGCTGGACTGATGGTGAGGGATTGCATTATGAAATGTGTAGTTTAATATTAGTTTCTTTTATGCAAATTTAGATATATTAAATCATGCATGACATCTTCGGTTGCCTCCGAAAGCCACAGCTGGACTGATGGTGAGGGATTGAATCATGAGTGTATGGTTTAGTATTAGTTTACTTTTTGCAAATTAAATATCAGTTACTCAAGTTGTTTATGATTACTTCCGAAAATCATAGCTGGACTAATGATGAAGGGTCAGAAGATAAATTGATGTAATCTGATTTAGATTTATTTTGTTGCAATTTTTGAATTTCCTTAAGCATAGTTTCTTTTATGTTTAGTTGGCAGCAAGAATAGTTTGGTTTTCATGCTCACTAGTTTACTGTTTTGATTTATTAGATTAGCAGCACCTTTTCATTTCAACAGTACATTTTCATTTTCTTTCAAGTCTTGTCATTGTAAATTTCAATTTGCTTTTTTAAAGTTTCAAGTTGGTAAATCATTATAGGGGATATCACTTCCTTGAACAAACATAACCAAACTTGTTTTCATCTTAGAATTTCCATTTCACCTTAGAAAAACCAAAAACGACAAAAAGTTAAGAAATAGGTTATCTTTCACATATAGTGCGCCGCACTTCATCAGCTTACGATTCCCGGATTGACAAATTAAATGCAGCAATTTAGGACACACTAAATTGACCAAACATTTTGGCGCCGTTGCCGGGGAAGTGTAACTAGGTAGCCAATTTCTTAAAAAAAAAAACATAAAATCATAAAAGAAGGGAAAACTTGATAACTTTTTGAAGTATGCTCTCCTCTTGCACCTAGTGTGATCTGGAGGATCAGAAAAGAGAGTTATTGGTTTAGTAATTTCTTAAGTATGCTCTCTTCTTGCACCTAGTGTGATCTGGAAGATCAGAAAGAGAATTATTAGCCCAACTTTTAAAAATAAAAAATAAAAAAATGACATGCATAGAGCAAGAGATTCTAGGGGAAGGTTTATAGCTAAAGCCAAGAGTTTGATTTTCACAACTCCATCTTCTTCAAGGCATAGACCGGATTCACCACCATCTACCCCTAGCCTTAAGATTTTTGGAAGTCAAGGAACAGCTGAATTAGAGGATTCTCCTATACCACCTACTAAAACCCACTTAGAAAACAAAGAGGCTTTCTCTCATCCTTCCTTGGTAGAAGAACTAGAGGACTATAAGGACTCTAAAGAAACTATCATGGCAGAGGAAGTAATAAATAGAGGTGGAGGTAGAAGAGGAGGAAACAATGGAGATAACAATGGTGAAGGAAATAATGATAGAAATAGGGATTTTCTTGGATTCCCTATAGTTGATGAGGAAACTCATGCAACAATGAAAAATATTTCACCATCTGTTCTCCCTAACTTTTATGAATTACGAAGTGAGGATCCTGAAACATTTCTGTTTGAGTTTGAAGTAGTGTGCCGAACTTATGACTATATGGAAGATTCTCAAAAACTCAAACTGTTTCCTTCAACATTGAAGGGATCTGCTTTGAAATGGTTCATGGGATTAGTCACTCAATCTATTAGGACTTGGAATGATATGAAACAAACATTTTTGGACAGATACTTGGACTATTGTATGCCCACCAATCACAAGGATGAGGTATTCAAAATGATGCAAAAAGAAGATGAAAATTTGGAAGACTTAATTGAAAGATTTCAATACAACTTGAAAAGAGCAAAGATGAGCAACTTAGATAATGAAACTTTGAAAGCCCTCCTGTTAAAAGCCATTAGAGATGAATGGATAGACATTTTAAACATGATGGGGAAAGGAGACATTTCTCAACTTCCATTTCGTGATATAACAGAACTATGTATCCATCTCTCAAGGGGAAAATCTAAAACAGGAAAAGGGCCTAGGGATCCTTCTCTTACTAGGGCTAACAAATCTGCAACTGGATCAGTAAGTAGGGCAGAGATTGGTAACATGCTTGATGAGTTTAAAACTGATATTTTAGGGAGCCTTAGTGAACAACTAGACACCCTTAAAATTCAAAACAAGCAAAAAGCAGAAACAGATACTTTAGCCATCTTTTGTCCGAAATGTAGGAAGAAACATGCTTTAAGGGAATGTCCCTTGGATGCAAAAGTTGTAGAAACATGTATGATTTACTCAGAAAATCATGAGATCAAGGATTGTCCTTCAATTCCTGGACTCAAAGCTGTTTTTCAAGAAGATCCAAATTCAGTAGAATCTCTCTGTTTTGTCGCAAGGAAACCTTGGCAGGGACAACAATCTCAAGGGTTTAACAACCCTATGAATCTTCAAACCCCACCAAATTGGAATCCTTGGCAACAACCTTGTCCCCAACATCAAAATTCATATCAGCCATGGGTACAAGGGATGCAAAATCCTTATGGGAGATTTGCTCAATTTTATCAATATCCTCCATCTTTTCAAAATCAACAAGCTCCACAATTTCCAAGCCAAAATCCACAACTTTCATTGCCATTCCCACAACAACAACCTTCTCAACAAAATACAAATCCTCAACTCATGCTCCCATACCAACAGAAGACAAATCAACTTCCAGCTCAGCCATTGCCAAATCCTAACAATAAGAATCCTCAAACTACTTATATGGTAGAAGGACAACAATTTCCTACCTATATGATTGTTCCTCTCAACGATGTACAACTCGGATCTGGTAGAGTTTTAGAAAAACCTTCTATAGAGATTCAAGAGCAAGATACCTCTGAGGAGGACTCTCTTCAAGTTAATAAGGGTTCTGAGGAAGAATCTCTTCAAAATTCAAGCATGCAAAAAGAAAAAGAAAAGTTAACACCCACAACTCCTATAGTTGAGCAACCAACATCTTCATCTACACCTCCTTTTCCGGAAAGACTACAAATTGATAAGGGGGTGGAAAAACAAATCTTGTTGCCTAACTATGACTTTCTAGATGAATTGAAGAATGTTTGTATCAAGATTCCATTGCTGCAAGCCATTCGAGAAATTCCTATTCTAGCAAAAACCATAAAGGAGTTGAGTTTCAAAAGACCAGGAAGGAAACTAAAAGACACAAGAAGAATCCACCTGGTAGGAAAAATTGCAGATATTATGATGGGAAAAATTACCATGCAAAAGTATGTAGATCCAGGAAGTCCAATTGTCAAGACACATATAAACGGGATAGAAATTCCAAACACATTGATTGACTTATGGGCTGCTATTAACATTATGAGTAGACAAACTATGGACCAGCTAAAACTTCCTAACCTTCTTTTTACACCTACTTTACTGCAACTTGCAGATCGATCCATTATTAAACCAGATGGTGTATTAGAAGATATTTCAGTCTCCTTAGATTCTTGGGAATATCCGGTAGATTTTATGATTTTGACTCCCAAAAGTAATCTAGGAGGGCACCCACTTATCTTAGGAAGGCCTTGGCTAGCCACAGTTGATGCTTTTATTAGTTGTAGATCTGGGGATATGTACATTTCTAATGGTAATTCGACAAAGAAATTCAATTTGTATCCTCCAGCAAAAGAAATCACAGAAGTATGAGACAATGAATGGGTCGATGATGAGGACATTATACAACCTGTCTTTACCATTTCTAAAATCAGTGAGGATAGTCAAATTCTGAACACATTAGAAAATTTTGAGATATCTTCAGAATATGGCCCCACACAATTTCAGTTGGAATCTGACGTAGAATATTTATCATCAATACAAATGTCTCTTTACTCTAAGGAAGAGTTTGGTAGTTCTACTATTGAGATTTTTCCAGGAAAAACATTGAATATCAACAAACATTTGGAAAAGTCACAACAAGAAGAACTAACCAAAATCTTGCAAAAACATTCTACTGCATTTGCATGGGAGTATACTGACATGAAAGGTATTGATCCTAAGACCTGCATCCATCATATCTATATTGAGGAAAAAAGTAGACCAATCAGACAACCTCAAAGAAGGATGAATCCAAATCTTAGGGAGATAGTGAAAGAAGAGCTCCAAAAACTACTCAATGTAAACTTCATTTATCCAATTTTAGATAGCCGATGGGTTTCTCCTTTGGTTATAGTGCCTAAAAAGAATGGTAAATGGAGGGTATGCATTGATTACAGGGAATTGAACAAAGCAACTTTGAAGGATCACTTTCCTTTGCCTTTTATTGATCGGGTATTAGATACATTAGCAGGTAAAAAGTACTTTTCATTTTTGGATGGTTTTAGTGGCTATAATCAAATTCAGGTAGCACCTGAAGATCAAGATAAGACCACATTTACTTGTCCATGGGGAACTTTTGCCTACCGAGTGCTTCCTTTTGGGTTATGTAATGCACCGACAACATTCCAAAGAGCAGTACTAGGAATTTTTTCTGATCTAATCCATGATTGTGTAGAGGTTTATATGGATGATTTTACAGTTTATGGTAATTCATTTGAAGAGGCATTAGAAAATTTGGAAAAAGTTCTTATAAGATGTAAAAAAACAAACCTTTCATTAAGCCATGAAAAATGCTTTATGATGTTTACTGAAGGGATTGTTTTGGGGCATCATATTTCAGGAGATGGGATTAAGGTTGATAGATCAAAAGTTGAAGTCATCTCCAAGTTACCTATTCCAAATTGTCAAAGAGATGTTAGAAGTTTTCTAGGATTTATTGGTTACTATAGAAGATTTATAGAAAACTTCACTAAAATAGCATCTCCACTCTTCAAATTGCTTACAAAAGATTGTGAATTCAAATGGGATCCTGAATGTCAATCAGCCTTTGAAACTTTGAAAACAAGAATATCTGAAGCACCTATTTTAAGAGGACCAAATTGGAAACTCCCTTTCCATATTTCTACAGATGCTTTAGATACAGCTCTAGGAGCTGTGTTGGGTCAAAAAGATTTAGTTCCTTATGCCATTTATTATACCAGTAAAAATTTGACTCCCACAGAGTTGAACTATACTGTGACTGAAAAAGAGTTTTTAGCTATTGTTCATGCAATTAATAAATTTAGACATTACATAACAGGCTATGAAACTTTTATTCATACTGACCATTCTGCAATTAGATATTTAATGAACAAACCTGTTACTAATGGCAGAGTGACAAGATGGCTTTTACTTTTGCAAGAATTCAATATTACTGTGTTGGATAGACCAGGAAAACAGAATACAGTAGCTGATTTCTTGTCTAGGATTGAGAATACTAAAGAAGATTCTCCTGTAGAAGATAAGTTTCCTGATGAATATTTGTTTGCAGTAACTATTAAGACCCCTTGGTATGCAGATATTGCTAACTATTTGGTTACAGGGAAACTACCTTCACATTTATTTCCAAGAGAAAAAACGAAAAATTATTCAGGAGAGTTCAAAATATTCATGGATTTCTAACAAATTGTTTAAAACAGGGCCAGATCTTGTGATCAGAAGATGTGTCAGGGAAGATGAAATGCCTGATATTCTTAAGGCATGTCATGATGAACCATGCGGCGGACACTTTGCGGACAAAAGGGCGGCCTATAAAATCCTTTCCTTGGGATATTATTGGCCTTCTCTCTTCAAAGATGCAAAACAATATGTCAAAAGGTGTGATAGCTGCCAAAGAGTAGGGAAACCTACCCTTTCAAATGAAATGCCACTGCAAACACGGGTACTCATTGAACCCTTTGAAAAATGGGCTTTAGATTTCATTGGACCGATTAATCCACCATCGAAGCAAAAGAAGTATATATTGGTTTGCACTGATTATGTTACTAAATGGGTAGAAGCTAAAGCATTAGTATCTGCTACTGAAAATTCAATTGTTCATTTTCTTTATGAGGATATTTTTACTCGCTTTGGTGTTCCAAGAGAAATTGTGACAGATCAGGGGAGCCAATTCACATCCAATTTGGTGGAAAAGTTGATGGAAGAATACAAAATCAACCACAGAAGATCTACTCCTTACCATCCACAAGCAAATGGTCAAGTGGAGTCCACAAACAAAGTTCTTGAAAGTATCATCACCAAAACTGTTCATCTACATAGAAGAGATTGGGCAGAAAGGCTTCCAGAAGCCTTGTGGGCCTACAGAACTACATGGAGGAATACAACAGGACATTCTCCCTATGAACTTGTTTATGGGAAAGAAGTCTTGCTCCCCATTGAGTTCCAAGTCAAGACCTTCAAGATAGAAATTCAGTTGGGGATGGACTTATCAGAAGCCCAAAAGCATAGAATGGAGCAGTTGAATGAGCTAGATGAGATCAGACAAGAAGCAATTCTAAGAACTGATCTAGTTCAATATCAAAGAACTAAATGGCATGAAAAATATATCAAAGAGAAGAAGTTTCAAGAAGGAGATTGGGCATTGTTATTTGACTCCAAATTTAAAGATTTTCAAGGGAAATTTCAGACTCATTGGCTTGGGCCATATGAGATTGACAAGATCTTTAACAATGGAGCTGTAAGAATCAAGACCATTGATGAGTTTCAAACTCCTCTTATCGTGAATGGCCATAGATTGAAAGTTTATCATAAGCCACTCTCAAAAGAGGACTTTTTCAAGATGTTTCAAGAAAGTTCTGCAATCAGGCTGGTACAGAAGAATTCTTCTTCTCCACCAGCCTAGCTTTTGTTTTTCAGTTTAAAAAAAATAAAATAAAATAAATAAATAAATAAATAAAATAAAATAATAATAATAATAATAATGGTATAAGCCTGAAAACCAATCATTGATTGGCAGTCTTATACAGAAAATATAGGGTGAAAATCAGGGAAACCTGACACTCTATATTTTCCAAAAAAATCTCTCCTTCATTTCACAAGCTTTGTCACCACCCACTCCACTTCATTCCATTTCATTTCATCTCATTCCACTTCATTCCATTTCATTTCATCTCATTCCACTTCATTCACTTCATTTCATTCCATTCCATCAATAAAAATCTTTTTCATGACCATTTCCATCTGGTCATTTGTCATTTGTTCATTTCCATTCATCAAAGTAATAGCTGTGTCAGTTTCCGCAGCTGACATCTGTTTCCGCAGCTGACTCCAGTTTCCGCAGCCAGAAGCAGATTCCGCAGCTACTACTATGTTTTCAAAGAGAATGTACAGTCAGATGTTATTTTCATAATTATGAAATAAAATGCAGGAGAGAGGATCAATGGAGCATTCAAGACACCAATGGAGATCATTCAGTTGAAGACCAAGGGCAAAGGCAAAGATTCCAAAGGTATGAATAAAATTTATTTCAAATAGTATTGAAAAAAACACATTTTTATATAGTTTTGAACCATGAGCTCTATCCATTACGCGCAATGATTATATTGACAGTTCCGTAACCTTTCACGATCTCCATATTATCCTCTTGCATTTATTCACAAACGGTTTCATCATTAAACCCCAATTTTCACTCATGATCCAATATCCCACCGGTGATAATGAAGCATATTTGATTTGACCAAGGACTCTTACAAGCCGCATCAAGTCACAACCGTTGATTGAAACGTGTTCACATTTATTTCGTAGCCACCAAAATTCAAAATGCGGTTGAATGTGTTATATTCTATCAATCTACTCAGTCCTATCTTTGTTATGTTTTCGAAACCCCACTCTGTTCTGTTTTACTCCGTTTCGTTCCTTTTGCTCATTCTCACTCCCGTATATCTACCCACAGTCTCACTCCATTCCGTTTATGGTGCTCATTCCCATTTTATGATACATCCCCACAGCCATTGTGCTTGTTCCTGAGCATTCAACCATTCTACTTCCATTTGAAACCGTCACGAAGACAAATTTGTGAAAAACAGAGAAGTGAAATGGGTAAATTGCTAAGGGAAGAGCCGGAAGGACCAAAGTTTATAGAGGGATATCCACAAGCAAAGGAGATATTGAAGAAAGCAAAATGGCTGCGTTTTATTCAGAAATTCAGAGGTTATCACAGAGAAGTTACGAAAGCATTTGCAAGGTCATTTGATGGCTCGGAAGCAGAAATTGGAGACCTCAAGTTTTCGGTCAATGAAGCATCAATAGCAACAGCCACGGAACTTCTTCAGGAGGGAGAGCGTTGGTTCAAAAATAAAAGCATCAGTGATGGGGCATGGAGAACAATCTTACGAAACCAAGGTATGGACATAACTGTTTTTAAGAGAGGAATTCCTGTGCATGCATTGAAGGAAGAATGGGCCACTTTACTGCTAATTGTTCAGAAATTCATTACATGTGAAGGCCGTTTTGGGTCCATGTACATGTACCATACTAGGCTATTAATGAATTTTCTAGAAAACCAAACTCTCAATCTCCCATATTTTCTATTCAATAGCTTGAAGAAAATGGCTGTGACTGTTCAAAAACACTTAGGAGATGTAGAGCCTCATCTATATCACCACGGCCTTATAAAAATTCTGATTGAAAAGGAGTTAAAGGAAAGAAAAGACACATGGGAACAATTTCTAGTTAGAAATTTCTTTGAGGAAACTCAGGAAATTCCTGAAGGTAGTTCAATAAGAAGGAGTAGAAGAAAAAGAATAAATGTTGAAACCCAAATTACTCCTACTCAGGAAATTCCCGCAGCCAGCACAGCAAGAAGAAGTAGGAGGAAAAGAACAATTGATGAAATCCAAAATACCCCTAATACTACTATGAAAAGAACTGATAGGGAAGAGAGATTGGTAAAAAGAAAGAAGAAGGAAATCAAGGGTAAGAAGCCAATAACACCAAAAGGGAAAGAAACCATTGAGGCTGGACATAAAACTCCTTCTTCTGAAGAAGAAGATCATCAAGTGCTATCAGAAAGATTAGTTTATCTTCAAAAACAGTCATCCATGCCCAAGACGGCAGAGAAAGGAAAACAAAAACAAAAGGATAGTGTACCACAGCGTGTGAGGGGAAGCAGCAGACTAAAGGGAAAATTGAGAAAAACGCAAATTAAAGGTCCTCATTTCATTGATTTGGGTGAGGATACATCTGAACAGTCCCCAACTGACCATAGTCCATCTCAGTCAGTTAGTGAACCTGGTTCATTCCATTCCCAATCAGACAATGAGCATACTCCATCTTATTCTCAGCAAAATATTGA
Organism: Pinus albicaulis; assembly: GCA_034641835.2. NCBI lineage: Eukaryota > Viridiplantae > Streptophyta > Pinopsida > Pinales > Pinaceae > Pinus > Pinus albicaulis. Next base: position 68,315,582 of record CM076578.1, read on the forward strand.
TGTAAGCCCTCCTCGGCCAGATTTTGAACATAACTCTCCTTTACAGCATTTTGGGGACAACCCAATAAAAATGACACCTGAAATAGACCCCAAGCAGCAGGAGGTATATGACTATATAGAATCTTTGGAAAAGGCAGCCACAGGTCCAAGTACTTTTTCCATTCAGCCACATACATTGCAGGATGATTTGGTCCAATCATTAAAACAGGAAATTTTTGAGCTGGAGCTTTTAAATAGGCACATCAAAAATGAAAATGAAACATTGAAAGAACAAGGCAAGCTGGACAAGATCATCCATGATAATACTATGTTACATTTGGGAATATAGCAGAAGAAGAATAAGAAATTGAAAAGGAAATGCCAGAAATTGAGCAGAGCACTTGTAAATATCAAATTTAGGTGCTTAATGAAGAAACCCAGAATGTTGGCAGTACCAAGGAAGAAGAGGAGAGGATTGGATGTGTTGGCTGAAGTATCAAGGCACATGAACTGAACAAAGAGTATCAAAATTTTGGTTGCATGAGGACATGCAACACCTTCACAGTGGGGGTATGTTGAGTCCCAAATTTGCATCTTTTCCATACATTTTCCATACCTTTTTCACTCACCTAAACTTCCCAGATTGTCAATATCATGTGCAAAAGAGCATCTAACATGGTTTTTAATTATATTTTTGTGTTTTCTATTTGATCTAGATTTTGTTCATTCAACTGCGGAATCTTGCCACTTTCCGCAGCTGCTGCAACTTTCCGCAGCTATTTTGTGAAACTCTATGCTACAGGTGTCTACAAGGGAAACGAGCCACATGGGCAGGTCAGGAATGACGTGGACATGGTTCGTGTCCTATTGGTTCAATCAAACTCATCCAAAGAAGCCGCGGTCAAAAGCGTCCACATGGAAGTCAACCATGGAGTTTCATGTCGGCCGGACTCTGTTTCATGTCACATGAAGACCCATACGGCCGTTTCTAAGCCTGCGGAGGTTAAATCGACATCTGTACAGGGTTCTAGAGTCGAATTCAAGCATCCACCTTTCGTAGATCTACTTTCCAACACGGCCATACTCCTATATCCATGGACGTAGTGGTCTACGTGCTCTCCACTAGTATGAACTTTAGGAAACAGTTATAGTTTGTTGTTATATATATTGCGTTTGCATACGCATATGAAGTTAGTCGTTATTAGTGAATGTAGTCTCTGTTATCTTTTGATTAGTTTGCTCTGTAGTGATTACGCTGCACTTGTGCCGTAACATTACCATTCTGTAATGACTGCTTTTTAATATGAGAAAACTTTGTTTTTCAACTTAATTCGTATTTGAGGACCGTTGCCAAGGCTGTGTAGAGGGCCCCTGCTCAGCTAAGGTTTTGTGTATTAGTGTATATTTCTCATTTCGTTTCTTTAGAAATCATTGTATCATAATCTATTCATATGTTCATACTTTGCAGTTGTTTCATTTCTGTTTATACACTTCCATAATTTCCATTTCATTTCTGTCTTTCATGCTTTATGATTGTTAATCACTGATCAGTGTTTATGTTTCAGGTTTTAGATAGGCAGCCCGGGCATTTTCATAGATTTTTGACTAATGACATGGAACTAACATTGTTCTGCTGCTAATTTTCTTTTCATAGCTTTTGTTTAATTTCAGTATTGCTTTGTTCATTTCAGTTTTGTTTATTTGCTTCAGTAGTTAAAATTTAGATATACTAATCTGCTCATAGCATCTACAGTTGCCTCCGAAAGCCACAGCTGGACTGATGGTGAGGGATTGCATTATGAAATGTGTAGTTTAGTATTAGTTTCTTTTCTGCAAATTTAGATATACTAATCTGCTCATAGCATCTTCAGTTGCCTCCGAAAGCCACAGCTGGACTGATGATGAGGGATTGCATTATGAAATGTGTAGTTTAGTATTAGTTTCTTTTCTGCAAATTTAGATATATTAAATCATGCATGACATCTTCAGTTGCCTCCGAAAGCCACAGCTGGACTGATGGTGAGGGATTGAATCATGAGTGTATGGTTTAGTATTAGTTTACTTTCTGCAAATTAAATATCAGTTACTCAAATTGTTTATGATTAATTCCGAAAATCATAGCTGGACTAATGATGAAGGATCAGAAGATAAATTGATGTAATCTGATTTAGATTTATTTTGTTGCAATTTTGAATTTCCTTAAGCATAGTTTCTTTTATGTTTAGTTGGCAAGAATAGTTTGGTTTTCATGCTCACTAGTTTACTGTTTTGATTTATTAGATTAGCAGCACCTTTTCATTTCAGCAGTACATTTTCATTTTCTTTTCAAGTCTTGTCATTGTAAATTTCAATTTGCTTTTTAAAGTTTCAAGTTGGTAAATCATTATAGGGGATATCACTTCCTTGAAAAAACATAACCAAACTTGTTTTCATCTTAGAATTTCCATTTCACCTTAGAAAACCAAAAACGACAAAAAGTTAAGAAATAGGTTATCTTGCACATATAGTGCGCCGCACTTCATCAGCTTACGATTCCCGGATTGAGAAATTAAATGCAGCAATTTAGGACACACTAAATTGACCACCATCCCATGCATCGTTTTCTTTTGTGCAAGGATGCCATTTCATCAACCATGGCCTCCCTTCCGCAGTTTTCCATCCTCTCACCCATCGCCTCCCCGAAATTGGTTCACAGATCAAGAGCAGTTATGGAAAAACTCAAATGTAAAGTAGAGGTATTATACCTTTCTGGTTGTCTTCTTTCCTGAACTGATCTCCTCACAGCTGGATTTTGTGGCTCTTCCTCTTCTGAATCTTGTTCTGTTGTAGAATTTGATTCATCCTCATTTAGCTCAAACTCTATATTCTCAGGTTCCTCCGGTAGGACTTCATGTTTAACAACATCTTTCACCTCTCTAAACACCACATATCAGTTGTACACAACCTTCCTTGTTTTTGTGTTCCAAAGCTTGCCAACCTTTTAAACCATCCTTATACCAAATAAATATGCATCTTTCAAATTTATTATCCAACTTGGTCCTTTTCTCCTTTGGAAAATGTACATATGCATCACATCCAAATACCCTTAGATGTGAAAGAGAGGGTTTCTTATCAGTCAATACCTCATGTGGGGTCTTATCCTCCAACGCTGATGAAGGTGATATGTTAACTAAGTAACATGTAGTCTCCACTGCCTCTGCCCAGAATTCTTTTCCTAACCCGGTACCACTAAGCATGCTTCTTGAATTTTCCATCAGTGTTCTATTCATTCTTTCTGCAACTCCATTTTTCTGAGGTGTGTATGGAGTAGTCTTCTTCCATGCTATACCACACTTCTTACAGAACTCTTCAAATTCCTTCTTGCAGAACTCCCCACCATTATCTGTCCTCAACGCCTTTATCTTCTTCTCTGTCTGGTTTTGGATTTCTTCCTCAAGAAATATATCCATTTATTCCTTGAGAAGTCATCTATGAATGAAACATAGTACATAGACTTTCCCAGTGATGGAACTAACATAGGCCCAAACACATCACTGTGCACAAGTTCTAATATCTTGTTTGCCCTCTTAGCACCAGAAGGAAAAATTACCTGATTCTGCTTCCCATATACAAAATGTTCATAGAAATCGAAATCCAGAGAACAATTAGACATACCTTATACCATACCATTTCTATGCAGTATCCTAAGGCCCTTCTCTCCAATATGTCCAAGCCTTTGATGCCATAGCATGGTCTTTTCTCCAGAGACAGCTAGGCTTTCTGTCCCACTTTCAGGAACCATAGAACTGTTACACCCATCAATAACAGTGCTACCTTGTAGCTTGTACAATGTTCCAGTCCGAACTCCCCACATTAATACCAGTGCTCCCTGAACCATCTTGCAGGCATCTTTCTCGATCACTGTTTTTACACCTGCATCATCCATATTTCTTACAAAAATCAGATTTTTGGCTAATGCAGGAATATGCAGAACACCAGGAAGTGTTCTAATCCTTCCACCTTGTAGCTTCAGCTTGACCTTTCCACGTCCGACGATTTTGGCCTTCCTATCATCCCCTAGGAAGACATCACCATCATATTTCTCATACTTGCAGAACCACTCCCTATGGGGAGTGAAGTGAAAGGATGCACCTAAGTCAATCAACCATGACTCATGATCTACATGTGTATTTGAAGAAGAAGCCAAATACACATCCCCACCTTCATCCGAGGTGGTTTTTGCCTCTGCAGAAGGAGCATCATCAGATCCCTTTTCTTTCTTAGGAGCTTTAGATCTGTAGTCCTTTTTGTAGTGCCCTTCCTTTCCGCATTTCTAGCACACCTTTACAAACTTTCCAGGAGATTTAGATCTCCCTCTAGATTTAGATCTCCCACTCGAAACCTTATTCTTATTTCTATTCTGGGACCTTCCTTGTATAGATAAGGCATCTCCATTCTGACCCTCCATATTTCTCTGTCTCATTTCCTCCAACAGCAAGGCTGAGACAATGTCATCAAAATTCAAGGTAGTTGTATTGCTACCTATTACAATAACCAGACTGTCCCACGAATCTGGTAGAGAACACAAAAAACTGATGCACTTATCTTCATCTGAAATTTAGTATCAACAGATGACAACTGAATTACCACAGTATTGAGGGCGTTCAGATGCTCTGTCACCGAGTCTCCATCCTTCATCCTCAGGTTATATAGATTTTTCCGCAGGAACAACTTATTCACCAGAGACTTAGATTAGTACAAAGTCCCTAGCTTGTCCCACAAGGTCTTCATCGTAGCTTCCCTAGATACATTCAACAATACTGAATCTGAGACACACAACCGTATTGTGCTCTTAGCCTTCCGATCCAGTTTCTTCCAGTATTCATCTGACATTGTCGTTGGTTTAGTACCTGGATCTACCGCAATCCACTGATCTTTATCCACTAGCATATCCTCCATCTTGAGCTTCCATAACTCAAAACTCTAACCATTAAATTTGTCAATCTCTATCTTCCCGCTACTCGCCATCTTCTTTCACTGCAAGAATCGATCCCACAGATCTCCCACTGAACAGGGTCTACCACAGGCCCGAGCAAAAAATCCTCAGCACCAAAGGCATCCCCTTGAAGCCGAAACTGCTCTGATACCAAATGTAGGTTTTAACCCTGAAAAAAAATTATCTACTCACGAATCTTATAACAGAAGATAAACAATAGCGAGAGCATAAAACATAAAACAGATAAACACAGAGATTTTCCCCTGGATCCCAAATCGGGACGACCAACTTGATTTTTCATTATATTCCTTTTAGTGTTACAACACATATATATACATGCCGAAGCATACATAAACCCCAATCCATAAACCCTAGATTAGAACATAACCGTAGTTCCCTTGACCGGATCTAAAAAAATTCTAGGGGCCGAAAACCATCGTGCCCCAATACCATGTGCAAAACCATGCACAAAACCATGGACGCGGACTACCCACCAGAAATTAAGGACCAAAAATTTTCGTTGGGGCGCTGCCCAAGACCCCGACAGGGGGGCTACCGCCTCCCCTGTGACCCCCCAGTTGCGCCCAACGCAAAGGGGGGGCTATCGCCCCCCCTCTTACCCCCCCCTGTGCGTGCTTAGTCGTGGAAAGAATATAACACATACCCAACAGTCACTTAACAATAACATTTAGAGGTCTAGGCTAGAGATGTGTTTTGATGTTTTAAAACATAGCAGCTATTGTTAATTTATTGCAATACATTCCGAGTGTGATACCTCATCCAATGCATGTAAGTATATCGGAGCTCGTCCATGTACCTTGAGTATAGCGAGCGGTGTTCTAGTATGAAAAGTATATGGGGATTCTCTCACTGCATGGTTTCGCATTAGAAAAGGCTAACACATATTAGGCATCCCTGTATCATGGAGTATATTTTGGAGGACAAAATTAGGTTGCTTTCTATCCATAAGTAACTGAGTCAGCTGCCTTGTACATTGTGATACACCGAACACAACATTCGGGGATATTTCTTGCGCGTACATAAGTCCTTGGTTTACTGGGGTAGTATATTTCAGTTCACAATTACTTGGTACTCCTTTTGCCTAACATTACCCTATTTTTGTTTATTTATTTTTTGTAATAAAATCAATCAGTAATCATGGAAGAAGATAAACCATTTCCCCATTGTTCGCATAGTAAAGAAAATAAACCACCTTTACCACCAGAAGCTACACCTAGTTGGCGAAGGCAAGCTCGTCCTACCGAGTCTAGTACCTCTGGAAAATTTGGTGCTTCATATTCATCTAATTTACTAGAGTCATCTGATCCTTTGAGTACCGAGTCTCGAGTCGTTCTACCGATCCCGGTTTACCTACTACCGTTGACACAGAACCCTCACAGTTACCTAAGGACACTGAAGTCTAATTCAGTGAAACGGTAAATCTAGAACATGAAGTTGTTCAACTGGAAGTCGATCCTGCAATTGTTGTTATTTTACTAGAACATATTGATCCCAAAGGTGAACAACAAGCTGTTGTTCCCATGCCAGAAGACGATCAACCGACTCATCCTCAGTCATCCATAACTAATGAGCCTTCCTCTTTACCGCAGAGTCAACCACCTAAAATTTATCTTGGGCCTCAGAGTGAAGTACTTCCACCTAATTTGATTTCAATTGAGTAAGAACTTCAGGAAGAGATACCCACTATAACTCCAACTCATTTTTTGTCAGGGCTTCATATTTACCCATCTTTTCCTCATTTTACCTACACTTCTCCTATTGATCCTTCTTAGTTTCAAGTTCCCGTACATTCTTTAGGGTATTTACTGGGTCATTTAACCATGTCTCACACAACATCCTAGACTATACCATATGTTACAGCTGTGACAACATCTATTGTTGCTACCTCTTTGATGTTTACTACAACATCTGAGTCCCATCTTTACGGTGGTCTGTCCATCCCACCGGGTTACCACTCTTCATATGGAACCTACTCTGGTGCCTCCTCTAGTCCATGGAATTCACCCATGTCGTCATCTAGAATTTTATCTAGTTCCTCTCTTATGAGTACTAAACAACCTGATTCTTTATTTACATCTTAATCTCAATATCAGGTTGGTCGATATGATCACCATCCATCATGTATAAATTATACAACAAGCATGTATATCATGGATTCAATCCAGTCTAAAAATGTACTAAATCTAAATACTGAATCACTTCTACAAATCAATTTCCGAATTAAAAACACAATCACCAATCACATGAAACAAAGAAGAATCAATCAAACCACAACATAGATAATTTCCTGGGGGAATCTTGCTGCTCAAAACTCCACTATATTCTATTTTATATTCAGCGGGATAAATGAAACAATTACATACAACTATTCTCACAAGAGCCCTCCTGTACTCAGCTAAATGTCTCACACTGTCTTGGACAAAACTGACCAACACTTAGCCAATTATCAACGTCTAAACAACCTTCCTTTCTTGCACAATTCATGTGGAATGCAATCCCTATTCTTTAGGAATTTTTGCCTTCCTTGACTACGCAAGGATCATGGGAAATCTAATGGGTGCTTGGTTGCATGGGTGCAACCCAATAATCCTACAATTGATAGTCAACCTCCCTTTCACCTAGATCTCAATTGGGTCTCCACTGGAACAGACATGCATGCAATTAATAATAGTAAATCCTCATTTGCATGTGAGATCATTGATTGTGAATTAAATAATATTTAATCCAATTGATCTCTCACTAGTGTATCAAATAGTTACAACTAGCATAACTGAGTTTAACTCACTTAACCGAGTTAAACTTATTACAACCTACATTAACTAATGCACCACTGCACTTTGAACTCTGTTACAACTAGAATTACTCTGTATGCCTCGCCAACTAATCTCAACTCAAAATTCATGAGTTAACTGAGTTTATCACACTCAGTTAACTATTACAATTTATTTTGATATTAGATTACATTTTATTGTCCACCTTAATTAAGGGATAAATAAAATAGACATGCACCAAATTTATCCCACACCAGTGTAGGTGTTGCTAAGACCTATGGTCCCAAATTAGTGTAGGTGTTGCTTGGACCTCCTGGTCCCATGATAGTGTAGGTGCTGAAATTTCTTGTTGAACTTCAACACTCCCTCTCAACAAGAAAGGGATTATCCTTCACCTTGATCTTGCCTCTATGGTATTCAAATTTTCTCTTGGTGAGCGCCTTTGTCAGAATATCTGCATCCTGATCTTCCGTGGGAATGTACTGAAGTAACATTATTCACCTCTACACACAATATCTTAGATGGTGGTACCGAATATCTATGCACTTGGAAATATCATGAAACACAAGATTAATCAAGAGTTTAATGCAACTCTGATTATCACAATGTATCACTGTCAGATCCATCTGAGAACCAAACAAACCGGCCAAGATATTTCTCATCTAGATAGCCTCACATGCATCTTGACTTGCTGCCATGTACTCTGCTTCCGCTAAACTAAGTGCCACGGATCGCTGCTTCTTGTTGTACCAAGAAACCATCGTCGATCCTATGCTGAAGATCCGTCCTGATGTGCTCTTTCTGTTTGATAGACTGCCTGCCCAATCTACATCCGTGAAGCCTTGAAGCTTCACTCCCTCTTTCTGTTTGTACCATAATACATACTCTGGCATGCTCCTCAGGTATCTCAAGACATGCTTTCCCGCCTTCCAAAAGAGCTCGGTAGGCTTAACCATAGCTTGAATCAACTAGTTAACTGGATAGAAAATATCTTGTTTGGTGTTCACTAGATACATCAGTGAACCAACTAACTTCCTGTAGACAGTAGAATCCACTACCACTGCAGAAGTAGCATCATCTTTCCTCCAATTTCCTGGAAGAGGATTTTCCATGGTTTTGCAGCTCTCCATGTGAAACTTACCCAATATCTCTTTGGCATACTTGCCTTGAGAGACAAAAATTTCCCCATCCCGCTACCATATTTCCAAACCAAGGAAATAATGGAGTCCCATGTCCTTCATTTCAAACTCCCTTGCAAGATCCTCCTTGCATGAGTGTATCAACTGCTTATCACCAGTTAAAATTAGATCATCAACATAAAGTAAAATAATCAATAGCTTACCCTCAACCACAATATGGTACAGGTTTGCATAAACTTCACTTTTGGTGAAGCCCAGTTTGGTGAAATAGATGTCAATATGAGTGTACCATATACAATTCTCTCTTGAGTCGACACACATGCGACTCACTGTTGAAAATATCGAAACCTTCTATTTCCTTTATGTACACTTCTTCCTCAATAACTCCATTGAGAAACATAGTTTTCACATCCATCTGATGAATGTGCCACCCCATCTGCACTGAGAGTGCAAGGATGGATCTAATGGAAGAGTACCTTGCAACTGGTGTAAAAGTCTCATCATAATCGATCCCCTCAATCTGTGAGAATGCCCGGGCTAGAAATATGGCCTTTTATTTCTCCACACTCCCATCAGTAGCTTTCTTTACCTTGTAGATCCATCTAGATCCAACCACTGATTTTCCGATCGGTCTTGGGAAAATCTCCCATGCATTGTTCTTGCCAATGGATTCATACTCATCCACCATTGCATCAACCAAAATTGGTTGTTGCACTTCCTCCTAAAAGGAAGATGGTTTAGTACCACTACATTTTCTCATAAGAGCCATGTATCCAATAAACATGTATGTAGATTGTCTTTGCCTGCGCTGTGAAGTAGGGGCTCCTACATTCTCTGTTTCATCAAGTCTCAATATATCAGCTTCCGTGGTGCACCTTCTACCATTTATGATGGATGGCTCTGCATGAGTTTTTTTTGCCACTCCATGATCCTCTGCATGTGGCTGATCCACATCTTGAGGCTCATCCTTGGGAACCAAGAGTTCCTCCTCTGCATGCAAATCCAGCTCCCTCTCAAGGGACAATCACATGGCTTTCTCCTCATTAAATTTTATATCTCGTCGCACAATATTCATTCTGTTTTTTGGAAAATACACCCGATAGTTGTGGGGAGTTTCAATGTATCCCACAAAAATCCCAATCTCAATTGTTGGTTCCAGGTTCTTCCTGGCATATTTGGTCACATGCACATAAACAGATGAGCCAAAAATCTTAAAATGTGAAACATCAGGTTTCTTACCAGTGAAAGCCTCTTCTAGTGTACTCATGCCTAGTATCCTATGGGGACATGGTTCTGCACAAATACCATTATGTTGCATGCCTCCACCCACAAATGCATCGGTAGGCCTTGATTGTGCAAAATCGTTCTTGTTGCACCCACAATCATTTTTTTCTTTCTTTCAGTGACCCCATTCTGCTGTGGGTTATGAGGCACTATCAATTCTCTCTGAATTCCTTCTTTTTTGTAGAAGTTCTTGAATTCGTTAGAGATGTACTCACCACCATTATCGCTCCTAAGAGCCTTCACTTACTTCCCCTTGTATTTCTCCACTAGTGCTTTAAACTCAAGAAACTTTGAGAATGTCCAATCTTTCTTCTGCATGAAGTAGATCCAACACTTCCAAGAAAATTCATCAACAAATATCACATAGTACTTATGCTTTGTTTTCGAAGCAATAGAGAATGGTCCACACACGTCTGTGTGAACTCTCTCAAGGATCCTCGAGGCTCAGTTCTCCTTCTCATGAAAGGTGGCCTTTACATATTTTCCCATAGTACATCCCTTGCATGTGTCTGACTATGGAATTTTACCCTTGGGAAGACCCGTAGAAATCTGTTGCATGAATTTTAAGGCTCTGTGGTGAAGATGGCCCAATCTCCTATGTGATAACTCACCCTCATCCCAGCTCACCACTTTGTCTGCATTACCCATCAATGCTACGCAACCATCTACATCCAGCTTATAGAGATTCTTAACTCGAATCCCTATCTTCTTGGCTTGTCTTGTTGTTTGTGTCACAGGAAAGCTTTTCATTCACTAAAAACAACATCATAGCCTCTATCCTCTAACATTGCAACTGAGACCAATTTTTTTTTCAATCCTGGTACACGTATTACATCTTTTAATTGAAAGGGTTTACTTGACTGTGTCTAGAAGGTAATGGTACAAATCCTGGTAGCACTATACCACCCGTCATCACCCATTTTGATATGAATTTGGAGGTCCTTCTCCTCCAAGCTATTGAAAATTTCCTTGTCTCCCATCATGTGAAAGGATGCACCACTATACAAATACCACACTGATCCCAATGAACTTGACACCATGCATGCGATCAATGAGAATTCAAGCTCAAATTACGAGGCTAGAGCCTCACCAGCTGCAGATCCTGAAGCCTTCTTGTTCTTCTTCTTTTGTGGACAGTTAGTATCATAATGCCCATGCTCATGATAGTGAAAACACTTCACTCGGGACATGTCACGCTTCTTGCCATATTAGGACTCGGATTTGGAAAGGAAATTCTTTACTTTCTCATTTGTCTCCATGGAAGCCAAAGCACAATATTCTCCATCTTCATTCTTAGATGAAGATCCATCTCTGGTATTCCGTCTGAACTCCTCCTACACCAAATCCCACCATAGTCGTTCCCAATCTGGTAGGTTATCCCTTCCATTGACAGATTCTTGATAACTATGCCAACACTTGGGAAGTCATAGGAGAGCAAGACTTACCGATTCATCATTAGTGACAGTAATGCCATCACTCCCCAGCTCATCTTGACATTGGAAAAATTTTGTTAAATATTTTGGCATGGAGTCACCTTTCTCCATCTTGATCTTCTTGAGTTTATCTTTCAGTGCCAATTTCCTATGGTCACCAGTGCTCTGAAATAGATCTATCATATCCTTCCACATTTCATATGGTGTGGCTTTACCATGGAGACTTGAGACAATGTGGTCTCGTACTCCCTCCAGTAAGATCCACCTTGCATTTTGCCACTTTCTTTTTCCATGCATCAAGATTTGCAGCATTTGTCACAATGGGTTTAGGAACATCATTGCCAATGAATTCCTTCAAGCCATTGTATTTGATTACTTCCTCCATGCTTTCCTTCCAAGAAATATAATTAGATCTTCCCTCGAGTGCATGCTCCAATATCAAGCCATTGAAACCCATTTTGATCCTGAATTAGTTTTAGCACCAATAAAGTCTTTCTGCAAATTCGAATTCTATTCATTCACAAAATCAGCTCCTCCTCCACTATTTTTTTTTCCTGTGCTCTTATACCATGTAGAAATTATACAACAAGCATGTATATCATGGATTCAATCTGATCTAACAATTTACTAAAGCTAGATACTAAATCACTTCTACAAATCAATTGTGGAATTAAAAACACAATCACCAATCACATGAAGCAAAGAAGAATCAATCAAACCACAACATATTTAATTTCTCGAGGAAATATTGATGCTCAAAACCCCACTATATCCTATTGTATATTCAACATGGATACATGAAACAATTACATACAACTCTTCTCACAAGAGCCCTCTTGTACTCAGCGATTGTCTCACACTATCCTGGACAAAACTAACCAACACTTAGCCAATTATCAGCCTCTAAATAGTTTTCCTTTCTTGCGCAATTCATGTGGAATGAAATCCCTATTATTTATGAATTTTTTCCTTCCTTGACTGCGAAGGATCATGGGAAATCCAATGGGTGTTTGGTTGCATGGATGTAGCCCAATAATCCTACAACTGATAGTCAACTTTTCTTTCACCTAGATCTCAACTGGGTATCCATAGGAACTGACATGCATGCAGCTAATAATAGTAAATCCTCAATTGCATGTGAGATCACTGATTGTGAATTAAATAATATTTAATTCATTTGATCTCTCACTAGTGTATCAAACAGTTACAAATAGCACAACTGAGTTTAAATCACTTCACTGAGTTAAACTGATTAAAACCTGCATTAACTAATGCACCACTGCACTTCGAACTTTGTTACAACTAGAATTACTCTGAATACCTCACCAACTACGCTCATCTCTAAATTCATGAGTTAACTGAGTTTATCACACTCAATTAACTATTACAAGTTATTTTGAGATTAGATTACATTTTATTGTCCATCTTAATTAAGGGATAACTAAAATAGACATGTACCAAATTTATCCCACACTAGTGTAGGTACTGCTAAGACTTGTGGTCCCACACTAGTGTAGGTGCTGCTTGGACCTCTTGGTCCCACACTAGTGTAGGTGTCGCTTGGACCTCCTAGTCCCACACTAGTGTAGGTGCTAAAATTTCTTGTTGAACTTCAACACATCTTATCCAGTTTCTACTGGACTCCCATCATATGAAGGTCAATACACTCAAACTTCTTATACTCCATATGTTGGGGGGGAACCAATGGTTACCCAATATGGTTTTACTCCATCGTCTTTAGGTCAATCTTATTCTTGAATGCATGTTTGTCAGTGATAGCCTACCTTTCCTATTCAACCGAAAACAGTTTTGTACTCATATCAACCAGTTCAACCTGTTCCATCTGTTAGTATCCTATAAATCATAGGATCTCAAGGTGATTGAGTATTTCATGAGTTGAAATTTCATATTGAGTATGATTTTCAATATTCAAATGATTTCCAAAAAAAATATGAAAAAAGAAAAGAATAGGGTATATAGAAAAATAAAAGAAAAAAATAGAAAAAGAAAAAGAAAGGAAAACCCCAAAAAGAATAATACTAAAAGTGTTGCAAATCAAATTGACACTACTGATTAGATTAGTTTGTTCAATAATATAGTTTAATCATGATTGTACAATTTTAAATTTCTATAGATAGGATAGAAAATAAGGATTTTCCAAACTGTTTAACCTTGGTAGATCAACAGTTAGGTAGAAATAAAATTGACTGAAAAACTTAATCTGAGTCAATGGAAGTGTTATCACAAAGTTGCACTTGATGGGCTGGTAATCAGACAAATTCATGTAATTTTTTCAAACCAAATTTTGACTGAATCTTAGCCTCTTCAGTTTGAGAGGACTCTCTCAAAGGGGTTAATGATATTTGATAAAGATGAATCTAGATGGCTAACTCTACTTGGAAAATAACTTTATTGTGACGTGTGAAGGTTGAAAAGAGTACAAGTCTACAAGTAATTGGGCTTATGGAGTTAACAAGTTTAGTAGTTCAATGGCAAGTTCACTTGAAATGGAAGCTGAGGCAGGTAAGAGTTTTTAGCAAAGGTAAATCACTCATGAAACATGAAATAACACAACCAGTTCATTAATAAAGGAAGTCAGAGTATACACCTATTAATTTTGAGTATTAAAGATGAAAACCACTGTAAATGGTGCACACAAAAAGTATAGATCAAGTAAGAACTAAAAAATCCATGAGGATATTAGGTTGGTCAAGTAAAAGTCCTCTTTATTACTCAAAACAGTCAAATTACATAAAGCTGCAGTATTGCCAAAAAATATCCAACCCTTTACAAATTTGAGTATCTTCCCTTTAATAGACTTGTTACATGAGAGATGATCTGCCTCTTGGCTAGATTCATCGAAATGATCCTAATGACACCTTGAATAACAAGAAAACATGTGCTTTAATGATAAAATGACAACTACACTATGAAACAATGATTTTCCTAATAGGACTCAAACTGCTACTTATTACATGAACTACCCTATCTCCTAAAAACAGTTACATATTTGACAACTGATCCTTCACATGTTCGAATAGGTTGTGATAGAACTCATCACTACATGAAATCTTTATTAGCCTCCTCCAAATCTGAAAATAAACCCTATTTTTAAGGAAAACGGGTCCTTATCTTCAACAAATGATTTGGCTAATGAGTTGTCCTTATCTCATGGTCTTCAAGTCTTGGATGAATGCTGGCATAGTCCTTTGACCCTTTGAAGGTATCCACATGTCCAAAACTACTCAAAAACCTGCTCATAAACCTTTAACACAGCACGCTACGAAATTATGACAGTTTCGTAGCATACAAAAAATGCCCTTTGCCATCAACTTTTCTGATTATTTCTTTCTGCATTGCGTTCATTATGCCTTGACACGTCCTCCATATCATTTACTCCTCTTGGAAACTCCCCAAAGTGGTTTTAAATAAAAAAAGAAAGCTACAGCTGGTTTCGTAGCGTTTCCCTGGCTTCAAGCCTAGGAAATGCTACGAAACTACTGAAAACTACTAAAATTCCAGATTTTTGCCTAACTTCAAAAATATGCCTTCCAACTATAAAAACTTTGTTTCCAACATACCATTGATCTTTCAAAACATAAACCAGATCAAACTATGAGCCTTGAGTTGTTTCTTCCTCATTGATGATGAATTGAGCTATTGGCTCCTCAACTACTGTCATTTTTAGGCCTTTCTTCTCCAGCTCCTCATGGATAGTTCTAGTTGTTCTTGGAGATATTTAACCTGATCCTTTAGCTTCCTGTTGGTGGATTTTAAATGCAAGTTCATTATTCTGACTTGTTTCACCTCTTTCCTCAGTGGCACAGTCCATTTGATTAACTGTTATGTGTTTTCTAGGGTCTTTGATATAGTGTCAACCTGCTCTTCCCAAACCTCTTTCATCTTTTCAAACTGAATCTTCTAGATATTATGTTTCCTTGCCTCCTTCTTCATGACTGATATTTCATGATTAGACAACTTCAACTGTTCTTCAAGGAGTTCAAACTCTATTTTTTCAATTACTTTCTCTTTTCCTTTCTTTGGCTTGCTAACTAGATCTTTCTCTGCAGGTGATGAAAGATCAATGATGTCTTGTGGTGGCTGAACTATGTCAATGGGTAGATGAACCTATTTACTACTCTCCAACAACTTTCTATCATGCCTTTTCATGGGCTTCCTAGCTTGGAACATAAAACCTGCATCTTCAACTTCAAACTCTAGCATCTTTGCAGATTTAGCCTTCTTGAGTTTCTGTCCACCTTCATCTATATCCTTAGCTTGGAATATAGGAGTCTCTTCAATACCAATGGCATGTATTATGTCTTATAAATTGCCTTTAGCCACTGTTTGGCTCATTTTTATCCCTTTTCCACTTTTTTTACTCACATCTTGCTCTTGTTTTGCAGGTTTGGTCACTATTGACTTTTGTTTTGCAGGTGGAACATTGGGTGTATCAAAACTTTGCAACTCCTCTGTTTCCATCATGACTGGTTCACTTTTCTTTGCTCTTGTTGGTTCACTTTGTTCTACCACTAAAGGTGATGGGATGTCCCTAGGTTTAGGAGTTCTTGTATGGGTAAGGGTATCCATTTCAAAACCACTAACAAACACGAAGAAGACTAGTCTTTGCTTAGTATTTGGAGCTCATATAAAACCAAAAAATTTATTAAACTATGATGAAACAATGAGGTTTCACTTCCTTTAGATTTTTCTTGGACCTTATCTGCCATTTTCTATAAAATTCCGTGTAAATAGAAAGTAAGATCAAGAGATATCATACTAGCAAAGTGTAGGAGTAGCTTGAAATGGTAAGAATAGACTTTATGGTATCTCCCTTAAAAAGTGAAATATTTATGGATGATATGCAGCAAATTTGAGAAATTATCCTTCATTCAGCTCCTTGGAATGACATTTATAAGGTCCATTTCACTGTTTTCTGGCTTGATAAACTCTTTTCATTCCTCCATGTTGAACTTTAACCCTTTAAACCATTTTTCTTGTCCCCTTGGAATCCCTGTTGTTGCTGCAATGACCTCTAGTGTAATTTTGAGATTTAGTATCCCCACTTTAGTAGCTGTTCCACTAAAGTTTAGGGAAAATTCTTTGGAAACATGTACACGGTAGCCTTTTAGTATTTCACAAAACTGTAAACATCCTATCCTTCTAAAGACTTCTACAGATGTTGGGTCTTCATTTATTAGGTTCATATCTGATGGCTCATATATGAGACATTGGCCACCCTTATTTGTATTTCTTTTTGCAGCCATAGTTTCTTTACTGTCTTCTCTTCCTCGCTTGATAGTTCTCTGCCTCGCTTGATCAGTGATATTTTCAAATCTTTGAAAATACCAGCCACAGCTTTGGCTCAATGAAATAGGTCTCCAGAGCTCAATATCATGTAAAGAAGGAATGAAGAATGAGAAATGACTTAATTTGGAAAGATTTTGAAGTTTGATGCCCACTCATAACACAATGATGACTCATACATGCTTAAAATGGTGATGATGACTTCAACCCTGACCCCTAACTAGATCCAATGGTATCTAACTTATCCTTTTCAAATCATTTTCTGAAGCTTAATATCTAATTCGACATGACGGACATGAAACCTTACTTTCGTAGCATTTCTACTGTAATTCCGGTTCTTTTCACTATGAAAGTATTAGCGGTTTCATAGCGAAAAGTGAAATTTCTCTGTGTTTTTCGCTACGAAACTGTGGTTTCTTTGCTAAAACGACCATTTCGGTGCTAAAGTCTTGGGAAATGAAAATTGTCAGAAAAATATGATTGATGTGACATGAGGGGATTTGGAAGAGGGTGGGTTTAGACCTTAGGGTAAGCTAAATAAGAAAAAATAAAAATTCTCCTTGACGATGTAATGAAAAATGAATCCTATAGCCCTACCTTTGACACATGAACCTATATGACTTTGTCAAATTAGGCTTCATTTTTTCTGAGTGATAACAAGAAGAAATAAGGATATAGGTAGGTTAGAGTTTTAAATAAAAAATGAATGGGGTCTGCAAGTCTAAATGCACCCTGCAAAGAAAAAAAAATGTTAGATTAGTGACATGGGTATGTAGGGATGAAAAGAAGAAAGTATGGAGGAAATATGAAATTCATCCTAAAATTTTAGTCAAAGGATTTCATGTGTTCTTGATTAAAAAAGGAAAAATCAAAGGAAAAAGGTGTATTTATTCTAAAGTTCAGGGATTAATCTTCATTTGAAAACACATGTGACATATTACATGTCATATCCCCTATATCCTACATTATTAAACTATATGTTTTCCCCTGATCTTCATTAACACTCCCCGACCCCACCTTCCATTCACGCGTCACATTTTCGCTAAACTCCCTCCATCTCTCATCCCATCTCTCATCTCCATCTCTCTGACAGCCCACAATTTTTTCGAACCCCACTCATCCTCGAATGTTAACAGGGGGGGTCCAAAATCAATGGTTTTCCAAACCACCCTGCCTGCTACGTGTCGTGCGCTAGTTATTTTTCACCCTCCCACACCATACTACTTACCGAGCATGCCCCCCTACAAAAATTTATTTTCACTGTGCTAAAACCACACCACTTACCATTGTGCCAATGATCATTGCATCCATTACCGTTGCACCATGACAGTTCCCTCCTGTCACTTCTATCCAATCGCCTACGCTCCCACCTTAATCTCATTAGACATTTAATGGCTTAGGCCATTACGTAATGGGCCCGCGCCATGTCAACAATCACCCAATAACTCTACAAAACCAATTATTATCACCTGTTTCGAGTTTTACCACTACTCCCATATTATTATTATTACAAGTGATCGATTTGTAAAGGTTTTACAGAAAAATGAGGTGTGGAGAAGATTTCAATTCTCTCACAATTCAAACAGAGTTCTTCTGTAATCCCCTTTCTTCTTCTCATTCCCCATTTTGACACTAGAAAATTTGGCGAAATTTCTGACGGCCAATTTGTTGCTATTCCGACACATAGTCATCGCAAGAGTGACAGTTCGAGGACGGGAAAACCATGGTTTACCGTGCCGTCGCAATTCTGACGCACTTAAAAAGTGTCGCATTACCAACACCTTTTCCGTCGCTTCCAAATAGGCATCGCTCTTCCGACGTTTCCCAAATTGACGTTTGTAAAGTGTCACCATTCCGACGAAATGTGGTCCGATGTTTTGAACGTCGCTCTTTCGACGTTTGTAAAGTGTTGCCATTCCGACGAAATGTCATCCGACGTTTTGAACGTCGCTCTTACGACGTCTTTATACTGTCACTCTTCTGACGTGTCTAAACTGTCGCAATTCTAACGCTGTAAAAAAGTGTCACAAGACCGACGTATTGCAAAAGTGTCACAAGACAAACGCTTTCCACAAGCGTCGCAATACCGATGCCAGGACGAACTGTCACAATACCGATGCCAGGAAGAACTATCACAAGACCGACGCATTGCAAAAGCGTCGTAATACTGATGGTTTCCAAATGCATCGCAATATCGATGCCAAGAAGAACTGTCGCAATATCGACGGACGTCACAAGACCGACGAAAATGGAAATCATTCAAAACGTCAGAAGAGCGACGCTTACAAGACGTCGGTATACCGACGACGGTTTCAATTTAAAAAAAAAATGAAACTTTAAAACAGGACAATAAATCTCCAATATTTGTTATCACAATAAGAAATCAATGGTCAATGATCACGTTAAATTTTCCTCGTAGCGTGATGGGTCTAACAAATTTTATTGTAAAGGTTGTTGGCCAGTGACAACTACAGCATTGAAGGAAATGCATTAAAGAAAACTAATGAGGCTGCGAACTCCAAGCCAACTAGCAACAACCTTGATAATTTTCCTTACCAACTTCCAAGTTGTGACTCAGGCTTCAGACTCCAGAGCTAAGAATTTTCTTTTCATCGTGTTGGAGAAGAGAACTGCAACCTGCAGCAAAAGAGAAATTCCTCAGTCTCACTGCTTAGGACTTGGAGTCATTCCTTGCTAACATGGTATGTTGAAATTTTGATAAAATAACTTTCTTCACCCTCGTTTTTACTAAATTTATTCTTTTGAAAAGGGCCTAGTTCCATTTCAGAAATTTTCAACTTTCGACTTCTAGAATTTGTACATATGATTTTTGGACTGAGGTTTTGTTATTAATGAGGAGATAGTGTCTTGGTTCTATCTGTATAAAATAATTTCCTCTTTTTTTTCTTCATGTTCAGGGTTTTTGATTTTGTCAAACCCTATCTCTCTTTTAAGCATGCCTGCAAATTAATATATTCCAGGAATGTACACAATTCCAGGCTTCATGTACAACATATTTTATCAACTATATTTTAACAAGTGAGCTGCATGCCCATATAGTGTTACAGATTACAGGGCTTCATTTGGAGAATAAATGATAAGCCTAGCAGCACTAAATCCAAGTAATTCCCCTCATCCCTTAAAAGACACCTCTAAATATAACTAGAAATTTCAAATAGTTAGTAAAGGAAAAGTACAAAGATATAACAGATATGTGTTGAGCCAAAAACTTGTGCATTCACAACAAAACTGGGATGGATAAAACTTAAAAACAATTATGGAATTTGACAAAAAATCATCTTATGCATACAAAATGAAAGAAGCATTGGCATACTACTATGTTTACAAATTTAAGGACAGGCAGAGTGAGTCTCCGGGCAACACAGTTTCATGTGGAGACCCTAGATCCTTGTACCCACAATATCTAGTGACTTAAAAAATGATTTCCAAAACAATACCTTTGCTATGCATGTAAGAACACCACCTGTATAATGAGGGAGATGTAATATTGTCCAAGAAGCAGATTTATACAGAGTGGTCCAAGATTGTGTATTTATGGAAGATACAACTGATTTTGGCATGAAACATGTATCCAAGATTTCAATGTGGCCTTATTTTAGAGCCCATTGATGATTTACTATGAAACCTAAACTTTCAAAACAAACACATTGAAATCACAGGATCTCCATCACGAATATCATAAATATTAACTATCTTTTGGGCACTGGTAGTAGATACCATAAGAGGCCCACATGGCCTGTACCACCAATGCTGATTCGCTGGCACAACATTTGCAAAGCCAAAATTTCTCCCCGAGACATCCCTCTCTACCAAAACTGGAGAGATGGTATTGGATGTTGAAGTGAAGGCCTCTGATTTAGTATGGAATGCCATAATTTATTTATTATAAAAGTCCCATGAACAAAAACCTGAGCAATGTACAACCTACAGATGCTACCACAACATATTTACCAGAGCGACCATCTGAACCAGCTGCTCTGATCAACCAACAATTACCCCACATGTTTGGAGTAAGCCCATATGGAGATTTATATTCAGCCTTCTCCTGGAGATTGGAAAAAAACAATATTGAGTATTACTCATACATCAACTGCCCTTTATTTTAAGGGAAAATTTAAAGAGTGCATAAATATTCTTGAAATCCCAATCATAGTTTCTAGAAAATTTCAACAGTCTTTGAAATGAACTACATCCTATTTAAACTACATCAAATATTTAGGAAAATCATTTTTTTAAATAGAAATTGGTGAATTTTATTTCAAATATAGAAATTTAAACCATGAGAATAATCTAACCCCTAGGATTTCCCCTATTTCTAATAGAAAATCCCAAAATGTATAAATTATAACACCCATAAACCCCAAAATTAAGTACAATAATTAAAACCTCCACACCTCTGAATTTGCTATATCGTGAAAAGAGCAGCATCCATCATCATGGGAAAGCAAAACCGATTCTCCTTCTAATACAAACCAGCCTACAGTAGATGTCTTATGGCTGAGTTGATTCAATCGATCACAGAAAACCTCTTCAGTTTCTTCAATATTGACAAAATGCTCTGGCTTGTTTTCCTGATCATCATCAAAGTCCATATTTTCATCACATTGAATTAGTTGGGGTTCATTACGATCAGGTCCAGTGCCTATTGTAGAGCTCCGGACATCCAATCCAATATTGGAACTACCATACTCGTTCCCATTAGAGATTGTAAATCCTGCTTCTGGCTTTAATTCGGTAAGTTCAAGAGCACTAGAACTGGATTCAGTTGATTTAGACTTGGTATATTTGTCCTCTAATTTGTATTCCGATACAACACTATACTTGTGCTTCAACACAGACAGAAATTCTACATCAATGGGATCTTCATATATGGGGCTTATGGATCTGCCCTCAAAAACATCCCAAATATCTGATTCATTTTCATTCAACTGATCATGCAAATCCACCCTCGTCTTCAGCACAGCAAGCTGAACTGAACGCCGGTTTTTCAGCAATTTATGGTGGGGGTAAAGCCTGTCTTCCAGATCTTGACTATTTAAGTGTTTAATTGGTTTTTTCAGAGAACTGACCATAGAATCAAATGAATCCTGCGAAATAATAAACAATATTGAGGCCATTATTTATTGGTTTGAAATAATAAACAACATGAAACAAACCCACATAATTAGTAAATTATTTAAAGACAATAATTCCTACATATTAAAATATAAAGTTATAACATACCAGCTCATACTCGAACATAACATCTGTATCAATATTCTTCTTTTGTATCTTCTTGATCTTCATCCAACTGATCAACATCTATATCAACATCTGATTCAGAAACGGTGTTGAAATGATCGACCATGTCATCATCATCATCAATTATGTCATTTTCAATAATATCCTCATTGACATCATCATCAATAATTGTTGCCTCATCTCCTATGCCTGGTTCATCTTCTAAGATATCTTCTTCGTCTGTCAATGCATCTTCCTGCTCATCTGCCACTGCATCATATTCTTCTTGATCAATATCATCTTCTTCCTCTACAGTATACTCTACTGGCCTTCCTCTTGGATCATATCTAATAGCAAATGACCATTCGTTGTCACCTGGAACCTCTGAGTAAAAGACTTGTTCGCATTGGCTTGGAAAAACATAGCGATCTTTTCCTGCTTCAAACTGCGATGTTTTAACCATTGAAAATCCATTGTCATGTTGAATAAGTGTTCTATCATCATCACGTACATTCATTCGTAGCCTATACCATTTGACGTCGAACAAAACTATTTTGAAGGAATTAAAGTCACACTCAACTATATCATCTAAGAACCCATAATATCTATTTTCAGATTCTCGAGGATGCCTGTCACTCCTGGAGGAAACATTAGTGACCTGGAATACTGCAGTTATCCCACTATCAGAAGTTTTCATGTTATCATCCAACTGTTTAACGCGAAATTGACGACCATTGCACCACATAGCCTTGTGGTGTTTCAACTGCAATATGCCAAACATGAAAAAGATGCATTCTCAATTAATAATTAAACATATAATTTACACAACATGAAAATTAACTGAAAAATAAAACTTCTTGTCACATTATAAATATAGTATAAAATAAGTAATGAATAAAATAGGTGAATTAATTGCTTACCTTTCTATCTTTCAAACCATATGCTAAATCGATTTCCCTGTCCGTAACGTTCCCATCTCCACTACGATATGCTTCTCTAATCAATTCAGACAGTAGTTGCCATGATAACCTACCGTCGTTACATGCTTTACATGTTTCAATCCATTCACTCATCCACTCAAGATTTTTTGCAATGTATAAAAGTAGCGCCTCATAATCTTGAGCACCTGAATAAAAAAACAATAATTCACCAATATTAATAAATATTACTTATAACCATGGTAAATTATATTAATTAATAAACTATGAAAAAATAAGACCTAAATGAATATAATGATCATATACATGATGTAAAAAAATGAAACATTATATGTATTATACATAATAAATCTTTTACCTCTCACTTTCTTCATTCTACCTTTTCCCAACAGGTGCTCCTCTTCAAATTTTTTGATGGAGTTCACATCCCAAATACAATCCACCCAAATACAATCCACCGCCTTCATGACTAGCGTAGCTAATTTAGGAAGATAATGACTAATATACACCATGGATTGATATACCACATATCCCTCCACCATAGAACCCTCAGGTCGTGCTCTTTGTTTAACCAAAGCCTTCAAGGATTTCAGGTGCCTCTTGACCATCCACATTGACCTTGTGTGTACTGGTCCACACATTTCAATCTCCTCAACTTGGTGTATCAAGTAGTGTACTTGTGCATTGAAAAATGTTGGAGGTAGATACTTTTGCATTTCACACATTAGGCGAGGAATTTCTCTCTTCCAATACTTTATTTCAT
This sequence comes from Pinus albicaulis, assembly GCA_034641835.2. Lineage (NCBI taxonomy): Eukaryota > Viridiplantae > Streptophyta > Pinopsida > Pinales > Pinaceae > Pinus > Pinus albicaulis. Next base: position 68,339,433 of record CM076578.1, read on the forward strand.
CTTGATGGATTTCTTTCAATGACAACCATCTGCAAATCATTACGCAAGGTTATTTCAATGAAACATAATATATATTTCATTATCAGTAAATTAATACATCATTTCATCAAGTACGAAAAGAAATTGTATCAATTAGATTTTGTGTAAAAATCAAAACTACTTACCTCATGTATTTACTAAGACCATATATAACTTGTTTGACATTGTTGTCGAAGTCGTTTGGGAGAGATACAGGTAGAACATACTATAAAAATAAAAAATGAATCGTTATTGGTTTCCAAATTAAAAAAAAAAAAGGAAAATTTAAAATATGTATTCAAGCAATAACATACAAAAACGTATACCAAAAAAATTACCTTAACAAAGGTATGCCAATCATGTGTTTTCACCCCACTGAAGTCACCTTTCTTCGTTAAGATATTATTTATGTTTGAAGCAAAACCTGTTGAAAATTTAATTCTTCTAACGACCTCTTTTACATCATTGCTTTGTTGTTCTGTTAATAACCATGGAATATTATTATAATTTCGACCTCCATTGTTATTTGATCTGTCGATCACACTTTTCATTGCATGATTCGATTTCTCAATGTCAGCACAAATTTTGTCAATTTTATCTCTATCATGTGCACCATCTATGGTTCACCATAACGTTTTTGTCACATTCTTCCCGGCATGCATTGTATCAAACAAATGAGCTATTTTTAGGTCCTCATAGTAGGGCAACCTCGCGAATTGAGAAGGATAACATTTCATTCCAGGTGGAAGTACAATATTAGTACCTTCACAGTGACGATGACCTTGATATCAAAGAATAAAATAAATCAGAACAATATTAATTATAAAATAAAATAAAATAAATTCATTAGTTAAAAAAAAAATTCCAAACAGTACATAAACAAATAATATATATATATATATATATATATATATATACACACACAAATTACGTACCAGCTGCTCGACGATTATTAATTCTGTTATATTCCAACATCCACAACTGAGGTGTCATTCTTCGTGGTTTTAATCTAGTTTCTTCTTTATCATTGAAAAGATGTTTTTCAGTAGTACGATACTTATGGTTCCTAGGGAGGAAGTGCCTAAAATCATCAAACACCATCTTTCTTAAGTCTAGCGAATGACGATACTTCATCTTAGGGCCACAAACTGGACATGCAAATCTACCCTTTGTTTGAAGACCCGCAATAGATGGATCAATAACAATTAATATACTATGAGATCATTTTTAAAACATGCAATATGGTATATCTAATTTAGATAATTATATATTATATTAAAGTGCAACGAAATATTACATACCACAAAAATGTGTTAGTCCTGGGGCATCATGAATTGTCCATACAAGCATTCCATGACATTGAAATCTCTTCTTCTTGATTGGTTTAGTGATGTCATACATAGTGATGCCATGCCATAACTGTATTAGCTCATCGATAAGAGGCTCAATATATGCATTCATATCTTTGACCTGGTACTTACCTAATTGTTCAAAATTACGGTACATAATAATTACTACCATGATATATGTATATATAAGTAAGTAAATAAATAAAATATGTATTTATGCAAACAACGAGAGAAATGAAAATGTTACATTCAAAAAAATAGTGTATCAAATACCTGGAATAATCATAGTCAACATTATGTGCTCCCTCTTTATTGACATCCAAGGAGGAATGTTATTGTTGATAACGAAAATAGGCCACACTGAGTAAGTAGATCTAAGCTCTTCGAATGGATTAACACCATCGGCTGCCAATGAAAGCCTGACATTACGAGGTTCATTTTTAAAATCTACATATTTTTCCTCGATTTCTCTAAATGCAGAACCATCTGCAGGCATTCGAAGAAAACCATCTCCACTTCTATTCTTTGAATGGTAATCCATAAAGTAATGCTATCTTGTTACAGACATTAATTTGCAAACATGGAGTTATAGAGATATTTAGAAAAAGAACACTAAGAGGCACCAACACGGTTAGTTGATCTGTTGATATCTGCAATTACCATTTAGGACGTGCATTTTCATGGCATGGCATCAGCTAATATAATATGATCTTTAGTACATCTATAATTATATTCAATTTGATGTTTCATAATAACATGTATGAATCTCGATATGTTTGAAGGTAAGTATTTAGCGATAGTAACAAATATTCACCCCGTAATCTATATAAACAAAAGTAGTATCTTATAAATATTATTAATATATATATATATATATATATATATATATATATATATATATATATATATATATATATATATATATATCATAGTTATTAAAACCGGAACTAGTGACTGGACCGATGGAGCTAATGAACCGGGTTTCGAACCGGAACCGGTCTAACCGGTAGCGGTCAGATCTCAATGAACCGGTTTTTAAAAAAATACATTAAATAATTATTTTTTAGTAAAAAAAAAACAACTATTTTTAAGATTTGGAACCATGATTCCAAGCCAATAGAGACAAAATATGAAAATTTTTCTCATTTATATACCATGCAAAGGTGAATATATCAAAATGGCACCAAATGCAATACATATCATCAAAAAATACATAAGCAAACTTGTTGAAGTAATGTATCAGGTTTCTCTTATATTATTCATTGTGTTTTATTGCTGAGTTAATATTATAATATACAATCTGTCCCTGCTCAGATCTGTTGTCAATTCATTGTATCAGCCTTAAAGACAATTCTGGGTTCAGTACACACACACACACACATATATATATCAGACCAACATTTTGAATATCTTGTATTCTTCATTATATATGTTTTCTTGGCAATAAATTTCTAGAAAAACATCTACAACATTTAGAGGTATTGAATTGGTTTATGAAACCCACTATTAGTGCTATTTGTAACAAGTTGAGAGAGCATTACAACTTCAACAGTCTGCTCGCAATGTGTATGACGAAATTTATCACTGAAAAGATTCATTAAAACCCAGAAAACTCAATAGCCAGTTTATTGCATTTCCAAGCGGGAACTTTCTAGTGGTCAATTTATTATTGCCAGTCACATTTTCATTAGGTTGTATGTTGTTTTCCCTTGAGTGGCGTTAGACCATTTGCATCAGTCTTGATGCCATGATCAAATTTCTTGTATGCTGTGTGAAAGGTTTTGTATTTATGCTGCTGCTATGTGTGAGAAGAGAGAGAGGGTCTGACAGTTCCTAGCTGAGTGTGAAATAAGGTTGCTGCTGATTGTTTTGAGAACAGAAATTGTCATCAAGTACACTTGATGAGTTGCATGCTGCCAGGGATTTTACACTAGCCAACCTTGTATTTATCAGTCATCATGTGTATTGTTGCTACTATAAGGTGTTGAGTATGAGTTATTAGACAAGTTTGTTGCTAGTATAATAGAGGAATTTGCAGCTCATGGAGGAGACACTAAGGAATTTGCAACTCATGGAGGAGCACCTAACCGACCGGTTAGGTCCGGTTAACCGGCCAAAACAGGTGAGAATAGGCTATTGACCGGGTTGCAAGGCCGGTTCCAACCGGCAGCCGTCCTGACCGGCCGGTTTTGATAACTATGATATATATATATATATATATAAGTTATTATTTTACACATTTATTACAACTAAAAAAAGGGAAAATAATCAACATTTACATATATGTGATCATATATACATATTGCATACCTTAGGAATTGTGTCATACATCTGTTCGACAAATTATTCATAACCTTTAAGTTCACCATGAACTTAAAGGTTATGAATAATTTGTCGAACAGATGTATGACACAACTCCTAAGGTATGCAATATGTATATATGATCACATATATTAATTATTTCCCTTTTTTAGTTATTAATAATAATAATAGCTCTCTTATATATATATTATATAGTTATTATTTTACATTTATTTTTAATAAAAAAGGAAAATAATCAACATTTATATATGTGATCATATATACATATTGCACTATTTGAGGGTTGTGTTATACATTAGAGCAAATTATTCATAACCTTTAAGTTCACCAGCAACAATGTAGCAGAGAGAAGAGTTGAATTTGAGTGCTCAAAAATTCGTTCACTTGACCTTTCAATCAGAGGTACATCATAAATACCGTCACTGCTATCTCCACCATCATCATCTGACTCACCATACAAGTCTTGGAGCATTTGATTTGTCCCATCATTAAAATGAACCATCTCATTACTTTCATCATGATCTACCTCCATGGGATCATTAAAATTACCTTCATCATTCGCTTCATGTTCTTCACCTTGTACAACATCATTTCCAATACTAATATTTGCTGCAATATTCTCTTGTACTGGTGCAACATCATCTAATCTACTACTATTTAGTTGTGGAAGCTGGTTGATCATCTGCAAAAATTTGGGGGGCAACTGTGCCTTTATGAAAATTACAAACATTAATAATTAAACATTAGTGCGCATATAAAAAATATTAAAATAATATAAAATTTTATGATATAATCAAAATGAAGATAGATAATTAATTACCACGGGACGATAGTCATTCGATCCACCATCAATGTGCCCATATTTCCTACAATGCACTATTGTTGTTGCTATTAAAACTCTAACATTATTTCTCGTACAACATTTTTTACAAGGGCAATAAACTCTGCTATCACCCCTTTCACACTTTTGAATTTTTTTTCCAGCTCCAATGTATTCTTCCATTGATGCAAATTATCCTATAAAGAAAACAATAAATCTCTCTCAATGGTGTAGAAAACCCAAGACTTGTTGAACTCAATGGGAGCTCAATATATAAGCAAAAAGAAAATAAAAGTGGGCATTTTACAAATTGTGGGCTTTTTACAAAAGGTGGGCTTTTTACAAAATTGTGGGCTTTTTACAAATTGTGGGTTTTTTACAATTTGTGGGCTTTTTACAAAATTGTGGGCTTTTTACAAATTGTTTATATTTTTAATAAAATGTGGAATTTTTACAAAATTATGGGCTTTTACAAATTGTGGGCTTTTTACAAAATTGTGGGCATTTTACAAAATTGTGGGCTTTTTACAAATTGTGGGCTTTTTACAATTTGTGGGCTTTTTACAAAATTGTGGGCTTTTTACAAATTGTTTATATTTTTAATAAAATGTGGAATTTTTACAAAATTATGGGCTTTTACAAATTGTGGGCTTTTTACAAAATTGTGAGAATTTTACAAAATTGTGGGCATTTTACAAAATTGTGGGCTTTTTACAAATTGTGGGCTTTTTACAAAATTGTGAGCATTTTACAAAATTGTGGGCTTTTTACAAATTGTGGGCTTTTTTTATTCTTAATGCATTTTTTGTAGAATACTAAACACATTTGTCCAAAATTTGAGATGCAAACTGTAGTCTCTACTACGTTTGGAAAATTGATGGTTTATAAAAGATAAACTGCGAACAAAATTGTACCAATATGATAAGAAGCTGTCAAAAGCATTCCTTCTGCTTCACAAACGTGTAACTACCTTAAGAATGCTTATGGTTGATATAAATATTAGAGCATGGCAGTTAAATGTAGTAGTTATGCTAAAATACTGAATAACAAACTTGAAGTTAATATGAATCATGTGAATCATAAATTGAGATCATGCCATTTATTCAGTTAGCCTTTAATTTCCCACTTACCAATAATTTTGCAGCCTTTAGTCTCTTAGCAATTTTACATCTTGTACTCAAGAAATGGAAAGTTACCAGGCTCACTCAATGATCAGGTGAATCTTGGTGGCCACCCACTATTCACTTGGGGCCCCACCATTGTCTCTTTCAATTTTTCAATTTCGACTGAACACCTGTGCAGCAGTTTTTGGGTCTGAACCGGAGCTGTTTTGAGGCCCTAAACATTTTTGGGGCATCGTGCCTCCCGGCGAATATCATTCATATCATTCCATTTGATTCATATTCATGGCTAAGTATGTGTAGTCCTCGGATAGAGCTTTCTAATGATGTATCATATGCGTCAAACGGAGATAGTATGCCAAAGTTACGTCCCTGGGAAGTTCAAACACCAATTTACCCAAACGGGGCCCATAGTTTTGGCGCTTCATCTCCTAGGGTTAGGTTTTTGGGATGTTTAGGGTTCTCCATTGTTTCTTAATAATAAATAGGCCCTCGAGCCTCATTGTAACTCAGTTCAGAGGCCTGTAGCCGCCACATCTCTTCTCAGAGATAGCTACCAGTGCCCTAGCTAGTTTTATTTCCATTCTGTCTGTAAGCAAATTTCAGTTCTTTGATATTAATGAAATGAAGTGTTATTTCCGCTGCATCTCTGTATTTATGGTTATGTGTTTATTTTGTTGCGTTCCTGCATAAATCCGGATCAGTGGTATCAGAGCGGTCTGCTTTTTCTCGGTCCTTCTTTGCATGTCCCCAACGAGGTCGGGGTATAAGGAGCTAGGGCTTGATCTGGTGGAACCTTTGCAAGATCAGCCTCGTAAACCTCGACGGACGCCCATGGGGACGAAAAGAAAGATGAGGGAGCAGGAGATCCTATCAAAATATTGCTCGAGGAGGCCCTCGAAAAACAAAGGAACGCGATGATGGATAACTTTGCCCAGATCCTTCAACGGCTGCCCACCGGCGGCGCATCTGCATCCAGCAGCCACTTTGGAGGTGCGACTCCTTTTAAGGTACAAGTAAATTTTGACATTCCCATATTTGAGGGTCAAATAGACGCAGATGCCGTAGATAGATGGTTGAATCTATTAGAAGGATATTTCGCTGTTCATGACTTTTCAGACCGGGAGAAGATTATTTTTGCACTCCTCAAAGCTACCCCCCATGTTAAGGACTGGTGGGAAACCTACTGTGAGAACAAGGACCAGACAGAACCCTCTCTGTTCTCGGCCGTACCAACTTGGAATTCTTTCCGAGACGCCGTCAAGGAACAGTACTATCCCGTGGGGAGCTATGAGGACAAGTAAATACAATGGACCACGCTGCGACAACAAAGGGATCAAGATGTGCATGAGCTGACGAATCTGTTCCATACCCTGCGCACAAAGTTGGGTATCAAAGATTCAGAGAAACATCTGGTGCTAAAGTATCACAGCTGTCTGCACAGATACATTCAGGAGGAAATGGAGTTCCTCGACATCTCCTCGCTTGGTACGGCATACCGGTATGCTGCCAAGATTGAGCAGAAATTCAAACAGAAGAAGCGAGACTTTGGATCTGCGAATCAAAAGCAAGGGAAAGGTGCTCCCAAACCGCAGAACAAAGGACAGAGCCAAGGCATGGTGACTCAAGACAACATGTCGAAGCCATAAGCAAAGAACAACACCGCAAAGCCAAAGAAGGACACGGGAAAGTGGTGTGAGTTCCATAAGAGCTCCACTCACAACACAAGTGAGTGTCGGGCCAAGCAGTCGCTGGTGGCCGAGATGCGGGCTTCTGAGTCAGATGCATGCTCCGACTCTGAATCAGAACCTGAAAAGGGGAATGAAAAAGGGAAACATATTATTGATGCAGAGCCCAATGCCACTATTGCCACTACAAAGATCCAGAAGGAGGAACCAGAAGATCCGGAGGAGGAGGAACATCTCTTCCACTCCCAGATGTGGGTAAAGGGCTCCCCGGTACAGTTCATTGTCGACAATGGGAGCCAAAAGAACCTCATTTCGGCAGATGCCGTGAAGCGGTTGGGTTTTTTGACCACAGCTCACCCACATCTATACACCATCGGGTGGCTTCACCAAGGACGAGATCTCCGCGTCAGCCAGCAGTGCCGCCTTCCCTATAGCATCAAGCCCTTCACGGATGAGGTATTATGCGACGTTGTTCCTATTGATGTTTCTGATGTATTATTAGGACAACCATACTTGTGGAAGCGTCATGCGGTGTATGAGTCTCAACCTTGTGTTGTTATTGTTACTTTGGGAAATAAGTTGTACAGGATACCAGAGGTACCACCTCCTACTACTATCTCTTTGGTTACTGCAAAACAATGCAGCAAGCTCATTTCCCAAACCAGGAAATTCGTTTTTCTCATGATCCGCCCCCAAGGCAAGAAGAAGACTATGGCCACGACCTCCAGAAAAGGCTCCTCTGCACGACAACAACAAATGGATAAGGTTGTGGAGGAGTACGGGGACATTTTCACCTCACCCACAGGGGTTCCTCTACACTATCAAGTCAAGCACCCGATTGATCTGACCCCAGGTGCGTCGCTACCCAACGGACCGATCTATCGGTGCTCTGTTCTGGAGAACGATGAAATCAAGAGGCAGATTCAGGAGCTGCTGCAGAAGGGTCACATCCGACCAAGTTCATCGCCCTGTGGGAGCCTGATAATTTATTATTGTGAAATCATAGTTCTAAATTATCTCTTATTCTGTGAGCAATGTAATCTATTAATTGTAAGTATATTCATTATAAAAATTCAAACTGATTTTAGCATGAATGATGACAATTTATATATTAATTGGTTTTTAAGAGTATTTGTATTATGTAGGAGCACTGGAAAGAAAAATCAAGACTTCATTTTCTGTTTTCCTTATTTTATTGGGCTGAACTCGAGAAAATTGAATATGAATAGTGAGTTAATTGTAAGATCAATGGGCCAAGGCCATACATCAAAATTGACCACAGTGGGGAAGTATAAAAGCATGGATATTCATGCAAGTATAGTTATTAATGTAAGATCAAAGTTAACTCTTAGCTTCACTAAATAAATAGAAGGAAAAGATCTAGCATCAACTGAAACTCACGTGAAAAAGTAGATGAAAAATGTACAATCATCCAATGGAGAGGTAATCTATAATTATCCAGTAAGACTCTTGGCTATGCCTTGAGACTAAACTAATTCTCAATATTTTTGAATAATCATCCATTGGAACTTAGTAGGAAAACCATAGTAAATCATTGTCCAATGGCCATGCAAAAATATATAAAAAATAATATTTGTTGGTTGTTTTTCAATAGGTGGACCATGATGGGACCACTGAGAAGGTGGGGGTGTTTTTTTAATCATGGAAGTGAGGTTTATTAGATTGATAGTCAAGTTACCTTTCTTAGTCCAATTATGCAATTTTTATAAGACATATTATGCAATATTAATAATAAACATAAATTTATTGCAATTTAGGGAAAGCTCGTTCATGTTTTTTTCTTTATATTGGAAGGTTACTTTCTTTTTGAAGTAATTTTTAGTATTTCATAGCATATATTGAGGAAATATTAGTTTGAAAAGAATCAATTATTTCTCTTGAAACTTTAGGTATTAAAAGTCCATGACACAGATATATCACACTCCAAAATCCAAAGAAAATGGAATAGTGTTCAATTTTTTTAATCAAACTTTTATTGGTGAAGGGTTAATTTATTACGAGAACATCATTAAAGAAGTGAAAAATTTTAAACGTAACATTTATTGACTAGAAAAATAATGACCAAAACGTCAAAAAAATTTGTGTGACGGGTAAAGAGAAATCCAAATTCCAACCCTGCCTGCCACCTGTTGGTGAGTGGAGGGTATTCACTTTTCATTTACAGCTTACCAAGTTACTCATGTTACCAATATTTTCACATGGCTCACTTTTAGGTGACTACTTAATGTACTTCTTCTTTATAAAGAACAATTGGTAGATAATTGTATATATTATTTGAAATCTATAACAAATCCAGGCAACAAAATTACAACAAATCGAAAATTATGCAAAAAATTCACTAGGGCACTACTAATGTGTGGATACCCTATCATTTCTTAGATCCTCATAACTTACCAACACCTACTATATTGTTATACACATAATATGGCATTTACCTGAATTATTTCATATGTATCTAGAAGTAAATAAGTTGTATGAAAATTGGTATGGCAGATATAAGATGTGTATTATAGTTTATATTTCAATTTTTCTTAAGTAGCATGCATGTGTGGTTCATATAGTGACTACAATTACCAAATATATTTCAGTGAAGATGTGAAGATGATCTCTCATTAGGTCCTAATTACTCAAAGCATCATTAATTAGCTTTCCAATGAATAAAATATGTTAACAAATTAGTAAAAACTGGGAAAACAAATCATGCTTTAAAAAATATGCTTGCACAATGAGTCACACTGCGAGATTTATTTAATTACCCATCAAGTGTCGCTACAACATATATATGATCCCCATTACCATAGAAATAGGACATGTGACCATCATTTTGGTTTCGCTGACATTCCACATCATGAGCATTGTTTAGGGTTGATTGTGTTGATTTTTTTTTAACAAATCATTTATACATTTGATGGAAATTATAGACATAATTTATAATCACATTACAAGATCATGATGTATGGATATTCCTTATCATTTCTTAGATTCTCACAACTTACCAACACCTAATAGATTGATATACACATCATATAGAATTTACCCCTAGAATGCCACAGGTATCCTAAAAAAAATTAGTTGTATGGCAATTGTTATGGTGCATATACGATATGTATTACAGTTTATCTTAGAATTTTGTTGAAGTAGCATACAACAATTTACATAGTGATATGAGAACCACTCTCTAGACTATACATCGATTTTACACATGGCTTTTCGGTTGCTTTTTAAGATATATCGTTGGTGATGCTCACATGATTATATAATGAACCATTAAGTTGAACTATGAAATTATTCCTCACAACACACACACATATTGATGAATTAATAATTTTTATCATATCATTTTTTTAATATATTTTGAAAAAAAAAAAACTATATATAATTATTTCTAAGAAGAACAAGAGAGAATTCCTTACCATATCTTCGTAAAACATATAATAGCGACGTTTGGAGGCAATTGCGACATTTGGAGGCAATTGTCGCAATAGCGATGCTTTGGGGCATAGTGTCGCAATTGCGATGTCTTCCTCCAAACGTCGCAATTGCGACACTTTGTCTAAGTGTCGGTATTGTGACACTTTTCTCTAAATGTCGGTATAGCGATGGTTTCCCAAGATCAATGGCCCAAAGTGAACCCGATAACTTACCTTTTCCCCGTACCTTTCCTTTTGATCGTGGTCGTTCGCTCGTTGAATCCAGATCTGACAGCGCTAATACATTTTCGCGCTCATAAAGTAATCGTTTGATTTTTTGGAAAAGCCGCGTGAAATGGGTGGTTTTTCCAAACCACTCGCGCTTACGTGTTTCCACCACGTTGTATCGCATTCGAAAAGCTAGTTTCCACTTACCACCATTTACCCTCGCGAATACCACTAGCGGTATTCCCTAAAACTCACCCGTTTAACCCGAGTTTAATGTCATTTAACTATGGTTATACCATCGTTTAATACATTAAAATTATATTTTTCATTCAAATTTTCACCTTTTCACTTTAAACCTGTAAAAACATTGCAGAATCGTTTTTCCTCAAAATCACGCCATTTGAACCCTGAGAAACTTTGCAGAGCCATTTTCAACCTACCAGTACCATTTTTCGATGCCCATTACCCTGAATTTCCATTACAAAGTACTACATTGTCCTCTGCGAAGCCATTTTCAAAAAATTGAAGACTGAGCACCTCTGCAATGTCTTCAACCGAATTTTGTTGGTTCTCCAGGTAGTTTTCTTCGAAATTTCCCTCTGAGATTTCAAAATTCCTGTCGATTTCAAACAATTACCAAAGTTACTGCAAAAAAGTGTCCATTTTTCAGGGGAAACTCTGTCAAAATTTCCCTGGAATTGCCCTTTCTCGCAGTTTTTTCCATACCCTGGTTCGTTTTGCTGTTGAAATCAATTTTAAATACACGTTCTGAGCTTTAAATTCCTTGCATTTCCTAAAACCCCTGATCAAAAACCCCATTTTCAGTAGAAATTAAGCGATAAACCCTTTTGTTTTTTGTAAACATTTTTTTATATAAATACTTCACAATTTGAAGTATTCAGTGTGTATAAAATTTCTCAAGACAACTATAGTCTTATTTGCTGGTTATATTGAAGTTGGTGAGTCAATTAGTGAAAGCAGCAAACTGGAAAGAGATCAGAGACATCATAGCTAAGGATTCTCGTGGTCACAAGATAAGTCTCATTTCTTTCCTTGTTTTCAGTGTATTTATTTAAAGTTTACATTCATTCATATTATGTTTTTCTAGTCTATAAAGATCAACTAAGGAAAAATTAAACAGGATTAGTGATAATAAGCTCCCTGTTTCGAAACTTGTTGGCATTTTAATATTTTTCTACTTTGTTCGTGCTCTCTACTTGGCCATTGGCCTGTGGGTGATATGGAGGTTTAATCTTGTGCTGAATGTGGTAGTTTTGCAATGTTTCAGCTAATTTATTACCTACAAATTGTGGTACTCCATTTGTGATTATGTCCATTGGGAGACCATAGCGCACAAAGATTTGGAAAATAAACTATACTACAGAGTCCTCTGTAGCTTTTGAAAGTGCCTCTGCTTCGACCCACTTAGTGACATATTCGGTTGCAACTAGGATGTATGTTTTTTGGTTTGAGGGAGGACTAATAGGGCCAACAAAATGAAGTGCCCATTGTTCAAATGGTTCAATCACTAGTTGAGGGCTCAAAGGCATTTCATCAGACTGCCCAGGGCGTCCTACCCTTTGGCAACTATCATAGGCCTGCACGGATTTTTTGGCATCCTTAAAGATCGTAGGCCAGTAATAGCCTGTTCGTAAAACCTTATGGGTAGTTCTACGGTTCCCAGTTAGATCCCCTTCTTCAATCTTCTTATCTGTAGCTTAAGGATTCTTAAGTGCCCTTTTGCTCAGATTCCATCCACCCCATCAAACCAAGCCTATACATAGCCTTAGAAGGTCACCTATCTTTCCCTTAGCACATTTTCATCTCTAAGCCTTATTTCTTAGTTATTACTTGCCTAAGAAGTTGACTCCACTGCCCAATATTCTGGTAGATCCTTCTGGTTTACCTTGAAATCTCTTTATTCCCACCAATATTTTAAAATCAAACCCAACTACACAATCATAGCTAGCCTAATATCTGTTACTAAAACAAAGCTAAATCATACGGACAGATCCCTCTCCGGAGTTCAAGAAGGCTTGATCTTGAATTCCATTCTTGGTTACCCCTGGTGTTCTTAAGTACAAAAATCCCCATCCCACAACCTGAGAATTACTAGGGTGATAACGAAAGTTGGGGTATTATGATCCTTGGAGGAAACTCCCACGACTAGAAGAGTTGACATAAAATTGGATCGAGACAAAGGTGCGGCAGGTGGGTTTTACTGTGGGTTTTACCTGCTACCAATTGTTATAGTGCATATATGATGTGTATTACGGTTATCTTATAATTTTTTTGAAGTAGCATACAACGATTTACATAGTGATATGAGAACTACTCTCTAGTATACATCGATTTTGTAAACATGGCTTTTCGATTTGCTTTTTAAGATATATCATTGGTGATGATCATGATTATATAATGAACCATTAAGTTGAACTATGAAATTATTCCTCACAACACACACACACACACATATTGATGAATTAATAATTTTTCTCATATAATTTTTTTAATCTATTTTTGAAAAATAAAAATAAAAATTATATATAATTATTTCTAAGAAGAACAAGAATTCCTTACCATATCTTAAAACCAAAACATATAATAACAAGAAAGAATAAATCTATTGAAATTTCATTTCCAAACATATTCATGGAGTAAAATGAGGATTAAAAAGAGATATTTATGAATTTACTTATAACATCACCTCATAAAAGTGTAAATGTCCAATATTGATAAAATTTATTTATATATGATAAATAATAAACCTAATTTATCTCACATGTATCATATAATCTTATAAACAAACAATTGCACCAGGGGTGCAATCCTCAAAACTTTTAAACTGTCTAATGTATATGTACCTATTTAAAGTATTCGGGGCCCACATTACAAATGCCCAAAGTGAAATATTTTCGCATATGTTATATATGAGCCAATGGTTTAAATAACTATCGGGCGGTGAAACAAAACTTATCAAAATATTAATAAAACTATATCATACGTCCAAACTTAAAAAAAAAAAACCCGATTTCAATCACAAATTCGCGTTCCAAAATAGCCTGCTGATGTCACCCTAATTTGTGACGCGAAAACTTCATAGAATACACCATATAAAAATTCGGGTCCGTTTTTTGGCTTTGCGTACGGAGGAAAACTGTGACACGAAAATCAAATTAATTCCGCCCTATAATGTTTCAGGTCCGGAATTCCACAATGCAGGCGGGCCAAGAAATAACTCGATCGAATCGCCTGCTTCCACGTGGATGGCTAATTTGGTCTGTGGTCTGTGGGACCACGTTCTTCTGAATTAAAATCTCCCACGTTTACTATTAAATTGCTCTGTTTCCAAAACAATACAGCGCTCTGTTTTTAAGTGTGCAGGGACTGTGATTTCAAAACCAAAATTGACTGTTCATCAGTTCTAGAAAGCGGCTATTTGACAGAGCCATTCAAACAGATTTAGAAAGTGGCCAGAGGATAGGGTAGTTGAAATTAATATTTCAACATCCCTCATTCACTGAGAATACCCTCCTTGGTGCCTTCTTCTCCGGACTACGATGTGTTCATCAACATTCGTGAACCAGATGTTCGTTTCTTCGCCAGGCATCTTCACAACAGTCTTGTTTCCAGAGGATTGCGAGTCTTTCTCGACAGCATAGAATTGCAGGCTGGAAAATCCATACCTTCACAAATAAAAGGCGCAATTAAAGGAGCCTCTCTCATTATTACTATTTTCTCTCCAAATTATGCGCAATCGCAAAGGTGCCTCCATTAACTACTCCTCGCGCTGCTCTGTAAGCCGACCATTTTTGCAAAGGCATATAACTATCATTTATTGCATATAAGTGTCGTTATACTGACGGCGACCAGAGCGTCGCTATTGTGATGGCTGCCTCCAAACGTCGCAATTGTGACACTTAGACATTGTGTCGCAAACAAAGCATCGCTATTCGACGACTGCCTCCAAACGTCGCAATTGTGACACTTAGACATTGTGTCACAATTGCAACGTTTGGAGGCAGTCGTCGCAATAGCGACGCTTTGGGGCATATTGTCACAATTGCAACGTATTCCTCCAAACGTCGCAATTGTGACACTTTGTCTAAGTGTCGGTATTGTGACACTTTTCTCTAGACGTCGGTATAATGACGGTTTCGGGCGGGATTGAAAAATTTTGGGGAAATTTCCAACATTTGGTCAAAAGTGTCGGAACCAAGTGTCAGAATTTCCGCCAAATGTACTAGTGTGATATGCAGAAGCTCCCTTCTTTATTCCCTTATTATTTAATCCCTTTTTGTACAATTGCAATCAGTTTATTTTCAGTGGAAAATAATGCCTGCAAAGAAGGATAACATCCCTTTAATTCAATGGCGTACCCCCAGGTAGACTTAGATCCTGTGGCTCTGGTTGACAGAGACTAAAAAATACATGAGACATAGTAATATTTTTATTTATTCGATGTATACAGTTGGCTAGAGGACAAACTGATTGATGAAGTTGATGATATAGGGTTATGGGAGACCAAATTACCCTATTTCATATTCCCAAAGACCCATTGTTGCCCCAAATTTGTGAGGAAATGTCATGCATGTTATGATATCAATCAGAGAGTTGTAGTAGCCCCAACAGGAGAAGTCCTTTTTACTGTCAGTGCCCATTCAATCCTACAAATGATGCAAGCCCCTAATGTTGAAGAAACTATTCCATTTTCCTATGAAGCTCTTAGAGAACTGTACCAAAAACTAGATTTTGTTAGCAAAGCCAAAACACTAAAATTATTTATGGCTACATATGCTCCCTTGCCTAAGTCAAATCCTCCCTATCCCTCTTCTAATTTCCTTGATAGAACCCAACATATTTTCACTGTCCCTTCATATTTATTATGGTGTCATTCAAATTAGTGGATCAATGAGGCTATGATAGGTTTTCTGTCTATTCTTTCATCAAATTATAAGCCTTCAATTATGTTTAACTTCAGCCAATTTTTAACTGATTCCATCCATGATCAATTTTTGAAGTTTCACATAGAGGAAGTGTTCAAATACACTTCAATTTTAGTCTATATGTTTGTCTATTTTCAGGCTAGCATATTCCAATTTTCAATGAGGAAGGTTAATGATGAATCTCAGCCTCAATCAGTCATCTTTTGGAAAACCATGCTAATGAAGGAACAGAAGGACTATACCTACAAGATATTTTTTTATGCCTTTGTGCATCCAAAAATGAGCATATTCAGTAGTTCAGTGGAACTAAGGATTAATGAGGAAATTAAGAAAATCATGCAATTATCAGATCAAGTGAGAACTGGAGATTGGTACTTGTACCAAAACTATACTGAGATCAGAATTTATGGGTGTGAGGTGGACCCTTAAAAACTGCCAAAGTTCCTCCCTTGAGGATCTTTGCCCTAGAATACATCAGGCAGATGATCAATGCAGATGGGGTGCACTTTGTATCTACCAAGAAGAAATCTCAATTTAGGATCAAGTCCCAAATTGCTCCTTTTATTTGCAATAGTAGGGCAGTAGGAGAAGAGGTTGATAAAATGCTGAGGGAGATGAAATTTAATCACAGCTTCACTTGGTCATATGACCCACTGGGTATTATTTCCAAGAAAAGGGTGGAAAACAAATCAACCCCTTATATCCACACCCAAAGGCCTAATATTGAACAGTTTATGAATCAAGAAAAGTGGGAAGAAAATACACTATAGGAGGCTGAAGAAAAAATGATCTCAACCTCAAGTATTCAAACCCCTACTCAGATATAAAACTGGCAGACATGCCTGAAACAACAAATAATATTATCAAATTCTTGAATTCCAAGAACATGTTTGAATTGAAAGCACTAGGAGTGGAGGAAAGAACAACAACCATCCTAGAAGTCAAGAAGGTACTCAACAAAAATAATTTGGTCACACAGTTAGAAGAAAAGTGTCATAGCTTACAAATTGGTGTCAACATATTCTTTAATAGAATTGATCCACTAACCAAGATAGGGTTACCATAATTATTTGTAATCAATGACAAGCTCATGCACATGCAGGATTATGTCAAGAATTTGAAAAATATTGCCAAAGATACAATGAAATTTGCAAGGATTAAAGGTTCAATGACTGGAAGAGCCTTCCAAGAGGCTATGGAAAATGATTTAGACATACAACATGAGATCAAGCATATTTTTTCATTAAGGCCAACTTTTAGGAAGTTCACAGAGACATATGAGATTTACAGGAATTTAATCAGGATCAAGGTCTTGAATGCACAACAGTGGGAGAAATTGTGTGATTACCAGGAAGGGTAACAACTCAACGCATCAGCAGAACAACCAACTCAAAAATTTAATTAAATCAGCATATCAACTCCACAAATCAACATAAAATTATCTAAATATGCCAACACAACAATAGATTAAATTACACAGTAACGTCCTTCTGGAGATTAGGGCCACATGTCACATCTATTCTATCGTGTCCACTTTGTGGTCACATTTTTCAAATTTCAAATCATTATTGTAATAAATAGTTGATTGCCCATGTAGATACAACAATCACTAGGAATGAGTTAAATACTGCGTTTTTCTCGGTATCAGGGATTGGACCTTAGACTGTAAAATTTTCTTTTGGAGCATTGTAATTTTGGAGCTGGAGCATCAATAATAAAAGACCATTTTGCAAGATTCTTGAGCTAAAGTTATCTTGTGATGTATTTTCTTTACTGTGTTTAATGATTTCCATTGTTATTTATTTCAGTGCATCCTTTAATTCTAATTGTAAAACAGAAATCTAAAGAATGATATTTTCTGCTATAGCACCTTAATTCTGGTTGTGCTTACAATATAAGTGTTTCTCTTTTGAATTTTTGTTAAAAAATACTTAATTTCTTTGGAAACACTAATGAATTCACTCTTTCTTTCATTCCATAATTCTTTATGTTTTAAAGATCCAGTAAGTGTAGTTAGCTTGCCTTGCAAATGCTCTACAAAAATTGATGCAACAACCCAGCCAGTTATGACTCCATAGCCCAATGGAAATAGTTTAAACAGATCCCTTTATCCAAACAAACTATCAATCAAAAAAGCAACCTTCACAATCAATATAACTAGCCTAATATCAGAAATCATAAAAATAAAGTTCGATCTTAAAGAGAGATCTCTCTTTGAGTCTAGGAGGGGTTGATCCTAGGCTCCAAAGTGGTTTTGATGTTGTCAATTTATGATTATTCTTGCCAATATTAAAATTATAGAACGATAACATAGTGGCGACTCCACTAGGGAACTAAACTAAAAAAATTGTCTTTCATTTGAATTCAGAAACCCCAGTTAAAAGCATTGTATGATAGAAGTATTTTCTAATATTGGTTTCTTTCAGTTTTTGAAAATAATTAGTTTGGTTGTACTTTTGATATGAATTCTGGCTCCTAAAGGAATCTCCACTAGATCCCATCCCGATCCAAATCCTCCTCCTATAGTGGAAAATCCTGAGAATATTTTAAGAAAAACTCCTAGAACTGACAGTCAAACAAGTAGCAGATTTCTGCACAGATCAAATTCTCTCCCTGAAAACTTTGTCACTTTACAAGACATTCAATTTGACTTACATTTTGAACAAGGTTTATTCAGGACAAAATATTAGAATTGGATTGAAAAGACAATATTTGATCCATCTATTTTGCAACAAAGTCTAGCGAGAGAAGCTTACTCACAAATTTAATCTGATATTTAGCTTCTCCAAGATTTGGTAATTGAGTTTACTTCAACTGTTGATGATGCTTACCTTCAAAAATCTATAGAATTAACTGCATTTACTATAGCATCTTCTTCTATTACCTATCAGACTGCCCATCTTAAGTCATCTAGTCCTACTGATTCCGCAATCCCCACCTCTTTTATCCTTCCACATAAGAGCACTCAAACCTCCACACATAAATATTCTCGTATCATCCATCCTACTTCATCCACTGTTCAGCTTCCTCCATGATCTAGATGGCTCCAAAGACACACATAGGACAAAGAGGGTTGAGGGAAGCTCAAAAATCAAAGTGTTTGAATTTCTTTCTAACCAAGGCTAGAGTGTAGATCTCATCGTCATGATGACAGTCGTGTGAATGGTTCATCAAACCGAGCTCGTATGCAAAAGTTAGAGGCAGTCAAAGTTTTGGGTTGACTTGTCGGCTTGACGGGCTTAAGGAAGACACAATTTTTCTTTTTTCCAGCCACCAGATTCCGGCCAGCTCCAGCCAAATTTTGGGAAGAATTGTGGCCTCCTTAAAAAGACTCCTACGATCAAAATTGGATTTTTTGAAAACTTTTTGGTTTGTTAAAAAAAAAAAATTAATTAAAAAAAAGAGGGGGTGGCAGGCCACCACCCCCGCCACCCCACCATGCCACATCCGCATGTATCAAAAAAAGGTTATAGTTGGTTGGGGGGAGAGTGGTCAACCCTGCCACCCCTAGAACTCGGAACCACCATTCCACATATATGTACGACATGTAATATGTTAAAACATATGTTAACCACCGTATCATGTGGTTATAACACATTTAAACCAT
Source organism: Pinus albicaulis (assembly GCA_034641835.2). Taxonomy (NCBI): domain Eukaryota; kingdom Viridiplantae; phylum Streptophyta; class Pinopsida; order Pinales; family Pinaceae; genus Pinus; species Pinus albicaulis. Next base: position 68,358,963 of record CM076578.1, read on the forward strand.
ATATATATATATATATATATATATATATATATATAATAAATGTCGTGGGTTGTTGGGCGAGCCACCCAATGCAAACCCGACCCATACAAAAAAACCAAAACACACCCTCATAAAATTATCTATGTGGATTTTGTGGGAGGCGGGATTTGATCCCCCGACCTCCCTTAAACAATTTCTAATTTTTAACCAACTGCGCCTAATGGATTCATTGTTTAATCTACCTATATTTTTAATATAAACTCAATTTTTAACAAGTAAGCCCAGGCCAAGATAGGATAAGAGAGCGCACGCAGTTCGAGGTGGGCACAAACTTCGATGTAGGGGAACCATGAGCCTTGAAATTTTCCCGGGGAGGTAAATTTTCTCCATGTCGGAATATAGTCAAGTTTACAATCATTTTTCATGTTTTTTCATAGGGAATGCAATGGCGAGGTCAAATTCACCTTTTGAGTTGCATATTTCCAGTTCACCTGTGGAGCAACATCGTGGTGGAATCTAGGGGGAATCTAAAAGATTCCTTTTTGCCCCAGATTTTCACTTCATCAGAATTCAGAGAATGGACAGTCGATTTTGTACTATTCAACACCACGAATCTGATGGTGTGTTCAGATTTTCCATCTGAGCTTTACATTTTTGATCACTTTTTGAAGTGAAGTTGCAGGGGTCAGTTTTTAGCGAGTGAGCAGTAGATTTCACACCTTTCGACGCCATGATTATGATGGTGATTTCAAATCCAGCAGCACAGTAACCCATTCTTTAGTCATCTTCAGCGTGAGGTATATGATGTGTTGATTTCATGTACTTATTTGTCCCTAAAATGCATAGTGCTATACAGATGCCTATTGATGTATGAGTCATGGGATCTTGTCTTGTTTTGTTATTGATGTACTTTCTGTCATGGATTTGTATTATGGTTGAGATCCCTTTAATGCCATGTTGGCGAGATACACATTGTCATATATATGTTGTTTGAGATCCCTTGTATGCCATGTTGGTGAAATACTCATTGCCATATATATGTTGTTTGAGATCTCTTATATGCCATGTTGGAGGAATACTCATAGTATTTATGTGTGAGCTATTGTCATACTGATAGGAGTCCTTTTTTTATGCATGAGAGTTCCGTCATGGAACATCTCATAGAGAGGTCTAGAAACTCCTATGTGAGGGAATTTTCCTTGCATGTCATAGAAACACATCCATGTACATCTTCACTCATTAAAATACTTAATGCAGTAGCCTACACCATCTTGAAATTGAGGCCCAGAGATGTATTCCCTCCTAGATGAACTTCGTTATCAAATGACGTGTTCTTATGATTGTTGATCTTGACATTTATGTTCCTCTTCTTTATGTCATGCAATTGTTCATTTATGTTCATTGATGCTTTTATTAAATGTAATTCTAATTTATCAGCCGAATTAAAAGGTCTTGGTTAAGTGTATCAAGGAATTACCTTGGATCAAGTGATATTAGAGTAGGTCTTCTTGTTGATTGGATTGTAGACCTGAAATGTTGAACGTTCGCTAAGTTGAGCCATGGAGAATGTCAAGGAAATGTACGAGACATTTCTCAGGGTGACTGAGAAAGCGGACATGTTGTACGAGGCTTAAGAAAAAAAGCAGCAGAGAACGCAGAATTGAAGACACTTTTACAGTAAGAGAAGGACGACAAACATCGATTGCGGCTTCAGTTGCAAACCACGACAGAGGCGTGGGAAGATTTGAAGCACAACAACGAAATTATGCAAGCAAATCATGAGCATTGAAGGCATTCCTACAAGAAGAGAAGGAGGAGAAGCAACTATTGCTCAGCTACAAGACATGATAGAGGCTTTGGAGAAAGTGAAGCGCAACGAAGGCTTACAAAAGCCTTCTTCACTCGTTTCGCAATCAATAGCTAAGGTAAACAATGTTTATTTCTCTTCAGTTCTTAACATGATATCATTTCGGTTGGAAGTGTGGACGTACCCATTTCAGGAACCAGGATGAGACTCCTCACCAAGATGGGGTACAAAGGAGGAGGACTTGGCGTTCGTGGCCAAGGCATAACCCAACCATTGGAGGTTGCAGGTTTTGGGTACACTGAAGGAGGATGTTCAAAGGACATCAAGGGAAAACGGATATTGATGAACTCTCTAGGGAGGGGGAATGATGGGAACACTTCACCATCATTCCATGGCAGTGCATGTTGCAGCGAGAGAGCTAAGGTGAGCTCCCATCACCATGATCGCACCAGAGACCACCAAAGAAGGTATAATAAGTCTCATTATTCCAAAATGCATTTGAATTACAAGAATGTTGATAACCATGGTCATAAATCATGGCATCACAAAACGTGTCATTTTTATGGTTTAAATAACCATGTGTTTTATGAGTGCTGGAAAAGTATGGAAGCACAAAGGAGGATGAGGCATGGAAAGCTTTCTCCACAAACGGAAAAGAAATCAGTTAAGAAGGTTTCAAGGAAAAAGACATTTTGCACCCATTACGGCCAAAGTGGCCACCAAAGAGCCACATGATGGAGACTCCATCCAGAGTAGCGCCTCAAAGACAAAGTGCTTGTGCATGAACCAGTCGAAAGAGGTGATCGACAAGCAAGTTCGCCACAGGGAAATGATCCACTCACTTTGATAAGTGAGAGATGGTTCTTCTAGATTTTTTTTCTAGATATGTTAGCTTGTCATGGCCGTGTTTGTAAATCATTTGTCGCATTTTTAATTGTGAAAGTGATGATGTGTTTTCCATCACTTGTTTAAGTGACAATGATATTTTTTTGGCCTTGTTTTATAAGTCGTGTGTTGCATTTCTTTCATGTAAAAGTGATGAGGTGTTTTCCATCACTTCGAAATGCAACGATGATGTTGTTGGTCTTGTAATGATAGTTGGGGGTGATTTACATCTCGATGTAATCTTGACCACCGAGTACATGTTATAAAATCATGTCAAGTATGGGAGATGTTTTGGGTCATAGTTGGTCAATTTGAGCATGTATTTGCAGGGGATTGTACTACAGGTTTGCAGAAGGTGCAGGTGTCAGTTCATCACTTATGGCTCCAAAGGACGTAGGTGAAGGAGAAGGAAGGGTGAATTTTCAAGATGCTTGTTGTGCAGACATAGTACACAATAGTTGCAGATTCTTGTTAATGCTTTTGGAGGACCAAAAGCTCCTCAGTGGGGAGGATTGATCCAGGTTGCTCCAGAGACACACACAGGAAAAAGAGGGCAGAGGGAAGCTAAAAAATCAAAGAATTTGGATTACTTTTGAACTAGGACCAGAGTGTAGAAATTTTCATCCTGATCGCAGCGGTGTGAACGATTCGTTAAATCGAGCTCGTATGTGAAAGTTAGAAGCAGTAAAAGTTTTGGGTTGACTTATTAAATTGGCAGGCTTAAGGAAGGCACAATTTTTCTTTTTTCCAGCTGCCGAATTCCGGCCAACTCCAGCCAAATTCTGGGAAAAATTGTGGCCTCCTTAAAATGACTCCTATGGTCAAAATCAGATTTTTTTAAAACATTTTGGTTTGTTTTAAAAAAAAACAAAATATAATTAAAAAAAAGAGGGGGTGGCGAGACACCACCCTCGCCACCCCACCATGACACATCGGCATGTATCGAAAAAAGGTTAAATTTGGTTAGGGGGCGGGTGGTAAACCCTGCCACCCCCGGAACCCAGGACCACCGTTCCACATATATGTACGACATGTAATATGTTAAAACATATGTTAACCACCGTATCATGTGGTTATAACACATTTAAACCATATATATATAATAAATGTCGTGGGTTGTTGGGCGGGCCACCCAATGCGGACTCGACCCACACAAAAAACCAAAATGTGCCCTCATAAAATTATCTATGCAGATTCTGTGGGAGGCAGGATTTGATCCCCCGACCTCCCTTAAACAATTTCTAAATTTTAACCAACTGTGCCTAATATATTCATTGTTTAATCTACCCAGATTTTTAATATAAACTTAGTTTTTAACAAGTACGCCCAGTGAAAGGAGAGGCAGAGTGCGCACATAGTTCAAGAGAAGCACAGAGTTCTATGCAGGGGGAACCATGAGCCTTGAAATTTTCCCGAGGAGGTAAATTTTATCCATGTCAGAATATAGTCAAGTTTATAGTCATTTTTCATGGGTTTTTGCAGGGAACACAATGGCAAGGTCGGATTCACCTTATGAGTTGCATATTTCTAGTCCACCCATGGAGCAGCATCATGGAGGAATCTTGGGGGAATCTAAAAGATTCTTTTTTGCCCTAGATTTTCACTTCATCATAATTCAGAAAATGGACAGTTTATTTTGCACTATTCAATGCCAAGAATCTAATGGTGTGTTTATATTTTCCATATGAGCTTTACGTTTTTGGTCACTTTTTGAAGTGAAGTTGCAGGTATCAGCTTTCAGCGAATGAGCAGTTGATTTCACACCTTTCGACGCCACGATTGTGATGGTGATTTCTGATCTAGCAGTGTGACATCCCATTCTTCAGTCATCTTCAGCATGAGATATATGATGTGTTGATTTCATGTGCTTATTTTTCTTTGAAATGCATAGTGTTGTACAGATCCCCGTTGATGTATGAGTCGTGGTATCTTGTCTTGTTTTGTTAATGATGTAATTTCTGCCATGGATTTGTATTATGGTTGAGATCCCTTTGATGCCATGTTGGCAGGATACTCATTGTCACATATATGTTGTTTGAGATCCCTTGTTTTCCATGTTGGCGGAATACTCATAGTCTTTATGTGTGAGCTATTGTCATACTAATAGGAGTCTTTTTTTTATGCATGTGAGTTCCACAGTGGAACATCGCGTAGAGAGGTCTAGCCACTCCTGCGTGAGGGAATTCTCCTTGTATGTTATAGAAACACATCCATGTACATCTTCACTCCTTATAGTACTTAATGCAGCAACCTACACCATCTTGACGCCGAGGCCCGGAGATGTAGTGCCTCCTGGACGAACTTCATTATCAAATGACGTGTTATTATGATTGCTGATCTTGAAATTTATGTTCCTCTTCTTTACAGCATGTAGTTGTTCATTTATGTTCATTGACGCTTTAATTAAATGAAATTCCAATTTATCAGCTGAAGTAAAAGGTATTGGTTAAGCATATCAAGAATTTACCCTGGATCAAGTTGTATCAGATCATGTCCTCTTGCTGATTGGATTGTAGGCATGAAATGTTGAACGTTCACTGAGTTGAGCCATGGATAATGTCAATGACATGTATGAGACCATGCTCAAGGTTTCTAGGAAAGCAGACAGGTTGTACAAGGCTTATGAAAAACAAGCAGCAAAGAATGTCGAATTGAAGAAAATCCTATAGGAAGATGTTGTAGTCCTGTGATTTGGCAGATTGGCATACCAAGTGACAAGGCAAAATCAAAACCAGTCTTTAGAGCTCTAAGACCTAGCCTTCCTAGTCTTAGAGTGGGATCTCTCAATTATTTGCAAAGATGTGAGCTTGTTTGTTTTTAAGGGTTGATTTTAGGCTAGTTATGAAGCATGAGTTTGTTTAATTGTTTGGTTGGACATGATGATCTAGGCAGCATAGATAGAAAAGGGAAATATCTAAGTCATTGGGAAATGGAGTCAAGTGGAAGTTGTAAAAATTTTGTAAACAGATAAGGGGTATTAGAGGGAAAATCTAACTTGGCCAGTGGATCTACAAAGTTTTCAAGTGAAATGAAATGGACATTAAAGGTTTAGAATGAAAAGTAGAACTAAGGGCAATTAAGAATCGTTAATTATATGTACTTCTCAACAAAGGGACTTAAAACATTATCTGAACATGAAGAGGCATTCCGTAGACAGGGCTAACCATAAATTCTATAAACCACACTTCAACAAATAACAATTTCAAGACAAAATTTTCAAATGAAATCTAGGAGTCGAGGAATGCTCTATTTCATCCAAAGATTTCACCTTCAAGGAATTTAGAAAACATAAAAGATTCACAAATAGTTGTATCATTAAAGAGGGAATGCCTAAACATCTCTTATTACAATTATAAAGATCTTCAAAACAATTATCTCAGCAAGAACAAAGGGTATGATCAAAACAGACATCATTGGCAGACTGTAAACAATGGTACTTTAAAGGGAGACTTCAAAAACAGTTTTCAAGTGGCAGCAAGTAAGCAGGGAAAACCATAAATCATTCTTGAGACCAACTATTTGAACTATTTCCGAAATAAACAAGCATAAGGGTTCAAGAGAGCAATTAAGAATTCTCTAGAATGCTTCAGCAGAAGAAAACATTAAGACAGTGAAGAGTAAACAGAACTAAGGTGCTTTCAAAATACATTTCTTTGCCTAAAATTTTTACTCTACTACAACGGATTATGGTGAAACATAATGAAATAGGAAATACCAATAACAGATTTAGAGTACTTCACCAACAACCAAGCTCAGGGATCCAATGACAGAGCTTTCTCCATCAACAAACAAGTTAAAACATCCATAGGTTCTAGAACATCAATTTCCTTTCAACTTCAGCAGAGCTATGTATTAATTCAAAGAGTCACCAAATTCCAACCTCTACAATGAGTTCCAATGTAGTATTTATGCTGAAAAATGAGGAGGTGGAACTGATCTAGGGTTTGAGGGTTATTAATTACAGAGTAAATGTATTTCTAGCCTTGAAAACCATGCGAGGCATAAGGTAGAAATAGGTGAAACTAATTCTTTGTTTTATTAACTTTGTCTTAACTTCTGAGAGGCAGATAGGAGAAAATATTGACTTTTAAGGCTTTATCCTATCTTTACAATGACTGTTCTGAAGTTTAAAATATCTTCTTTTGTGTAATAACTGCTTGTTTATCTTTGTAGGTAGAAAGTAGGTCAAAGGTGTCAATTAGATATTCTAAGGGAATAACTGCTCTTTGTTGATGTATTTGAGACTTTTTAGCCTACTTTTCCTTCATTTCATCACTAAACTGTATTTTAAGGCCTGATATGCTTTTAGCCTTCATAACTCATCATGCTGCCTTTTTAACACTTCTCAGACGTCTTTTAAATTCTGTTCCTTTATCTTTAACTATGTTTTAACCTTTAATCTTTATTTAAGCCTTTGATCTTCTGGCTTTGACTTTGATCTTCAAAATTTACTATTTCTCTTTGCTCCCGTGTGCAAGTGGCCTTCGCTATGTAGGAGATTTTATTGGATCGAAGTGATGATCGTGATTCATCTTCCAATCCTTCAGTTAAAACTCTTTATTCCCTTTTCTTTGCTTTACAGGCCCTTTGGATCATCATCCGAGGCCATGTCATTGTGAATTCTGACTGTGGGATGCATTTTTAACTTAGATCCACCATTCAAAACCTATAATAAATAAGAAACATTAATAAATCATGCGTTCATGGTTTAAACTGATTTTCAGAGGCTCAGAGTGGTGATGGAGCGATGCGAAGGAGGAATATGCGTAGAAGGGGTCCCATAAATAGAACCAGGAAGAACAATGGGCTTTTTTGAATATTTGGCGCGAAATGGTGGAAGAGTGGTTTCACAAAAAACCAGAGGCAGTTTTCGCGCGGGGTCAGAGCAATAAGAAGTAATGGTTATTTCGAACACGATACGGCTTGGTGGCTGACGCATGTCGCACCAAAACCACCTATTTCACGTTGGAGTTGCGTGCTGGGGAGTTTTGGTGAGATCGAGCGTGAAAATTACTGATGGCCATCCGATATGGAAGATCCAGATCTACGGTTGAGGATGAATGTGACAGGTGGAGATGAGCGGTCGGGTAGGACCCTCAATGAAATCATCTCTTTTGTCAGGTAACGGGATGTTCAATGTGCAGAGTGAAATTTTGTTGGGTGGAGTTTGAATGGTGAGGATAAGCGGGAACCGTTGGATCAGCAAGATAGATGGTTAAGATTTTATCAGGGAAGCAGAGGGGTAATGGATGAGGTCGGGAGAATGGATGATGGGGGAAGCGAGGGCCATTAGATCTTGAGGATCAACGGTAGAGATACGTTGAGGAGAAAAAGAAGGGCGGATGAAAGAATAAGGGAAGGACCCCACTGGACATTGGATCGTTGGAGGATCAATGATAGAGATTTAATCAGCGGAGCGCATATCGGCTGGGAAAGGGAAGGCGGAAGTGACCCTTTACGGTTTGCGATGGAGCGTGGACCGTCTGATCTGAGGGAGATCAAAGACCGGGATCTTATCAGCGGGGGATTCCATCAGCGGAAAAAAGGTGTTGGAACGAGGAATTTGGAACTGCCGAAGTGCGATGGCGATGGGGGCTTAAGACTTTTAGCCAACGGTCTCAGGCCTCGGTTATATGAATGAAGGGGCAGAGGTCTTTAAGTGAAAGGTTCTTAAGGTCTTACTTTATAAAAAATTTCAGAACATGGTTAAAAAGTGGGTTTTTAACCCTTTTAAAGTATTCTGACATGTTAGAAAAGGTGATTTAAAACCAAATAAAGGGGATTTATCAGGTTAAACGCGGTTTTTTAGGAGAAATGGGGAAAAATAAAGGGGAAAAGGGGCCTCTTTAGAAGATAAGGAAGTGTTGTTAGGATAAGTGAGATAATGAGTGAAATGGAGAGATTTTGGAGGAAATTATGAAGGTGAAAAGGTGGAGAAAATGGCTTAAAAACAGTCTCTTTTATAACAGCAGGGTTTCTTGAAGGATCTTCATAATAAAAATATTAATGAAAAGGATCCTTTTGGATAGGGAAAATAGTTGGGGCTTCAAGAACTCACATATTTTCACAAAATGTGTTTCTTGAAGACTGAAAAATTTAATTAGCCATCATTTTATATGACAAAATTTTATAGATGGCTAACAGTGGCTCCACTTGGGGAGGCCGTCTTGCTTTTTAAGATGTCCAGAACCTCAGAAAATAAATCTTTGGAGTTTCAGCAGACCGGTGCCTTATCCATTTGGGTAGATTTCTTCTTTTACTTGCTGATCTTTCTTTGAAAAAGACAACTTTTATCAATCTGCAACATATGATTTCTTTCACACAGTCTTTCTACCTACCCAATCCAACTTGTCGTAGAATTTTCTCTTCTTTGAGTGCATTTGAACTAGAAAACTCTTTGACATTTTATTTTTGAAAATTGAGAATAAACTATCTATCTTATCCTTATTGCTTCCAAGAGTTCAGATTAAGCTGTTGAACTCTTTTTATTTCTACCTGTACTACTTTCTGTCAAGATTAAGTCATTTGACAGATCTGCATTCTCTATATTCTAAAACAGAAATTAAAACATAATCAAATCAGGATGAATTAGTATGATTTGCTATGGTGCCTATGGATTTTTTTACAAGCTGCACATAGACTTTATTTGCAGAAAATTAAAACAAAATTGTGAAGGCTTAAGATCTGAAAATTGTAAGTATCCTTCTTCCCTTTTTCAGCTCTGATTTTGATCTTTTTGAGAGCTATTTTCCCTTTCCTTTCTTGGTTCAGATTTTGAGTTTGTTTGAACCATTTCTTCCTTTATCCTAATTTATTCTATTGATAAGTCAATTTTGAAATAATCTTATCAATTAATGCTTCTACTAACTTATCAACATAAATTTAAAGTATGTTCAACCATGATTAGGCTAGATGACTTAACAATATATCATTTTTTAATCAGCAGTGGCACTTAGATTTGCTTACTTTCAAAAAATTCTCTTTTTTTGGTATGGGGCTGTACCTCTTTTGAATCTGCCCTCTTTTGATTTTCTTTTCTTTTTATTGTTTTTTTATTTTTCATGATTTCTTTTCAACTGGGTCATGTACAATGAATAAACATTTTGAAGCTAAGACTCTTGACAGAAGTAGTGCTTGAGCATCCTGCCATTGACAGAACCTCCAAACATGTCTTCTCCATTTAGCTCTTGCATAAAGAATGCATTATGACCCTTTATAGAATGAATGATGTAGGGCCCTTTCCATAGATTCTCAAATTTCCATTTTTTCCCTTTTCTTCACTTCTAGAATCCCACTTTAGAACTATATTTCCAACTTGGAAATCATTTGCTTTAGTCCTTTTGTCAAATAACTTCTTGATTCCCTCTTGGACTATTTGTGTTCTCTTATATACTTCCTCTCTAGACTGCTGTAAATGAATGGTCTGATTTATCCTTCTTTGCATATCATTCTCTTCAATTTGTATTTCTTGAAGGAGTTTCATGACTGGAACTCCTAAAGAGGTTGGGAAGACTGCATCCATGCCATAAACCAGATGATAGGGGGACATATTTATTGACTTTTTGGTGGTTAATATATCATCCCATAAAGCATGAATAAGCTTACTATTCCATGATTTCTAATTCTGCTCCAACAGTTTTTTGATAATATTGACAAGGCTTTTGTTGGAGGATTCGGCTAATCCATTTCCTTGGGGATAGTAGGCAGTAGAATGACCCAATGTGATATGATATTTATAGCAGAAGTCAACCATTCTTTTAGACTTGAAGGCAGCAACATTGTCTGTGATAATTTTTCTAGGACAACCAAATCTGGATAGGATGTTGGTTTCAAGGAACTTGATAATGACAGAGTCAGTAGCATGCCTAGAAGGTATGGCTTCTATCCACTTGGTAAAATAATCAGCGGCAGTGAGGATCCACTTATGTTGAGCTGAAGAAGATGGGTGAATTTCCCCAATGAAGTCCAAGCCCCATTGTTGAAAGGGAGCCTCAACACTGATGGGATGTAAAGGTAAAGGTAGGAGTTTTCTCTCGCATAAAAAATTTGACACTTATGGCAAGACATGAAAAGTTTCTGAGTGTCTGGGAAAAGGGTGGGCCAATAGTAACCAGATCTGAGGATTTTATTTGTTGTATTCTTCCAGTAAAGATGTCCTCCACATTCTCCCTCATGCAGCTCATGCATGATTTTTCCTACATCAATCTCAAGCAAACATTTAAGCAATATTCCAACAACATTCTTCCAATATAAAACCCCATCTAATATGCAATAATTTAAAGCCTTTTTTTTAAAAAATATAGCTTTAGTTTTAGACAGAGAGGGAGGGGTATTCAGATAAAGTAGCACATATATGACATCAGCATACCAAGGTGAATTCACAAAAGTTTCTTCAATAAATGGAGCTATGAATTCTTCTGTTTCTTCTAAAATATCAACCATATTCATACTTGGAAGTTTGACTCAGCCATGAATTTTGCTAATCCCTGCCCTTTGATTAGTTTGGTGGGCCTGATTTCTAAGTCATATTCTAAAATAAAAGCAATCTATTTTCCTCTTTTTCCATCAGGGTTTGGACTTAGAATATCCTTGACAATTGTGTGTGGAACAAAAGCAATGATATGAGAATGCAAAATATAAACTATAAAGTCTTTCAATGATTTTACCAAGGCTAAGGCTTGTTTCTCCATTATGTTATATTTGAGTGGAACATCTCTTAAGGCTCTACTAAAAAAGGATATTGGTTGTTCTTGCCCCATGATATTCTTTTGTAGTAATACTACAACTATTGTATGTTCGGATGCAAAAGAAAAGACATAAAAATATTTGGTAAAATTAAGACTAATAAGAACTAGTGTTTGAGTTAAAGCTTGTTTTACTAGTTCAAATGATTGTTTAGCTTGTATTGTCCATTTAACACCTATATATTTCTTTAGCATGTTTGTGATATTTCTCAATAGCTCAGCAAGTTTGGGGACGAACCTCCTTAAAAAATTTATCTTCCCAATGAAAGATTGTAATTCTTTGAGGCTTTTAGGATAGCTGATCTTCAATATGCCATCAATCCTTTTAGGGTCTACTTTGATTCCCTCTTCAGAAATTATGTGGCCAAGAAGTTTTCCTTCTTGGAGACCAAAGAGTGTCTTTTTGGGATTCAAAGATAAGCCATATTTCTTACATTTCTCAAAAACTTTTCTTCAATGAATCAAGTGTTCTTCATCAGTTTTGGAGAAAACAGTAATGTCATCAAGGTAAATGATTATAAAATAGCCTATGTCTTCTGAGAAGGCTATGTCCATGGCCCTTTAGAAGGTGGACCCTGCATTCATTAAACCAAATGGCATTTTGACATACATGAATGTACCCCAAGGTGTAGTAAAAGTAGTTTTATGTTGATCAGTTGGGAGTGCCAACACCTGATTGTAACCTGAGAACCCATCCAACAGTGAAATTCTTTTAGACCCAACCACCCTTTGAAGTATATGATCCATTTTTGGCAAGGTATAGTTATCCTTAAGGGAGGCTCTATTTATATTTCTTAAATCAATGCAGAGCCTGATTTCCCCAGTCTTTTTCCTAACAAGTACTAAGTTGGAAACCCATTCTGAATATCTGAGGGGAACTATGATCCTAGCATCATACATTTTCTTGATTTCTTTTTCGACTAAAGGCAATAAAACGTGGTTTATCCTTCTGAGTTTTTGTTTGAAAGGTTTTTGATTTTCTTTAAGAGGAATTTTGTGTTGAATGATGCTGGTATCATGTGATTTTAGATCCTTGTATCCCCATGCAAACACATCTCTAAATTATTTGAAAATTTCTATGTATTGTTGTTTGATATGAGCTGGGAGAGTGCTGGATAGCTTGATCATTTTGGGTTCTGCTAGGCTACCTATGTTATGTTCTTCTATGTCTGTTTCTATGGGCTCCATTCTTGGTTCTTTGGCTACATCATTAAAATCAAAAAGCTGTTCTAATGGTGTAAGACCTCTTGGAATTATATCGTTTTTACATTGTAAAACTTCTAGGTCCTTTTGGTCTGTTTGATCAAATAATTCTGCCTCAAAAAGATTTTCAAATTGATTTATACTGGCAGAAAAGGACATCTCTGTTTCAAGGATTTGTTCTTCATTTAAACAACTTTCTTCATGACTAGTGTTTGATATTGGTATGGCAAAGTCATTCTTTGATTGCAGAAAATCATCTATGTGTTTGTCTCCTTCAAACACTTGCCAATAATATTCATTGTCAGGTATTGCAGGCCTGTTTTTTACCTTTACATCGAATTGTTCATTTATCTGTGGTATCTGAAAATTAACAGCAGCAAAGGCAAGTTCATTTTCTAGATGATTTTGAGCTCTTGGTATGAAATGAGTTCATATTTTTCGAAGGTTTTTAGGAGATCAAGGGCAACATCTCTATATTCTATGAGTTTTGGGTTTTTGGCTGAATACTCCCCTTTAATGTGTCTAATGATTAGCTCAGAATCTCCTTGGACTGATATTTTCTTAACTCCTAAATCTTTGAGTAAGTGTAGGCCAATAAGAAGGGCTTCATACTTAACAATGTTATTTGTGCATGTGAAATCTAGTTTATAGGAAAATCCTTTGTTTATGTCCTGTATCCATACACCAACCCCTGATCCTAATTTGCTACAAGAGCCATCGAAGTTTATTTTCCAAGGTAGTTCAATCTCATTTTCACTTCCTTTCTGTTGTTAAAGGCTGCTAAAGTCTGAACTGTTATGTTCTTGAGTTGATGGTAGATTTGACTATTCCAGTGGACTGAATTCTTTCTTGTTTTCCTTTTCTTGTTGACTGATTTCATCTTCATTATAAAAGATAAATGAATCCAAGTTGAATGAATAGAATAAACAGGAGTATTGTTGGTTCTATCTATATTTCTCACCATGTATTTCATATGAGACTCCCTGTATAGTCTTCTGGTTTGGTTAAACACTGGGATGGTGGCATAGGACATGTCCATTTGAAGGCTCCCCTGTAGTTTGGCTCCCCATGATCTAGATAGAAGCATGCCATATTTTGGGGGAATGTCAGCTACTACTATGTCCATAACTAGACCTTTAGCAGGAATCTGTGCGAAATTGACACATAAATCTTTGATTAGGCCTAAGCACTTGACCCTTCTTGAATCAAAGGAATACAGGTCCTTATATGGTTTAGTAATTTCTAAGCCTAGGCTTTCCATTACTACTTTGGGCATAAGATTATAAGAAGCACTTGATTCTAGCATGGCATTGTGCAAGATTTTGTTATGTATGTTTAGGCTAACATAGAAGGGAGGGACAACCCCTTCTTGGTATTTTCCTACAACTTTAGGACCAAACAAAAATTATGGTTTATCATCTGTCAAGTTTAGAGTATCAGTGTCACTGCCTATATTCATAGCCTTCAAAACTTGATTTTTGTATACATCTTGGGTCACTAATTCAGCTAAGGGTATGGTGATTTTGATTTTGGAAATTTCTCCCTCAAGGCTGAAAGGAACTAATGTTTTTGAGATATTTATATCAGTTTTGTCATTTACAATTCTTTTAGCAATTCTGATTTGCTGAATTTTATTTGGACTGTTATTTAGGAGAGATTTTTTAGGGCCACTAGTAGAGATACTAGGGCAGCTCTGTTCAACACCTTGTTGGTTGTTTTTGTCCTTATTTAGATCAGTCTTTTTGGCCATAGTGTTGGTGTTACTTGCTGTCTTTTTAGACTAATTTTCTAAATTTTTTCTAACAGCAGTACTAGTGTTCTTGTCATTTGGAATTTCTGGGTTCCCTTTTCTTCTAAGATTATATTGTTTGTGTACCTCCATCATTGCATTTTCAGACCCCAATCTGTAATCTTCAGAATCTTCATGGTTGTTTTCAATTTGTTCTGAGGAGAAGAATCCTTGTTCTTCTTCAGTGAGAAAAACATCTGTCTCATTGTCAAATCCTATCAAGTTTACGTGATTTTCTTCCAACCTTTCAACTTCCCTTTCTTCTTCTTGATCAACATAGTTTTGATGAAAGGGAGGCCTAATCTGTTGGTCATTGTCTCTTTGCCTATCTTGATTAGGGTCTCTTCTGAAATTTGGGTTTCTATTTATGTTTTGGGGGTTGTTTTGGTTTTCTCTAGGACACACTCTATCATTCATATTTATTTTTTCAAGCATCCTCTCCATTACCCTTACTAAGTTGTCAACTTTGGCATCAGATGATGAGGTTGATGCCATTGTTTCATCCTTGTATGTAACTCTTTTTTCTTCTTTCAACCTAGCTCTTTTCTCAATCAGATTTGGTTTTACACCTAAGGCTCCCCTATGCATATCTTCTAAAGTTGAGGGGTATCTTTCTCTTAGCTGGTAGGCCATTTCAGGATCAAAACCCTCTTGAAATTTAGCTAAGGCTAGGCCTAGTGGAGGTTTCATGTCTGGGGGAAGCGCATTGTAAACACTATTGAATCTAGTGCAATAGTCTTGGACACTTTCCCCAATGTTTCTTTTTAGGTTGGTATATTCTGAAAGGATTTAGAGAGGGTTCTTCCTAATTTCCCATTTTTTTATGAATGTTGGATATAAAGAAGGGAGATCATTTATGCTATTAGGAGTTAAACCCTTAAACCATTTATTGGCTTCTCCTCCTAAACTTTGGGCAAAGATTCTCATATTAATAGTCTCTTCTTCTATTTCCATGTAATCAAAAGCATCATTCATTTTATCTACTTGTTGTTGGGCAGTAGTAGGTTCATTTCCAGTAAAATGGGGAATTTTGGATTGGTAATCATTGGGTAAGGGAACCAGAGGTTGTGGTAACACTAGTGGAGCATACCATGCTTCCATAATAGGAAATAATGGGGGATTTACAAGAGGGAAAGTGGGCTGAGTTGGAGTGCTTTGAATAGTGTATGTGTGTACAAGAGTGGAAGAAAAACTTAGGCCAACATCCTGATGATGAGCAAGTTTTTTATGGAAGGAGCCGAAATGATGAAGAAGCTGAGAATTAGGTGGAGTAGAAGGTGAAGCTTCTCTGCTAAAGCTCTGTTGCAAATCTGTGGTTTCAAAATCAGCTTGGTTTAAATCACTTTGAGACTTATTTCTAAATAGGTTCTTTGTGTGAGGTAAGTCAAAGTGAGGATCATTCAAGACTGTGAGATTTTTTAGGGATAAATCTTGTTCTTGGGATGGTCCTATCAGTAGTTGGTTTTCCAGATCTAGAAGTTTGCCACAAAATCCTTTTTGGATTATCAACTATGGTAGGAGGATTAGGATCTGGATGGGATCTAGTATTGACCCTATGTGAAGCCGGATTTATGTTTCCAAAATTTAGAGAGGCTGATGTTTTTAGGACTGCTTTCCTCTCACAATGATTTCTATAATAGGGGACTATGTTTCTAAACTTCCTCAAGGTTGGTTAACACAATCCTAGGGAAATTTGGAGATCTAGAGGAGTGATAGGCCTACTGGGGCTAGTGGAGTCGCCAGGTGGAAATTTTTAGCTTTTCTGAAGGTAAAAATGTTTTATGGTCCACCACCAATGATTTATTTGAAAACCAATCTTAAATGTTTTGGGTTTTTTGAGTTTTTTGTGGTTCTATGGTTGTGAGAGTGTCCTATACCTAATTCAACACTTCGCTAAGGTGGTGAAACAAACAGAGTCTACTCTATGGCTTTCTAGCTGATTTCTTCAAGGTTTGATAAGGGTCTCTTAGAAACCTAAGGGTTACTTAGATTGTCATTGATTCAGACAGGTCCTATTATGATCACCATTCTATTGGTAGTGCATGAAGAAAGCTATAGCTCACTTGGATGAATACTGAGTGTCTTATTTGGGGATTTTTACTCAAAAAGGTCCCACCGTGAGAGCCATTATGTTGTAGTCCTATGATTTGGCAGATTGGCATACCAATTGAAAATTCAACATCAAAACCAATCTTTAGAGCTCTCGGACCTAGCCTTCCTAGTGTCAGAGAGGGATCTCTCAATTATTTGCAAATATGTGAGCTTGTTTGCTTTTAAGGGTTGATTTTAGGCTAGTTAGAAAGCATGATTTTGTTTAATTGTTTGGTTGGACATGATGATCTAGGCAGCACAGATAGAAAAGGGAAATCTCTAAGTCATTGGGCAATGGAGTCAAGTGGAAGTTGTAAAAAGTTTGTAAACAGATCAAGGGCATCAGAGGGAAAATCTAACTTGGCCAGTGGATCTACAAAGTTTTTAGGTGAAATGAAATGGACATTAAAGGTTTAGAATGAAAAGCAGAACTAAGGGAAATTAATAATCCTTAATTATATGTACTTCTCAACAAAGGGACTTAAAACATTATCTGAACATGAAGAGGCATTCTGTAGACAAGGCTAACCATAAATTCTAGAAACCACACTTCAAAAAATAGCAATTTCAAGACCAACTTTTCAAATGAAATCTAGGAATCGAGGAACTCTTTATTTCATCCAAATATTTCACCTTCAAGGAATTTAGAAAACATAAAAGATTCACAAATAGCCGTTTCATTGAAGAAGGAACACCTAAACATCTCTGATTACAATTACAAATACCTTCAAGACAATTATCTCAGCAAGAACAAAGGGTATGATCAAAACAAACCTCTTTGGCAGACTATAAACAATGGTACTTTAAAGGGAGATTTCAGAAACAGTTTTCAAGTGGCAGCAAGTAAGCAAGGAAAACCATAAATCATTCTTGAGACCAATTGTTTGAACTCTTTCTGAAATAAACAAGCATAAGGGTTCAAGAGAGCAATTAAGAATTCTCTAGAATGCCTCAGTAGAAGAAAACATTAAGACAATGAAGAGTAAACATAACTAAGGTGCTTTCAAAAGACATTTCTTAGCCTAAAAGTTTTACTCTACTGCAACAGAGAATGGTGAAACATAATGAAATAGGAAATAGCAATAACAGATTTAGAGTACTTCACCAACAGCCAAGCTTAGGGATCCAATGACAAAGCTTTCTTGATCAACAAACAAGTTAAAACATCCATAGGTTCCAGAACATCAATTTCCTTTCAACTTCAGTAGAGCTATGTATTACTTCAAAGAGTCACCAAATTCCAACCTCTACAATGAGTTCCAATGCAGTATTTATGCTGCAAAATGAGGAGGTGGAACTGATCTAGGGTTTGAGGGTTATTAATTACAGAGTAAATGTATTTCTAGCCTTGAAAACCATGCGAGGCATAAGGTAGAAATATGTGAAACTACTTCTTTGTTTTATTAACTCTGTCTTAACTTCTGAGAGCTAGATAGGAGAAAATATTGACTTTTAAGGCTTTATCCTATCTTTACAATAACTATTCTGACAGTTTAAAATATCTTCTTTTGTGTATCTTTGTAGGTAGAAAGTAGGTCAAATGTGTCAGTTAGATATTCTAAGGGAATAACTGCTCTTTTTTTATGTATTCGAGACTTTTTAGCCTAATTTCCCTTCATTTCATCATTAAACTATATTTTAAGGCATGATCTGCCTTTAGCCTTCATAACTCATCCTGCTGCCTTTTTAACACTTCTCGAACTTCTTTTAAACTTATGTTCCTTTATCTTTAATTGTGTTTTAACCTTTACTCTTTATTTAAGCATTTGATCTTCTAGCTTTGACTTTGATCTTCAAACTTTAATGTTTCTCTTTGCTCCCATGTGCAGGTGGCCTTTGCTATGCAGGAGAGTTTATTGGATCGACGTGATGATCATGATTCATCGTCCAATCCTTCAGTTAAAACTCCTTTTTCCCTTTTTTTTGCTTTACAGGCCCTTTGGATCATCATCCGAGGCCATGTCACCATGAATTCTGACTATGGGATGCCTTTTTAACTTAGGGCCGCCATTTAAAACTTGTAATAAACAAGAAACGTTAATAAATCATGCGTTCGTGGTTTAAACTGCTTTTCATAGGCTTAGAGTGGTGATGGAGCGATGCGGAGGAGGAATATGCGTAGAAGGGGTCCCACAAAAAGAACCAGGAAGAACAATGGGCTTTTTTGAAGATTTGGCAGGAAATGGTGGAAGAGTGGTTTCGCAGAAAACCGGAGGTAGTTTTCACGCGGGGTCAGAGTAGTAAGCAGTAATGGTTCTTTCGAATGTGATATGGCTTGGTGGCTGACGCAATGTCCCACCAAAACCACCTATTTCACGTTGGAGTTGCACGCTAGGGAGTTTAGGTGAGATCAGGCTCGAAAATGGTTGATAACCATCTGATCTGGGAGATCCAGATCTACGGTTGAGAACGAATGCAATAGGTGGAGATGCGCAGTCGAGTGGGACCCTCAATGACATCATCTCTGTTGTCGGGTAGCGGGATGTTCAATGCGTGAGGCGAAATTTTTTTGGGTGGAGTTTGAATGGTGAGGATAAGCAGGAACCGTTGAATCAGCAAGATCGAGAGTGAAGATTGTATCGGGGAAGCAGAGGGGTAATGGATGGGGTTGGGAGAACGGATGATGGGGGAAGCAAGGTGGAGATACGTCGAGGCGAAAAAGAAGGCGGATGAAAGAATAAGGGAAGAACACCATTGGCCGTTGGATCATTGGAGGATCAACGACGGAGATTTAATCGGCGAAGCACATATCTGTGGGGAAAGGGAAGGCAGAAGTGACCCTTTGCGGTTTGCGATGGAGCGCAGACCATCCGATCTGAGGGAGATCGACGGTCGGGATCTTATTGGCTGGGGATTCCATCGGCGTAAAAAAGGCGTGGGAACGAAGAATTTTGAACCGCCGAAGTGCGATGGCGATGGGGGCTTAATACTTTTAGCTAATGGTCTCAGGCCTCGGTTATATGAATGAAGTGGCGGAGGTCTTTAAGCAAAAGGCGCTTAAGGCCTTACTTTATAAAAAAATGTCGGAACATGGTTAAAAAGTGGGTTTTGAACCCTTTTAAAGTATTCAGACATGTTAGAAAAGGTGATTTAAAACCAAATAAAGGGGATTTATCAGGTTAAACAGGGTTTTTTAGGAGAAATGGGGAAAAATAAAGGGGAAAAGGGGCCTTTTTAGAAGATAAGGAAGTGTTGTTAAGATATGTGAGATAATGAGTGAAATTGAGAGATTTTGGAGGAAATTATGAAAGTAAAAAGGTGGAGAAAATGGCTTAGAAACAGTCTCTTTTATAATAGCAGGGTTTCTTGAAGGATATTCATAGTAAAAATATTAATGAAAAGGATCCTTTTAGATAGGGAAAACAATTGTGGCTTCAAGAACTCACATATTTGCACAAAATGTGTTTCTTGAAGACTGAAAAATTCAATTAGCCATCATTTTATATCACAAAGTTTTATAGATGGCTAACAGAAGAGAAGGACGAAAAACATCGATTGCAGCTTCAGTTGCAAACCACGATAGAGGTGTGGTAAGATTTTAAGTGCAACAATGAAATTCTGCAAGCAAATCATTATGCATTGAAGGAATTCCCATAGGAAGAGAAGGAGAATAAGCGACTATTGCAGCTTCAGCTACAAGCCGCGACAAACATTAGGGGAATTTTGAGGTCTAAAATGGGCCTCCTAAGGAAAATGTACAATAAAAATTCACTTTATGAGAACCAAACACATTTTAGGGGATGACATCATCCCCAATGGTTGAGGTGGCATTGCTTGAGTTAAAGGTACTTATTTGTCACATTATCAATGGTGGATAAAAACTCATGGTTAACCATGGTATTTCTCTAAGTACTTTTAAAGTCATAAAGTAAAGTACTAATAATAAATTTCATTACACACTTTTTGAATAAAATATTATTATTTTCATTTCATATTTTTTTGAAAGAAACAATGCATATCCTTACATAATCTTCATGTCTTTACACATTTTTCAATAAATATTATATTTGTATATTTTCATATATTTATTTTAAATTATATATTCATCTCATTTTATTTAACATTAAGATTTCAAATCTATTATAAGTTAATATCTATCTATATATATTATATATATGAAATCAAAATAAATAAAAAAGTAACATTGTAATTTTAGGATAAATCAAATCTATGAATAATATTATTATAATATTAATAACAATAAAAACATATTAAAATTAAAGAAAAAAATATATTAATTTTGTATGATGAAAAAATGTACATTAGTTTTGTATGTAAAAAAAATATATTAGTTTCAACATAGTTTGAGGCAAAAACAAATCTAAAATTTCAATGTATATAAATCTTATATTATACTTATAAATATAAATTAAATCTATTTCAATATTTTTTTTCTTTAATTTTCATTGCAAATCAATTAATTTCATTATGATTATATTAATATTATATATTATTATACATAATATTATGAAAAATAATCTAAATGTTATAGAATATATATTATATTCCTTTTTTATATTATATATTATTTTTTCTTATGTTATAAATCAAATCAGTTCAATATGTAATATATAAAAAATATACATAAAATAATATATTACATTTATTATATTATATTATTTGATTTTTATATAATATATTAGTTATTTAAATAATATAAGTTTTAATTAATAGTATATTACACAATTAATAATTTATGAATTTATGTTTATAGTTTTTTCTAATTTATTTAAGGACAAAGGACAAATGCATTAGTTGTTCAATGATATTGACATTTTTTTGAAAAGTTCATTCTTATTTATAGTCACATCAATACAATTTTTTATTATTTTTATTTTGGTACACCTTTTTAGTTGAATTTAACCATGATTACATGGATTGTGGTGCAAAAAGTAAAATGCAAATTCATAAATATTATTTTATTGGTTTAACTATTACTTTATTATTTCCTTAGGAAGCTCATTTTAGACCTCAAAATTTCCCTAATGGGTCTTAGAGGAAGTGAAGCCCAACGAAGGCTTACAGAAGCCTTCTTCACCCATTTCGCAATCGATAGCTAAGGTAAACCGTGTTGATTCCTCTTTAGTTTCTTAACATGATATCATTTCGGTTGGAAGTGTGGACATACCCATATCAGGAACCGACATGAGACTCCTCACCAAGATGGGGTACAAAGGAGGAGGACTTGGCATTCGTGGTTAAGGCATAACCCAACCATTGGAGGTTGTGCAGAGACCTCGTTATGCAGGTTTGGGGTACACTGAAGGAAGATGTTCGAAGGACTTCAAGGGAAAATAGATATTGATGAACTATCCATGGAAGGGGAATGATGGGAACACTTCACCATCATTCCATGGCAATGCATGTTGCAGTGAGAGAGCTGAGGTGAGCTCCCATCACCATGATCGCACCAGAGACCACCAGAGAAGGTATAATAAGTCTCATTATTCCAAAGTGCATTTTGATTACAAGAATGTTGATAACCACGGTCATAAATCATGGCATCGAAAAACGTGTCATTTTTGTGGTTTAAATAACCATGTGTTTTCTGAGTGTAGGAAAAGTATGGCAACACAAAGGAGGTTGAGGCATGGAAAGCTTTCTCCCCAAAGGGAAAAGAAATCAGTTAAATAGGTTTGGAGGAAAAATACCTTTTGCACCCATTGCGACCAAAGTGGCCACCAAAGAGCCACATGCTAGAGAATCCATCCAGAGCAGCGCCTCAAAGATAAATTTCTTGTGCATGAACCAGTCGAAAGAGGTGATTGACAAGCAAGTTTACCACAGGGAAATGATCCACTCACTTTGATAAGTGAGAGATGGTTCTTCTAGATTTTCTTTTCTAGATATATTAGTTTGTCATGGCCGTGTTTGTAAATCATTTGTCACATTTTTCATTGTGAAAGTGATGATATGTTTGCCATCACTTGTTTAAGCGACAATGATATTTTTTTGGCCTTGTTTTATAAGTCGTGTGTTTCATTTCTTTCATGTAAAAGTGATGAAGTGTTTTCCATCACTTTGAAATGCGACGATGATGTTGTTGGTCTTATAATGATAGCTAGGGGTGATTTCCATCTCAATGTAATCTTGACCACCAAGTACATGTTATAAACTTGTGGCAAGTATGGGAGATGTTTTGGGTCATAGTTGGTCAATTTGAGCATGTATTTGCAGGGGATTGTACTACAGGTTTGCAGAAGGTGCAGGTGTCAGTTCATCACTTATGGCTCCAAAGGACGTAGGTGAAGGAGAAGGAAGGGTGACTTTTCAAGATGTTTGTGGTGCAAACATAGTACACATTAGTTGTAGAATCTTGTTAATGCTTTTGGAGGACCAAAAGCTCCTCAGTGGGGAGGATTGATCCAGGTGGCTCTAGAGACACACACACAGGACAAAGAGGGTTGAGGGAAGCTCAAAAATCAAAGTGTTTGGATTTCTTTCGAACCAAGACTAGAGCATAGATCTCATTGTCCTGATTGCAGTGATTTGAACAGTTCGTCAAACCGAGCTCGTATGCGAAAGTTAGAAGCAATCAAATTTTTGGGTTGACTTGTTGACTTGGAAAGCTTAAGGAAGGTACAATTTTTCTTTTTTTAGGCTACCGGATTCCGGCCAGATTCCAGGAAAAATTATGGCCTCCTTAAAATGACTCCTACGGTGAAAATCGGATTTTTTGAAAACATTTTGGTTTGTTTAAAAAAAAAACAAAAAATTATTAAAAAAAAGTGGGGGTGGCGAGCCACCACCCTTGCCACCCCACCATGCCACATCCGCATGTATAAAAAAAAATTTAATGTTGGTTGGGGGGCAGGTGGTCAACCCTGCCACCCTCGGAACCACCGTTCAACAAATATGTACGACATGTAATATGTTATAACATATACGTTAAAACTTATGTTAACCACTGTATCATGTGGTTATAACACAATTAAACCATATATATATAATAAATGACGTGGGTTGTTGGGCAGGCCACCCAATGCAGACCAAACCTACACCAAAAAACCAAAATGTGCCCTCATAAAATTATCTATGCAGATTCTGTGGGAGTCGAGATTTGATCTCCCGACCTACCTTAAACAATTTCTAAATTTTAACCAACTGCGCCCAACAGATTCATTGTTTAATCCACCTAGATTTTTAAATAAACTCAGTTTTTCACAAGTGCACCCAGGAAATGCAGGAGCAGAGCATGCACATAGTTCAAGGCAGGCATAGAATTTGATGCAAGGGGAACCATGAGCCTTGAAATTTTCTCGGGGAGGTAAATTTTCTCCATATCGGAATATAGTCAATTTTATAGTCATTTTTCACAGTTTTTCACAGGGAACGCAATGGCAAGGTCGGATTCACCTTTTGAGTTGCAGATTTTTAGTCCACCCATGGAGCAGCATTGTGGAGGAATCTAGGGGGAATTAAAAATTCCTTTTTTCCCCAGATTTGCACTTCATCGGAATTTAGAAAATGGACAGTCGATTTTTCACTATTCGATGCCACGAATCTGATGGTGTGCTCAAATTTTCCATCTGAGCTTTATATTTTTCGATCACTTTTTTAAGTGAAGTTGCATGTGTCATCTTTCAGCGAGTGAGAAGTCGATTTCACACCTTTAGACGCCACGATTATGATGGTGATTTCAGATCTAGTAGCACAGTAGCCCATTCTTTAGTCATATTTAGCATGAGTTATATGATGTGTTGATTTCATGAACTTCTTTGTCCTTGAGATGCAGAGTGATGTATATATCCATGTTGATGTATGTGTCATGGGATCTTGTCTTGTTTTGTTATTGATGTACTTTCTGTTATGGATTTGTATTATGGTTGAGATCCCTTTGATGCCATGTTGGCGCGATACTAATTGTCACATATATGTTGTTTGATATCCCTTGTTTTCCATGTTGGCGAGGTACTCATAGCATTTGTGTGTGAGCTATTGTCATACTGATAGGAGTCCTTTATTTATGCATGAGAGTTCCACAATGGAACATCTTGTAGAGAGGTCTAGCCACTCCTGCGTGAGGGAATTTTCCTTATATGTTAGAGAAACACATCCATGTACATATTCACTCCTTACAGTACTTAATGCAGCAGCCTACACCATCTTGACACCGAGGCCCAGAGATGTAGTCCCTCCTTGACGAACTTCGTTATCAAATGACGTATTCTTATGATTGTTCATCTTGAAATTTATGTTCCTATTCTTTACATCATGCAGTTTTTCATTTATGTTCATTGATGCTTTAATTAAATGCAATTCTAATTTATCCACCAAAGTAAAAGGTCTTTGTTAAGGGTATCAAGAATTTACCCCGGGTCACTCCACCACCTCCACCAATCATGGTAGCCAGATATGCCCCATTGTTCTTGCCAGCACCTTTGGTACCTATGCCACAGGATTACCAGTCAAAAATTACATTATATGATGGAACCAGTCTTGTAAGTACCCAACAATATGTTGAAAAAATTAATGACTTTTTTGACTTGCAAGAGGTAGATGAAGAAATTGTTAAGTTAAGTCTTAGTGGAGAAGTTATGAAATGGTTCAAAGATTTACCTGCAAACAGTATCAATGACATCCCTAGATTTCATCAAAAATTCCTAAATAGGTGGGAAGTAAAAAATAACCCTCTTCAAATCTTATCTGAATATGAAAATATTATAAGAGGCCCAGCTGAAAGTGTTCAGGACTATTGCACCAAATTCAAGATTTTATATAACGCAATACCTGCTCACATAAAACCACCACAAGGTTTAGCCTTGGTTAAATTACCATATGGTTTTGAACTAGAAATGTCTTATCAGCTAATGGAAAGAAACCCATCCACATTAGAGGAAATGCAGAGGGAGTCAGTGAGTGTAGAATCCAACTTGTTAGCAAAAAGAGCTAGAATGAGAACTGAAAGAAGAGTTAATATAAGATAATAAACTTCAACTTACACATCTAATGCTAAAATTGACTTATTGGTTAGAAATATGGAGAGAATGATGGAGAGAATCAATTTAAATGAGAGAAATGTTGCTAGGTAAAATCAACCACCTCCTCAAAATAGAAACCAAAATCCTAGGAGAAATCCTCCTCAGATAAGACAAAGAGAGAAAAGAGGTCTTGATCAGAAGATTAGGCCTCCATTCCAAGATAATTATGCTGATGAGGATGAAGGAGTAGTTGAGGAAATAGAATAAAATCAGAAAATTTTTATGGGAATTAATGAAGATGACTCTGTTTTTCTCACCCAAGAAGAACAAGAATTATTTTCATTGGCTCAAAAAGAGTTAGAATCTGAGGAATATGATGATTATAAACAATATTTTGAGAATGATATCATGGAAGTTCACAGGAAATATAACCCTATAAGCAAGAAAAAAATTGACAATTCCAATAAAAATAATTTAGAAAATACTGCCAAAAAAGTCTTTGAAACTGATCTCAACAAAATAGCAGAAATTCAAAGAAAACCATGAATAATTCATAAAATAAGAACACAAAAAACAATACTAAGAGAACAATTGATATCCTTGCCAAAATCACTCAAACAGATATTCTTAGGGCAATTAAAAAAATCGAATTTACCCAAAAAGTAGTGGCTGAAAGAACTAATTTTTCAAATCTTCTCAAAGTTCAAACACCATTCAGCATTGAGAATGAACTTTCTAAACTGAAAATTCCTATTCCTCTCATTGAATTGATCAACAAGAATGTGTATATGTCTCAGGTCCGAAAGGTACTAAACATAAGGGAGATTATTGGTACTGTTAATTTAAATGATGATCAACCTGAGCTTTTTTTTTGGGCCAGAAGTTGATGGTAAACCCAAAGAAGGAGGTGTCCCTCCCTTTTATGTCAGTCTTAATGTTCATGAAAAAATTCTCCATAATGCCATGTTGGATTCAGGTGCATCACATAATCTTATGCCAAAGGCTGTTATGGAGAAAATTGGTCTTGAAATCACTAGGACCTACAAATATTTGTACTCATTTGATTTTAGAAAAGTTAGATGACTAGGTCTTATCAAAGATATTTGTGTCACTCTAGCTCAGATACCAACAAAGAGTCTAGTGATGGATATAGTTGTAGCTAACATCCCTCCTAAGTATGGAATGCTTTTATCATGCTCATGGGGAGAAAATTTACAAGGGAATCTTCAAATAGACATGACTTATGCTACAATACCAATGTTTGGTCAACCAAGCAGACTATATAGGGAAACCTTAATGGAGTACATGGCGAGTAGTTAAGAAAAACCACACAATTATCCTCGGTACTCTTTCCATATTGACCTTGACTCCTTCATTCTTTATAATTATGGAGACGTTGATTCACAGGTTACCCATGCAGAAAATGATCTTAAAGAAAAACATGACAGTAAAATACAAACTATACAACAAGATCTTGAAAATGAACCTCTTTGGAATATGAGTTTTGATGGCTCATGTGGCAAAACAGGCTCAGGAACAGGTATTTGGGTGTATAATGCAAAGAAAAATAGTGCACAAGGTCACTCATACAAGCTAAATTTTCAGTGCACAAACAACATAGCAGAACATGAAACCCTACTTTTAGGATTACAATTGTTGAATAGATTAGGAGCTAAGAGGAATTCTGTCCATGGTGATTTTGAATTAGTCATAAAACAAATAAAAGGACAATATGCTGCAAAACATCCTAGGTTGAGAGCTTATAGAAATGATGTACCTGATTTCTTAAGAACATTTGATGAATATGATTTAGCATTTATCCCTAGGAATCAAAATTTCCTAGAAAATGGTTTGGCCTTTTCAACAAGCACATGTCAATTGCCTCACCCAAACAAACAATACACAATAGAGGTTAAACATCGTCCATTTGTGCCAGATAACATGAGATATTGGCAAGTTTTTGGTAGTGACAAACAAATTGAAAGTTTCTTACAATATAAGGATAAATATGAAGATAATAATATAGACCTAGATTGTGAAGAAGACAGTTACTCTGATGTACAAACTAGTGTAGAAAAACAATATGTTGTTTCTGATGTAAATATTTCAGCAAATACAAATAAAATTGTACATAAAACATAAATACATAAAGACCCAGAAAAAGAGGAATTCAAAGTACTGCAACTCAAATATAATATCTTGCCTAGAGGGTAGGTCCCTTTAGAAGAACTGTTTGACTTTAATGATGTAGCCAAGAAACCCAAAATGGAACCAATAGGGACAAACATTGAAGAGTGTAGCATAGGCATTGAACAAAAGCCAAAAATCATAAAATTTTCAAAATCACTACCTATAGCTACAAAACAAAGATATATAGCTCTCTTTAAAGAATTCATAGATGTATTTTATTGGAGCTATGAGGACTTAAAATCTTATGATACTAGTTGTTTGGTCAATTTAATGTCTTAAATTTCTATCATAAATCATCAACCAAGGTTAGTAATATGATGAAGTGTGGTGCACTATATATGCTTATTTAACCTTCTTTCTTACTTCGTTGTGTATGTTTTTATATTTTTTTGGGGGGTTTTGTTTCTTTATGTCTACAAGAATTAATCTAAGAAAGGAAAACTATGAAATCTCTAAATTTTTAATGATCAACTAGATCTAATGAATTTTAATATTGAAAAATATCTTTAAAAGAAGGAAGAAAAATAAATGTTATTTAACTATTTTAAATAGAATAAAAATGAATCAAACTTTGAATGGTTAGAACCTGATCTAAAAACAGAGTGTTTATTCTAATGAATTTGATCTTATGGAATTAAAGCTAAATTCTATTATATCTTAATATAATTCTACTTCATGGATTGAAAGCATAAATCCTATGATTTAAGAATCGAAATGACAATACTAATATAAATGGAAAGCAACTATGATTCACTGCATGACCAAATACTTCAAATATTATTCAATTGTAAGATGGCAAAGTCACCTTCTTGAGATGATTAATCAAGCACATGATTATACATTTAAATTGTAAACTTAATCTAAGAAAGCAATTAAAAAGCATGTAAAAAGGAAACTAAACTATTGTATGACCAAATACTCAAATATCATTCAATTTTGGAAAATGACAAAGTCATCTTCTTGAGATGATTTAACAATAATTTTATTATACATTTAATTGAAAATTTAATCTAAGAAAGTGTTATAAAACATGTAAAAGAAAACTAAGATAACTGTATGCTCCAATGCTTCAAACACAATCCAATTTGGAAAAAAAAAAACTACTTTCTTGAGATGCTTTGACAAGCATAAGAATACACAGTTAATTTAAAACTAATTCTAAGAAAGCATTCATGAATTTAATCTATGAAAAAATAAGCAATTTAATCTAAGAATCAACTACAAGTTAACTATAAAAGTAATGCAAATCTAACTATGAATTGACAAAACAAAGCTAATAAAATTTCAACTAAAAACAACTAATGAAACCTCCATTCTGGGCAAGGGCCCTCTGCGACAGAACGAGTTGAAATCCTAGCAGACTATGCATGCAGAAAAAATGATCTGGAACAAATGAACATGGTCTTCGTATTATCAAAACAGAGTTTTAAGGAGTACACAACATTCACAATAACTAATATTGTCTTCCAGTTTCAAAAAAACCGGTATTTAAAATTTTTTTAGTGTAACTGTCTTGAGGTATTTATGCCTACAGATGGTAATTATAACTAAAATACAAAAGCAAAATCTAAGTAGCTAACTCTCAATTTTCTACGTCAGAGCAAATCGAGAGTCTTTTGTTCTCGGATCATGTCCTTTGACCGAACCTTGACCGCGAGCATAAGCACCTTTTTATATCGAATTCAAATAGGTGGATAGGATGGGATCCATGTGTGAATCATTCCAAATATGCCCATGTGACTCATTCCTTCATTCACTTCTCAAAACCCGTCAAACCATCACAATAGTTGCAGAAACAACAATTAGCTGCAAAATACACACTTTCTGTAGCTGAGTTACAAAAATTCATTTAAATAACAATAAACATAAAATATATAAAATAGAGACCATTCAAATGCATTCTCTGAGATATAATCTATTATTTATCATTGAATGGAGTTATGTATTTATGAAAAGGTAGGAAGAAGTGATTAAAAAGGGTGTCAGAGAAAGAACAATTTTAAGGTGCAACATACCCCCACTAAGAAGCCATTGCATGTCCTCATGCAATTTCCAAAAATGTGAACTTTCTTCTCCTATTGCATTTGTTCAGATACTCCACCCTGTTTCTTACTTTTCATAAACTCTGCAATGGTGAGTTCCTCTTCTTCTTTTTGTAGTTGAGGTGAAGGTTTGTCCTCAACTCTTATATCAATCTTCTTTCTTCTACATTTTCTAGTCTTGTATTCCTTAGGTTGATTTGGATCATCTTGGAAATGGTTTCTTATTAGGAAACTATCCCAAGAGTCTCCTACACTTTTCAAATGGAATTCAAGAAGTATTTTTATTACCCCATGATGGTGCATAGTGTTGTCTATGAACTGAATTATTTTCCTTACATTTGTGAACATTATTTCTAAACTATTTAGTAGAAAGAAAGGGAGGTTTATTTCTCCATACTCCAAAAATCTCATTAACAACTGAGCATGATAAACAAACATGCAGCCAAATCTGCCTTCACAAGTGATAAATTCCTGTAGAATTAAAAACATATTTCTCCATTTGCTCTTGAGTGCTGAGCTAGGAATACCTTTCTTGTAAACAGAAATGTCCATACCTGGATTCTCGAGGAAAACTTTCCATGCTTCACTGTGAATTTTTTTTTTTTAAAACCATCTCTCTCCAGTTCCTGGGAGCTCTGTATCTATGAAGGCCTCTGTTACTGAAAATTTTATGCCTCTTATTTTGACCTCTGTTCCATTGAAAGACCTCGCAAAAGACTTAGTGATCTCCTTATGGAATCTGTCAAATTTTCCTATAAACCTGAGCCATTTAACCTTTTGCAGCATCTCTTTGATATGAGGATAAACCTCCATGGATTTTTCTCCCACTGGTTTAGTCCTCACTATCAAACCCATGTCTCCTGTTGTGAAGAGTCTTGCCTTCAAAAAATTTCTTCTCTGTGTGAAATGAATTGAGTTGCGGGTATGGTTAAGAACGTCGAGGGTTTTCTAGAAAATATGAATGAAATGAATACTTGATATGGTTTTAAGAAACACGGATGAATGGGTTACAGAAGTAGGATATGACCATTTAATCATAAATGGGAAAATCCATTATGGATTGTTATGAGATACGATACAGATGATGTGGTCATTTTATGAAATGATGTGAGTCCAAATCAAATCAAATGATGACATATTGAGGCAACATGTGATCATCTACATTATATATGCTAATGTTTTGAACTTATTATTTATACAAATTTTTGTAACATACCTTTAGAACTAACATTTTGTTGTTATTTCCTTGGTGTTGATTCTTCAGGTATCCTTCAACATGATCTTCAAATGGAGTTCTCAATTTCTTGTGCTCAGTATGTTTGCTTTAGTAGGTTGTAATAAAATGTAACATGGCTACAGAATGTGATATGAGCTGCAGAATGGAATGACAATTGCAAAATGGAATGACAGCTGCAGAATGGAAGTTGTTTTGTAGCTCCTTCTTTTATTGCTTCAGAAAAAGAAAGGAAACAAAGACTTTTGGGATTTTTAGAATGGGATAAAAATATAAGATGTCAGAGTTCTGATTTTCATCTTATATTTTTTGTATAAGGATGCCAATAATTGATTGGTTTTCACACTTATACAATCTTTTTTTTTTGGAATATTATATAGAATAATATATATATATATATATATATATATTATTTTTGTTTTTTTAGATATGAAAATAAAAATAAGACTAAGTTGGGGAAGAAGAAGGATTCTTCTTCACCAACTTCATATCATTATTATCTTGGAAAATTTTGATAAACTCCTCCTTTGTAATTGTCTTATGATATAATTTTAATCGATGTCCATTCACAAGAAGAGGTACCTTTTCTTCATCAATTGTCCTTATCCTGACTGCTCCATTGTCAAAGAATTTTTCAATCTCATAAGGTCCAAGCCAATGGGTCTGAAACTTTCCTTGAAATTATTTGAACTTTGAATCGAACAAAAGTGCCAAATCTCCTTCCTGAAACTTTCTTTCCTTTATATATTTATCATGCCATTTGGACCTTTGTTGCTGGACTAGACTGATTCTTTGAACTGCATCTTGACTGATCTCATCAAGCTCATAAAGTTGCTCCATTATGTGCTTCCGGGCTTCTGATAAATCAAGCCCCAATTTGACTTCCATCTTGAATGTTTTAATCTGAAATTCTATAGGAAATACGAATTGCTTCCCATAAACAAGTTCATAGGGAGTATGTCCTGTTGTATTCCTCCATGTAGTCTGGTAGGCCCATAAGGCTTCAGGAATCCTATCTGCCCAATCCTTCCTATGTAGATGTACAGTCTTTGTGAGGATTGCTTTGATAACTTTATTGGTAGAATCCACTTGACCATTTGCTAGTGGATGATATGGAGTGGATTTTCTATGTTTAATCTTGTATTCATCCACAAGCCTCTGCACCAATTTGGATGTAAAATGAGATCCCTGATCTGTCACAATTTCTCTTGGGACACCAAAACGAGTGAAAATATCCTTAAAAAGAATATTAACTACAACGTTTTCATTAGCCAAAGAAATTTCTTTAGCCTCTACCCATTTAGTGACATAATCATTACAAACCAGAATATATTTAATTTGATTTGATGGTGGTGTTATCACTATAAAAATTTTCCAAATTTCGACAGTTTGTATTTGTTCCTAAGTCATGGTCTTAGAATAGGGGTTAAGTAATTTTTATGTTTTTAGAGTCTAAATCATAAGGTTAGAGTTTCATCTCCATCATAAAATAAGGTCCAACAACTTTGTTTCACATTTTAAGGGTCCCATTTCATGTTTCAGAAATCATGTGTTTAGTCACTTTGCAAAAATTTTCAAATAAGCCACAAAACCACGCTTTTCAGAGGACATGAATAAAAACTTTTGCATCATTTAAAATTCCAGTCTTTTCTAGGCAAGAAACCCTCCAGTGCATGACATTTACGTGCTACGAAATCGGGGATTCGTAACCAATCTTGTCCAACTGTCACATCCATCAAATTTCGTTAAATTTTCATGAGTAGGTGTCAGTCCACAAATCCTTTCTCCCACATGCAACCATTCATAACCATCGTGAGATTCGTTGGGGGTCATTTATCATCATCCATTTTAAATTTTGAAAGGGGATGGTTGTCCTTAGTTATGTCATCTCATGCAAAAACACTTGCTACATGCTTTTCTTCGAATTTCAAGCTTATGGTAAGCATAAAACCTGAGCTTTTCTCAATTATCAAGCGAGGCTGAACTCTTAATCAAGCGAGCCAGTTTCTCTAAAATCAAGCGAGCCAGTTTATTATAGGTTTTCTGAAGCCATAGGGATTCCAAGTGAAAGATGAAAGAGGAAAAAAGAAACCACAGATCAGGCCATTGTTTGAGAACCGAACCTGAAGGCATAGAGGCTCTCACTAAGGATAAATCAGTCGAAGAAGATTTCAAGAAAGTAGGATGTTGGAGGTTCCATGAAAAGCTACAGGGAGGTCACAATAAAGTCACAAAAGAATTTTCCATTAATTTCACAAGTTCAAATACAAAGGTTGGATGTTTAAACTTACCAATTTCTCCTGAAATTATTTCTTTAGTGATAGAGATTCCAAGGGGAGAAGAAAGGTGGTTCAAGAACTTCAGGTTTGAAATGGAGCCTAGTAAAATATTTTTGAAACCAGAGTTTGTGGACATAGATTTAACCAAAGCAGTGCCAGGAGGTTATGTCAAGGATACATATGCTAACCTGCTCTCCAACATTCAAAGATACTTCAACTATGAAGGGAGATATCATAAGGTGTATTCTTATCATTTCAAGCTCTTATTGCATTTCAATGGAATAATTTCTCTAGATTTGCCTTTCTTTCTATTTCAGAGTTTGGCCAAGATGGAAGATAAGGTGTAGATGAAAACTCAGGCATGTGAAACTTCATTATTCATCATGGTTTTTTTAAATTAATAGTTTTTCATGAACTTCAGAAGGTGAATAGAGAATGGTCTGCGTTTCTTTTTCTATGTGGATTTGGGGTGGAAACACATGGAACAGGTGTTAGCCCTAGGGTCAAGGAGAAATCACCATCTGAAACCACTGACCCTGTAGAAACAAGATCAAAGAGATTTTTCAAATTAAAGGCTAGAAAACAAGTAAAAGGTCTAGAGATTAAAACACCAGTAATTATTCAAGAAACCCCTCAACCTGCACAAAGGAGGATAACCAAATGTAAGAAATCAGTGCAGAAACAATCAACCAACAAATCAACCCAGAAAGGGTTGACTAGAAGTCAAGTAGTAAGGGAGAAAGGAAAAACAGTGGTTTCAGAAGAAGATCCAGGTTTAAAGGGTAGTTTGAATGATATTTTACAAGCTATTGATATTGAGGAATCTCCTTTAGTGCAGGCAGATTTTATAAATTTGGATGAAGGGAAATCTAAAAAGATCAAATCCTCCAAAAATTTGGATTTTAATGATGAGATTTCAGAGTTTGTGTTCAAGCCCAGAAGGCCTTTAACTAGGAATTCAAAAAGGTTGCAAGGACTGGATGTGGAATTAGAAAAAGCTGGAGAAGTTTCAAATGATTATGAGGAACCCATAGACCTTTCATCACCTATGCTTGAGGATGACAAAAACAGAGTTTTCCATACTCAAAGAGAAAAGAGCAGTTATGAAGGAATGAAAGAAAAACTAAGACTAACTAATCTTCAAATTGCTAGGCTTGAGAAGAAAGCAAGAAAACATGTGGTGGAGAAGATAAAATTTGATAGAATTAAAGCTCTTTGGGAACTTAAAGGAGTTTCAAATCCTGAAACAATCAACAGTGAAGCTCAGTTTTTGACCTGGACTCTGCCTGCAATCAAAGAGGCCAAGTTTGTGAGAAGGATAAATGTAAATTCAAGGGCTACTAACAAGAGGTTGAAGAGGCACATTGAGGATCTTGAAATCCAATTGGAAAACTTTGAAGAAGGTCAGCCACAGCAGAAGTAAGACAGTAAGTGACAAATCCCTAATATAATTTTGTTTTGGGAAGGTCATCACTTTTGGAAACCATGGAAAATTTGACTTATATTGATTTCAAGGTCCATTAGCATCAAATTCATCATTAAAAGACTGTAGATATTCGCAAGGTTTAAATATAATGAAGAAACTGTGTAATATGGAGATACACAGCAGTTTTGTAGCGCGCTACGAAACTGCTGTAGGTGCATTTTTAAACATTTTTATAAGGTTCCAAGAGGTAAACACCAGGTTTTTGAAGTTTTGATGTTGTTAGAAGATGGAAATCAATCATAAATTAAGTTCTAGCTATTAAAGCAAAGGAGACTAGATGTTGAGAGATATTTTACAAAGGCATAGCTACTGCGCTAAGAAAACAGCTGATATTTTCGTAGCACAGACACATCAGATCTCTTCACACTCTTTCAGGAACTTGATTTTGCACAGGTGGAAGGACATGGTTCTATGGAAGTGATAACACATATCACTTGTCTAAAGAGGTCCATTTTGTCAGCAAAAGGATTCAAGGAGCATAAATGAAGGTTACAGCTATATTGCAGGAAACATGTTCCTAGTTTTCAAGAAAGATAAGGGATAAGATAAAAGAATATGACAACAAGGTTATGGACATCATCAAGGTCGAAGATTAGGAGGAGGAGTTGTCAAACATAATATTTAATTTTTAGATAAGGTTGTTTTAGTCGTAAGAAGGATTTTTACTCCTAATTGTATTAGGACTCTAGAACAGACAGTTAACTATCACATATAATTAATAGTCAGTTTTAGATTAAATAGGTGTCAATCTAAGATAGAATTCAAATTACTTTGAATATGGATCATATAATTTGATGTTGTAATGAATCTATAAGAGAGATGAGGTCGAATTCCTCAAGGTTGGAAAATTTTCATTGCAATCTGATTATGCCATTGTAGCAGACTGTGTGTTTTTATTATAATACAAATATTGGCTTAATACTCAGGTGTTGTGTAACCAGTTTCAAAAATAGAAGAAAAGAGATATCAACGCCTTAGAAATAAGCCACTTCGAGGGGGCAACCTCCAATACATTAAATAAATGCACAATTCTTGGATGATACAATTTACAAAACCTCCTTTCTATATATAGGAGTCCATGGGGCCATAATGTAATCCTAGTGGGCCACAATGTAATCCTAGCCAACCTAACAATAATAATTTAAGGGCACAATAATAACAATATGGGGGTTGCAGGGGTACAATAATAACAATAAGGGGGTTACACTAACAACAATAAGGGACTATACTAGTAATATAGGGACCTAACATGCCCCTCTCCTTTAAAAAAGTGTTGTCCTCAACGCTTGAGTAGCTCTGGGTGCTTCTGTATAAAATTCTCATCCTCCCATGTAGAATCTTCAGTGGGTAAGTTCTTCCACTTGACGAGATACTCTGAAATTGATCGTACTTTTCGAGTTCTTGTTTCTATGACTGCTTCATAACTTCTTTCGATGTGATGTTGATCTTCCTGTTGTTTCATTAGATTCTGCACCAAAGTTGGGTTATCCTTTGAGAGTTGGAGAACTTGTTGTTGATGCTCGATGTAATCTTCCACTAATTTATCATCCATATTAGCTATTTACACTAAAGGTCATAAGTGTGCTGAGAAGAAATTATTTTACATAGATTGTGAAGAGGAAGAAGAAAATTAAAAAGAAGAGGATATATACCAGGAACCAGCTCTAGAAGATGAAGAAATGAATCCGACCATATCGTGTAATGCACCGGGCAGAATTGAACTGTTTCCTATACCAAGCACCAGAATTTCAAGTGATGGTTGCAAATGGAGGAACTATAAATTGATCTGGAAAATGCCATAATATCAAGCTAGACATGGGGGAATATGTATTGAATAGTCCAATGATTTTCATTCCAATGGGAGGTGTTGATGTTGTATTAGGAGTACAATAATTACAATCTTTGGGGGCGGTAGCTTTTAATTTTCAAGAACTTTTCTTGAAATTTTTTTCGTAAGGAAAGGAAATCGAATTACGGGGTATCGCAGGGAAGCTAGGAAAGATAATAAGATCCGATACCAAATGTTGTGTAAACTACCAAATATAGAAGAAAAGAGATATCAACGCCTTAGAAATAAGCTGCCACTTCAGGGGGAAACCTCCAATACATTACATAAATGCACAATTCTTCGATGATACAAATGAACAAAACCTCCTTCTATATATAGGAGTCCATGGGGCCACAATATAATCCTAGTGGGGCCACAATGTAATCCTAGCCGACTTAACAAT
Source organism: Pinus albicaulis (assembly GCA_034641835.2). NCBI lineage: Eukaryota > Viridiplantae > Streptophyta > Pinopsida > Pinales > Pinaceae > Pinus > Pinus albicaulis. Next base: position 68,395,844 of record CM076578.1, read on the forward strand.
AATAATGTAAGGGCACAATAATAACAATATGGGGGTTACAGGGGTACAACAATAACAATAAGTGGGGATACACTAACATAATAAGGGACTACACTATTAATATAGGGACTTAACATCAGGATTCAAAAAGAGTTTTTAATGTGTGATCTTACTATGGATTTCCTTATCTATCTATTTGCAGTGGTATACACATATGTTACTTATAATTCATTTGAAAATGCTCTAACTTCCTGCATATGTTTATAAACTATGTTTTGTTCACTCTGTTTTTGTTTCACTGATGTACTTAAGAACTATGAAATTCCCTGACTTCCATGATAAGCTGATGTTGATGTTTTGTGGGAAAATACCTAGATTCCATTGCCCAATAGATTTTTTTTGATCATTATCTCAACCAGTCATACACTTTTATCCAACTTATTCCTAGAGTTAGCCATCTAATCTTTAATTCAAAATCTTAAACCTAGTGAGAGAGCCCTCTCAGGTTGAGGAGGCTAAGCCTCAACTAAAAGTCTGGTTTGAAATAGTTACACTGAGGTAGCCTGACCAACATCCTATCAGTTCCTATTTTGGTGATAACATTTTGGTGCGTCTACCGGGAGCCTGAAGATTAATCATTCCCAAAATCAAGAAAGCTAAACTTCTAAAGGTAGCAAGAGCTCAGAAAGTTTTTCGAGGCTGCAATCTACCTTGGTGACTCCATACATTTTCAAAGTTTAAAGGTGGCTTCGAGAAGGAGATATACACCAAGCAATCTTGATTCCAATCCACCTACCACTGTGGACAATCCAAACACTATTTCAAGAGGCAATCAAAGAATTTCAGAAATATCAGGTACTCCATCTCATTCGAAATATTTCTCCTCTGAAATATTAAGAAGTCCTGAAGATAAAAGAGTTGAAGATAAAATTCATGAAGTGTTGTTTAGGTCAGAAAGTGAAAATGAATTCATAGATATTATTTTAGACTTTCAAAGGAGGGGAATTGACACTTCAGACTTAGTAACCTAAGAGGACAAAGAATAATTTTGGGAAGTTGTTACTTCTGAGCTGATGTTAGAAAAAGAGTCTCTGGATAGACTTAAAGAACTTGATCCTTTTGAAGTCCTATTAAAATCCAAAGCTGGTTTGCCCCTTCCAAATTGGAGCTCAATTGTTAGTGGCTTGCAGAAATCAAGTAGCTCTCCTCATATAAGTTCTTCATATTCTATTTCTGTCATTCCTAAAACTACTTTTCATCTCTCAAGCATGGTTGCTCCTGCTAGGTATGCACCACACGTACTCCATGCTGTTTTGCATGACCTTCCTAGTAAATATGCTGCTAGGATTCCTACTTGGGGTAATGATGAGGAAATTACAACAGAGGAATTTGTAGATATATTTAATGATTTTATAGACAGGGAAGAAGTTGATGATGAAGATGTGAAGCTAAGGTTATTTGCACAGAGTTTTATTCGTGAAGCTAGAAAATGTTTTAAAGCCATTGCACCAGGAAGCATTAGAAATTGGGATGAATTTGAAGATAAATTTTTGAAGAAATGGGGAAACATAACCAATCCAGTTCAAGCACTTACTAAATATAACAGCCTTAGAAGGGGAGTTGATGAGTCTGTCAAAAACTTTTCAAAAAGATTCAATAAATTTTTTGACTCAATTCTAGCTCATTTGAAACCTTCAAAATCTTTAGCACAAATGAGATATGCTGAAGCATTTGATTATGACTTTTCTATCTTTTTGAGAGAAAGAGAATCACCTTCACTTGCTGAAATGAAAAGCGATGCAGTTAAGGTTGAGGTAAACATGATAGCTGCTAAAAAGTCAAAAATGGGAAAAACTAAATTGAAAGAAGAAGAGAAACCATCCACTTCAACTTCTGAAGACAAATTTGATTCAATAATGAAAACCATGGAGAAGTTGATGGATAGGTTAGCTCTTGGAAACACTTTGGCTCCTCCTGTGCAACATGAACCTCAGTTTAGAAATCCTCAATTCAGGAGACCTCAGAACCAGCAAAGGCCAAGAGAAAATATAAAGCAGCAGTTTGATCCTCCAATGAGACCTCCTTTTCAGCATAATTTGGTAGATGAAGAAGATGAACCTGAAATCTTTGAAGAATCCATCCATTGTCTTGATGAAGAGATGTCGGGAATTTTCTTGACTAAGGAAGAGCATAATGAGTCAGATTTGGCTAACCAAGAGGGAGAATCATCAGATTATTTTAAGGGATATCAACATGCCATTTTTGAGATGCAAAAGCAATATAATCTCAGAAATAGAAATGTACCTATCACTGCAAGCAAAACACAGACCAAGAAATATGCTCCGAAGGTTGTTGAAGTTAGAAATGATAGCTCAAAGGTGGCTGAAGGTAAAAAGGATACTCCACTTGGTAAGAAAGACACTCAACTTCCTCCTCCTATCAAAGAAGCTGAAAAATCTATTTCTGTTTTCAACCTTGAGAATGAAATTTCAGAAATTAAAATATCAGTCCTATTTAGAGAGATTCTCAAGGTAAATGAATATAGAAGCAAGATTGTTAAATTGTTAAATTCACAACCAGGAGCTGCTTATATTTTGAATGTTCAAGAAGATAATCCTACTATATATTTGGGTCCAAGGATAGAAGATGAAAAAAATGAAGAGTTTCCTCCTTTTTATGTAAGCATCAATATTCATGATATGAATTTACATAATGCTATGCTGGATTTCGGGGCTTCACATAGCGTTATGTGCAAAGTAATCATGGAAAGGATGGGATTACAAATCACAAGACCATATAAGGATTTGTTTTCCTTTGATTCAAAGAGAGTTCAATGTATTTGTCTAATAAAGGATGTTGTTGTTGGTCTAACGCAAATCCCAGCAAAGACAGTTGTTATGGACATTTTTGTGGCTGATGTTCCTCCAAATTTTGGTATGCTATTGTCAAGATCATGGGCAGCAAAAATCAAAGGCACAATGCAGATGGATCTTACCTATGCTACTATTCCAATTTTTGGTGAGCAAAGGAGATTGTATCAGGAGACTAGAATGGCTTACATAGTAAGTAGAAAAGATAAGCCTCAGAATTTTCCTATTTATGCCTTTGATACTAAGCTTGGATCTACCATTCTTTTTAATGAGTCAGCTGATAGTGTTGATGAAGAAATAAGAGCAGAAAATCAACAAGTAAATAAAAAACAGATGGAAGAATGGTGGTCACTGTACTTTGATGGATCAACAGGAAAAGAGTGGGCAGGAGCAGGGATTTGGATTACAATTCCAACTGATGAGAGTAAGTTCTACTCTTACAAACTAAATTTTGATTGCACAAACAACATGGTTGAATATGAGTCTTTGATTTTGGGTCTAGATCTTCTTAAAAAAGTGAAGGCTCAAAATATCTCTGTTTTTGGAGATTCTTAATTGGTTATTATACAAGTTGAAGGTGTTTATCAAACAAAGGATGTAAGAATGAGGGCTTATAGAAATTTGGTTTTAGACATGTTGGAGAATTTTCAATCTTATTCCTTCATAGTCAAAACTAGAGATCAAAACTCTATTGCTGATTCTCTTGCTGTATCCGCAAGTATTTTCATCATTCCCATGCATTCAAATGAAAAATATGAGATTGAAGTTCGTCATAGACCAGCCATACCGGACAATATCACAAACTGGCAAGTTTTTGAAGATGATCAACAGGTGAAGAATTTTATTGAGTTGAAAGAAGAGTTTGAAAGTACTCATGTAGATCAGCAAAATATGTTTGTTGAGTATAAAGGGAAATTTGAAAATTTTCAATTGAAGAATAATGCAATATGAAAATTTCTTATTCCTCTTGAGAAGCTTTTTGATCATAATGATGTTTTTAAAGCACCAAAATTACAAGCTGATGAGGAGGAAGTAGAGAGCTATAATATTGGTACATTAGCTTTCCCTAAAATGATAAAAATTTCAAAGTTTCTTTCAGCTGATATTAAATTCAAATATATTGAGATGATGAGGAGGTTTATGGATGTTTTTTCTTGGAGTAATGATGATTTAAAGAAATATGATCCTTCCATTATTCAGCATACTATTCCTATTAAAGACAATGAGAAACCATTCAAACAGAATTTGAGGAGAATTAACCCCCTTATCATGCCATTGATTGAAAGGGAGATCAAGAAACTCTTTAATGCAAAAATCATTGTCCCAATAAGATTCTCCAATTGGCTTGCAAATTTGGTACCGGTTAGAAAGAAGAATGGAGAAATTAGAATTTGTATTGACTTCAGAAATTTGAAAAAACAATCATTAAAGGACAACTATCCTCTTCCCAAGATGGATACAATTCTACAAAATATTGTTGGTTCTCAAATAATTTCAATGCTTGATGGTTTTTCAGGTTACAACTAGATTCTTGTACATCCAAATGATCAGGAGAAAATAGCTTTCACAACACCATGGGGTACATTCATGTATGCCAACATGCCTTTTGGTCTCATGAATGCAGAAGCTACTTTCCAAAGAGCAATGGAAATTTCTTTTTCTGAAGAAAAGGATAGATCAGTGGTTGTTTATCTTGATGATATAACAGTCTTTTCAAAGAAAGAAGAAGATCATTTGAAACACTTAGAAAAAGTTCTGCTAAAATGTAGAAGGTTTGGCATTTCCCTTAATCCTACTAAAATTATTTTTTATTTAACTTCAAGCAAATTACTTGGTCATATCATTTCTAAAGATGGAATTAGGATTGATCCTAATAGAGTTAATGCAATTCAAAAGGTAGATTTGCCAAGAAGTAGGAAAGAGATTCAATCATTTCTAGACGATTCATTCCTAACTTTGCTGAGATTGTCAAAGATATTACAAGGATGTTAAAGAAAGGAGTTGATATCAAATGGACAGCTGAAGCTAGAAGATGTTTTGAGCAAATCAAGCAGGCACTCACACAAGCACCGGTACTTATCAACCCATATTTTTCTAAAGAATTTATGGTTTTTACATTTTATTCCTAAAACACAATTGTTGGAGTTTTGTTACAAAAGGGAAAACAAGGTGCTGAGCAGCTTATTTATTTCTTTAGTAAAAAATTAGCAAATGTTGAGTTGAAGTATAATATTCTAGAAAAACAAGCCTATGCTTTGGTGAAAGCTATAAAAGATTTCAGAATTTATATTCTACATTCTCATGTCATGGCATATGTTCTGAGTGCTATGGTAAAAGACATTCTAACTCAGGCAGATCCCAATGGTAAGAGGGGAAAATGGATCACCAAACTGCTAGAATATGATATAGACATCAAACCAACCAAGTTGGTGAAAGGACAAGGCTTGGAAAAACTAATGACTCAGTCAAATTTGGACTGTCGTGACATAAATATGAATGCAGAAATATCAGAAAATTCTGCTAATGAAGAGGAAATGGTTGAAGTTGAAAAGAAATATATCATTTCTGAGTGGTATAAAGATGTGGTTTTTGTTCTGCAACATCACAAAGCTCCTGCTAATTTAACAAAGTCCAAAGCAAGGTTTGTTAAGTTGAAATCTTTAAGATATTTTGTATATGACAGAAATCTGTTTTGGAAAGATATAGGAGGAATTTTTCTGAATTGCTTAACTGAAGAGGAGGCTAATAAAGTCATTGAAGAATTTCATAAAGGTGATTGCAGAGGACCCCATTATTGGAAGGCTACAGCAAATAAGATTCTCAGAGCGGGAATTTTTGGCAAATGATATTTAAAGACATTTATAAAAGAATTGTTGCATGTCACGAATACCAAATTTTTGAAGGAAGAAGAAAGCTTGCGCCTTTGCCTTTGGTTCCTATATATGTGGAAGCTCCTTTTCAGCAGTGTGGGTTAGAATTTATTAGGGAGATACATCCACCATCATCAGTGAGACATCGCTGGATTCTCACAGCAACGGACTACTCCACCTAATGGATAGAGGTGATACCAATAAGGCAAGCTAATGATTCTGTAATTATTTATTTTCTAGAGAATAATATATTGTCTAGATTCAGATGTCCCATGAAGATTATAACAGATAATGCTCAAGCATTTAAGTCCAAGAAAATTATTAAATTCTGGCATCAGTACCACATAACTCTTGGACATTCTACTGCATACTATCCGCAAGGGAATGGTCTTGTTGAATCATCAAATAAGAGCATTGTAAGGATTATCAAAAAGATATTGCAGGAAAACAAAAAATCTTGGCACTTAAAGCTCAAGTACGCCTTATGGGCTGATAGGATTTGTACAAAGAGGTCAATTGGGACTTCGCCATATGAACTTGTCTATGGTGCTGAAGCTGTTTTTCCAACATCACTTGGGGTACTAGTCATGAAGTTAATTCAAGGACTTGAAGAGGAACCAAATTCCATTCAGAGGAGAATCAACCAACTGATAGCCTTGCAGGAAAAGAGAACTGAAGTATATGACAGCCATCATCAGGTTCAAAACAAAATCAAGAACACATTTTATAAGAAGATCAAAGAAGACAGTTTCTAGCTACAAGACAAAGTGCTGAAATGGGAGGCCAAAATTGAGGAAAAGGGCAAGCACAGTAAGTTTGAGAATTTATGGAAGGGTCCTTTTAAGATTGCTAGTTTTCATGGGAACAACACTTATATATTGCAAGAGATTGATGGAGGATCATATGCTAGAGGGCATGTTAATGGTAGGTTCCTAAAACATTATGCTTCTTGAAGTTTTATTAGTTACTCATGACATTGTATATATTCCATCTTTGTCAGTTTTAATGCTAATAATGATAAGATGAATCAGAGATATTAAGCTCGAGGTGAAGGCCCAAACAGTTTGAAGAAGATGCTTGTCAATATAAATTTATGTTTTTATCAAAAATGGATAGCACTGGAGCTGCGGGTTCTTAGTGTACCACAGGGGCACACTATCCCAAGTGGAGCCATTGTTGTCACCATAAAAATTTTCCAAATTTGGACAGTTTGTATTTGTTCCTAAGTCATGGTCTTAGAATAGGGGTTAAGTCATTTTTATGTTTTTAGAGTCTAAATCATAAGGTTAGAGTTTCATCTCCATCATCAAATAAGGTCCAACGACTTTGTTTCACATTTTAAGGGTCCCATTTCATGTTTCAGAAATCATGTGTTTAGTCACTTTGCAAAATTTTTTAAATAAGCCACGAAACCACGTTTTCGTATCGTAGACAGTGTAAAAAACTGCTTTTGCACTACGAAAACACTGGTCTTTTCGTAGCGCAAAACCCTGAAAATACATTACACGCGCTACGAAATTGGGGATTCGTAACCAATCTTGTCCAACTGTCAAATCCATCTAATTTCGTTAAATTTTCATGAGTAGGTGTCAGTCCACGAATTGTTTCTCCCACATGCAACCATTCACAACCATCATGAGATTCGTTAGGGGTCATTTATCATCAGTCATTTTAAATTTTGAAAGGGGATGGTTGTCCTTGGTTATGTTATCTCATGCAAAAACACTTGCTGCATGTTTTTATTCGAATGACAAGCTTATGGTAAGCATAAAACCTAAGCTTTTCTCAATTATTAAGCGAGGCTGAACTCTTAATCAAGTGAGCCAGTTTCTCTGAAATAAAGCAAGCCAGTTTATTATAGGTTTTCTAAAGCCACGGGGATTCCGAGTGAAAGATGACAGAGGAAAAAAGACACCACAGATCAGGCCACTGTTTGAGAATGGAACCTGAAGGCATAGAGGCTCTCACTAAGGATAAATCAGTCCAAGAAGCTTTCAAGAGAGTAGGATGCTAGAGGTTATGTGAAAAGCTACAGGGGGGTCACAATCATGTCACAAAAGAATTATTTGCCATCAATTTCACAGGTTCAAATACAAAATTTGGATGTTTAAACTTACCAATTTCTTCTGAAATTATTTCTTTAGTGAAAGATATTGCAAGGGGAGAAGAAAGGTGGTTCAAGAACTTCAGGTTTGAAATGAAACCTTGTAAAATATTTTTGAAACCAGAGTTTGTGGACACATATTTAACCAAAGCAGTGCCAAGAGGTTATGTCAAGGATACATATGCTAAACTTCTCTCCAACATTCAAAGATACTTCACCTATGAAGGGAGATATCATAAGGTGTATTCTTACCATTTCAAGCTCTTATTGAATTTCACTGGAATAATTTCTCTATATTTGCCTTTCTTTCTGTTTCAAATTTTGGCCAAGATGGTAGATAAGGTGCAAATGAAAACTCAAGCATGTGAAACTTCATTATTTCATCATGGTCTTGTTAAATTAATAGTTTTGCATGAACTTCAGAGGGTGAATAGAGAATGGTTTGTGTTTCTTTTTTTGTGTGGATTTTGGGTGGAAACACGTGGAACAGGTGTTAGCCCTAGGGCCAAAGAAAAATCACCATCTAAAACCACTAACCCTGTAGAAACAAGATCAAAGAGATTTGTCAAATTAAAGCCTAGAAAACAAGTAAAATGGCCAGAGATTAAAACACTAGTAATTATTCAAGAAACCCCTCAACCTGCACAAAGGAGTATAACCAAAGGTAAGAAAGAAGTGCAGTGATAGTCAAATAGCAAATCAGCCCAGAAAAGGTAGACTAGAAGTCAAATAGCAAGGGAAAAAGGCAAAACAATGGTTTCAGAAGAAGATCCATGTTTAAAGGGTAGCTTGAATGATATTTTACAAGCTATTGATATTGAGGAATCTCCTTTAGTGCAGACAGATTTTATAAAATTAGATGAAGAGAAATCTAAAAAGATCAAATCCTCCAAAAAGCTGGATTTTAATGATGAAATTTTAGAGTTTGTGTTCAAGCCCAGAAGGCCTCTAACTAGGAATTAAAAAAGGTTGCAAGGACTGGATGTGGAATTAGAAAAAGCTGGAGAAGTTTCAAATGATTATGAGGAACCCATAGACCTTTCATCACCTATGCTTGAGGATGACGAAAACAGAGTTTTCCATACTCAAAGAGAAAAGAGCAGTTATGAAGGAATGAAAGAAAAAATAAGACTAGCTAATCTTCAAATTTCTAGGCTTGAGAAGAAAGCAAGAAAACATGTGGTGGAGAAGATAAACTTTGACAGAATTAAAGCTTTGTGGGAACTTGAAAGAGTTTCAAATCCTGAAACAGTCAACAGTGAAGCTCATTTTTTCACCTGGACTCTGCCTGCAATCAAAGAGGCCAAGTTTGTAAGAAGGATAAATGTAAATTTAAGGGCTACTAACAGGAGGTTGAAGAGGCACATTGAGGATCTTGAAATCCAATTGACAAACTCTAAAGAAGGTTAGCTACAGCAGAAGTAAGACAGTAAGTGACAAATCCCTAATATAATTTTGTTTTGGGAAGGTCATCATTTTTTGAAACCATGGCAAAGTTGACTTATATTGATTTCAAGGTCCATTAACATCAGATTCATCATTAAAATACTGTATATATTCTCAAGGTTTAAATATGATGAAGAAACTGTGTATTATAGAGATACACAGCAGTTTCGTAGCGCGCTACGAAACTGCTTTAGGTGCAGTTTTAAACATTTTGATAAGGTTCCAAGAGGTAAACACCAGGTTTTTGAAGTTTTGATGTTTTTAAGAGATGGAAATTGATCAGAAATGAAGTTCTAGCTATTGAAGCAAAGGATATTAGATGTTAAGAGATATTTTACAAAGGCATAGCTTCTGTGCTACGAAAACAGCTGATACTTTCGTAGCGCAGACACATCAAATCTCTTCACACTCTTTCAAGAACTTAATTTTGCACAGGTGGAAGGATATGGTTCTATGGAAGTGATAACACATATCACTTGTCTAAAGAGGTCCATTTTGTCAGCAAAAGGATTCAAGGAGCATAAATTAAGGTTACAGTTATATTGTAGGAAACATGTTCCTAGTTTTTAGAACAGATAAGGGATAAGATAACAGAATATGACAACAAGGTTATGGACATCATCAAGGTCGAAGATTAGGAGGATCAGCTATAAAAAATAATATTTAATTTTAAGATAAGGTTGTTTTAGTCATAAGAAGGAGTTTTATTCCTAATTGTATTAGGACTCTAGAATAGACAGTGAACTGTCACATGTAATTAATAGTCAATTTTAGAGTAAATAGGTGTCAATCTAAGATAGAATTCGAATTCCTCTGAAGATGGATCATAGAATCCAATGTTGTAATGACTCTATAAGAGATATGAAGTCAAAATCCTCAAGGTTGGCAATTTTCATGAACAAGCAGACTATGTGACTATAGCAGACTGTGTGTTTTTATCATAATACAAATATTGGTTTACTACTTAGGATTCAGAAAGAGTTTTAAATGTGTGATATTACTATGGCTTTCCTTATCTATCTATTTTCAGTGGTATAAACATATGTTACTTATAATTCATTGGAAAATTCTCTAACTTCCTACATATGTTTATAAACTATGTTTTTTTCACTCTGTTTTTGTTTCACCGATGTACTTAAGAACTCTGAAATGCCCTGACTTCCATGATAAGCTGATGTTGATGTTTTGTGGGAAAATACCTAGACTCCATTGCCCAATAGATGTTTTTTGATCATTATCTCAACTAGTCATACACTTTTATCCAACTTATTCCTAGAGTTAGCCATCTAATCCGTAATTCAAAATCTTAAACCTAGTGAGAGAGCCCTCTCAGGTTGAGGAGGCTAAGCCTCAACTAAAAGTCTGGTTTGAAATAGTTACACTGAGGTAACCTGACTAGTAGCCTATCAGGTCCTATTTTGGTGATAACAGGTGGATTGATTGGTCCAACAAAATCTAGGGCCCATTTTTCAAATGGTTCGATGAGTACCTGAGTTTGTAAGGGAATTTCATCTGTAGGAATAGGTTTACCCATTCTTTGACAGTTGTCACACATTTTGACATACTCCTTGGCATCTTTAAAGATGGATGGCCAATAATATCCTAAATGAAGGATTTTATAGGTATTCCTATTATCAACAAAGTTTCCACCACAGGGTTCATCGTGACATGCCTTCAGAATCTCAGGCATTTCATCTTCTCAAACACACCTTCTGAGGATGAGATCTAGACCTGTTTTATACAATTCATCATTAACCCATGAGTAAAATGCACTTGTTTTAATAATTTTTCTTTTCTCTCTAGGAAACAAGTATGCAGGTAAATTTCCTAGAGCTAAGTAATTAGCAATATCTTCAAACCAAGGAGATTTAGTAGATATTGCAAAGAGATATTAATCGGGAAAATTATCTTCTAATGGAGTATCATTTTTATCATTTTGAATTCTAGACAAGAAATAAACAATTGTATTTTGTTTCCCAAGTCGGTCTAGAATGGTGATATTGAATTCTTGCAGGAGTAATAACCATCTTGTGATTATGCCATTATTAATATATTTATTCTTTAAATGTCTAATTGCAGAATGATTTGTATGAATAAAGATTCCATACAGGGAAAATTTTAAGGATGGACGTTCATCTTAAAGTTTAAAAACCTGGCGAATCTTAGTAATTCCCAATATGTGAATTGTAAAATTTTTGATGTTATTTTTGTAAAAATATTTAGTTTTGTAATCATTTTATATTAGTATATATAACTTTTTGGCGATTTTTAGGGTAAAATATTTTTATACTATAAAATTTGGGTGAATAAATTTTAAAAAAATGGGAATTGGTGAATCTTCTTTTTGGAAAAAGCATGGAAAATTAGCCCACCTGCGAATTTTAGCCGCTAAAATTTTCCATGGTTCCATAGCTGGTGATGTAATGTCTAAATTTTTTAATAGCATGGACAACAACTATAAATTCTTTTTCATTTACAGTGTAATTTAACTCAGCAGGAGTCAATTTTTTTCTTGTGTAATAGATGGCATAGGGGATCAAATATTTTTTTCCTAATACAACTCCCAGAGTTGTATCTGAAGCATCTGTTGAAATGTGAAAAGGTAGTTTCCAATTTGGACCTCTTAAGATGGGTGCTTCATAAATATTTCTTTTTAAAGCTTTCAAATGCCAATTGGAAATCAAGATTCCAACTGAATTCACAATATTTGGTAAGAAATTTGAAGAGTGGGGATGCTATTTTAGTGAATATTTCTATAAATCTTCTATAATACCCTGTGAATACAATAAAACTTCTAACATCCTTTGGACAACTTGGAACGGATAATTTAGAGATGACTTCAACATTAGATGAGTCAACTTTAATTCCATCTCTCGAGATATGATGTCCTAAAACAATTCCTTCAGTAAACATCATAAAACATTTTTCATGACTTAATGAAATATTTGTTTCTTTACATGTTTTAAGAACCTTTTCCAAATTTTCAAGAACTTCTTCAAATGAATTCTCATAAACTATAAAATCATCCATATATACTTCTACACAATCATGTATTAGATCGGAGAAAAATGCTAATACTGCCCTTTGGAATGTTTCAGGTGCATTGCACAATCCAAAAGGAAGTACTTAGTAGGCATATGTTCCCCATGGACAAGTGAATGTGGTTTTATCTTGGTCTTCAGTTGCTACCTAAATTTGATTGTAACCACTAAAACCATCCAAGAATGAGAAATACTTATTTCATGCTAATGTATCCAATACTTGATCTATGAAAGGTAATAGAAAATAATCTTTTAGAGTAGCTTTATTCAATTCTCTATAATCAATGCATACTCTCCATTTACCATTATTTTTAGGTACAATCACCAAGGGAGAAAACAACTGACTGTCTGAAATTGGATAAATGAAGTTTACATTCAGTAATTTTTGCAATTCTTCTTTCACAATTTCCCTAAGATTTGGATTCATCCTTCTTTAAGGTTGTCTGATAGGCTTAAAATTTTCCTCAATGTAGATATGATGTATGCAAGTCTTAGGACTAATTCCTTTCATGTCAGTGTATTCCCATGCATATGAAGAAGAATGTTGTTGTAATGTTTTGATTAACTTTTCTTGTTGTAATTTTTCCAAGTTTTTGTTTATGTTCAAAGATTTTCCCGAAAAGATTTCAACCGTAGAGTTACCAAATTCTTCCATAGAATATAAAGACATCTGTCTAGATGAAAAGTATCCAATATTATATTGTTATTGAAAACTATGATCATTTCATATTCTGAGGATGATTCAAATTTTTCTATTGAATTTAAGATTTGACTCTCTTCACTAATACAAGAAATAGTAAAGAGAGGTCGTATATCATTGTCATCATCAATCCATTCTTCATCTTCTATTTCTATGATTGTTCTTAGTGGAGGATATAAATTGAATTTCTTTGTTGAATAACCATAAAAAATGTACATGTCACCAGATCTACAACTAATGAAAGCATCAGTTGTAGCCAACCAAGGTCTTCCTAATATTAGTGGATGTCCTCATAGATTGTTCTTGGGAGTTAAAATCATAAAATCAGTCGGATACTCCCAAGAGTCTGAGGATATTGAAATGTCTTCTAATACACCATCTAGCTTGATTACTAATATGTCTACTAGTTGCAGTAATGTAAGTGTATACTGAAGGTTTGGAAGCTTGAGTTGTTCCATGGTTTTTTTTCCCATGATTTTTATGGCTGCTCCTAAGTCAATCAATGTGTTTGGAATTTCAATACCATTGATGTGTGTTTTTACAACTGGACTTCCTAGATCCAAATAGTTTTGCATGGAAAATTTTCCCATCATAATGTCTGCATTTTTTCCTACTAACTGAATTATTTTTATTTCTTTTGTTTTTCTCCCTGATTTCTTTATGCTCAACTCTCTTATTGTTTTGGCTAGAATTGGAATCTCTTTAATGGCTTGTAGCAAAGGAATTTCGATACATACATTTTTCAATTCATCTAGAAAATCATATTTGGGCAACATTATTTGTTTTTCTATCCCTCTATCAACTTGTAATCTTTCAGGAAAAGGAGGGTTAGAAATAGATATTGATGGTTGCTCTATGATAGGAGTTGAGTTTATTAGATTTTATTGTTTTTCATTTTCAGAATTCTAGTTCTATTAAAGAGATGTCCCTTCTTCAGAAATTTTATTTTGTTGTAGAGAAATTTATTCATCAAAATCATATTTTTCTTGAATAACAACAGAAGGCTTTTTCCTTTCTAATATTCTACCAGATCTAAGTTGAACATCATTAAGATCTAGTGTAGTAATCATGTAAGTTGGAATTTGATGTCCTTCTATGTTGTAGGCATTTTGAGAATTTTTATTATTTGGGTTTGGCAATGGCTTGGTAGGTAGTTCGGTTGGTCTTTGTGGAAATGGTAATAAAAGTTGTGGGTTTTTATTTTGGAGTTGGGGTTGTTGATTTTGTTGTGGAAATTGTTGGGGAGGATAGTTTGGATAGGATTGTGGATATTGGTAGTATTGAGAATATCTACCATAGGGATTTTGCATTCCTTGTGTCCAAGGTTGAGGTTGGGACCAAGGTTACTACCAAGAATTCCAAGTATTTGGTGGGGGCTGAGTATACATTTGGTTGTTAAAACCTTGAGTTTGGGGCCCCTTCCATGCTCCTCTAGAGACAAAGCAAAGAGGTTCTACTAGATTTTAAGTTAGTTATTCCTGGAAAACAGCCTTAAGACCTGGAATAGAAGGGAAAATTTTAGTTTCATGATTTTCTGAGAAAATGACACAGGTCTCTATGCATTTTAAACCAAGAGGACATTCTCCTAAGGCATGCTTCTTTTTGCATTTAGGACAGAAAATAGTTAAGGCGTCACTTTCGGCTTTCTTCTTGTTTTGTAATTTAAGGGTGTCTATCTGTTCACTGAGACTCCCTAAGATTTTTGTTTTAAATTAATCAAGCATACTTCCAATTTCTTCCCTACTTACTGTTCTAGTTACAAATTTATTCACTTTAGAGAGAATAGGATCTCTTGTATTTTTCGCAACTCTTGATTTTCCTCTTGAGAGATGAATACATAATTCACCGATTTTAGGTAATGTGTGTTGAGAGATGTGTCCCTTCCCTATCATGTTGAGAATTTCTATCCATTCATCTCTAATGGTTTTTAACAAGAGAGCTTTTAAAGTATCTTGATCTAAGTTTTCCATTCTAGCTCTTTTTAGGTTGTAATTGAATCTTTCAATTAGATCTTCCATGTTCTCATCCTCTTTTTGCATCATCTTGAACACTTCATACTTCTGATTAATGGGTATGCAATAATCCAAATATATTTTTTAAAATTCACTTTTCATATCATTGCATGTCCTAATATATTGTGTGATTAAACCCTTGAACCATTTTAAAGTTGCTCCTTTAAGTGTTGCAGGAAAAAGATTTAGTTTTTGAGAGTCTTGTAAGTAGTCATAAGATCTACACAAAAATTCAAATACAAACAAAAAGGTTCCAAGATCTTCATTCTTTAATCCGTGGAAATTTGGAAGAATGGAAGGTGAAATATTTTTCATTGTGGCATTTTTATCCTCATCAACTATAGGAAATCCAAAAGAATTATCATCTTCCCTATTTCTTTTGTTTTCTTCACCTCCTCCTATGTTCCCTCTAGCTTGTCCTCCACCTCTTCCTCCTCCAATTCTTACATTTTCTCCATTTATAATTTCTCCTTCTCCTTCTCCTGCCATTGTATATTCCTCAGAGCTAATATAAGGTTCTAATTGTAAAGTTAATTTCTCTTCCTCTGGTTCTTCTATCAATGGGATATTGATGAAAGTTTCTTCTTCTTCTTCCTCACTAGGAATTTCTAACTCTTCAGCTAGAATTTGTTCTCCTGTAAAGGTAAAAAAGGTTACTCCTTCTTTTGGAGATATAGGATCTTCTTCCTCTAATACTGTCTCAGTGGATGAAGTTGGAGATCCTCTGGGTTGGATTTATGACCTTATGACTTCAGGGAGTCTATGTCTGGTGAAATATGGAATATGAGTTTGAGATGGTGGTGTATCACTTCATGGTCTAGGTGGTGAGTGGTGTTGTTGGAATCAAACTCCTGCCTCTAGCTATGAATCTGTCCCTAGAATCTCTTTCTCTACACATATCCTTTTTTAGATGTAAGAAATAAGGCTTCCTAATTACACTTCCTCGGTAACAGCTCCAAAATTTTAGTCAATTTAATGTCTTAAATTTCTATCATAAATCATCAACTGAGGTTAGTAATCTGATGAAGTGTGGAGCACTATATATGCTTAGTTAACCTTCTTTCCTACTTTGTTGTGTATGTTTTCATATTGTTTTCAGGGGTTTTGTTTCTTATGTCTAAAATAATTAATATAAGAAATGAAAACTATGAAATATGTGAATGTTTAACGATCAACTAGATCTAATGAATTTTAATTTTGAAAACTAGCTTTGAAAGAAGGAAGAAAAAGAAATGTTCTTTAACTATTTTAAATTGCATAAAAATGAATCAAACTTTGAATGGTTAGAACCTGATATAAAAACAGAGTATTTATTCTAATGACTTTGATAATATGGAATTAAATCTAAATTCTATTCTATCTTAATATAATTCTACTCCATGGATTGAAAGCATAAATCCTATGATTTAAGAATTGAAATGACAATGTTAATCTAAATGGAAAGCGAATTCAAAGCAATTGAAAGGCAACTATGATTCACTACATGACCAAATACTTCAAATATCATTGAATTTTAAGATGAAAAAGACGCCTTCTTAATATTATTAATCAAGCACATTATTATACATCTAAATTGTAAACTTAATCTAAGAAAGCAATTAAAAATCATGTAAAACGGAAACTAAACTACTATATGACCAAATACTCAAATATCATTCAATTTTGGAAAATGAAAAAGTCATCTTCTTGAGATGATTTAACAAGCATATGATTATACATTTAATTGAAAATTTAATCTAATAAAACATTATAAAAACATGTAAAAGAAAACTAAGATAATTGTATGCTCCAATGCTTCAAACACAAACCAATTTGTTAAAAAAAAAAAAAAACTACTTTCTTGAGATGCTTTGATAATCATAAGATTACACAATTAATTTAAAACTAAATCTAAGAAATCATTCATGAATTTAATCTATGATACAGTAAGAAATTTAATCTAAGACTCAACTTCAAGTTAACAATAAAAGCAATGCAAATCTAACTACGAATTGACAAAACAGAGCTAATAAAATTTAAACTAAAAACAACTAATGAAACCTCCTTTCTGTGTAGGGGGCCTCTGCAATAGAACGAATTGAAATACGAGCAGACTATGTGCACATAAAAAAGGATCTGGAACAAATGAACATGGTCTTCATATTATCAAAATAGATTTTTAAAGCATACACAACATTCACAATAATTAAGACTGTCTTTCGATTTCAAAACAACCGATATTTAAAAAAAAATTAGTGGAACTTCCTTGAGGTATTTCTGCCTACAGATGGAAATTATAACTGAAATATAGAAACAAAATATAAGTAGCTAACTCTTGATTTGCTACATCGGAGCAAATTGAGATTCTTTTGTTCTCGGATCACGTCCTTTGACTGAACCTTAACCGCGAGCATAGGCACCTTTATGTCAAATTCAAACAGGTGGATAGGATGGGATCCATGTGTGAATCATTCCAAAGATGCCTATGTGACTCATTCCTTCATTCACTTCTCAAAACCTGTCAAACCATCACAGTAGCTACGAAAACAATAATTAGTTGTAGAGTAGCGCACTTTCTGTAGCTGAGTTACAAAAATTCATTTAAATAACAAGAAACATCAAAATGTAAAATAGAGACCATTCAAATTCATTCTCTGAGATAAAATATGTCATTTATCATTTATTGGAGTTATGGATTTATGAAAAGGTAGGAAGAAGTGATGAAAAAGGGTGTCAGAGAAAGAACAATTTTAAGGTTCAATAGTAGCCTCATACAACACAAAATTCCAATCAAGGAGGATCAAAAACCTTTTAAACTAAAACTGCGGAGGATAAATCCTATCTTAATGCCTTTGATTTAAAAAGAAATAAAGAAAA
Source organism: Pinus albicaulis (assembly GCA_034641835.2). Taxonomy (NCBI): domain Eukaryota; kingdom Viridiplantae; phylum Streptophyta; class Pinopsida; order Pinales; family Pinaceae; genus Pinus; species Pinus albicaulis. The sequence continues at coordinate 68,413,722 of CM076578.1, forward strand.
TGTATGATTCCAAAATCATAGTTCCTCTTAGAAATTCCAAATGGGTATCCAATATTGTGCCTACAAGAAATAAAACAGGTGAAATCAGACTTTGCATTGATTTTAGGAATCTGAACAAAGTATCTCTTAAGGACAAGTACCCTTAATCAAAAAAGGACCACATATTGCAAAGGGTAGTAGGTTCCAGTAGGATCTCTTTGTTATATAGATTTTCAAGTTATAATCAAGTTTTAGTACATCTCAATGATCAAGACAAAACATCCTTTGCTACTGCTTGGGGGACTTTCATGTATGTGAAAATGCCCTTTGGATTAATGAATGTTGGAGCTACTTTTTAAAGCGCCATGGACATAGATTTTGCAATTGAAATTGGCCATTTTACTGTGATCTATCTTGATGATATTACTGTATATTCAAAAACTGATAAAGAGCACTTAGAACATTTAAGAAGATTTTTTGAAAAATGTAGAAGGTTTGGAATTTCCCTGAATCCCAAGAAAACGTTGCTTGGTCTTGAAGAAGGAAATTTGTTGGGTCATATTAATTCTCAAGAAGGAATCAGAATTGATCCTAGCAGGATTGAAGGAATACTCAAAATTAATCATCCTAGGAATCTCAAAGAACTTCAATATTTCATTGGTACAATCAATTTTTTGAGGAGATTTATACCCAATCTTGCAGAACTTTTAAGAAATATAACCAACATGCTAAAAAAATATTCAGAAATTAAATGGAATATTGAAGCTAAACAATCTTCTGATATAGTCAAGCAAGCATTGACCAAGGCCCCACTCCTAATCAACCAAGATTTTACCAAATACTTAATATTTTTTTCTTTTGATTCTAAACATACTATTGTTGTTGTTTTATTACAGAAAAAAAGTTAAGGACGTGAACAACAAATAGCATTTTTCAGCAAAGCATTGAGAGATGCATCATTGAAATATAATATCATGGAAAAACAAGATTTTTCTCTGGTTAAAGAATTAAATGATTTGAGAGTTTAAATTATACATTCACATATTATTTCTTATGTTCCCACCGCAATAGTCAAATAAATTTTAATACAGAATGGTCGGATGGAAATTGAGGCAAATATATTGTTATTATTTTGGAAGATGATGTGGAAATCAAGCCTACCAAATTGATTAAAGTGCAAGGATTATCTAAATTTATGGTTGAATCAAATTTTTATGCATTAGACATTAACATGGTCCATTCATTGGATGATCAAGAGGAACTGGCGACTCCACAAATTGATGAAGCATTCATAAATTCTCCATGGTATGCAGATATCTTGTATGTTATATTTAATTTGAATGCTCCTCCTAGTTTTTCCAAAACTAAAGCAAGATTTATAAAATTGAAAGCTGTCAAATTCTGCATTTTGGAAAATGTCTTGTATTGGAAAGAAATTGGAGGTATTTTGCTCAAATGTTTGCTAAAAGGTGATGTAGATAAAGTTATGCAATAATTCCATGGAGGTGACTGTGGTGGCTATCTATATTGGAAAATCACAGCTAATAATATCATGAGGGTTGGTTTCTAATCGCCTACTCTTTTTCCTGACATCCACAAGATGGTCACTGCTTATCACAAATGCCAAACTTTTGAAGGAAAGATAAAATTATTGCCCTTGCCCTTGAAGCATATTTCTATTGAGCGCCATTTCCAATAATGGGGATTATATTTCATTGGTGAAATTCATCCCCCATCCTCTTCCCAACATAAATGTACTCTTGCTGCCAGAAATTACTTTACGAAATGGATAGAAGCCACTCCTTCTAGAAATGCCACTGATTCTATCATTATAAAATTCCTTGAAACCAATATCCTTTCCAAATTTGGTTGTCCTATAAAAATCATCATTGATAATGTTGCAACCTTCAAATCCAAGAAAATGGTTGATTTTTTTCACAGGTATCATATAAATTTGGGCCATTCAACGGCCTATTACCCTTAGGGTAATGGATTGGCTGAATATTCAAATAAAAGTTTGGTGAATATCATCAAAAAGCTCTTGGAAGATAACAATAAATAATGGCATAATAAGTTGATCAATGCTCTTTGGGCTGATAGAATTACTACCAAAAAATAAGTTTGCATGTCTCCATACCAATTGGTTTATGGAATGGATGTAATTTTCCCTTCCTCTTTAGGAGTTCCAGTCATGAATATCATTAAGGAAATTCAAGTTGAACCAAATGATATACAGAGAAAGATCAGTCAAAATATTTAGTTGTAGCAGTCTAGAGAGTAATTTTATAATAGAACTCAATTGATTCAAGAAAATATCCCAAAAATATTTTATAAAAGAAAAAAGGCTAATGATTTTAATCTAGGAGATAAAGTTTTAAAACTGGATTCCATAAGAGAAGACAAAAGTAAACATGGAAAATTTGATAGTCTTTGGCAAGGGCCATACATCATTGATGCTTTAAGAGTAAACAAGGCATATTTCCTTAAAGAATTGGATGGAACAGAGATACCTAGAGGTCCTGTCAATGGCAAGATGATGAAGCATTATTTCTCTTTAAAATTCATTTTGGTCTTTCATCATTGTAAATACCACATTTTTACAGTTTGTGATTTGAATAATTCATTAACCAAGGTTGAAGCCTGTGGAGAAGGCCCTAAGCCTAGTTTGATGAGTTGTCATAAAACAGAAAAAAGAAATCAGATGAAGATTTTGTAGAAAATGGAGCATTCAAGGCTACTGATCTTAGGTTATTGACACTTCATTTGGAGAAGTGCCATCCCCAGTTGTCCTATAAATCATAGGATCTCAAGGTGATTGAGTATTTCATGAGTTGTAATTTCATATTCAGTAGGATTTTCAGTACTCAAGTGATTTCCAAAAAAAAAATGAAAAAAATAAAAGAAAAGAGGGTATATAGAAAATTAAAAGAAAAAAAGAGAAAAATAAAAAGAAAGAAAAACCCAAAAAGAATAATACTGAAAGTGTTGCAAATCAAAATTCCATTATTGATTATATTATTTTTTTCAATCATACAGTTTAAGCATGATTGTAAAATTTTAAATTTATGTTGATAGGTTAGAAATAAGGATTTTCCAAATTGTTTAACCTTGGAAATTCCTTCTCGCATTCGATTAATTGCTGCTTTGTTGTGAACTTCTATCCCTCTCTTAACTATTTGTTCATCGAATTGGAACGATATTATTTCTCATGTAGTTGTGCATTAGAGATTTGAAATTACATTCGTAAAGCCTTGAATCTGAAACATAATTTCAAGATAAAATTTAAAATGAACGCAATCAACCTAAGGAAGCATTGAAACATAATGCTTACATTTAGAAGTATAGGCAAGTGACATGTTCCTGCGTCATTAAACCTAGTAGTTTTTGTTTGCCATTTGGAAATAGACAACATTAGCATGGACTTGTGCTCCCCCTACCATCGAGTATATAAAGGGAGATCCTCATAGGTTGCAATCCTTTATCCATGGGAATCCGAGTATGTTGCCCTATAACCGCAATACACCGAACACAGCATTTGGGGAGACTGCTTGCACGTACGTTAAGTCCTTGGTTATTTCTCTTTCATTTGATCACCAAGGTGTATATTGCAGTTCACAGGAGCTTGGTACACCCTCTTGCTTATAATTCCTAAGCAGTGATTTTGATCTTTATGCATCTCTAAAAATTTTAAAATATCATCGAGCACTTGTCCTTTCAGGCTCGTCCAAACTAAAAGTGACTAGAGTCACCTTTTGTCCTTTTCTCGAATCTTAAAATGTGAAAAGGAAGAGTTTTGTTTCAATGTCATAAATTTAATTATCCACGATCACACGCCTATTAAAGTTGTTTTCTTGGCTTATTCATAGATAATTCCTTAGTGATTGGTCTTAAAGCCTCGAATTGATTCTCTTTTTCCCTCCTTCTCTTTGAGACAAAGTCACTGTTAACACTAGAAAATCGTACAGCAGAAGACGACATCAATTAATGTCGAGCCCAAGGATTTAGAGGACAGGAATACATTATGGAATCAAGAATTATTTAAGATCTCTAAGGTTTTGAGAAAATCAGATTTGAACTAGTCATAAATGCTCAAATGCACGCTTTATCCTTCGAGAAGAGTGCCTTCTGCGTGCCTTTTTTCCCGATAAGCACGCATTGCTGGAAATGGAAAAAATTCACTTTCTGGGACCACACTAAGCAAAGGACAATTAATGCTTATGTGAAAGCCGCCTAAGGATAGCCACCAATGCCTACTTAAACATTATGTGAGCACATAAAATAATATTTGAGCACACAATGGAACCACACATCTCCCTTGGGTCACCATCCATCATGTACCAAGGGAGGGAAGGAGGATTTGAAGCTCACCTATATAAACCAACCAAGAGATGAAGAAATGGTGATCACAATGTTATGCTGGCCAAAGTTTCCCAAGTAACACCAGCATTGTGTGTGATCCGGAGCTGGAGCTAAAGAGGACTCGATAGTTGGTCACCCAACATCTTAGTCCACCACAGCAGAGAGAAAGAGTGAGACTGCATCAGAGGCAAAGCTTGGAAGGTAACACCCTTGCATTGAGATCTAGAGCCATTGCCTAGGGGCCCTTTGGCAAGTGGGTAAAATTTATTCCATTTTGAATGTTTAATAAGAAGAGGCCATCGAGCCATCATTTTCATTATTATTGTTTGGAATTCTCTATATAGCTTCTGTATATTTGTGTTTTAGTTTTAGTTTAACCAGAGCATACTTCAGCATACTATTTCCATTAAGTTTTATGCTTTTGAGCTCCCCCACTTTCTTCCTGTTACCAATAGTTTAGAGAGTATACCACACTTTCTAAGCTTGTGCGATTTCTTACACCCGTGCGACTAATCCACAACAACAAGATTGGTGACTCCACTGACGTGTTCCAAGTTTATGTGGTTGTGCCATATTTTGCAGGAGACCCTTTGTTTATGTTGGAGTGGAGCTGACAGTCCTCTGACCCATCTTGCAATCGCTAGAATCACTGAAGTGACAAACTGAAGAAGGTAGCTCCGAATCGTTTACTTGCAGGATTTCTACGTACATTTTTTCCACACATAAGCGCATTGCGCGCGTTCAAGACTGACCTGCACACAGGAAGGAGCACCTGTCAAGGGATTTTGCGTGCAAATTGCAGAGAGATTTTTTATCCCTATTTTCTTCACTTTTTCTGCTTGTAAGTGTGTTGGGCAGCCCCTAATGTATCTGCCAACACCTGTGTTGATACCCCACAGCTTCTGAGAACTCACTTTTTGTTGCTTTTTGTAGGCATTTAGTTAGTTTTCATTTAAGTTGGTTTTTGAAAAAAGTGTTCACATAGTTTAAGTAGGGGGCGAATTAACCATTTCTTTCCAAACAATTTATGTTTTTTACACATTCTGGTATGCACACTTAGTTTAAATAGTCCAAGTAAGTGGCTCAAGACCACATATGCATAAGCTAGTGTAGAAATTGTTTAGTTTAAATTCAATTTTTGCATTTAGGAAATTTCATGACTAGGATTGAATCACCAATTAGAGAAATTAATCGCTGATGTATTTGCACCATTTGGTGACCTTAGACAAGCATATGAATGCTCTACATTCATGATTCACCATCTCCCTTTAGTCACTCACATAGACTAACTAGGAAGTTTTGGAAGCGGCCCATTATCCGCAAATGCTTTCCATTTAAGCAAGGAACAACGTCACATATTTAACTAGGGGACTTTTGTAAAGGATCACCAATATCCATATGTTAAAATTATGATATTTTTCACCATACGCTCACACACATTCACCCACTAAGAAAAGAAAGCCACCTAAAAATTTCTTAAACCAACTCACTAAATTCTCCCCACAGGGGCCACAAGAGAATTATAGATTAAGTTAGGATCAAGGGGGCAGGCATCCAATAAGCCGCCTTGATCACACTTCACATTGAAACATAGAAGTTGTGTATTTAGGGAGCTTTAAAATCCACCTATCATCCCACGAAAAAGAAAACTCGAGCGCGGAAAAGACTCAATTGAGAGGGGGTTAGGCTTAGGCGTAGTGCATGCGGTATCAGTTGCGGCTACTTGACCCAACTGATACTCGGTACTATTAGCTGACTACCAATAAGCCCAAGACTCAAACGCTCACATGGGATTGTGGTTCTTAGTGGCCAAAACTAAGGCATCCCTTACCCTATAGGTGATCATGCAGGCAAGCACCAGACCCTCTACCCTTACCTTGGTTGATTCTCTTCGGCTAACTGGGGGCGTCGCCAGCTCTTACAGGACATTGTGCCAGAACTCGCAATAAATCCTCTCAAGGCCCAGTTACTTTTGAGTGTGTGAGGACGTATTAGGTCTTCTAGGATTTTGAGTATCACGCGCAAAAAAACAAAAACATTTTTTTATTGATTGATCACATAGATTAAGTTAAAGGGAAAGTTCATTTCATTTTCACTTTGTTTTATGTATGTGGTCATAAATTTTTCATGATCACAGACTCGATCCCCTCAAAATTTTTCCAAAACCTAACCTAGTCGACACTCAAATAGTTCCAATGGAACCTCATCGGTCTAAGCATCTTTTGGACCTCCCCCCATTACCAGGAGGGGTTCCAGGTCTTTCGCCATTTAGGTGTCAAAGGCAGAACATTGCCACAGTATTTGGTTCCTCCTTCCTTGGAGCAACCTTAGTTGGGAACCCTAATCGGTCTCCCAACACCACACCGCACACCACTCCTCCCTCATCCCCTAGGGGGCAGAGGAGTGCATCCCATACGGGAAGCCAGCTGAATTCACAACAGGGTACGTCACAGAATAACCCTCGTTCTAACCAAAAAATCATGTCTTCACACGTTTCCATGGCGTTAACCTCTTAGTCAACCTTCTTAACGACATTGAATCTACCAGATTTGACCAAGATCACCAATGACCCCATCGCACATGAACCTAATTGGCCTCCCATGCCCATGAAGCTCCCTTCGAACATACCAAAGTTTGAAGGCAAGCAAGCGGAAGACCCAGGAAATCATATAATGACCTTTCACCTGTGGTGCTCGTCGAATAGCATCATCGACGATACTATTCGATTGAGGCTATTTCAATGCATTTTAATGGGAGTGGCCATGAAATGGTACGTGGAGCAATCCCCTGCTTCACATGGAACCTGTTGAGATTCAAAAAGATGATGAATTTAGTGAAAATATTCGCCTTCACTAAGTGGGCCCGCAGGCTATTTTTGGCGCAAAGTCTATTTTTAGACTATGTCTATTTTTAGACATGTTGATCATATTCTATGAGTTACAGGATGCTATTTGTGGATGGTTGGTCAAGTTAGAAAAAATATATGGACTTCTATTTTTAGACATATTGGGCAGAATCTGTTTTTAGATTTCCAGTCTAAAAATAGATATGTCGAATATTATTAGCTCTTAATAATATTTGGACTCTAAACATTATCTTATTCTCTTGGAGCACTTCAGTTAAGTGCACAGATGTGGCACAGTAGCTGACAGAAGAAATTACGCTACTCTTGAGGGTTTACTGGAGCTAATGCATGAGGACTTCAGTTAGAACTCATGTGACAGAGTTTGGTGGAGTTGGAGAAGTAGTTGGTGGAGTTGTATTAGTTTAACTCAGTTAGACTCAGTTGAGCTAGTTGTATCTAGTCTAACTAATTGATACACTAGTGAGAGTGGTGTGAATTAATTATCTAATTAATTCACTAAATAATAAATCATTAATCAACTGAAGAATACATCAATTAACTACAGTGCATGGCAGTTTTAGTGGAGACCAGCGGAGAGATAGGTGAAACAGCAAGTGTGACTATCAGTTGTGACTATAGTGATGCATTGACTACATCCAACACTCAGTGGAGATGCCAATGAGGATTTCACAGTGCAATCTTGATGGATTCGAGTTCATTAAGAGCCATTCTTCAGCAGGGATTTCACAGTAGAGGCAGGCTAGCAGGTGGCAAATATCGGTGCATAGATTTGCAAGATCGGGCTTGATTAGTGTGAAGAAATTGTATTGTACTGAGAGCTTGATATGATCATATTTGTATGAGGATTGTTACATGATCTCTATGACATATATTATATACATATAGTTGGGGTTTTCAGCTTCAGGATTTCCTGTTAAACAACTGTGTTAATGTGTGTGAATTTTTATTGTTTCATGTGTGCATTGCAATCTCGATTTAATTTCCGCAAATGATCAATGGTGGAATAGATTCTATAATTTGAATGAAGTTAAAATAGAGTGAGATTAGGATAATCTTGGACATATAACACATAATTTATATAATTTCTACATGGTATCAGAGAATTTGATCGTTGGAGAAAATTGCAATTATTGAAGCGTTTGAGTTTTGCGCTGGTGTAATTCGAATTTGCTGCAGTGTTTTCTTGGTGTCGAAGTTGAGCATTCATTGAAATGTATTTCAATGGATTTTGATTGGAGTATGCCCTTGATGGCAGCTCGAATTATATTGCATGGAAGGACAGGATGGAGGCAGTGCTGGATGATAATGGGTTGAAGGAGTTCATAGATATTGATATTCCAAAGCCTGGTTCTAGCGATGCAGCCACACTTGACGCTTGGAAAAAGAAGGTAGAAAAGTGTTGAAGAATTATGTTGGAAGGTGTGAAGGACCACATAGTGTCCAGCCTTCACGGTAAAGCCACTCCATTCTTAATTTGTAAGGCTTTGAGAAACTTGTTCGAAAGGAGAAGCGACCAGAGGAAGTTGGCACTTCAAGACAAGCTCAGAAAAATAAAAATGGAGAAAGGAAAAAGTATACCAAAATACCTCATTTTTGTGGAGGTAAATCCCCTCTGCAGACAGAGGCGATCCCTACTAGCCCAGACCGGGTCTAGCAACAATCGTTCATGCTATAGTGCAGGTTCCTAATTGCAGATAAACCAACTAGCGATGAAGGCTTACCTGGAATCCAATGCTGTCGCTCGTAGAGAAGGTAGAACTCATGTTCCTTAGCTCTGGAATATCACAATCCTCATGATCTCCATGATCGGACACCTGCACATGCAAGAAACAAAACAAACGCAAGCGTAAAATTCAGTATATGAAACTATATGTCAGTCAGAGAAGACATAACTCATCATCATAATCAACAACAAGAGTGGAACCATAACTAATAGTCACTTATCATTAATCAATCAAAGAAGAATACAACCATAGCTCTTACGCTGAATTCTCTTTCGGAGGGTCACCAGCGGAACACGTCTCGAAAAAGCCTGTCGGGGATGGGACAAGCCTCTCTCTTCAGATGTCTCGACAATAATCTCCTTGCTTAGATTTGGCCTTAAGGAAATGAATCAAGGCTCTTGCAGCATAAGTCTCTGATGGCTCTTGGGGAACTTGGAGACTCAACCATTCAGCCTTTCAGCTATTCATCCTTTCAGCTATTCAGCCCTTCAGCTATTCAGCCTTTCAGCTATTCAGCCCCTTCATCAATGGATGAAGGCTATATGTATAGAGGAGAGGAGGAGGTTGGGATACCTACAATAGTGGAAGGGAGGCCTTATCCTTTGGGAGGTTCCCCATATGGTGGAAACAAGAGGCCAAAGGAGGAAGGCCATGGTTATTCAGTCGAAACCACTCCTGATGACTCATCCACGAAGTTGTTGTAATCGAAACTTCGCTTCTTTTTTTAAAAACTTTCCAAAAATAGATTGGCATGGGTGCTTAACTGGGATAGAGTGCCAATTGGTGTGGGCTCAATGTTAATTTTCCTCATTGGCGCGAATACATAACGGGCTACCAGTTCCAAGGCAAAAACAGGCGTTTTTAGGGGTCTGCTCAGGAAATGATCAACATAACAAATGTTGTCCTCATGGAAAGGGATGCAATGATGGTATTTTCAAGGCATGACACTACTTATTGGTCATAGAAACGACCCTCCAATGGGTGAGATGGGGATTGTAGGGACGGTGAAAAATTACTATGTAACAAATGCCCCCTAAAGCATGAGGCTCGAAAGAGAGAGAGGGGTGAAATGCTTTACGAGAACGTGTCCAACTAAAAACACCGTCGTCGGAAAAATTGCGTAGAGAAATAAAACTGATATCTCAGATACATGATATATATGTGGTATGGGCGCAGCCATCCATAACAGAGTATACAATAATCTAGATCCAAGGTATGGGCGCAACCATCCAGTGAGGATCGATAAATAGACTCAGGTATGGTCGCAACCATCCAATTAGTGAGTCATGTAACTAATCATAAGAATCCACAAAATTGCAACCTAGATTCCAACAGAAAAAATCCAAGGTCTTGCGCTCCATCTCGACCGGAACAAAGTACAATTTCAAGCACGCGAATATGTGAGATGAAGTCGAACATGCAAGGAAATCATCTGATTACCAGCCAGTGAGGAAAGATGTTAACAGACGCGAAAGGTACCACCAATGATGACAATGGCCCTCAAGGTACTATAGGTACAATCTACGGCATGTGAATCAATGAGCTGACATCGAACACCCGCAGAATCACTCGATCGAAGGCCAATGACGAGAACCTCACATCGAACGCGAAGAACCTACCATTGAGGCATGAAGGCTCCAAGGTACTAGAAGGGAGTCTCTAGATCAGCTTCCTAGATAATGAGCTGAAGTCGATAGGAAGTGACCTTGATCAAAGGTGGGCCATAGTGTGTCCCACATCATCGACACGAGATAGAGGAACATAATGTCTTTGTGAATCAAGATCAGATGAGAATAAGAGGAAGGTTGAAATTTGCAGAGGTCAACTTCTCTTGAACATATGGCAGCACGACAGTGAGTTTGGCAGTATTTGACATCAACGGATCAGAGGTCATGGAGACGAGGCAAATATCAGATGAGAGGTCAAAAAGGATCACCCAAACCCATGGAGGCAAGTGAACAAACGAGATGAGATATCCCCAACCCAACACGAATGCAGAGAAGTGCCATGTTCAAGAGCGACATACTGCCGACACGATAATTATTTTGGTTCCATTTTCCCCCCACCATTTCTGGCGAGTACCTCTTTATTTTTACACAAGCTTGAAGAGGATACCATATGCTTGTCATATAAATTCATCCTTCGAACGAATCCATCCTAGTACATTTAACAAGCCCTAGGAAGGAGAAACTTGAATAACGTCATGATTGACAATTTCCGATGTCATTTAGGTTTAACGAGTCTGACAAAGGAAGAACTCGGCGTCTTTTCATGTTTAGAGAGTTTGAAAAGACAGCAGAAAAGTAAACTCTAACAGTCCCTTTTCGTAAATAGTTTCTCAGACCCGAAAAGGTAGAAAACTATATCTGAGAAAGCCTCCTAGTCGCGATAGGCTAGGGTATTCCTTTTTCATAAGTAATCCATCCCAGCCCGAAAAAGGGGTAAACGTATACTGGGTAGATGTCACTTCGTGTCCACTTTAACGAGATCGAAACGACAAGGGACTCGGCAATATTTTCAATTTTTAAGAGTCAAAAAAGAGCTGAAAGTTGACTCCTCTTGGAGGAACGAGTGGTATAAAGGGTAGCAACTGGTTCCGGTAATGGTGAAACTTCTCAGAACAAGTAAAGGTTAAGAGGCTGGCTAACAAGACCACTCATCACAGCAGTTCCTCAAGAACGGGTAAAACAACCAAGTGAAGGCATATGATCGGCCAAGCAGATAGTGACGATGGAGTGAGAAAACCAAGGTTCATCTAGCAAAACAGGCTGATAATATGGAAATCATGGGAATGGTTTCATTTTTACACAAGCTTGAAACAAAGATAAATTGTGCTTGAAACTGGTTTCATTTTTACACAAGCTTGAAATAGAAACAAACTATGCTTGAAAAAGTAAGCATGCCCCCAGCATGGTGACTCAATTTGAGGTACATGCCCCCCAAGCTTCAGTCCATGTACCTGAGTAAACAGATGGAGGGAGTGAAGGTTCAAGTTACGAGATCTAAGAAAGACTCGACTGGGATTTTACGAGATCTGATCAAAGACTCGAATTGAACAAGAAAGTGTTTCATTGTTTTAACGAGGTTGACACATTAAAAGAACTATCCTCGTAAGATATTGTTTCATTTTTTAAGGAGCTTGACACAAGAAAATGAACTCTACTTCGACGACCTTGTTTCATTTTTTAAGGAGCTTGACACAAGAAAATGAACTCTGCTCTGACCAGACCCGATTTCATTTTTTAAGGAGCTTGACATAGGAAAAGAACCATGCTCCGACCGACCTCATCATAATGAACAAGAAGTCATCGCTTCCAAGAGTTCCACTCCCGATGGAAGGAAAACATCCTGGAAGTCAGGACCCAATGCCCCCATCACCTTATGCACAGCGGCATCATCACTGAGTACAGGCACGGGGTAGGTAGCCACATAGTTGACCTATAGTGGGGCAGATACAGCAGGTAGATACAAACCAAGAAGGGATGATGGCGGGCCAGTTGCCACATCAGGACCAAAGAACGAAAGTTGATCAATGGTCACGATCTGTCCTTCATGTGGAAAACAAACCACACGAAAAAGGGAGGAGACGAGCGCTCCCATGGCATAGGTGTAATGACGCCCCAAGAGCAGATTGAAATCCAAGGGGCCTGGAACAACCATCACGTCCATATGGACGGTTTTACCTCCCAAAGTAACATGTAACCTTGGAAGGATCCCTAACGGTTGACTCGTTCTTCTGTTGAATGCCAACAGATTCTGCGTAACAGGCGCAAGCGTCGGTGAACCAAAAGCTTGCCAAGTATTTTAGGATAGAAAACTAACAGACGTGCCTTCATCTATAATGGTGCTAGGTATGACCAGACCAAAAGCCTGTACTGTGATCTCAAAAGGCACATAAGACGGAAGGCGGTATCCTGTAAATTGATTCCAATCAAAGGAAGTGACCAAACTACTCGGAGGGGCTACCATCGAACCGAGATGGTCTTCCCCTGGTGTTACGGAAGAAGAAGGAGCATCCTCCACGACCTCCATCTCGAAGGTGGGAGGAGTATCCTCCGGGACCTCCATCATGGGAGGCGGAGGATCAGCTTCTTGAGGTGTGGGGACAGGAGAATCTTTCTCCAAGTCTGAGGAATCTGAAGAAACAAGAAGAACCTGAGGGATGTGAGATCCACTCTCGACGGAAAAGACCTGGTGCACCGTAGAAGGGGCTAGCTCAACTGATCCCATGACCAATGGTTGGTCAAGGATGGACTCCTAAATTTGAATTTCTGAAGGAGCGGGATCGACCAAGGATGAATCTTGACCGATGGTAGGATCAGCTGGTGGAGGACTCAAAGAAAGCTGTTTGTACCCATCCAGAAGGCATGGTCTAGAAACATATGAGTTTTCCAAAACTCGTTTGGCTTCATCCATATATGGACAAAGGTGAATGGCATGGCGCCCTTCACACAACTTACAGGGATTTTCAAGCTTACCCTGCTTCTTAAGAGTTTTACCAGCACTAGCTGAAGATGTGCCCCCAACACGACTCCCAGAATTTAAAGGCAATGGCAGACGACCGTTGGACCATACTTCAAGCACCTTTGGAATGTCAAGGCAATCTCGAAGGAGATGGTCTCCCATGCACAACATGCAAGGGAACTTGACTTTCCATGGAGGGTTGGAAGGTTTATCAATGGAAGGCTTCTTAGGTGCAATAGCCATAGAGCTAGCCTCTCCTTTATCTGAATTCTTCTTCTTTTTCTTCTTCTTCTTCTTCTTCTTCTTAGCCACCTGGTTACTTGAATCCAGACTTTCACTAGGCAAAGTAGAAGATGAATATGCAGAAACAGGCGAAGAAGAGGAGAGGTCCACCTTGGAATCAAAATGATGTTGTTGAGGTGGAGGAACTGATTGAACAGTAGGCGGGACATTCGAGACCACAGAGGTTGAAAATAACCAAACAAGCAACCCAACAATTAACCCAGGAAGGGACAACGTTGCCATATAAGGAGCACCAACATTTCCAAAAGGAGGAAAAGTACCAAGATTCCCATCGGAGGGGATTCCTTGGTTGGTGAACTTCGGAAAAGTTGCCATTAGAAACAATCTTGAGAACAACACCCTAAGGAAACTAACTTTAACTAGGAATATTTCGTGGGCAGTTAATTTTTAAAACAAAACTCTACTATTTCATCTTTTAAGAGTCGAGAAACAGGAAAAAGGTGACTCTATCACTTTCAGATTGGAAACAAGCGTGAAAGGACAAGCGCTTGATGACCTTTTCAAATTTAAAGAGTCAGAAAAGATTGAAATGACTACTCTGGAATCCTAGGCAAAGGGTGTACCAAATAATCGTGCACTGCAATATACACCTTGGTTTTAAAATAAAACTGAAATCAACCAAGGACTTAACGTATGTGCAAGAAATCTCCCCGAATGATGTGTCCGGTGTATCACAGGTATAAGGCGGTAGACTCGGCTTCCTATGGATAAAGGATAGCAACCTAGTGGGGTCTCCCTTTATATACACGACGGTACGGGGAGCACAAGTCCGTACTAGTGCTATCCAAAGCCAAGAGGCGAACGATAGCTACTAGGTTTAACGACGCCGGAACACGTCTCTAACCTAGACCTCTAAATGTTTCGTTAATGTTTCAATGCTTCCTTAGTGTAAATTGAATAAATTTTAATGTTGATCTTCAATTATGTCTCGGTTTCAAGGCCCTACCGAATGTCACATGACAATCTCCTATGTGCAGCTATATGAGAAAAGAAAAATTTTCATTCGATGAATGCTATCTAGTTAAGGGAAGAGCTTCAAACAATGATGCAACAAACAACAACACTGTAAACAAAATTTTTTCCAAACTAGATGACTTTCACGATCCAAAAATAATTTCAAACATTCAACGATGCGAATAATGCAATGTAATCTATGCAAAATCCTCTTTTCCGAAACTATGCAATTGTAATCTATGCACAATTTCCTTTTTCTTTTCAAATGATAAGAATGCACTCAATGCATTTTTTGATGAAACGAGAATCTACTTAATGCATGCTTTTAATAAAAGAGAATGCACTCAAAGTGACTTTTAGCTTTCAATCATTAAACAATGTAATCTAAGTTCAATGATGGATCTCAAAAAATACTTTTCAATGCAATGTGATCTAATTCATTTTAACGAAAATAAAACTATGAGACGAAAACTAAAAGAACGCAAATCTTCTAGATGAAGGATGAAAGCAAAAGAGATGTAAACAAACACTAAGAATGCAATCATTGTTTCAAAACGCTTTGTAATGAAATTCCTCAAAATTCGACAAAACATATGAGGTCAAACACAAAGAAGAATTCCAAAGCAAGAGATCAAAACAAGGCATTCATTCCCTTTTACATCAAACAATCATGGAAAGAATACATTTTAAACAATGAGCAATGTAATATATGCTCATATAGAGGAAAGACCGGAAGGGAAAGACACACTGGTGAAGGATTTAGGGAAAAAATCTCAATTTTCACACACCCTGAAATTGGCCCAACTTTGCCATTGACAACTAGCGCCAACTGGCGCGACTTGCTCACTGAAAACTAGCGCCAATGCCCAATTGGCGCGGGTTGCTAATTGACAGCAAGCGCCAACACCTGAAAATGAAAAAACAAAGAATTTTTCCTAACCAAGACCAGACTCACCACTTTAAGCAGAATCTATAACAAAACCAGAAGCAAAGTACTGACCAAAAAAAACTTCCAAACAAGGGAAAACCATAACACCTACAGGAGATGGCGCGACTGTCTGGCTGTAATCCGCGCCAAATAGGGGATGGTGCGAGTGATGAACTGGAAACCCGCGCCAATTGGCGCGACTGTCAGGGTGGAAACCACGCCAATCAAGCCAACTATGAAAAGGTGAAAATTCAGAAAAGCAAAGATCAGATCTGATCCTCTGGGGCTGAACCAAAAGCCAAACACAAAAAGAGCCAGCCACAAGAGCTGATCAAGTAAGCAGAATCGAGAAACAACCGAAAAGACAAGACAATACTCCAAGTGTTCAGTTCATAAACTAAACCGGAGGTTGACTTAAGCAGCTTTGATCTACTTTGCTAACGCAGAGCAATAGCATTTCGAAGGCTATCTGGCTAACTTTAGGCTCCGTCTATAGCTTACAAGGCCGAACAACAACAAGCTAGACGATCCCCAGCGGAGTCGCCAATTTGTTGTGGAGGTAAATCCCCTCTGCGGACAGAGGCGATCCATACTAGCCCAGACTAGTTCTAGTAACAATCATTCACGCTATAGTGCAGGTTCCTAATTGCAGATAAACGAAATAGCGATGAAGGCTTACCTGGAATCCAATGCTGTCGCTCGTAGAGAAGGTAGCGCTCCCGTTCCTTAGCTCTGGCATATCACAATCCTCATGATCTCCGTGATTGGACACCTGCACACGCAAGAAACAAAACAAATGCAAGCGTAAAATCTAGTATATGCAACTATATGTCAGTCAGAGAAGACATAACTCATCATCATAATCAACAACAAGAGTGGAACCATAACTAATAGTCGCTTATCATTAATCAATCAAAGAAGAATACAACCATAGCTTTGACGATGAATTCTCCTTCGAAGGGTTGCTAGCGGAACACGTCTCGAAAAAGCCTGTCGGGGATGGGACAAGCCTCTCTCTTTGGATGTCTTGACAATAATCTCCTTGATTATATTTGGCCTTAAGGAAATGAATCAAGGCTCTTGCAGCATAAGGCTCTAATGGCTCTTGGGGAACATGGAGACTCAACCATTCAGCCTTTCAGCTATTCAGCCCTTGACCTATTCATCCTTTCAGCTATTCAGCCCCTTCATTAATGGATGAAGGCTATATTTATAGAGGAGAGGAGGATGTTGGGATCCCTACAATAGTGGAAGGGAGGCATTATCCTTTGGGAGGTTCCCCATATGGTGCAAACAAGAGGCCAAAGGAGGAAGGCTGTGGTTATTCAGTCGAAACCACTCCTGATGACTCATCCACAAAGTTGTTGTAATCGAAACTTCACCTCTCTTTTTTTTTAAATTCCAAAAACAGATTGGCGTGGGTGCTTAACTGGGACAGAGCACCAATTGGCGCGGGCTCAGTGTTAATTTTCCTCATTGGCGCGAGTACATAATGGGCTACCAGTGCCAAGGAAAAAACAGGCGTTTTTAGGGGTCTGCTCAGGAAATCATCAACAGAAGAAATGTTTTCCTCATGGAAGGGGATGCAATGATGGTATTTGTAAGGCATGACACTGGTTATTGGTCACAGAAACGACCCTCCAATGGGCGAGATGGGGATTGCAGGGACGGTGACAAATTACTATGTAACACTCATGAAATTTTTCCACTAAAAGGATGAGATGGGAAGTGTGGGGGTTACTATTGATGAAGAATACTTGGTGAGCTTGGCTCTCCTTGGGATTTCAAAGAGTTGGCATAGCTACGAGGACTCTGTCAATGGTCAGAAGAAACTGCAAGGATAGGAGCGACTTTGGTCGGATCTTGTGCAGGAGGAGATAAGGCGGGGTACCAAGGATGGATCTTCATCGAAGAAGGAAGATGAAGAAAATTGTGCTTTGGCTGCCAAATAAAGGAAAGGGAAGGGGAATAAAAATCCTTCTCAATCCAGTGCGAAAGGCAAGAAGCAGGACTTGTCCAAGGTGAAGTGCTTTCACTGTAACCATCATGGACATTTCTCCACTAACTGTCCACAAAAGAAGAAGAATAAGCAGGTTTCTGGATTTGCAGCTAGATAGGCCTTAGCCTCGCAGTTTGAGCTGGATTTTTCTTTGATCGAATGCTTGGTTTCAAGTGTGATGGGATCAGTGTGGTTTCTTGACAGTGGTATGTCCTTCCATATGACTGGAGACAAAGATTTGTTTAGTGATCTGGATGAAAAGGATCTTTGAGTGCACATCGAGATGGGCGATGATGGTAGATACAGTGCGACTGGTATCGGGACCATTTCCTTTGAGAGGGAGTCTGGTAAACCTTTCATATTGAAGGATTTTACGCATGTTCTAGGATTGAAGAAGAATCTAATCTCTGTGGCAATGTTGGAAGACAAGGGTTATGATGTTGTTTTTAGCGAGAGAAAAGCCTTCCTACGTAGTAAAAGAACTGGTCAAACCAGGAGGATAGGGATTCGACTTAAGAATCTTTATCAATTATAGGTAAATGGATGCGCAGCAATGGCAGGAAAAGAAAAAGCAGTGGTGAGCCGCGATGAGAGCGAATTGTGGCACAGGAGATTGGGCCATCTTCACCATGGCGCTTTGAAAATTTTGCATCAGATTTCTACCGAGCTTCCTAAGGGTACACTTGCACAGTCAGATCAGTGCAAGGGATGTACTTTGGGAAAATTTGTGAAGACCAATTTTCATGATAAGGATAGTCATGCCACGACGATCCTCGAGAGAATTCACACAGATGTGTGTGGACCTTTCTCGGTTGCTTCAACAGCAAAGCACAGGTATTATGTGATATTTGTTGATGAATTTTCTTGTAAGTGCTGGATCTTCTTCATGCAGAAGAAGAGAAAGACATACTCAAAGTTCTGTGAGTTTAAGGCACTGGTTGAGAAAGAGTCTGGGAATCAGGTGAAAGATCTAAGGAATGATAATGGTGGTGAATACATCTCTAGCGAATTCAAAGACTTCTGCAGCGCAAAAGGAATTCGAAGAGAACTCATAGCACCTCATAACCCACAGCAAAATGGGGTCGCAGAGAGAAAGAACTGAACGATCGTGGGTGCTGCACGGGTGATGTTGCATGATTAGGGCCTTCCCATACACTTGTGGGCTGAGGCATGCAACACTGCAGTTTATGTGCAAAACCGTTGTCCTCGTAGAGTACTTGGCATGAGTACACCTGAAGAGGCGTTTTCCGGTAAGAAGCCTAATATTTCTCATTTGAATATTTTTGGCTCACCTATTTACATTCATGTGACGAAGGATGCCAGGAAGAAGCTAGAGCCGACCGTAGAGGTTGCGATATTTTTCGGGTACACAGAAACACCCCATAACTATCGTGTGTATTGTCCAAACAATCGGATGACTATTGTGTGACGGGATATCAAATTTCATGAGGAGAAAGCCATGAAGTTATCGATTGAGAGGGAGCTACACTTGCATGCAGATGAGGAGCTACTTGTTCCTAAAGATGAGCCTTAGGATGTGGATCAGCCACAATAGGAGGTTCATGAAGTGGAAGAAACCACTCATGCAGTGACAAACATCAAAGGGTGGAAGTGCACTACAGAAGCTAAGCAACTGGATCTTGATGCAACGTAGAATGTAGGAGCACCTACATCACAGCACAGACAGAGAAGTCACCTGACCAATTTACTAGATACATGGCTCTGATAAGCAAGTGTATTGTGACGGAGCCATCCTCTTTCAAGGAAGCTATGGAGGATCCCGCATGGGTAGATGCCATGGTGGAAGAGTATGATTCGATTGTCAGAAACTGTGCATGGGAGATTGTGCCAAGGCTGGAAGGGAAATCAGTGGTAGGTTTGAGATGGATCTACAAAGTGAAGCAAGCTACTGATGGGAGCATCGAGAAGCATCAAGAATCATAAGGCAAGATTTGTTGCCTGGGGCTTCTCACAGATCGAGGGGATCGACTATGAAGAAACCTTTACGCCTGTCGGAAGGTATTCTTCCATATGGACCATCCTTTCTCTCTCAGCATAGATGGCTTGGTACATTCATCAGATGGGTGTGAATATTGCCTTCCTCAACGGAATCATTGAGGAGGAGGTGTACATTGAGCAACTTGAAGGATTCGAAATCTTCAGTAGTGAGTCGCATGTGTGCAGGCTCAAAAGAGCGTTGTATGGGCTGAAACAAGCACCTTGTGCTTGGTACACATAGATAGACAGTTATTTCACCGGACTTGGTTTTGCCAAGAGTGAGGCGGATCCTAACCTATACCATATTGTGGTGGAGGGTAATTTGTTGATCATTGTGCTTTATGTAGATGATTTAATACTAACGGGTGATGAACTGTTGATACACTCATGCAAGGAAGATCTTGCAAAGGAGTTTGAGATGAAGGACTTGGGCCTCCTTCATTATTTCCTAGGATTGGAGATTTGGTAGCAGAAGGGTGGATTATTTGTGTCTCAAGGCAAGTATGCCGGGGAGATACTGGAGAAGTTTCACATGCAAGGTTGTAAGTCTATCGACACTCCTCTTCCTGGTGTTTGGAGGAAGGAGGATGCTACATCGGCAGAGGTAGTGGATGCCACTATTTATCGAAAGTTGGTTGGTTTGCTCATGTATTTAGTCAATACACGACCAGAAATATTCTATGTTGTGAACCAGCTTTCACAAGCGATGGTGAAGCCTACCAAGCTCTTTTTGAAGGCAGGCAAGAATGTCCTGAGGTATCTTAGGGGCACATCTGGATATGGATTGTGGTACAGATAGTCGAATGAGTTGAAGATGCATGGCTTCATGGATGCATATTGGGCAGGAAGCCCAACAGACAGAAAGAGCACATCTGGAGGGATTTTCAATATCAGATCTACAGTAGTTTCTTGGTACACCAGGAAAAAAATATTCATGGTGCTCAGTTTAGCGGAGGCCGAGTACATGGCAGTAAGTTTGGCTACATGTGAGGCTATATGGATGAGGAAGATCCTGGTCGGGTTGTTTGGTTCTCACTTAGATCCTACTGTGATATATTGTGATAATCAGAGTTGCATTAAACTCTCGGTTAATCCAGTATTTCATGATAGATATAAACATATTGACATCCAGTTCCATCATATCAGATATTGTGTGTAGCGGAAGATCATGTTGCTTTCTTACATTCCTACGGAGGATCAGGATGCAAATATTCTGACGAAGGCGATCACCAGGAGAAAATTCGAATACCATAGAGACAGGATCGGGGTGGCAGATAATCCCTATCTTGTTGAGAGGGAGTGTTGATATTCAACAAGATGATGAGCTTAGTGAAAAGAGTCGCCTTCACTAAGTGGGCCCGCAGGCTATTTTTGGCGCAAAGTATATTTTTAGACTATGTCTATTTTTAGACATGTCGATCATACTCTATGAGTTGCAAGATGCTATTTGTGGATGGTTGGTCAAGTTGGAAAAAATATATGGACTTCTATTTTTATACATATTGGGCAGAATCTATTTTTAGATTTCCATTCTAAAAATAGATATGCCGAATATTATTAGCTCTTAATAATATTTGGACTCTAAACATTATCTTATTCTCCTGGAGCACTTTAGTTAAGTGCAAATATGTGGCACAACAGCTGGCAGAAGGAATTACGCTATTCTTGAGGGTTTACTGGCGCTAATGCATGAGGAATTTAGTTAGAACTCATGTGACAGAGTTTGATGGAGTTGGAGAAGTAGTTGGTGGAGTTGTATTTAGTTTAACTCAGTTAGACTCAGTTGAGCTAGTTGTATATATTCTAACTGATTGATACACTAGTGAGAGTGGTGTGAATTAATTAGTTAATTAATTCACTAAATAATAACTCATTAATCGACTGAATAATACATCAGTTAACTACAATGCATGGCAGTTTCAGTGGAGACCAGTGGAGAGATAGGTGAAAGAGAAAGTGTGACTATCAATTGTGGCTATAGTGATGCATTGATTGCATCCAACACTTAGTGGAGATGCCAATGAGGATTTTGCAATGCAAGCTTGGTGGATTTGAGTTCATTCAGATCCATTCTTTTGCAGGGATTTCACAGTAGAGGCAAGCTACCAGGTGGCAAAGATCGGTGCATGGATTTGCAAGATCGAGCTTGATTAGTGTGTAGAAATTGTATTGTACTGAGAGCTTGATATGATCAGCTTTGTATGAGGATTTTTAAATGATCTCTATGACATATATTATATACAAATAGTTTTGATTTTCAGCTTCAGGCTTTCCCGTTAAACAACTGTGTTAATGTGTGTGAATTTTTATTGTTTCATGTGTGCATTGCAATCTCGATTTAATTTCCGCAAATGATCAATGGTGGAATAGATTTTTTATTTTGAATGAAGTTAAAATAGTGTGAGATCAGGAGAATCTTGGACATATAACACATAATTTATCTAATTTCTACATGGTATCAGAGCAGTTGATCGTTGGAGCAGATTGCAATTATTGAAGCGGTTGAGTTTTGTGCTGGTGGAATTCGAATTTGTTGCAGTGTTTTCTTGGTGTTGAAGTTGAGCATTCATTGAAATGTATTTCAACGGATTGTGATTGGAGTATGCCCTTGATGGCAGCTCGAATTATATTGCATGGAAGGATAGGATGGAGGCAATTCTGGATGATAATGGGTTGAAGGAGTTCATAGATGTTGATATTCCAAAGCCTGGTTCTAACGATGCAGCCGCACTTGACGCATGGCAAAAGAAGGTAGCAAAGTCTCGAATAATTTTATTGGAAGGTGTGAAGGACCACATAGTGTCTAGCTTTCATGGTAAAGCCACTCATTTCTTAATGTGGAAGGCTTTGATGGACTTGTTCCAAATCAGAAGCAACCAGAGGAAGTTGGCGCTTAAAGACAAGCTCAGAAAAATAAAAATGGAGAAAGGCGACAATGTACCAAAATACCTCACGAAGTTTGTCCACTGCAAGGATGAGCTAAGAAGTGTGGGGGTTAATGTTGATGAAGAAGACTTTGTGAGCTTGGCTCTCCTTGTGCTTCCGAAGAGTTGGCATAGCTACGAGGACTTTGTCAATGGTCGGGAGAAACTGCTAGGATGGGAGCGACTTTGGTCGGATCTTGTGTAGGAGGAGATAAGGCGGGGTACCAAGGATGGATCTTCATTGAAGAATGAAGATGAAGAAAATTGTGCTTTGGCTGCCAAAGAAAGGAAAGGGAAGGGGAATAAAAATCCTTCTCAATCTGGTGCGAAAGGCAAGAAGCAGGACTTGTCCAAGTTGAAGTGCTTTCACTGTCACCAGCATGGAAATTTCACCACTAACTGTCTACAAAAGAATAAGAATAAGCAGGCTGTTGGATCTGCAATTGGAGAGGCCTTAGCCTCGTAGTTTGAGCTGGATTTTTCCTTGATCGCATGCTTGGTTTCAAGTGTGATGGGATCAGTGTGTTTTCTTGATAGTGGTGTGTCTATCCATATGACCAGAGAC
The DNA here is from genome assembly GCA_034641835.2 of Pinus albicaulis. NCBI lineage: Eukaryota > Viridiplantae > Streptophyta > Pinopsida > Pinales > Pinaceae > Pinus > Pinus albicaulis. The sequence goes on from CM076578.1 coordinate 68,436,785, forward strand.
AAATATTTGTTTAGTGATCTGGATGAAAAGGATCTTGGAGTGCACATCGAGATGGGCGATGATGGTAGATACAGTGCGACTGGTATCAGGACCATTTCCTTTGAGAGAGATTCTGGTAAACCTTTCATCTTGAAGGATGTCATGCATGTTCCAAGATTGAAGAAGAATCTGATATCTATGGCGATGTTGGAAGACAAGGGTTATGATGTTGTTTTTAGCGAGGGAAAAGCCTTCCTGCACAATAAAACAACTAGTCAAACTAGGAGGATAGGGGTTCGAGTTAAGAATCTTTATCAATTGTAGGTAGATGGCTGCGCAAAAATGGTAGGCAAAGAAGAAGTAGTGGTGAGCCGGGATGAGGGCGAATTGTGGCACAAGAGATTGGGCCATCTTCACCATGGCGCTTTGAAAATTTTGCAGCAAATTTCTACTGGGCTTCCCAAGGGTACACTTGTGCAGTCAGATCAGTGCAAGGGATGTACTTTGGGAAAATTTGTTAAGACCACTTTTCATGAGAAGGATAGTCGTGCCACGACGATCCTTGAGATAATTCACATAGACGTGTGTGGAACTTTCTCGGTTGCTTAAAAAGCAAAGCACAGGTATTATGTGATATTTTTTGATGACTTTTCTCATAAGTGCTGGATCTTCTTCATGCAGAAGAAGAGCGAGACATACTCAAAGTTCTGTGAGTTCAAGGCGCTGGTTGAGAAAGAGTCGGGGAAGCAGGTGAAAGCTCTAAGGAGTGATAATGGTGGTGAATACATCTCTGGCGAATTCAAAGACTTCTGCAACGTAGAAGGAATTCGAAGAGAACTCATAGTGCCTCATAACCCACAGCAGAATGGGGTTGCGGAGAGAAAGAACAAAACGATCATGCATGTTGCACGGGCGATGTTGCATGATCAGGGCCTTCCCATACACTTGTGGGATGAGGCATGCAACACTGCGGTTTATGTGAAAAACCATTGTTCTCATAGAGTACTTGGCATGAGTACACCCGAAGAGGCGTTTTCCGGTAAGAAGCCTAATATTTCTCATTTGAAGATTTTTGGCTCACCTGTTTACATTCATGTGACGAAGGATGCCAGGAAGAAGCTAGAGCCGACCGTAGAGGTTGGGATATTTTTGGGGTACACATAAACACCCCATATCTATTGTGTGTATTTTCCAGACAATCAGATGACTGTTGTGCGACGGGATATCAAATTTCATGAGGAGAAAGCCATGAATTTCTCGCTTGAGAGGGAGCTACACTTGCATGCATATGAGGATCCACTTGTTCCTAAAGATGAGCCTCAGGATGTGGATCAGCCACAAGAGGAGGTTCATGGAGTGGAAGAAACCACTCATGTAGCGCCAAACATCAGAGGGCAGAAGCGCACTACAGAAGCTGGGCGACTGAATCTTAATGCAGCGCAAAATGTAGGAGCACCTACATCATAGTGCAGACAGAGACAGTCACCTGACCGATTTATTGGATAAATGGCTCTGATGAGAAAGTTTATCGTGGTGGAGCCATCCTCTTTCAAGGAAGTTGTGGAGGATCTTGCATGGGTAGATGCATTGGTGGAAGAGTACGATTCGATTGTCAGAAACAGTGCATGGGAGATTGTCCCAAGGCCGGATGGGAAATCAGTGGTAGATTCGATATGGATCTACAAAGTGAAGCAAGCTACTGACGGGAGTGTCAAGAAGTATAAGGCAATATTTTTTTCCTGGGGCTTCTCACAGATCGAGGGGATCGACTATGAAGAAACCTTTGCACCTGTCGCAAGGTATTCTTCCATACGGACCATCCTTGCTCTCTTAGCGCAGAAGGGTTGGCACATTCATCAAATGGATGTGAAGACTGCGTTCCTCAACGAAACCATTGAGGAGGAGGCATACATTGAGCAACCTAAAGGATTCGAAATCTTTAGCAACGAGTCGCATGTGTGCAGGCTCAAAAGAGCGTTGTATGGGCTGAAACAAGTACCTTGTGCTTGGTACACAAGGATAGATAGTTATTTCACCGAACTTGGTTTCTCCAAGAGTGAGGCGGATCCTAACCTATACCAAATTGTGGTGGAGGGTAAGTTGTTGATCATTGTGATTATATTTAATACTAACAGGTGATGAACTATTGATACACTCATGCAAGGCATATCTTACAAAGGAGTTTGAGATGAAGGAATTGGGCCTCCTTCATTATTTCCTAGGATTGGAAATTTGGAAGCAGAAGGGTGGACTGTTTGTGTCTCAAGGCAAGTATGCCGGGGAGATACTGGAGAAGTTTCACATGCAAGGCTACAATCCTATCGACACTCCTCTTCCTGGTGGTTGGAGGAAAGAGGATGCTACATTGGCAATGGTAGTGGATGCCACTGTTTATCGACAATTGGTTGGTTCGCTCATGTATTTAGTCAATACACGACCAGACATATGATATGCTGTGAAACAACTTTCACAAGTGTTAGTATGAATCCTTTGTCGAAGTGTATGAAAAAGGACCACTTTAGCTACGCATAACTAATAGCCCTAACAACAAAATTGGCTTCCAATATCTTCAGATCTGCAGTTAGTTAGACATAAAAGAGCTGCAAAAAACCAGATCTATGCATGGAAAGACATTAAGCAGAAAAAGTAAGGGTTTGCTCCATATACCAATAGACAAGACAAGAAAAATTTTTGAAAGAATTTTTATATTAATGGGGCACCTGGGAGGAAAACAAGAAGGTGTATCCAATTCCCCTCAGTGGGATGGGTTCTTGGAAGTCCTCAGCACTTCAGATCTAAGATTTCTCTCTCTTGTTGGTGTAGAAGACCCAAACAAAGAATGGAACTCAAAGGGAGCTCTTGCAGCAAATGGCAGAAAATGGTGACCAAGTGTATAGATCCGGAGTGATATAATAGGCAACAAAAGGTGAAGAATGGTAGGAAAAACCCTCCTATTTATAACAAAATATTGGGTCATTCTAGATCTTGGTGCATGGGTTAACCAGATCTAGATCCACTTTTTATGGAATATTTTATTATATTTGTTGGAGGAAAAAGGTATTTGACTTGGGTCAAATCCCTTAATTTGTCAAAAATAAATAAATAAATGATTTATTTATCTTTTTAAGGAAGCGGTTAGAAGATAATTAAATAAATAATGGTTTATTTAATTATTTAAGGAAGTGGTTGAAAGATAATTAAATAAATAGTGATTTATTTAATTATTTGTGGGTGATTTGGTCATATTTAACAAGGGATATCATCTAAATAAGGTTTAGATGATTATTCCTAGAAAATAATAAGATAAATAAAGGTTTATCTAATTAACTTCTTTGATTTTGGGTTAAACATGACTGGGAATAATAATTAAATTATGGTTTAATTAATTATTCCATGAGGAAAATCAAACAAATATGGGTTTGTTTAATATTTCCTTTTGGGGTTTCCTGTTTTAACATAGTGAAAGCAGTTTTACTTAGGGTAAAACTGGTCTTACATGGTGTACTTGGGTCCATCTAATGATAATAGGTTAGATGACTAAAAAATGGTGTAACAGATTGCCCCCCAGCGTGCGAGTGTCAGGAGCAAATCGTATGACCGAAGTACGTTGTAAGAACACAATCACTAGACAACAAAAGGGATGTCAGAGAGAGAAATGTGAGGTAGATAGTGTGCTGAAGGACTAGACCCTGAGGAGACGAGACTCGCAAGTGCAACAAGTCTCTTTTTATGAGAGGGTACCTGTGCTGAAGGCGGCGGGGGAGGCATACCTATGCCCGCCGAGACAAAGTACAAAAGAATAGTGTGTCCAGTAAACAAGGGACCGAACCATAAAGTACAGCTGGAAAAATCATGAGCCAGATAAAAATACAATGAGGAATCCCACATACATGCTGTGCCTGGGATAACAGCCAGGACTTGTACAATAATATCTGAGTACATGAGATATGAATACAACCCAAATGCCCCCTGTAAATGGGGAAGGGCTCACAAAATCTGACTGATACATGCAAGTCAAAGAGGCGCTGCAAGTGGCTATGGCCAACATCATCAAATATCTGGAGCTGCATCGAAGGCTGCAATGAAGAGGTCATCCGGGCATGTGGGGGGCTACCTGCAGGGCCACCCCCTCATGAGGGTTGAGACATCTCACACACACCCAGGGAATCATCAAGAGCTGTTGCTGGATCACTAGACCATCAAGTATACGGATCTCGATCATGCTGAAAGGAGCTGGAGAAACAATCAAGCCAAAGGGAAAGGAGATATCCCTTTGCCTGATCCGAGGCACCGAACAAGAGTGGAAGCCGGAACCAAGGTACACCGCCCTCTAGACTTGGCTTCTGGAATGAATGAGCTGATGTCGACAGAAGGAGGTCTGCCATAGTTGAGGCAATGAGAGACCCTCAACTAAGGCACGAGAGAAAAGAGTAGAGCGACGGACAGACTGACACTAATGATGATAGTGAAGTGGAAAGGACTGAGTAGCTAATGGACAACTTCCCTTGCTAGAGCATAAAGGGCATGAATGACATGGCAGCGACTGACACAACATCATTAGGGATGGGGGACAGTGGAACTGAAGGTCATAATGTGCGACACAAGAGAGAGACCAATCAATGACGGAAGGAGGGCTATAGTGGGGTACAAAGGGACTCGGTATGGACTCCATGGAGGGAATGATGACTCAACTTGGATGCTCTAAACAAGGGCGACTCGATGGTGTTGCCACACAGTAAAGGCCCCAATGGGGGACCGTGGAAACATGAGTACATGATGGGAACTCATGACGAAAATCAACACGAATGAAGACAAGTAAGGAGGCAAGATGGTGCCCCAAGTACAAGTGTCGTAAGTGAGGAAATTTGATTTTAAGGAGAGGTGAAGTGACCCTTCTTGGACAAAATGTGTCCTGGTGAAGTATCAGATCACAAAAAACTAATAGATACCCATTTGACGGCTCGATGAGAGCTTTCCAACGGTGCAGATGGGTCGTCAAACGGGGCTACGGTGTGGTCGCAGTAGTCGAAAGAAGAAACTGGGGTTCTCTTTTAATAAGGTAGTTTTCCCTCCAAAATCACTCATTTGCTATTGTTGCTGTGGTGAATGTAGAGAGGAGAGAAGGCCCTAAATCTTGCGGCGAACGTAGCGGACAAACCGACCATTGGAATCGCGATCCGTCAGTTGCAGGTAAGAGGTCTAACCTTTCTCTTGCATTTTGATGGATTACATTTTCAGTTTAGGGCCCAGAATCCCAGAAATAGCCCCTCCTTCATCTCTACGGCCGGGTCGCACTTTTTGGGGCAAAAAGTGCGACCTAGGACGCAGGTATCAGGGCAAAAAGTGCGACCTGGTCCAGAAAAGAGTAGAAAACCACGACCTGGGAGATGAGGGGGTTTTGGTGCTGTTTTATGGCTGGAAGTTGGGTTTTGGTGTTTGGTTATGGTTTTCCCGATCTGTATGCTGACAAAAATGATGTGTTTGTGCAGGTATGGCAGAGTTAGGGGTCAACTGGAGAAAGAGAGATCTGGGGACACTACAGAAAGAGATCTAGGCGGATCAGGGCGTCCGCTGTGTATTGGCCAGATTTGGGGTTCTCAAGTTTTTGGAGAACCCTTTGATGAGAGCAGGGGAACCATTACTAGCCCGGATTATCAGTTACTGGGATCCAGATCAGGAGATCTTTGTAGTGCAGGGGCTCAGGATCGAACTGACAGTCCAGGACGTGTACTTCCTGACTGGTCTCCCGCCACTGGGGATGGTGGGAAACACACAGCCAGTGTTGCCACGGGGGCGGCATATCATGGAGTTCGTGGAGCGCCATTGTCGACCGGGTCTCCAAGTCAAGGGGACTCGAATACCGATCGGGGATCTAGAGAGGCTAGAAACCCGTGCAGTGGCCGCAGCTGTGCTGCGAATCCTGGGCAACCAGGCATTCCATCACATCACTGGGGGGCAGATGATGATAGTGGAAAGTGTGCTAGGTGGGACATACTATGGGTGGGCCCAAATGATGTTGGTGTCGCTAAAGCGAAATTTTTCACTATGCAGGCGGCAGGTGAACCATGACTGCTCATATGGGACTTTGTTGTGCGCCTTCTTCTTTGAGAAGATCCCGACCTTGAGGCCTCGTGTACAGCTTCCAGATGGGGGCCCAAGAGAGCCCAGGATGCACCGTTGGGGACGGCTACTATGCAGAGGAGGAGGAGGGGCGGTCGAGCGAGTGTTTCGACCGGAGTTTTTTGCCCATTGGGATCAGATGCCATTGTACATAGACGACTATCCCTATAGTGGGATGAGCTACTATGGAGATCCGGATCTGCCACTTCCACTTGGTCGAGTCTGGGGGCCCGATGGTAAGTGACAGATTGCTATTCTTGTGTGGGCATGTTAAAGTTTTTGAATAGTAATTGATGGTACTGATTCATGTACTTTTGGTATGAAGATATAGCACCGGTAAAACCGTCCGGATATATGGGACGACCGGCAGCGTCTAGAGCTACAGGTCCAAGTGGGTCGAGAGCAGCGCAGAATGAGGATGCAGCCACCCTGCTGGAGGACATCCACCGTAGATGCGAAAGGTTGTTGACCGGAGTATCAGAGCGCGGGTGGCAGGACTTAGACGACCAGTTCATAGAGCCATGTGTTGGTCTACCCTCGGAGTGGCAAGGTTTCATGCGGCGCATGGCGATGGCCAGTCAGGCTATGCGCGATCTACATGCTGCAGGGGCAGAGACATTGGCCCGGGAGCCTCCAGATAGTGATTAGGGGTGGGGATGTGGTGCCCCCTATGATGTATGTAGGGGCAGGTGGTGCCCCCAGTTTTGGGTTTTTTGTAACATGCTATGGGCATGTCATATGTATCAGAGTAGATGGACTCTAAACACATGTTTTACGACACATATTATGGATATGCATCGTTTTTTGATGGTTATTAATGTTATTTTCTTGTATGAAATGTGTGTGATAAATGCCAATCTAGAACATGGTTTGCAATACTATCTACATAGTGATTCTGTTCTCGAGGTACATGGTTGAAAGTTATGGTTTCAAATGCACGTATCAAGATTTTCACTCGTAAATAGCGTCTAAACAACACAGGGTTATGCACATGATAAACACCATTTAGTTGCATTACAAGAAGTAGGAAATCCAAACGAACGTGCAGATGGAGGATGCGATGAAAGAGGGCATCGGCTAAGAGACCACGCACTGCATCATATTCGGCTTGATTTTTGGTGGCAAAACCAATGCATACCCCGTTAGAAAGAACAAGGGCATGCAAGGGGGTGAAGATGGCCCAACCTGCTGAGGCTAGATTCCTGGAGTAACGACTTGCACCGTCGGCGTAACCGATAAAGGGTGTGGACGGGGAGTCCTGCGGAATGGTGTGACAAGACAACAAATGAGGGGAGGAGAGGCAATGAGGGCAGCGTGAGTGTACAGAAGACATTGGGCGGCAACTGCGGGAGGGAGTGCAAGGAGCAGGATGACGATGACTCATATACAAACTGGAGGGTGGTATATGAGGGCTAACAGAAGTATGGGTAGGACTCGGGCTGCGAAGGTCAACGGAGACACGGGTGGGGTGATCTCGTGTATGGGTAGAAAAGGGGTGGATGGGTGACACAACAGGGGAGGGTGCAGAGGGGCTAGGCTCCAAGTTTCGTGCAGAGGAGGATAGGTAAATAATGGTTACCATAGACTCCGTCATCGGAACATCAGGGGGGGGAATGTCGATGGGAGCGGGGGGATCCCCAGGCTGGCCTGATGCATACTGTGCGAGGTTGGGAGAGGCGGATTGATTTTTTTCAACCTCATACTCTCGGACCACCTCTAAAGAGGCGCGGTAATGTGTCAGGTGAGGACAATGGTGGGAGTAATGGCCATGAATTCCGCACAAAGCATAGGGTTTGTTGGTGCGGAGAGTCTTGGGATTCTTGGTTACGGACGAAGAAGGAATGGAGGCTTTAGGGACCGTAGACTCGGGGAACGCGACTTTAACCATGGGTTGAATACGGGGCAATTCAGGACAAGCATGGGTGGCATGACCGACGACATCACATAGGGCACAAGGCTTTGCGGGCGGAGGAGGGGCCGGGTCAGTCGTGGTGGCCTTGTCTTTGGGTGCCCCCTTGCAGGCTTTGCCCTTCTTCCCGGGATCCGTCACAACAGGAGAAGGGTCCTATGGCGGTGCTGAGGGCATAATGGCAATGTAGGAAGTGAGGGGGACTGGTTGAACCGGTGTCAAAGCGATGTAGGGTTTGGGGTGACCAGGAGGGGTGGTGGCTGGGGGATCGAGGTACCAGACCGGTATGCCCAAGGTCAAGTTAGGGAGAGAGAGGGTGGCCATGATGGGGACAGAATATACTCCGGGAGGGGGAGCTAGGAAAGGGATCTGTCCAGCAGGGTAATGACCAGGAGGGACGGCTTCGAGATGGTTAAGGCCAGGAGGAACCGATCCAGGAGGATAAAGGGGTTCAGGGATACTAGCTGTAGGGGGAGGACCAGAAGGAGGAGGTCCGGCTGGCTGAGATGAATGGCTAGGAGTGGGTTGCGGAGGGCGAGGGGGAGGTTGCTGACTAGCCGAGACAGGCCGCTTACAGGCAGCCTGGGACGATTGCATCATGCAAACATTCGATAAGCTGGGATCGGTGACAGGAGGAGGCGGAAGATGAGGAAAAGTTCCAAGCAGGGAGGAATCTTTGTAGACGTCGGGGGAGACACTGGTCAAGGAATCGACGGTTTGCTTATTGGCTACAGAAGAGATGGTCGTCTCAAGGGAGGTCGGAGACGGCGGCTCATGATAAGATAGCTGGTCAATGGTGACTATCTTTCCATTGTGCAGGAAAGACATCTTGCGGAAAACCGCAGATGGGATAGTAGACATGGCATAAGTGTAGCTTCGCCCCAATAGAATGTTGTAGTCTAGAGGGGCGTCGATGACTTTGACATCAACGCAAACGGTCTTACCGGCGAGGGTGATGGGACAGTTACGAAACAGGCCAATGGGCTGGGAGGCATGACTGTCCCACGCTCGAAGGGTGATCGTGGAAGGGGCCAGCTCAGGGGATCTAAGTTGTTTCCAAACCGAAGCAGACATCATGTAGGTGGATGCCCCCTCATCAATTATACACCGGGACACGTTGGCATTCCGGATCTTGACTAGGATTTGGAAGGCCACGGAAGGAGGAAGAGGAGGGTGGTCCGATTGAGTGGCGTCGAAAAAAATCATTTGGTCATCAGCAGGATCTACAGCGCCCACGGCAGATAGTAGAGCCTTCTTTTGGGAAGGGCACGACTGGAGGAATTCCAGTGTGGAAATGGCGGTAGGAGATTGCGCCAAATCATCTACTATGCTATACGAATGAGCAGCTCGACCGGAAGAAGCGTTTCGACGTAATGGTCCCTTAGGAATCTTGGTATGAACCTCAACTTTGGGTTGAGGGATATGTAAGGGGCCACTGGGTGTCGAAAGAGGCTCTGTAGAACCTGAAGAAGGAGGCTCGGGGGTAGACTGAGCAGGAGGCTTGGGGTACTGGCGAGACCGAGTTTGAAGGTGAAGATCGATGGACGGGTTAGGATCGGAGTGCATCATAAGGATCTGGTAATCAGAGGAACCAGAAAGGGAAGGGGGGGTGGCTACCTGGCTGTCGGGCGGTTGGGTAGCCACGAATCCTTGCTGAGGGAAAGGATCAGTAAACACAACTGGCTGGGTAGTGGCCACATTAGGAGGAGCATGAGGGGTGGCGTGCTGTCCACGCAATGTGGCTTAAGACTCCCACATCTGCCGCATCTGGGGTAAGAGGGGGCAATCGTGGGTGTAATGACCATAAACACCACAACACGAACAAGGCTTACTTGTGCGAAGCGGCCTGTCCGGCTTGGGCTGAGTGCCCTGTTGCTGGTTGGCAGTGTTGGGGTCCACACCAGGATTGGGTCCGCGGGTACCAGGGGAAGATTGGTTTGGGTTTCCTCTCCGCCTTCTTTGAGAAGAAGGGGGATTAGTCACGCCCTGCTGTGCAAATACTTGCCCTGGAGGGGGCTGTAGGTGCTGGTGCTGGGGTTGAGGAGGCAAGGGAGGAGGAAGCGCATATGTTGGAGGAGCTGGCGCACCAGGCTGCGGATAAGGGTAATGGGTAGGTTGGGCAACATTGAGGTAAGTAGGAGGTTGGGCAAAAGGAGGAGGCATGCCGTATCCTGGATACATGCTACCGGGAGGGGGGAGAGTGCTGGAGGAGCTGGCCCCTCCCTGAGGGGGACCATAGCCCATAGGAGGTTGAGCGTATGGATGGGAAAGGGTTCCAACGATACCGTCGGCGGAATGAGATGCCCCCGGGGCATTAGCACCACCGGGCCTGGGGAGGTCAGGAAGAACGGTATAAACATAACCAGATTGAGCATAGATCAGGTCATATTTCAAGGCTATTTGGAGGGCGGCTTCTTCAGTTTGAGGAAAATGAGAGGTGACATCTTTGCCGATGGGAGCGGGAAGGGTGCGAAGGAACCAGTCCATGTAAACCCGATCTTCGAAGGGAGGGGCTCGACATAAGCTTCGTCTTCTTCGCCATTCCTGAACATGGGCGGAAAGGTGTGTTGAAGAGGATTGCTTGAAGGAAGTCAAGAGCTCCGTGCCAGTATCGTATCGGAGAGGGAGCTGGAAGTACGACAAAAAGGCTTGGGCAAGAGTCTCAAAGGTAGTATGGGTAGAGGTGGCTTGTTCGACATACCATTTAGAAGCTTCGCTGGTGAGCGTGCGTTGGAATAAACGAAGACGGATGGAGTCATCGGTAATGGAATTGGAGGAACACCACATGTGGAAAGATCGGACATGATTGGTTGGATCTTCTCCATTAAGGCCCTCAAACTTAGGGATGTCGGAGGGGAGCATGGTTGGCATAGCAGGCCAATTAGCATTGTGGTGAATGGGTTCATTGATCAACTGATGGAAATTGGGGAGGCTGAGGCTTGCAATGTACGGCAGCACAGGGGTGGCCGAGGTAGTTCCTATGGCGGTTCCGCTAGTAGTAGGGCCGGCATTAGGGCCAGGAGAACCGCTAGCGTTAGGCCCTGGACCAGACATAGTGAAGGTGACAGGGGAGAACTAGGAGGAGAAGGAGGACCCGATGAATCAGGAGAGGAGTCGGAGTGCGGACTCGAACGTGGACTGGCTCGACGACAGCGGGGCGGAGCAGGTCGATCGACCGGAAACTGAGGATGAAGGACAAGAAGTTTTCGGGAAAGGCGCCTTGGGGGCGCAATGATGACAGGAAGAAGGAAACCGACAAGGGCAGAAAGGGACAGAATCAAGCGATTTCAAGGGTAGATAAGGTGCAGTGACAATTGATTTTAGAGTCTTTGCCAGGCGGTGTTAACCAGGCGCTTCTTCGCGTAGGGTCAGTGTGTGGCCTGCGTTAATTTTAATTTTTAAACCCTTTCCGTTTTAAGAGCAAGAAAAAAGTGTGCGGTGTAGCTGAAAATAAACCTACAGAGAACAGAATATAATGCTGAAATAACAAAAAAATAACAGCTACTTGTGCATCTATCTAACCCAAGAAGGCAGGTCTCTCAAAACTAATACTGAAAAGAAAGGGAAAAATCTATGCAAAACACACGGAAAAGAGGCCAATAGATCTAAGGTCAAAAGGGACAGGGATCTAAAGGATAAAGCTGCTGAAAAGAGGTGTAGGTCACAGCCAAAAGGCAGAGGCAAGGTGGCTGGAAAAAGGAAGGAAATCAGCAAAAAACGGAGGGGGCAAGGTGGAGGCCCTAAAAGTAGATCCAAACAAATATTCAGGGGGTGATTTGAGAGGTAGAAGAGCTGATTTCAAAGGATCTGAAAGGGAGGTAACAGATCTGGAATAAAGGAGGCTGAAGCTCTGAAAAATAGACGGCTGAAACAGCTAAAACTCTTCCACAAAAAGTGGAGGGTACTAAAGCCCTAGGGGGATAGGTTCCCACTTAGATGAGTAAAAATAGATCAGAACTTGGTCAAGGCGGGCTGAGACAGAGGCTGGAAAACCCTGACAGAAGCTGCAGCAGAACCCAGAAAAATTGCAGAAAAATCACTGAAAAACTGGCAGGTCACAGTTTCTGACCTGTTTTCAGTGCAAGTCGCAGAAAAGGGGCAGAAAAGTGTGACCTGGAGGTCCAGGTCACAGTTTATGGGCCAAAAAGTGCGACCCCCCGTTCCGGTTGTCTCGGCGGCAGATTTTCAGAAAAGTTGCCGTCTCAGTTGCGGCTGGTGTCGCTTACCTGCATAATAGGGCCAGAAACACACATAAGTTAGAAATTTTAATGTTTTAGGGTTTTATGTGAGAAAAACAACATAAAAATAGGAAAACTAAACAGCTGAAAAGAAGCCCTAGGGTCTGAAGTAGCTGGATATGCAGGAATATGAAAAATGACAGCGGTCGTAATTTAAAACCCGTGTGGAGTCGCCATTTGTTAGTATGAATCCTTCGTCGAAGTGTACGAAAAAGGACCACTTTAGCTACGCATAACTAATAGCCCTAACAACAAAAGTGGCTACCAATATCTTCAGATCTGTGGTTAGTTAGACATAAAAGAGCTGCAAAAAACCAGATCTATGCATGGAAAGACATTAAGCAGAAAAAATAAGGGTTTGCTCCATATACCAATAGACAAGACAAGAACAATTTTTGAAAGAATTTTATATTAATGGGGCACCTGGGAGGAAAAAAAGAAGGTGTATCCAATTCTCCTCAGTGGGATGGGTTCTTGGAAGTCCTCAGCACTTCAGATCTAAGATTTCTCTCTCTTGTTGGTGTAGAAAACCCACACAAAGAATGGAACTCAAAGGGAGCCCACACAGCAAATGGCAGAAAATGGTGACCAAGTGTATAGATCCAGAGTGATATAATAGGCAACAAAAGGTGAAGAATGGTAGGAAAAACCCTCCTATTTATAACAAAATATTGGGTCATTCTAGATCTTGGTGCATGGGTTAACCAGATCCAGATCCACTTTTTATGGAATATTTTATTATATTTGTTGGAGGGAAAAGGTATTTGACTTGGGTCAAATCCCTTAATTTGTCAAAAATAAATAAATAAATGATTTATTTATCTTTTAAGGAAGCGGTTAGAAGATAATCAAATAAATAATGATTTATTTAATTATTTAAGGAAGTGGTTGAAAGATAATTAAATAAATAGTGATTTATTTAATTATTTGTGGGTGATTTGGTCATATTTAACAAGGGATATCATCTAAATAAGGTTTAAATGATTATTCCTAGAAAATAATAAGATAAATAAAGGTTTATCTAATTAATTTCTTTGATTTTGGGTTGAACATGACTGGGAATAATAATTAAATTATGGTTTAATTAATTATTCCATGAGGAAAATCAAACAAATATGGGTTTGTTTAATATTTCCTTTTGGGGTTTCCTGTTTTAACATAGTGAAAGCAGTTTTACTTAGGGTAAAACTAGTCTTACATGGTGTACTTGGGTCCATCTAATGATAATAGGTTAGATGACCAAAAAATGGTGGAACAACAAGCGATGGTGAAGCCTACCAAGCTTTTTTGGAAGGCAGGCAAACATGTCTTGAGGTATCTTAGGGGCACATCTGGATATGGATTGTGGTACAGATAGTCGGATGAGTTGAATTTGCATGGCTTCACGGATGCAGATTGGGCAGGAAGCCCAATGGACAGAAAGAGCACATCTGGAGGGATTTTCAATATCGAATCTACAACAGTTTCTTGGTACAGCAGGAAACAAATATCCGTGGCACTCAGTTCAGCGGAGGCCGAGTACATGGTAGCATGTTTGACTGCATGTGAGGCTATATGGATGAGGAAGATCCCGGACGGGTTTTTTGGTTCTCACTTAGATCCTACTGTGATATGTTGTGATAATCAGAGTTGCATTAAACTCTTGGTTAATCCAGTATTTCATGATAGATCTAAACATATTGACATCCGGTACCGTCATATCAGAGATTGTGTGCAGTAGAAGATCATATTACTTTCTTACATTCCTATGGAGGATCAGGATGCAGATATTCTGACGAAGGCGCTCACCAGGAGAAAATTCGAATACCATAGAGAAAGGATTGGGGTGGCAGATAATTCCTATCTTGTTGAGAGGGAGTGTTGAGATTCAACAAGATTATGAGCTTAGTGAAAAGATTCGCCTTCACTAAGTGTGCCTATAGGCTATTTTTGGCGCAAATTCTATTTTTAGACTATGTCTATTTTTTGACATGTCGATCATATTCTATGAGTTGCAGGATGCTATTTGTGGATGGCTGGTCAAGTTGGAAAAAATAGATGGAATTCTATTTTTATACATATTGGGCGGAATCTATTTTTAGATTGCCAGTATAAAAATATATATGTCGAATATTATTAGCTCTTAATAATATTTGGACTCTAAACATTATCTTATTCTCTTGGAGCACTTCAGTTAAGTGCACAGATGTGGCACAGCAGCTGACAGAAGGAATTACGCTATTCCTGAGGGTTTAATGGAGCTAATGCATGAGGACTTTAGGTAGAACTCATGTGACAGAGTTTGGTGGAGTTGGAGAAGTAGTTGGTGGAGTTGTATTTAGTTTAACTCAGTTAGACTCAGTTGAGCTAGTTGTATCTAGTCTAACTGATTGATACACTAGTGAGAGTGGTGTGAATTAATTATTTAATTAATTCACTAAATAATAATTTATTAATCAACTAAAGAATACATCAGTTAACTACAGTGCATGGCAGTTTCAGTGGATACCAGTGGAGAGATACGTGAAAGAGCAAGTGTGACTATCAGTTGTGACTATAGTGATGCATTGATTGCATCCAACACTCACTGGAGATGCCAATGAGGATTTCACAGTGCAAGCTTGGTGGATTCGAGTTCATTCAAAGCCATTCTTCAGCAAGGATTGTGCAGTAGAGGCAGGCTATCAGGTGGCAAATATCGGTGCATGGATTTGCAAGATCAAGCTTGATTAGTGTGTAGCGATTGTATTGTACTGAGAGCTTGATATGATCAGATTTGTATGAGGATTGTTACATGATCTCTATGACAAATATTATATACAGATAGTTGGGGTTTTCATCTTCAGGATTTCCCATTAAACAACTGTGTTAATATGTGTGAATTTTTATTGTTTCATGTGTGCATTGCAATCTCGATTTAATTTCTGCAAATGATCAATGGTGGAATAGATTATGTATTTTGCATGAAGTTAAAATAGTGTGAGATCAGGAGAATCTTGGACATATAACACATAAGTTGTATAATTTCTACAGAACCTTTAGCGCCCTCGCTACCTCGTTCCTTACATACTTTCAGTTGCCCATTCACCACGATTTGGGAATGGAGTTACTGACTCATTTCAGAAAATCCCCCTCTACCCATATTTCAGAGCATCTCCATGAGTGGAGGCAGCATCACAGTTTATGTAAAGAAAAACTCGATGACCAAGTCCTTTTAGATTTATTCTTGAAAACTCTGACGGCAGATATTTCAAGGGATGTGGCGCAATGTTACCCCACATCCGAAGAGGACGCAATCAGTAAAGCCCAACAGCTTGAACTGGTCTACATGCAATTAAAATACATATACAATATCCTGCCTAATGCCCCACGCCTGCGATCTTATCTATAATTTTCAGGCACTTCTAACTCTGCAGACAAACATATTGGGTCAATGACCCAAGGGTACCTAGGCAGCAGTAGTCAGTATCCCGGTTACACACATGGGTCTACCCAGAACATGTCTCAATCTGGATTTCAAAGTCATCACATGCAACAACAAAATTTGACTAATAGGGCGCCAGCGTATCACCAAGGAAGACCTTATCCTCTGGCTGAGGGGACCCAGTACTTAGGAAGAAAGACTGACGGAAGAACTCCCCCCCAACGGCCAAGTGCAAACATGGAACAAAAATATGTTCAATCCCAAGAATACAACCCACCTACGCAAAACAATGCACGGGTGAACTTTGTGCAGCCGTCCCAAAATCAATCACACCAGTATGATCAAGAGAACTACCCTCCTAACATGGTTAAGAAAAAGGAAAAAAGAAATCCCAAAAGGAACCCTGGACAGGGGAGCAGCAACCAACAACACCCACCGCGATCCTAGGCTAGAGGTAACTCCAACCGGAATTAGAACTAGGAGCCAAGAAATTCCCCAAGGCAAGGCAAAAGGCCACCTCTACGAGCAAACCATTCTTGTTCACTATGTGGTGAGTATGGACACTATACTCACCACTGTCCCAAACTTCCTGAGCTTAAAAAGCTTCAGAGTAACCGAGGACAAGGAGGATCTTCCCAGACAACTGTGGTGATGTAAAAAACCATCCCCCATCAAGGAACGATCAACACTCAGCAGCAAAACCCCGAAGATTCTCGGAAAAAAACCCATGAAATTTACATGGATGGGGAAGAAATGTTTTTCTAAACTCAGAATCATAGCTACGACACCCCATTAGACACCAGTACGTCGGGGGATAGTACAAGCACGCCGAATGCACCTTTAACCATTCCAAATGTTCCTTTGGAACCATTGGCAAAAATGGTAAAAGGGCCTAATAGGCGAGCAGGTAACTACTCCAAAGCGGTCCACAATTATAGCATCGTAGACGATTTAGCTCAATCACCTGCTGCTATGTCTGCATTGGAAGTACTGCAATCGTGCCCAAAACAATGGAAAGCCCTACTTTCCGCATTAGGCACTGTCAACCCTGTCGACACGCGCATGATGGATTTTGACTTAGACAAAGCCACCCCTAGGCTTCCCTCCATGGTTGCCTTCCAAATACCAGTGTCAGTACAAAATATCACTATTCACCAATGTGTCATTGACGAGGGTGCATCCACATGCATTGTGTCAAATAATGTATGGCAGAAGTTAGGAGCCCCAAAACTCAAACCTTTCGTCATCACACTTAGAGCATATGACGGTCGTCCCTTGACCCCCGTCGGTCTCTTCCAAAATGTACCGGTCTGCTTAGCCAGCAAGACGGTCCACATAGACATCAAAGTCTTGGATGCTCACTTGGATTACAATATATTCCTTCAGCAGAGTTACATGTATTCCATGTCTTCCATAGCATCCTTCGTTTTCTGCATCATGATGTTCCCCCACGAGGATCGAATCATCACAGTAGACTAGCTGACGCATAGTGAAAAGCATCCCTTTACCAACATAGATATGGTTCTACCCTATGTAGATACAGCCATAGATGGTCTTTCATGGTATCAAGAATATGGCCCTGGCCAATTCAAACCGTCATTTTTCCTAGGGTCATTCCTAGGAGATCCTCCCATTATCCCTGAGGTATCACCCAATGCCATAGGGGCCCTAGTATGCATGATGTCCACATCAAGCATCGATGTTAGTCAGGTCATGGACTCAAGCAGTAATAACACCGAGGCATCGACCACGGCAACCTCCCTAGTCTACATCGCCTCCCAAACCCCTTTCCTCTACCCACCTCCTGGCTTCACCTCCTTGCAGGTTATGGCAACATTGGTGTTACCAAACATATCATTGGCATTCCCAGTTTTGTACCTTGTTCCCCCTTCAGGAACAGTAGCTACCAATGTTACTGCATTTGGGTTAAATCCCCCTAGTCCCAAGGAGCCCCAACCTACCCAAGTAGTGATCGAAACCGCCCCTGCAAGGGAAATTTCCATTGCAAAACCGATGACCATGACCAAGAAAATTGCCAAGAAAGCAAAAGAAAGCGGTGGCCCCCACCATGCAAAGGGAGTCATCAGCCTGTGCTATATGTGATGTCCCAGGACACCTGACCCACATATTCTCAGAGTTGGATGAATTAAAACCACTCCTCAGCTTCGAAGCAGGCACCTCAACAGGGCATTCCCATAAAAAGGAACTTGCCACCAAAATTACAGGAAAACCATTGCGTGCCAATCACGCATGCGCTCTCTGTGACACCTATGGTCATTATACCCACCATTTTCCAGAAATACCATGGTATAGGGAGGCCTTACACTTGATTGAGTGATCTTATCAAGAGGATCCCTCCATCCAGTCTATTAATGACGAGCCTCGTATCCTCTTGTACCTGCAGGAAGAGTGACAATCACCCGAAAAATCCCCCACCATACCACATCCCCCAATAGAAAGGTGCGTACTTTGCGATGAACATGATCATTTCATCATTGACTGCCCAGCCTTGGAAATTTTCCAACGATGGTACCTAATCCATGCAGTATACTACGCTAACATGGATATCCAATATTCATGCCAGATATGCGGAGACAACCACCCTGTATGTCATTGTCACTGTGTGCCGATATTTTTCACAGTGTTAGACTGTATGCGATCGACCATCGTTTGCCTCTCCCAAGAAGACGGTGCAGATTAGTATTCCATGGAAATTTTGATGACCCAAGAGGAGGTGACAAATACATCCACCCCGTCGTGGCCATTCGGAAGATAGCTAATTAGGGAAATCCGTCCCCCGCCAAACGCCGACGACGCGAAAAACCACATACGGTTCATTACATCATGCGTTGGAACCATGACTTGAGCTATCTGCTCATCTACCCTAGGTGTCGAGACATCTGCAGCTATAAGAGTAGATGTCCCTATGATAGTGCAGACCCAATTTTTCTACACTCTATCAACAGCGTCTGGTTCCACCGCATCCACGATAGAATCTTTGTAGTGTTTCTCAACTAGATCCACCAGGATCACCACCATTTAGTCTAAACCTATGAAGGAAAAACCCCCCTTCGTGACCTTGTTTCATTCGGATGAGGATATCCTAAAAACCATGATGGAGCCTGATTACCTATGGGATGCAATGCATCACCGCTCGCTGCTTCTTCCCAGGAATACAATCAGTCCTGACAAGACAACCAAACCAGAGATCTATGTGATCGAATCAAAAGACTTTCTTCCATTAGGAAAGGTCAACTAGTTTTAAAACCCCATCCTAGTGCCCGATGCATTTGAGGAAGGAAATATGTCGAATATTTAACCTACCATCAAGCTGAACATATCTCAAAATCTGTTAAAGGTAGAAGAAATCTCACTGGGGGCAGCATGTTCTCCAGAAGAGGTAACCTCTTATACAAAATTATTACAAGAGTGTTGATATATCTTCGCTTGGGACTACTCAGAAAGTCCTGGGCTTAGTCCTACGATTGTAGAGCACCATATTGACACTTGGCCAGATGTAACCCCAGTCCACCAAAAACAATGTCAACTGCACCCGTCAAAGGTAGAAGCAATAAAATGAGAAATTGACAAGCTTCACAAAGCCGAGTTTATCTACCCCATAACAGGAGATCAGAAGGTCCATCCTGCAAACCGTAAGTTTCACCATCATCAGTATGCCACGACGAATGAAAGCGATGCCCCACATTCACTTTCCAGAAAAATATTTTTTTCAGCACCGGCAGGTATGCACCCTCCCATATTCATTTCCAAAATTCATGTTTTTCAATAATATTGGATGAAAATAAGATGCTTTCACTTGAGGTAGTTTTTTTTTCATGAAGAACCCACAAACCGTTCACAGCACCATCCACTGAAAGTTCCGGAGCAGGTATCATTCTACCCTCAGCATGATAGAGTCCTAGAGAACTTTGCATATCCTGACATTGTTTCTCCATTAGAAATAAACCATAAGGTCCCCATACCCGACCACGTTTATCATCACCTCACCCTGCATATGATAAATGCCCACGATGGTTGGTAGAGCCTCCCCTCCATGGCGATCATGATCCAAAGTAGACCATACATCACCCCACAAGTGACGCCATGGCCATACCATTTTAGACCGGGAAGCACCTCATGCTCATCCATATATCATGCATAAGGTTAAGTTCGTCGTTCAAACTCCACCCCCATCCTGGACGATCAGGTTGTACAAGTATATTGAAAGCGCACCTCTGCGCACCGCATTTGGCCCGCCATACCTCCATTAGCATAATCCCATCTACGACATCTTCTGCTTCATCAACCTCGCACATGAGACCAACCAATGGGACCCCTACCCCCAGCAAAACACCATCCTCACACCTTCAATGAGCGACCCTCTTTCATGTTTTGGGGTACCTGTCTCTGTGTTTTGTACAAACCAAATCCCATTATTTTATTCTTTTGGTAAGTGTACAAAGACCACAAACGATGCCCTTTGCCATTTCGCCTTCATATTTCACCTTTTCTCCCATGGAAGTATTCCCCCATATCCCTTGGTCGAAGTATTTCATCCCCTATGCACACACCATTATGACAATCATAGTTGGTTCACACCCACCCTGGAAGTCCTACCGACTCTAGGGATTTTTCTTCAGAAATAACTATGACTCCCACCAAGCTTCTCAAGTATACTTCGACCTCGGGCCACTGAATCCCCATAATCCATTTTCAATCACCTCTCACCAACATGCCTATGTTAAACTCATCACATCTCGATCCCCAACCCCTTATGTCGGCGACCCATGGTTTGGTTAAGGCTTCCTTTTTTTCAACCTCAATCCCTCTTTTCCAAAAAGGAAGCGGTACCTTGGATGACCCCTCCCCATGCAAAGGGGTATCCTCGGGTGGCACTGTGGAAGACATAATTTTCCACAGATGTCATCGATCCTCCTGACATTAAACCACAGCAAAAGCTTTCATGTCACGATGGTATTGTACCTTACAACCATTGCACTTTGATTAGATTCATCAAAGAACCGTTCCTCCATAAGCGTCTCTGACAACAATGCTTACACGGGAAGGTCCCAGCCAATAAATATGCGTACATGGTACAATGATATTCCATACCATCATTACGCATAGGGTTACCACATTCCACCTATCGGCAAAGAAAAAAATTCCACGGAAGGCGTCAGCAATCATCGTCAACAACCACCAGCATCACTATCACAGTAGTGGCATAGACAACACATGTATCTTTCAATTTTGTTTAACTAGCCATAGCATCACGAGCATGGGACATGCCCGCCTCGTTGAAATTTTGTAAATATGTTGTATATTTTGTCTGCTTGCAAGGGGTCCCTTAGGCCATGGTTATCTTGGAAACAGTGCAAGGTGTTGTCAATTCCAAAATACACGTAGACCTCTCTCTCTCTCTCTCTCTCTCTCTCTCTCTCTCTCTCTCTCTCTCTCTCTCTCTCTCTCTCTCTCTCTCTCTCTCTCTTTTATATGATATAGAAAAGAAACTATAATGTATTTTGGCTATATAGTTCTTCCTAGACCTCACACATTAGGGAGAAACTGTTAACACTATAAAATCGTACAGCAGAAGACGACACCAATTAATGTCGAGCCCAAGGATTTACAAGACAGGAATACATTATGGAATCAAGAAGTATTTAAGATCTCTAAGGTTTTGAGAAAATTATACTTGAACTAGTCATAAATGCTCAAATGCATGCTTTATCCTTAGAGAAGAGTGCCTTCTGTGCGCCTTTTTTCCCGAGAAGCGCGCATTCCTGGAAATGGAAAAAAGTCACTTTTTGGGACCACACCAAGCAAAGGACAGTTACTCCTTATGTAAAAGTTGCCTAAGGACAGCCACCAGCGCCTCCTTAGACATTATGTGAGCACAAAAAAGAATATTTTAGCACACAATGGAATCACACCTCTCCCTTGGGCCACCATCCATCATGTACCAAGGGAGGGAAGGAGGATTTGAAGCTCACCTATATAAACCCACCAAGAGATGAAGAAATGGTGATCACAATGTTATGCTGGCCAAATTTTCCCAAGCAACACTAGCATTGTGTGTGACCCAGAGTTGGAGATAAAGAGGACTTGATAGTTGGCCACCCAACATCTTAGTCCACCACAGTAGAGAGAGAGAGTGAGACTGCATCAGAGGCAGAGCTTGGAAGGCAAAATCCTTGCATCAGGACCTAGAGCCATTGCCTAGGGGCCCTTTGGCAAGTGGGTAAAATTTCTTCTCCATTTCAAACGTTTAATAAGAAGAGGCCATCGAGCCATCGTTTGCATTATTATCGTTTGGAACTCTCTACATAGTTTTTGTATATTTGTGTTTTAGTTTTAGTTTAACCAAAGCATACTTCAACATACTATTTCCATTAAGTTTTATGCTTTTGAGCTCCCCCACTTTCTACATGTTACCAATAGTTTAGAGAGTATACCACACTCTCTAAGCTTGTGCAATTTCGTACACCCGTGTGACTAATCCACAACAACAGTCACAGTGGTAGAACCACTAGTTTTTTTGTCCTCTTCATTAGCTCATAGTGAATAACCTTTCCCCGAAGTTTCTTCAAAGACATCTTAGTCTGTTATGACTCTAAGCTAGTGGCATGATATTATTTTGAGTATTCAACCTCTGGCTACTCGATCCCCTCCTGAGGAACCATTTGATATAAATTGGAAACCTCTGAATGCTTGGGCATTTTTGAGGGAAGATCCCCCTCTACACTCGGAACCGCTTGAGTCACCGTTGTCACGTGCTTTGCTTGCTACCTCTCGTCGCCTTTTTTTTCGACACCATTTCTTCATCTGATATGGATTCCATGAGTCCTATAAGTACCAAAGGGACTTATCTTTCTATAGGAGAATATTCGTTCCCTGTGGAGAATTTTCCTTATGTTTCAGGTCAGCCTTCTTCACAGCCTTCAACTCTTGCACCTGGTTATCGTTCGTTGAGTTACTTAATTTATAGTGCTACATCTTTGTATCATAATCTGCTATGGTCAAGTATTATGGCCTCTTCTGTAGGGCCATTCATGTCAGGTCCATCCTCCTCAACTCTCGTTGCTTTGATGATGGTTACATCTATCCCAACCTAGCCCACTATTTGTGTGGCTTCCTCCACACTATCCACTGGTATGATTTCTTCATTGTCTTCATCTTTTGTTGTTAGTGGAACACTTCCTTATGCTTCCGTAATGTCTATTGGGCTCATTGTGAGTGGATCACAGCCTCACATGTCGAGAATCCATCAGCCTATTGCTAGTGCACCTATCTCCTCTAATCTGATTCCTGGAGGTTTAATGTATGACCAATATATGATGGAAATTCAACAACATAATTACTTCCCCCAAGGTTCTCAGTAGGTTCAATCTCCCATTAATCCTCTGCATTACTATGATGAGCATGGAAATCACATCTATTACCACAAACCTATTCCACACGGTCCATTGTATGTTCAAATGCCACAGATGGTTAACCCGAACTAGTTTACGTTCCTACAGGGACAACCTTATGGTCCACAAGGATAACTCTCTCAGGGACAACCTTCAGTCCAAAATGGACAACCCTATGGTCTTTTTGGTCAACCTTATGTTCAGCAAGGAGCACCTTATTCCCCTCAGGGGAAAACCTATCCATCTTAGGGACAACCTTTTGTGCAACCAAACCAACCTTACATTCAGCAAGGTCCATCTCTTGTGCAACAAGGCCAACCCTCCACTGGTTAGTTGGGCTCTAGTTTTCAAGGGCAACTTGGCTCATCTCAACCTTTAGGTCAACCTGGTCTTCACGGGAAACCTGGTCCACTTCCTTCAGGTCAACATGCACCCTAGGGGAAACCTGTTCAACCTCGGTATCTAGGTCAACCTGCACCACAGGGACAGCTCATGCAGCCTTAGGGCCCACCTTTCATTCCTCAAGGTCAACCTTCGATGGTATAAGGTCTGCCCCAAGGCTTTTCTTACATTCTGCAAAAAAATCCATATGTTGCTCAAACAAGGCCTCAGTGGTTCACTCAGAATCAGTACCCTGGTCCTCAACCGGTTTATGGGAATAATTATCAAAATTACAACCCCTATGGGAAAAATCTTCTGGGACAGAACATATGGGCTCAGAATTTCTCTCGACCTAGTTGGAACCCCAATGTTGGTTCCTATCAAAGGCCTGTAATGTCTTTAAATCTGAAATTGCCATTCCTTGCTATGCTGTAACTTCTTAATGTGTCAAAATTAACGAATTATCCCATCCTTCATAATCCATATTGTCCCCCAGTTCCTACCAAGATTCCTGGTGATTTTCTTAAATTTGAAGGCAAGTCCGAAGAAGACCCCCAGGCACATGTTATGATATACCATTTATGGTGCTCATCTAACTCTTAGGTCGATGATTTGATTCGTTTACTTCTTTTCCAAATCACTCTCACTGATGCCGCTGCAAAGTGGTACATTGAGCTCTCCCATGGAATCTTTCAAGATTTAAAATCTCTATCCATGGAATTTATCATGCACTTTCAGTTACTAGTTCGTTATGAATTGGGACAAACCTCCTAACATCTATGAAACAGGATCGGGCTACTCATATCATATTCATGAATGGAGGTGGTGGCGTCGTCTGATCAAGTTTGAGATCCCTGATCAACTTCTGATTGGTTGGTTCACTACCTCTTTTATCATTCTAATTTCCAAGGACATCGCTATGGGGGCATGTGTTACTGAGGAACAAGCCATCACTCGTGCCCAGTACCTCGATCTCATGTACTCTCAATCTAGCACGATGTATGGGTTAGGATGAATCTTTAGTGTAAGTGTACGAAAAAATACCCTTTTAGATGTGCATAACAAATAGCCCTAACAGCAAAATATGGCTGCTAATATCTTCAAATATGTAGTTCGTTGATCAAGACAAATGCTGCAAAAATCCAAATCTATGCATAAAAAGACATTAAGCAGTAAAAATAAGGTTTTTCTCCATGCATCCAATAGACAAGACAAGAACAATATTTTTTGAAGAATTTTATTTTAATGGCACCTGGGAGGAAAACAAGAAAGGCATTTCCAATTCTCCTCAATGGGATGGGTTCTTGGAAGTCCTCAGCACTTCAGATTTATAATTTCTCTCTCTTGTTGGTGTAGAAAACCCAGACAAACATAGAACTCAAAGGGAGCTCACAAAGCAAATAATAGAAAATATGACAATGATAATGGCTCAAATTCAGACCAAGAGTATACATCCAGAGTGATCTAATAGGCAACAAAAGGTGATGAATTGTAGGAAAAACCCCTCTATTTATAACAAAATATTAGGCCCTTATAGATCTTGGTGCATGATTAAAATAATATTAACCAAATCTAGATCCATCTTTTATGGAATATTTTATTATATTTGATGGAGGGGAAAGGAATTTGACTTGGGTCAAATCCCTTTATTTGTAAATAATAAATAAATAAATGATTTATTTATCATTTTAAGGAAGTGGTTGAATGATAATAAAATCAATAATGATTTATTTAATTATTTATAAATGATTTAGTCATATTTAACAAGGAATATTATTTAAATAAGGTTTAAATAATTATTCCTAGAAAATAATAAGATAAATAAGGATTTATCTAATTAATTTCCTTGTTTTGGGTTAAATATAACCAGGAATAATAATTAAACTACTGTTTAATTAATTATTCCATGAGGAAAACAAAACAAATATAGATTTGTTTAATATTTCCCCATTGGGGTTTCCTGTTTAGACCATAAACAACCTAATAAATGTGTTTTATTAAGTTATTTTACATAGTGAAAGCAATTTTGCTTAGGGTAAAATTGGTCTTACATGGTGTGCTTGGGTCCATCTAATGATAATAGGTTAGATGACCAAAAAATGGTGTAACAGTATGAACTCTTGCCTGATGCTTCACGACGTGGAGCTTACAAAGCACCGACGATTCCATTCGTCGACGATATCATTGGTTCTGTGTCTCAAACCTCTCATAAGTATTCTCCCAATCCTACGAAGCAAAAATCTACTTATTCCACTGATACTGTTTCTCAGCCACCTTTGAATCCTAGTAAGTGTTGGGTGCAGAAATTACACTTAAGAAAACTCCTCAACACTTAATTTGTCAACCCAGGGGATTCATAAACATAGAGACAAAGCACAGGAAATGCCAGAGATGGTATGAATCTTCCTAATGTAAATCCCTACTTTATTTAAAGGAAATATTATATAATCAAATCAAAAAAGAAGAAGGCAACTTGAACCATAAAAAATAATCTAAGACTAGAATGAGGAAATATGCATTTGCAAGAGAGAATTAAAGATAAAAGGAAATCACTCCAACTAATGGTTGTTTAATCTACTGTGTGTGTTTTCCCTTAGCAAAGACACTTTAGAAGTCTCGTTAAATGGGCCCTTAAACCTGCTTCCTTAGAGATTTCCTTATTGCATTTATGTAGAAGGTATAAATAGATTTATGTAGAAGGTATAAATAGTGTCTTTACTGAAGGCTTTTTACTTCATGCAAGGGCTCGAACTTTTCAAGGTTTAGAGCACTCAAATCTTATGGCAAGAAACTGGTTCTTGCATCAGATTAGAGCTTTTTGCACTTATCTTTTAATCCTTAAAACAAGTGTTCAATTATTGCAAGTGCTAGTTTTCTATCAAATCAATTTTCACACATAAAAGTGAATGTTTCTGATCTTAAAAAAATGTATAAATAAATAAACAATCATTTATCATGTCATAAACATTTAAAGAAAGAAAGAAAATTGTAGAAAGTAGATTAAGAAAACTTGTTGCATCACACCAACGTGCACTAGTGCAAGTTCATTTCTCCTACCTGGACCAGGCAGAAAAACCAATTAAACAGAATTGCAGGAAAAGGAAATATCACACCAACGTGCACTGGTGCAGGTTTTTTTCTCTTGCTTGTACCAGGAAGATGAAAGCCAATCTGAAATCAAGTGCAGGAAAGTAAATTGCAAGGAAAGAAATTGTATTTACTTCACACGACGTATCCGTTTTCACTCAGACAGGAATACATGTGCTGAAAGTTAAATCACACTTTAATAATATGAACACAAATTACAAGAAATAGAAATTGGGGTACACGTGCTGGGTTGGCTGGGCCCTAGCCAACCAGCACGTTTCCCCCAATTTCTATTTCTTGTAATTTGTGTTCATATTATTAAAGTGTGATTTAAATTTCAGCACATGTATTCCTGTCTGAGTGAAAACAGATACGCCGCGTGAAGTAAATACATTTTCTTTCCTTGAAATTTACTTTCCTACACTTGATTTCAGATAGCCAACCAGCGCGTTTCCCTTTTAAGTTAAAATGTTGCTCAGTAAACTAGTCAATTCATCAGCTTAAAAAAAGAAACACAATTTCTGAAACATGAGGTGGAAAAACCTTTTTTTATTAATTCATTGAGGTGAATACATGCGTTAATAAAATGTCCAGCCCAAATTCAAGCGAAAACAAAACAACCGGTTACTGCCTATCAACTTCGCTCTAAAAACTCTACTCCCAGAAATTCATCCAGGTCCTATTTACACTTTACATTATATAGATCTGTTGGTTGAAGGCCAAAACAGATCGTTCAACTGATTCATAACAAAATGCAGAATTTAGTTGCGGCCTTCAAGATAAGATGGTTTTGCAAAACTAGTCATAGCTAACCAGCTTTCGCCTTCACGGATTGATCTCGGCTGCCTTTGAATCATTAGCTATCATGGCTGAAGTGGCTCAAGACGAGGCGGTGATTGAGGAGGTTCGAATCTGCCACGAAGATCTGTTGTGCTAGAAATGGTGCAAGATCCGATCCTGCACTAAGATCAGTGGTCACAGTAAGCACTCTAACCATCAAATAACCTTTGGAGATATCGATAAGTTACAAAAGTGATTTAAAAGTAAGAAATCATGTAATAAATATTTAATTAATGCTAAATTGAATTAAAACATGAAGAATAAAGTTTTATACGAAATGTGTCACTGTGCTTGGACTGGTGCAAGATGAGGGTGCATAAAAGGGTGAAACATAGGTAAATGGTTATTATTTAGGAAGGGGAAAATGGTAAAAAAAAAGAGCAAATTAGGGGGCTAACAGTAAGACCGTGGAAGTGAATGTTGTCCAGTCCACCCTGGCGGATAAAGCTTCCAAAGGTAAGAAAAAGGGGAAGGTAAGGCCAAAGCCGATACCACAAAACATGATTCCCCTAAACCCAATAATAATGATGGTTTGAAATGTAAACCAAAGTACCCTTGTCTGATATGTGATGATGATAAATACACCAAGGACTGTCCTCGATGGGCCGAGGTGAGTCGACTGCTCAAAGCCACTCAAAGCACTTTGGTTGTTCTCAAAGAGCCATTCCCATCGTAGAAAACTCATATGGTGGAGCAACCTCAGTCCTCTACCCCTTTTGGCTCTCAGGTTTTCATGATGAATGGTGCTACACCCGTATCCATTTCTACCCGATCGAAGGATTATAACAAACTGCATTAGGCAGTGGGAAAAGAGATCGCAGATGGTCCCCCTTCCCCACCTGTTTCTGGCCCTCTTCACATTGAAAGGCTTAGTCCTGAGCCCATTGTACTACCACCCTCTAAAGGCGTGCTCTATAAGTCTTCCTATAACCAAAACACTTGTGTCACTCACCATTACAATATTGTTGAATATTTGGCTCAGGCGCCATCCGTGATGTCAGTGTTGGAAGTAATTTAGAGCTTTCCATCACAACGGAAGGCTTTTCTATCCACTATCAGAGGGGTGGACCCCGCCGATTCAAGCCTTATCACCTTTGATCTGGAAAATTTCATCCTGCGTCTCCCTCACCAACTTGCACTGATTATCCAAGTTGGGATTAATGGAAAGAATATTCATAAATCATTCGTGGAGGAAGGTGCATCTACTTGCATCATGTCCTCTACATGCTGGAAATCCATTATTTCTCCAACCCTCAATCAGTCTCCAAACGCTTTAGAGGCTTTTGAAAAAAGGTAATCTTGCCCTCTAGGTGTTCTTGCTAGCTTACCTATCACGTTGGAAGGAAAAATGGTTAATGTTGAGGTTAAATTCGTTGATGCCAAACTCAATTATATTTTTCTCCTCGATCGCATTTGGATTCACGCCATGATATGCGTCCCGTCCACTCTCTTTCGTGTTCTTCAATTCCCACATGAAGGAAATATCATCACTATCGATCAGTTGTATTTTTTCACTTCCACGTCCTCCGAGAGAAACGTTCCATATGTAGATCGTATTCCTATGCCTTATGAGAGCATAGGACTGAGACTTTTCAAAGATCTCGCCCTTATGTGTCTCTTTTCTCTTCCTCCGCCCAATACTTCCCAGGTCAATATGATTTCCACGTCTTCTGATCCATTGATCATCCCTTCACCTAAGAATTTTTATTCATTTGGTAATGCAATTCCATCAAGCCCAATAGAAATTGATTATTGTGAAGTTATATCAGCTTCAGCTCCTCCTCCCTCCGATCATACTCCTTTGAGTGTGTCTCTCGACACGTATTCTCAATCCCCTTGGCTCGGTGCTTCAGATTCTTCTGATCCCTTGAATGAGATGTTTCCCACTGATGAATACATCATGGAAACCATGTCTCTAGAGGATCCTCCTTGGGACGATAGTCATCATCATTCCTCCTTTATGCTTGGCCTTGGGGCCATGTCTATTTGTCTTGAGAAATTCGCTTCCCAAGTTCCTTCCCATCCACTTCAAATTCCCATCTTGACACATGAAATTTTGCGGAAGGTAACATGGGGAAAATTATACAAATGATGCCTATTGACATCTCTTTTAAATCAGGGATTGTCGAGAACATCCACATTAGGGTGACCTGTTCTCCTGATGAGATAAAGATCTATACTAGTCTCTTCTAAGAGTTTCGAGACATTTTCACTTGGTCCTATGAATAAATGCCCGGCATTGATCTGATTATAGTCGTACATGAGATCCCTACTTATCCTGAAGGAAGCCTGTTCTCCAATGTCTTTGTCCCATGCACCCTAGAAAGGAAGCCGCCATAAAGGTAGAATTTGAAAAACTTCTCAAAGTTGGCTTCATTTATCTAATCCCCTTGACAGAATGGGTTTCTAACATCGTCCCTGTGGATAAGAAGAAGGGTACTATTCGATTGTGTGTGGATTACCGCGACATAAATCACGCTTGTCCTAAGGATAACTATCCCACTCTTTTCATTGACCAGATCATTGACAAATGTGTTGGGAGTGAGATATTTTCCCTTATGGATAGGTTTTATGGCTACAACAAGATCAATATTTTGTCGAATGATCAACACAAGACCGCCTTCATCTGTCCTTGGGGCACCTTCACATACAAGAAGCTCCCTTTTTGCCTTAAGAATGCTGGTGCCACATTCCAAAGAGAAATGTCAAACTTTTTTCATGATATTAAGCACATTGTTCAACCTTACTTGGATGACCTTCTGGCTCATTACACTAAGTGTAAATACCACCCGGATTATCTCTGTCAAATATTTCTTCGTTGTAGACGCTACAACATTTGGCTCAATCTACATAAGTGTGTCTTCTGTGTTGATTCCGGTAGACTCCTTGGGTTTATCGTTTCTTAATACGAAATTCATCTCAACCCTCTTAAGGTTGAAGCTATTGTCAATCTCCCCTCCCCTTCCTCTTTACATCATTTGTAGAGTTTGCAAGGGAAAGCTAATTTCCTGCACCATTTTATACCAAACTATGCTGAAGTAGCCAAAGGATTCACACGGTTTCTTAAGCAAGGCATCCCATTCCTCTGGGATGATATTTCCCAAAAATCTTTCGATGCACTGAAGACATTTCTTGTCAATTCTCCTCTTTTGCACCCACCTAATTATCATCTCAACTATTCCCTCTACTTCATTGTCGTATTTAGCACTATTTCCATGGTTCTGTTACAGGACGACAACGATGGTGATGAGCACGTCATTTATTATTTGAGCCACAATCTTCAACGTGTTATGCTCATGTCGAGAAATTGGTGTTGGTTTTTTTTCAAGCTATCCAACTTTTTTTCCATTATATTTTACTTCGTACAGTGACCGTGATTTCTGATTGCAACCCTATGACTTATATATTGGCTCAAAAATTGTTGGGGGGAAAGTACTCAAAATGGATAGTTATCCTCCAAGAGTTTGATTTGGAGTTCACTACTACAAAATAGAAGAAATCGTTGGTTTTTGTCGATTTTATCTGCTCTTTACCTTCTATCTCTGCTCCCTATGGTTATAAGGAACGCATTCGAGACGAGATTTTTTTTCTCATTAGCACCTTTGATCCATGGTACGGTGATATCATCATCTATCTCCATACTTCCACCTTTCGGTCTGAGTTGACGAAGGATGATCATCGATGTATCCGTCATCATTTGTAACCTTATCATATAGTCGGAGATACTTTATACCACATCATAGTTGATTCTGTTCTCCACCGGTGTTTTACCTTTGAGGAAGCTGAAAAAGTATTAAATGGTTTTCATCCTGGTGAATGTGGTGGTCACATGCCTGGGTATGATATAGCCCAAAAAATCCTTTGTGCTGGATATTTCTGGCCTACCATTTTTAAATATTGTATTGTCACTATTCGTAAATGTCACAATTTCCAAATTTACCAGCACAATATGCGTGCACCACCCACACACCTCCATCCCATCATTACCATTGGTCCCTTTGCGAATTGGGGCATCAATTTTATGACGTGTAACCCTCACTCAGTCGGGGGGCATGCTTATATTATCGTAGCCGTGGACTACTTCACTAAATGGGCCCAAGCAATGCCTACACTCACAACTGACGGTAAGACGGCTGCACAATTTCTTTTCAATCATGTTATTACTAGATTTGGTGTCCCTAAAGCCATTGTCACTGATAATGGCTCTCATTTTTGCCATTATATGATGGTTGATTTGACTACTAAGTTAGGTCTGCATCACGATAGCTCAACGTCATACTACCCCCAAGCCAATGGCAAGGTTGAAACTGTGAACAAGGTTTTAGTCACCATGCTTTAGCGTACGATTGGGATGCACAAGTCTAATTGGCATCTCATGTTGTTTTCAACTCTCTAGGCTTACCAAACCTCGATAAAGGATGGAACCGGATTCACCCAATTCTAGCTTGTTTACTGTCTGGAAGCTACCCTTCCGATTGAATGTGAAATCCCTTCTCTTAAGATTGTTGCTGAATTACTGCCTAACACCTCACTGGAGGAAGAACCTCTCCTATATTTGGAGAGGCTAGATGAAACTCGCCACTTTGCTGCTCTAGTCATAGAAGCACAGAAAAAGCAATTCAAAGCTCATTTTGACCATATGGTTTCCCCTCATACATTTGTAGAAGGAGACTTAGTCCTCTTGTATGACCAAGCTCACGATAACCTAGGGGCAGGAAAATTCGAACACTTGTGGCATGGGCCCTATATCGTTAAGTGTGTTTTGCAGAATGGGGCCTATGAGCTAATTGACTATGAAGGTTATCCTTTGAATCAACCCAGAAATGGGTTGTACCTCAAAAAATATTATGCATGAGTCCCTCGTGCATGTCCTTTTGTACATAAGTGTGTTTTTCATTTTTGTATATTTTTGGCTTGGTGTGCTTTGCGAGCAGTTTTTCTTGCTTATTATGTCTTTTCTTACTGTGCAGATGTCTTTCACGCCTTACATTGGTTTTTCTGATGGTGCCTCTCGCAGTACCCGAAACCTGTCTTCCGCAAATTGGGTGATTTATAATCCTAACGGTGAGTTGATATACCTTCAAGGGATTTGTCTAGGATGAACAACCAAAAATGTCGTTGAATATAGTGCATTCATTGAACTCTTAATCAAAGAAATTTCTCTCAAAATTCATGAATTAATCGTGAACCTAGACTCTCAACTTGTTGTTCTCCAGCTCAATGGGCATTACTCTGTTAGAAACCCTCAGATTTTAAGGTTGTATTTGTGTGTTTTTTTGTTAGAAATGAAATTTGATTATATCACATATCGTCATCTTCCTAGAAGAATCAATACGTTAACTGATGCAGTAGCCAATATTTTATTAGATAGACATTTGCAAAATTTGAAAAAAATCGTCATTGCATAATAAGATTTAGACAGGAAAATAAGAATATATATCGATTGTTTGCATCCACGTGCATCATAAGTTCAAAAAATATATGTGTTTTTGGTTACATCCCGAGACATCATGTCTCTCAAATATATGCAGAAATAAACCCTAGGCATCTAATCAGCATGGTGATCATAATAGCATGTCATTGCGTGCATGACCTGCCTCAGTAAACGATGGATGCGGTTAGACACCCCTACAGTGTGCCTCTGATACGCACGAGGAACATCCTCGAATCTCACGTAATCTAGGATCCCACTTTTGAGTCCTTCCAAGTTGCGTGTGATCTCTTCTTCTTCGCTTCTGTTATCACAAAATTTCTTCTGATAGGCTACTAATCAGACAATCTCATGTAATTGTTTCAAACCAATATTGTGACTGAAGCTTAGCCTCCTCAGTTTGAGAGGGCTCTCTCAAGAGTTAATGATATTGAATAAAGATGTAGATGGCTAACTCTACTTAGGAAATAACTTGCTTTTGATGAGCGTAGGTTGAAAATAATATTAGTATGTAAACATTGGGCTTATGGATTCAACATCTTCAGTGATTTAGTGAGTTCACTTGACATGGAATTTGAGGCAGGTAAGAGTTTTTAGTAGTAGAACACACACACATGAAACAAGAAAATACACATTCAATTCATCTATAAAGGAAGTCAGAGCATTGCATGAATGAATTATAAGTATTATAAATGAAAACCACTGCAAATGAGATACATAAAAGGTATAGATAAGATAGGTAAGCACTAAAAAATAATTTAGAATCTCGGGTTGGTCAAGTAACAAATCTTTGTATTGCTAGAACAGTCAACTTACAATAAGCTACAATTTTGCCAAAAATATCCAACCCTTGACAAATTCGACTCAATGGCCTTTAGTAGGCTTGTTAGATCATGAGATGATCTTCCTCCTGGTTAGATTCATTGAATTTTTTCCTAATGACACCTTTCATAACCATAAAACATCAACTTAACGACAAAAAGACAGTTATCCTACTTAACATTCCTTTTCCTAATAGGACTCAAACTATTCATTAGTTCCTTTAACAACCTTATCTTCTGAAGTAATTATATTATTTGATAAGTATGCTTTCACATGTTTGAATTGAGGTGATGGGATTCATCACTTTATGACCACTTAACTAACCTCCTCTAAAACTGGAAACAAAACCTTGTTTTTTAGGCAAAAGGTCTTCTTCTTCCACGAATACTTTGGCTGCCAATTTATCTTCAATTCATGGTATTTGAGTGCTAAATAATTTCTTGTCATGGTATTTAACACTTCAATAATCTCCAAATGTCCAAAAAAGCTCCAAAACCTGCTAAAAAGGCTTAAATACAGTACGCTACGAAAGTAAGGCAGTTTCATAGCGTACTTTTGTAGCACTGAAAACATGCCCTTTACCCTCAAAATTTTTTATTCTTTCCTTTTGCATAGTCTTCATCATCATTAGAAATATCTCCCATACCAATTTCACCTCTTGAAAATAGCCAAAACTGGTTCAAAAAGTAAAAATAACTGCTACAGTATTTTCGTAGCATTTTTCTGTTCTTCAAGCCTAGGCATGCTACGAAACTGCTAAAAAGTGCTAAAAATCCATATTTTTGTATAATTTTGAAAACTAAACCCTGTAAGTGCCAAAATATTGTCTCTAACATTTCATTAGCCTTAAAAAAACATAAACCAACTCACCTTATGATCCTTGAGGCATTTCTTCCTCATTAATAATTGGTTGAGCTATTGGCTCTTCAAGCACTGTCATTTTAAGACCTTTTTTCTCTAACTCTTCATGAATTAGTTCAAGTTGCTCTTGAAAGTCTTT
The DNA here is from genome assembly GCA_034641835.2 of Pinus albicaulis. Taxonomy (NCBI): domain Eukaryota; kingdom Viridiplantae; phylum Streptophyta; class Pinopsida; order Pinales; family Pinaceae; genus Pinus; species Pinus albicaulis. The sequence continues at coordinate 68,471,407 of CM076578.1, forward strand.
AACCTGGTCTTTCAATCTTTCTATTGGTGGCTTTCAACTATGTTTTCATTCTCCTGACATGTTTGGCCTCTTTCCTTACTAGAATTGTCCATTTGATGAGCTATTGTGTGTTATCCAAAGTCTTAGAGACAGTGTCAACCTGTTCTTCCCAAATTGCCTTCATATTTTCAAATTGAATCTTCTCTACACTGTGTTTCCTTGCTTCTCTTTTTATAACAAAAATTTCATGATTGGCCAATTTCAATTTTTCTTCAATGAGCTGCAACTCTATTTTTTCCATCACCTTCTCTTTTCCCTTCTTTGATTTGCTGACTGTATCTTTCTCTATAGGTGATGAAAGGTCAATAATATCTTGAGGTGGCTGAGTTGTGTCAGTAGGTTGTTGAACTTATTTACTGCTCTCTAATATCTTCCTAGCATGCCTTTTCATAGGATTTCTTGCTTGGAACATGAAACCTGCATCTTCTCCCTCAAATTCTAATTTCATTGCAGATTTAGCCTTTTTTAACTTTTGTCCACCTTCCTCTATAAACTCAGCTTGGACAATAGGAGTTTCCTCTATGTCAATGGCATGTAAAATATCTTCTATATTTCCCTTAACTTCTGCTCTGTCTTCTACAACCATGGTTTTCTCTTCTAGAACCTTTTTTTGGCTCCTTGTCATCCTTTTGGTTCCTTGTTTACTAACAATTTGTTTTTGTTTTGCAGGTTTGACCACTTTTGACTTTTGTTTTGCAGGTGAGACACTTGGTGTGTCAAGACTCTGCATTTTCTATAGCTCCTTCATAATTTTGTCACTTGGTTCTACTGTTGCAAGTTCACTTGGTTCTGCTACCAATGGTTCCGTCTGTTCTGCTACTAATGGTGATGGAATTCTCCTAGGCTTAGGAGTTCTTGAAGGAGTAAGAGCATCCAAATCAAAAACACTAGAAAACAAGAATGAGGACCAGTCTCTGCCTAACCTTTGAATTTCATCTAAAATCTATAACTTCATTAAACCATGATGAATAATGAAGTCTCATTCCCCTCGGACTTTGCTTGGACCTTATCTGCCATTTTTGACAAACTTCTCTGCAAATAGAAAGGTAGATCAAGGGAAATCTTACCAGTCAAGTGCATAATTAATTTGAAATGATATGAGTAGACTTTGTGGTATCTCCCTTCATAGGTAAAGTACTTTTGGATGATGAGCAACAATTTCGAATAGATGTATTTTATGTAACTTCTTGGAATGGCATTGGTGAGATCCATTTCAGTATGCTCAGGCTTCATGAACTCTTTGCACTGCTCCATGTTAAAATTGAAACCTTTGAACCAGTTCTCATGTCCTCTTGGAACCTTTGTAGAAGCTGCAATAACCTCTGGTGTGATGAAAAAATTGAGCATTCCCACTTTAGTGGTTGTTCCACTGAAATTCAAAGAAAACTCCTTGGACACCTGTGTATGAAAGCCTTGTAATTTCTCACAAAACTGTAGGCAACCTGCCCTTCTGAAAGCTTCCACTACTGTTGGGTCTTCATTGATAAAATTCATGTCTGTAGGTTCATATCTCAGGCATTGGCCACCCTTGTTGGTCCTTCTTTTATCTACCATGGTTTCTTCAATGTCTTCACAGACTCGCTTGATGAATTTCAACCTCTCTTGATGAATTGCAGCCTCGCTTGATGATGCTCAATGCAAACCTTTGAAAACACCAGCCACAGCTTTGGCTTAGTGCACTATCTCTCCAGAGCTCAATATCATGCAAGAAGGAATGAGAAATAAGAAATGACTAAATTGAAAAGGATTTGAAGTTTTTATGTCTCTTCATGACCTTATGATGACTCATACATACCTAAATTGATCATGATGACTGCAAACTTGAGCATGTACCTTGGATTTATCTCTCCATGACTCAAATGGCATCTAACCTACTCATTCCCAATGATTTTCTGACACCTAACAGCTAGAATGATGAGACAGACAGAAAACCACACTTTTTTAGCATTTTTAGTTTTAATTTGGTTGTTTTCACAACGAAACTATCAGTAGTTTCATAGAAAAAAGTGACTTTTCACAGTGTATTTCACTACGAAACTGTCGTTTCTTGGCTAAATTGGCACTTTCGGTACAAAAAACTTGGAAATTGAAATCAGTCAAAAAAATATGAATGATGTGACATGAGGGAATTTAAAAATGAGTGGGTTTAGACCTTAGGGTAAACTTAAACAATAAAAATTTAATATTTCCCTTGAACAAACTTAAAAATGAATCTTACAACCCTATTTTTGACACATGAAGCTATTTAACCTTGTCAAAATGATGCTTCATTTTTTTGGGTGATAACATCTTCCTTCACCTTGAGGGGTCGCCTCAAAATCGCGTGGGACCCTCCGTGTTATGTGGGACATACCTGCAGATCTTTCTGGGCCAACATCTGCAATGCATGGATAAATATCAAAACATATATAAACAAAAAAAATCATAACACTCATCAAAATAAAAAAAATGAGTTTTTACCCAAATATTCATCCCAATCCTCTCCTTCCAGGAGTGGGAGGTCCGAATCACCCATGAAATTAGTGCCGGTGTATGGCCAATCCTCTACCACGATGAGCTTTCGGTGGAGCCAGTCGAAGAATTCTGGCTTCCATGACATATGTTGACCAACTCTTAATCAAGGCATGAACTCCAGCCAACGAACCATCCATGGCTCTCGTGTTGGTAGTGTAGGTACTATCACCTCTTGGCGTTGGAATATCGGCAACCATTCCAGGATGAACAATATTAAGATGGACCCATATCCAAAATTTTTTAGCTTAACATTCTTATACTTTGTTTACTAACGCTTCAAGTTGATTGTTATGGCTTCCGCCCAATTGTAAATTGTTGGAGTCATGCAATACATGGCAAGTTGAAGCTGTGTCTTTGTAGCTTCGTGAGGCACCTAAGATCCAGTGACTCGAGTTATAATGTGTAGTACTACCTGTAGTGCCAAGTCAGGTATTGTTTGAATATCCACTTTGCCGCTCTTTTATCATTTCTTTGCTCCTAGGAAAACTTTGTTTATTAGCATGCTCATGCTCTCACCAAGGGGTCGGGTACATGTCAGGATCAGTTTCGCTCCCCTCCGTGACAATCCAGTGATGAAATAAATGTCAGATACTTCTATCTCCAACTCTTGGTCATGAATCATGAACCTTTCTTAATCGGTGTCCCACACACTGATCAGATACTACAGTAGTTCCATCTGAACTCATAGACATGATTCTAGGAATAATTTCAAGAGCCCACAATCTCTTAGGACATCCATCCATGCATCATTTCCCATGGCTTGGTCATCTTCCTCCCCGTGCTCTCTTTCTTTCCACTCAATGACCATTTTGGCTTTTAATTCCCTGCGAAAACATAATTGTGACTACCATTAGCCACAATATTTACATTTGAATCATTCAAAATTGAGAAATTTAGGAGAAATTTTATACAATTTTGGTCGTGGCGATTGGCGCTGTTATTTTGCAAACAGCAACGCCAATTCCCCCCCCGTCCCACCTTTAAAATTTTCAAATTAGGGGAATTTTGAGGTCTAAAATGGGCCTCCTAAGGAAAATCTACAATCAAAATTCACTTTATGAGAACCAATCACATTTTAGGGGATGACATCATCCCTATTGGCTGATGTGGCATTGCTTGAGTTAAAAGTACCTACTTGTCACATTCTCAATGGTGGATAAAAACTCATGGTTAACCGTGGTAGTGCTCTAAGTACTTTTAAAGTCACAAAGTAAACTACTCATAATAAATGTCAATTCACACTTTTTGAATAAAATATTATTATTGTCATTTCATATTTTTTGAAAGAAACAATGCATATCCCTACAAAATCTTCATGTATTTAGACACTTTTCAATAAATATTATATTTGCATATTTTCAAATATTTATTTATAAATCAAATCAATTCAATATGTAATATAAAATTCATACATAAAACAATATATTATATTATATTATTTTTATATAGTATATTAATTTCATGTTACTATATCATTTAAATAATATAAATTTTAATTAATAATACATTCTATAATTAAGAATTTATATTTATATTTTATTTTAAGTTATTTAAGTACAAAGTACAAATGCATTAGTTGTGCAATGATAATGATTTTTTCTTGAAAATCTCATTCTTATTTATAGTCACATCAATACAATTTTTTTATTAATTTTATTTTAGTACAACTTTTGAATTTAATTTAACCATGGTTACATGGATTCTGATGCAAAAAATGAATTGCAAATTCATAAATATTATTTTATTGGTTTAGCTATTATTTTATTATTTCCTTAGTAGGCCCATTTTAGACCTCAAAATTACCCTAATGAGGCTAGTTGGCTCGACTCCATGCCCGAAACCCACACTGACTGCCGCGACCAATCCATGACAAGATTCCCCCAAAGTGAATCAAAAATTAAAATGCAGGAAATGAAACAACGTTTAAAATGCAGGAAAATATGAGAGCTCTTACCTAGAGAAAACAGATTTTTGAATGGACTCCTGGATTGTATGTTGTCAGCTCCACAAGTTCATAGTTAAAAATGGTAAATTGCTCACAAGGAAGTGAAAAGGTGAAAAGTAATTTGTTTTTACTATTCCATCATTTTATAACCTTTTCAAAACCCTAATTAGCTTTAAGCTTATTTTTCGATTATTTTATTGTTTTATCTCGAGAAATGGGCTTTACACTTGTTTCTTGTGAAGCAACAGGTCCTAAACATGACGACAATGAAGCGACGAGTTGTATTTTATTACTTTTTTGGACTCTGTAAAAACATGAAAAAGTCACCTCTTGGAGTCATCTTTCAGCTCTTTTCTGACACTCAAAAATTGAAAAGATTGTCAAGAGTCTTGTCATTTTGAACTCGATAAAGGCTGTGAAACATCATCTATCCAATATACGTTTACCCCTTTTTCGAGCTAGGACAGATTATTTACGAAAAAGTAATACCTTAGTCGAACATGGCTAAGAGGTTTTCCCAGATTTTGTTTTCTACCTTTTCGGATCTGTGAGACTACCTACAAAAAGGGACCTACTTGAGTTTTTTTTTTCGCTTCTTTTCAAACTCTCTAAACATGAAAAGACATTGAGTTCTTCCTTTTTTAGACTCGTTAAACCTAAATGACATCAGGAACCAACACCATGACGTTACGGAGTTCCTCCTTCCTAGGGCTCGTAAAATGTACTAGGATGGATTTTTATGAAGGAAAAACTTATATGACAAGCACATGCTATCCCCTTCAAGCTTGTTTCTAGAAATAATTGGGGTACTCGCCAGAAATGGTGGGGGAAAATGGAACTAGTTCTTAGTCGTGTCGGCAGTATGTCACTCTTGAACATGACACTTGTCTGCAGTTTGTATTGGGTTGGGGACATCCCACATTCGTCATTTTTCCTCCGTGGGTTTGGGTTATATTTTTTAACCTCTCATCTGCTCTTGCCATGTCATCATGACCTTATATCCCTTGATGTCAAATACTTCCAAATTCCAGAGTCGTGTCGCCAATATGTTCAAGGGAAGTTTCCTTCTGCAGTTTTCACCCCTAATCCTCTGTACAGTCTTGATTCACTATCATCGTATTCCTTTGTCTCGCGTCGATGATGTGGGGAACATTATGGCCCTCCTTTGACCGATCACTTCCTGTCAACTTCAGCCATTATCCAGGAATATGATCTAGAGACTCCCTTTTGGTACCTTAGAGCTTGCATGCCTTAATGGCAATTTCTTCACATTTGACGACAGGTTCTCATCATTGACCTTTGATCGAGTGATTTTGCGGGTGTTCAACCTCAACTCATTGTTCGCATTCCGTGAATTGTACTAGAAGTACCTTGAGAACCATTGTCATTATTGGTGGTTTCTCTCGCGCTTGTTAACAGATTTCATCATTGGCTAGTAATCAGGGGATTTTCTTGCATGTTTGACTTAGGCTCATTCATTCATATGCTTGAATTTTTACTTGTTTGGGTCGAGATGGAGCGCAATACCCTGGGTTTTTTTTGATAAAATCTAGGCTGCGGGATGATTTGATTTATCATGACTATATGCATGGCTCTTTTTATTGGATGGCTGCGACCATACCTGAGTCTATTTGACAATCCTTCTCACTGGATGGTTGCGTCCATACCTCAGATCCTGTTGTATGTACTCTATTATGGATGGATGCACCCATACCACATATTTATGTATCAGAGATATCAATTTTACTTGTTCTTGTTGGATTTCCAACAACAGTGTTTTGGTTTGGGCATGTTATCATAAATCATTTCACCCCTCTTATCTCTCTCGAAATTCATGCTTTAAGGGGAATTTGTTACACAGTATTTTTTCACTGTCCCTGCAATCCCCATCCCGAATATTGGAGGAAAATTTCAGTGACCCCTATGTATTATCATACATTTCCATAAATGTCATTGCATCCCTTGGCATGTAAATATCATAATCTTTGTTGATCATTCCTTAAGAAGACCTTCAAAAGCATGTGATTTTGGGTCGTTGCTGGTAGGTAGTTATAGCCTCGTGCCCATGGAGAAATTAAAACTGGGCCCCGCACCCTTTGGCGCTCTATTTCAGAAGGGCACCTGCACTGAGCTACTTTTGGAAAGTTTTTTAAAATAGAAACGAAGTTTCCATGCTTAACAACTTCGTGAGTGGAGTCATCATGGTTTGTTCGACTAAATCACATCGAGTTCCTCCATTTGGCTTGTTAGTTCCTACAATTTTGCAACTCCCCAAAGGGATAGGCCTCTCCTCCACCTTATGTGGGATACCAAACCACCTCCTCATCTCCTATAAATTCTTCCTCCTCACATTGATTTAGCTAGTTGAACATTCATTAGTATAGCTAGTGTGTTGAAGAAGTAGAGAAGAATCCATTATTGAGAGATATTTTAAAGCCCATTGCCTCATTAAGTTGAATGTTGAAAGAATGTTTGAGACACGCCTGACTGAACCCGTTGAAGGAGATCTGCAACGTCAAGGCATAAGGTTGTAAAAATATTTTTCATTTATCAATAATACATGACTAGTTTCTGGTTCCAACTTTGTTTCCATTTATATTCAAAGTGTTTAGCTCTCCTTGACTAGCTGAATAGTTATATATGAATGTATATGCTTGTATGATGTCACCATTTGTTTGACCTTTGTGCAGACACGTGAACATTGTCACCAACACGGAGTGCAAGGCGTGAAGACAAATATCGAAAGATCGCTTCTGCATGCCACGATAAAAGCATTGGACTGAGGTAGGCTATCTTTTTTGGTCCATATTTCATTTATAAGCTAGAAATTCAGGAGTCTAGCATGTTCCCTTGTTGCTAGACCCACCCTAGGGCTAGAGGGATCACCTCTGTCCATAGAGGGGATTTGCCTGCACAACACCACTACTGAATTCACTCTTTCTTTGATTCCATAATTCATTATGTTTTAAAGATCCAGTAAGTGTAGTTATCTTGCCTTGCAAATGCTCTAGAAAAATTGATGCAACAACCCAGCCTGTTATGACTCCATAGACCAATGGAAATAGTTTAAAGAGATCCCTTTATCCAACCAACTATCAATAAAAAAATCAACCTTCACAACACTACAAGGAAAAGACCCTCTAGAGGAGGTTATAAAGGAGGTTTTTAGTGTTATAAAATTGGTCAAAATTGTCAAAAAAAACATTTGCTACAACATCCGTTTATGGTTACAGAAGTTTTGGCGAAGCTTTTAACTGAAATTCAACACAACTAAAAAAACTGGGCAGCCAAAGGTTATTACGGATGTTTTTTTCATTGGTGCACTACTAAGGTTTCAACGCACAGGTGCGTTTCATCTAGACAGTGGCCCCAGGGCGGTCGAAGTTTCCTACACCAAGCCGTCAACGTATAAAACAACACCGGGCGCAATGTTGGTGATACAATGCATGGGGTCGTACCAATTGGTCTTGGGATTTGTGCAGTGCCCATAGCTCGTATCAATGCACCGGTGCGTCATATCAGAAAACACACCGATATTTATAATTGGTATTGGTATTTGTGCGGTGCCCATACGTCATACAAATTCATGGGTGTGTAGTCTCACATAAAAGCACCAGTGCATAGTATCGCACAACCACACCGAGATTTTTAATTGGTTTTGGTATTTGTGCGGTGCCCATAGGTCGTAGAAATGCACCGGTGCGCTTCAGCATACAAAAGCACCGATGTACAGTACCTGACAGGCACCGGTGTTTATTTTGTATTTTTTAGAAACATCGACCTGTGACAGTGCAATTATTTTGATTTTTCTAAATTCATTATTCATCAAAACTCAACACATTTTATTACAATATTCATATTAATTAAATTTTTATTAATGCATTTGAAGGTAATGTTTGGATTAATTTTTTATATCATATCATAATTATTGTGGTTTTTTAAAATTCATTATTCATTAAAAGTCGACACATATATATCTTATAACAATATTCATATGAATTAAATTTTTATTAGTGCATTTGAGAAGTTACAACAATAGAGAATGCAATAGAATAAATTAAAACATATATATATATATATATATATATATATATATAACACAGTCTTTGTCATACAAAATGGGACAGTTATTGGTATCCCTTTGTCTTTCAATTGGGACACTATGTCCATTACATTAAAAAAAATGTCTGATTTCACAGACATATTTCAAAAAATACAACGCCTTGCTTTGATATCCAAACATAGTGATCATCATTATTCGCTTGAACTGCTGTCATTGCTAGAGCTACTTCCATGGCTTGGGTTATTTTCAGGAATGTTTTGTTCACAATGTTGATTGTTTTATTCTTCTTGACCTTCCATCTACAAACATAAAAATAAATTGAAATGAGTGAATATACATTGGTGAGAATAATGGAAATTGCAATATTAAATAATATACATCAATGTAAATCGAAAAGAAAAATGACGTACCATAGCAACAATTGACTCATAAACTACACACATTCTTTCAAAACCATGTACCATGCAATCTTTCAAAATTTTATCTATTAGCACAGTTCCATAATTTGTTTCCTGCAAGTTTTATACCCCATAATGAATCATATATTTAATATAAAATATTTTTTTGTTCTATTAATTATAGACGGAGCTAAGTAAAACAAGATCGATAGATGTTTACAAATTCCACAATTAATTTATGATATGCCAACATATACTCACAACCCATATTTAACCCCATTTCAATCAATTTGTCTGATAGTTCTTCTTTGTATGTTAGAACCTGTTTGAAGACATTCAATGATTATTTTTGTAAAACAACTTAAAAAATAAAAAAATGAAATCTAGTTAAGTTTTTATAAGGAAGTAACAATTACTCACAAACTTAGATATCAACCATTTTCTTCCTTGTCGTCCTGTTTTATGTGCTGAATGGGTTCCATTTTCTTTTCTTTTCTGCAATTAAATTCTTGAAAATTAATATTTAATGCTAAATTGTTTATGAATTGTACCTAATGATCGAAAAATTCAATGATTAAATATCACATTTGAAGCACGTTGTTGTTGAGATGGCTCCTCCTGTGATGCAATTTTGTCCATTTCTTTGACCATCTCCTTGTACACCTTTTTGGAAATTTCTACTGGCATATTTCTGATATCAGCTTGTTCATATTTTGAGATTTTCATAATCTTCCTGAAAATGTAACATGATAATAAACTATTTAATTTTTATATTGATATATGAAAAGTGAATATAACAAAAGTGATATTTATAAAAAATTCTAGAGAAACATTTAAAGGAATATTACTTTTTCATTCCTTCTTTTTTTTTTGTGTACGTTTTTGCTATTAAAATTCTGACATGTCTCATTGACCAATTCTCTAGAAACTCTTACTGTAGTTTAGATAAAATTTGGTTCTTGGAATCATTGGATTGGTTTTTGTATTGTAAGTGGAAAGAACGTCTATACATTCATTCCACTAGATCCCTCAAACTTTTGTAAAAGTTTTCCCCCTTTCGTTAACTTCCAGAACCACTCCATATGAGCTAAGGAGCAATTCATTTTCATTTGCATGTTCTATTTTTTTTATTTTCTTAGAACAACATTCCTTTTTTGAGTTTTTGGTCCCTGTAGAACATTAAACATATGTGAATTAATAGACTGTGTGACACATGTTATCTAATAATTTTAAGTATATTATTAATTAAAATTAAAAAAATAAACTCATATTGGATCGATAGTTATTTTTCATTCACCTGATTCATCCTTTTGCAATTTTTCCATCAATATTTTACGCTCTTCTGGTCCTAGATCAGAAATAATCTTATCCAGCTTTGTCATTTTGTGGCTCTACATGATACAAAGTAAACAATACATATTAGTTAAACTTACATATAGTTCAAAAATAATATTTTTTATAAATAATTTACAAAGAACTTGCATTTTTTCTTTTCTTGATGTGTTATCAGTATTTTTGTTACTTGATCTCTTGTCAGTCATTTCTTTATCAATCTGAAACTAGTACCATATCATTCATTAATATATTTATAAATAAATTGTCAACTTTTCAGGTAAAAAATAAATCTCAAGAAACTGGTGCGCCTTTCATGATGTATGCACCGACGTCGGTGCGTGGAGGTATTAGAAACACACCTCAAAAATAGTATAATAGACCGGATGATGTGGGGGGGTATTATAAAAGCATCTCACAAACAGTGTAATAGACCGTACGGTCCTATCCTCGTAAAATAGAGCATCGGTGCCCTATTTTAGATATGGCGCACTGATTTTAAAAAAAAAAAAAAAATCAATTTTTTTATTACATAGTATTTGCACGGTGCACTAGGTTACGCAGGGTGCACCATTAAAAAAAAATCCATTTTTTCCAAAAATTCAGGAAAGGGCCAAATGGATTGGGATCTGACTATGCAAGTCGTCCCGTGGGTTGGATGTCAATCTAATATGAAAAGCCCTAATTCTGAAATCACAGAAACAGGGAGAAGAAAGGGCAAAAACAAAAAAAAAATTAAGGGTTTAGGGTAAAAATGGATAAAAATTCAAAAAAAAGTAAAAAAATAATCAAATTTAATCATAAGATGGTTTGAAATTCTATGATACAGGGTTTGAATCACTAGAGGTTTGGTTTATGATTGTCTGAATACTTCTGTTCAAATGTATTTCACTGCTCCAGAGTGCTCTCATTCTCTCTTGCTCCAGGTATGTCTCCTGCAAATCTCTGGCTGAAAATTTTAGCAAAAGTAGTGAAATAATGAAAAGCTTTTAGTATTTAAATAATTATTTTATGAAATTACATTTTCGAAAATATTTTTCCACCCATTTTTCAATTTGCCGCTTTTTTCACTTAAAGAAAATAGAGTTGCACTTTTTTATTTGTGTTTATTCATCACTGGTGCGTCACTTAATAGAACTGCACCAATGTGTCCATTTGTAACACCGGCACCAGTGTGCAGTAACTAAAACATACCGATGCGGTTATATGTACAGTAGCACCGATTTGCGGTTAAGGCACCGAAATTACTTTTAGGTGTGTACACCAAAATTTAGTGAACTCCAACCATAGAAATTGAGAATTAAATTTTTGTTTATTCTTGAGAATTAGAATTGAGAATTGGAATTGGATAAATTCTTGATGGAAATAACTATTCTTCCAATGCATTTTGTTTATTGTAGGAGGTCCCCACTGATTATGTGGAGAGAATGTAATGTTGGGCGCGTGAAGATGCAATACTACAGGGCCCAAGTGGGAAATTGTGGCATGTGAACCTATGTTATGCTAAGATGTGGGAAGTTTTCACAAATGGTTGTGAAAGTTTTATTTCTGAGCAGTTTATTGAAGTTGGAATTTTTTTAGTTTTTAGACATGTTATAAATGTACATTTTGTTGTGAAAATCTTTGGGCCATTTTTTTTCAAAACTACACCTCTTCTTCTTTTAGAAAAAGAAACTTGAACCTTTCCATAACCTACAACAAGAAAAGGTGCCCCATGATCTGCTTGCTCATTTGTAAGTTCCTCCTCCATCTTGGCATCCAATTTCCTCTTTTCTCCTTTGAGATTTCTATCTTGATCTTAACAAAATTTATACAATCTATGTTTTACGAGAAATTGATCTTGAATGTTCTGGGAGAAATGACAATGAGTCCTTCATTTTGAATTTGTTAGTAGAAGAAGACCGATTTTCGACTAGACGATGCATTTATTACATGTGGAGGAAATTATTTCCCATAGAAGATGAGTATAGGGTTGAGAAGAGGAAAGACATTGCAAAATGGGCTATTATATTAGCTTTTCCAATGGGAAATCGATTTGCAGGTGGAAATATGGTAGTTGTAGGTATCTATGCTTTTATTCCCACAGAAATGGTCATTGGATTTCCATTTATAATACAAGCGGTTTTACTGGTTTCATCCACAGGACCACAGCTCAGACAAGTTAGAGATGCCATTCAAGTTCAATTGAAAGTCGAAGATGTGATTTTATGCGACGTCAGCTTTTCCGGTAAAAGTTTATGTAAGCCAACCGAAGCTCGGACAATACTCCCAGCTAATTTTAAACGCATTCTGGAGAATATTTCCCTTCATGGGACCTACCAGCCCAAACAAAAATGTCAATTGATCTTTCTTTGTTGTCCTTAAGGGAATGAGGATCCTTCCCTTCATGGTGCCTCTTGGCTTTATCAACTACCTCAATTGATCTTTCTCTATTGTCCAATCTTTCTCTACCATCATATGTGCTCTCCCTTTCTCCATCATGGGACCTCTTAACCCTATCATCGGTCTCAACCGATTGCTCTCTGTCGATCTCAACCTGTACTCCTTTTCTCCTTTTTTACTCTATTGAGCTCTATAGCCATCTGCATCCCTGTAAGCATCTTTGTTCGTCTTTCTGTTTGAATCACTCATTTTATCTGCTATAAAATTCTCAGCCGAAATTTGAACTCTCATATTTTCAAACCCTTATCTCCTTAGAAAAAATCTTGCCGCGATTCGAACCCTCTGTTGCTCCAATACTGCACTTTAAAGAATAACCTAGTTCCAGTGCGTGGGGTTTTATAGGTGCACCAGTGCGGTTTCGTAAGATCGAGATTTGTGTTTTGGCATTGTGTTTTATGAATCACCGGTGCAGAAGAGTTGTGAAGCACTAGTGCGTATTAGTACTAAGGTGCATCGGTTCATGTTATGATGATAAGCGCACCGGATTGTATAAATTTACTTATTTTTGGTATGTAAGATCATAATAAAATAATGATAATTCTAAAGTACATTAATTTATTTGCATTATTTTCTAAACTTTATTATGTTACAAAAATTCATATTATTCTAGATTTATTATTTTACCATTATTTACAAATTTACAGATTTAAATATTTTAATAAAATCATTTCACATTAATACAATTAAAATTTTACATACAATTACAATTAAAAATACAATTACAATTACAATTACAATTACAATTTTACAATTTCACATACAATTACGATTAGAATTACAATTAAAATTTCAATTTTACATACAATTACATTTACAAATAAAATTTTACAATTACAATCATTTCATAGGAATAAAATTAAAATTTTACAAATATTTTACATACAATTAGAATTAGAATTAGAATCACATTTACAAATACAATTACAATTTTACAAATATTTTACATACAATTACAAATAAAATTACAATTACAATTTTAGAGTTTTACATACAATTACAATTACAATTACAATTTTACAGTTTGTCATATATAAAATTACAAGTACAAACATTTCACAATAAATTAAATATTACAATTAAAATTAAAATTTTACATACAATTACAGTTAAAATTACAATTACAAATACAAATACAATTTTACAATTTTACATACAATTAAACTTTAAACTTCAATTACAATCACAACATAATATTTAATAAATATCATGGTCATTTAATATAAATTAATTAATAATTAACATCACGATCATGATAACCATCGTAAAAACATCATATTCGACTAAAAAACACATTCAAATTTGCTAACATCATCGTGATCATGATCATCTAACAAAACACAATTAGCATTGTATACCATCATCACAACACAAACATCAAATATACATCTCATGTCAAATAACTCATGCTATCACATACACATCTATCAACTGCAAGTTTCATATTAAATGAACATATCTAACATGACCTAACAATATACACATCCTGATGATAACCAACATGTAAATTAAGTACAACTGCAACATGAACATAAAATACATGGACCATATATATATATATATATATATATATATATATATATATATAATGTTAAAAATATACAACTGTAATATAAATGTCATGGATCAGCTAGTGGTACAACATCAATAGCAGTACTAGTCGAGGCCTGCTCAGTCAATGGTGCAGCCTCAACGGTCGATGGTCCAGCCTGCTCATGATCATGAGTACTGATGGATGTTGCAAGCTACTGACTGGAATTGGCCAATGGTCCAACCTCATCTCCATGATGACTGATGCTAGATGCTAGTGGAGGCTCATGCTCATTTGGCGTGGCACGAGGTGAACGATCATGAGATGATGAGTCACTGCTCGCAAACTGGCCATCGTGTGTTGCGTCTCTTCGACCATGCATATAACGCAAAACAGTCCTCCTCAGCCACGTAACCATTGTCGTAGCTCCTACGACATGCTGCATCAGGCTATACATGTCACGCGACATGCCTCTCTACATCTATAATCGCCTATCATCGGCCTGTATGTCTCTATAATGAGCGGGCCTGATGCCTACCTCAACAATCAATGCACTGAGTTGGTCGCCCAACTCCATCCTATATCTAGTATCAAGTCGACCGCACCTTTCAAAAGGTGGTACCGGTGCACCAACAGGAGCATGTCTCTCTGCATCGACAACATGATGATCCTCGACATCTGGCATGCCCTGATCGTCATCGGGATCCACACGTGGATCATGTGGTGGTGTCGGCATCTCCTCGCCATCAAAAGAGCCAATATTTGCATAATATAGACAATAACACAACAATAATTAGAAAATTTCATTACACAATTTAATAAAAACAAGTTAAAGAACATGTTAGAATAAATTTAAATAAAACATTAATATTACCTCTATCATTTGGCGACTCATCATCTGTGAAGAGGATGTTGGCACACCCTCGCCAATCCAATCGAGCATAAGGACAAGGGACCATAATGAAGGGATGCATCTCATCAACACTAGCTAGCAAGTCCAGTGCATCATGCGATATCCTGGTTGGAAACATAGTCTCGCCCATCTTGGGCATCATCTGTCCCCACATGTGCATATGTGCCTCCAACATCAGCCTACAAGCCTGCCGAACAAAAGTAGGCCTCATCTCTGGAAACCTCCCAAAAAAATACAAAAAAGCTCTTAAGCAAAAGGAAAGTTGACCCTCCCTTGTGCATGAGCACAACATATATCTAAGGTTGTACAAAACTACTGCAAAAAAATGGCAGACCACCTGACAAGTCGTGGCTCCTATACTAAAGAATCAACATAATATAGAAGCGAGCAACTAATGTGTTGCCCATCACTGGTGTTGTGTGAAATGTTTGAAATGAGAAGTGAGAGGCACTGCACCTCCTCACTACCAAATGCACAATATGTAACTGACCTCCAACGACCTGAAAATCTGTAGGAGACAGTATTGATGCTCCAATGTATCTCTGGGAGTAAACTAACTGACTCCCTGCTACACAACCATCTGGAACCTCTGGGAACGATGGAAAATCCACCCCTCTCCTCCATAGCCCTATAATGAAATATATATCCTCCTTAGTGGGTGTGTACCACTAATTAGGACCAACCTGGAAAGCCTGTCGGTGGGCATTCCACCTACGGATAAGCTATCTCAAAAGCACAGTATGAGCCTTTAGGGAAGTGGCCTCCTCATAGAACTTGAGGAGGCCTACCTTCCTTAGGAGCCCCTAGGTAGCTAATGTAATAGGGTGAGGGTACACATCTATCTCCCTCTCTTATGCCTCCCACAGACGAACCATTTCATACTGCTTCACCTCTTGTTGTTGTTTTTTCCCCTCTTCTCTATGAATCATTGACATATTAAGTAAAAAAAAATTATTAAATGAGACATGTATTTAGGAATATACATATATAATTTTTTTTGGAAAAAAAAAAAAAATAGACCAGTCGGTGCCCCACAAAAATAGTCATGCACCGGTTCCGATGTGTTGTTTCTTTGTCGTGCACCGGGGACGGTGCCCCAGATGACATTCAATGCACCGTATGTGGTGCACTTGAAAATTTTTAAAGCACCGTTGACTATGTATGGGGTCAGAAGAGCGGTGCGCTAACTAAAATATATGCCTCGTCACGTATAGTTGTGTTAGCACACTGACTTCCTGACTAATTACATAGTCAATGGTGTGTTATTTTACCAGGCCTCACCGTTGACCTTGTTGGAATTCTGAATGTGGTGCGCTGATAGACACTGAGGCAGATATTTCCATCAACGCACTGCGTTGCTATTCCACATGGTCAACGGTGCGGCTAGCTAAATGACCACACCGCAATTTTTTTAAAATTTTAAAATAATGTGGTGCGCCTTTCGGTACCACCCCGGAAACGGTGCAGATACTGTTAGCACCGATTGTGGTGCGGCCTGTAAATTTTATAGGCAACACCGCTTACCGATGCAAGCCGAACGGCTCATGCACACCACACGACAAAAAATAAAAAATAAAAAAACTTTTAAATGGTTAATTTTAAGGTTATTTGAAATTCTAATCCATTAGAAAGTTTAATTATGGAAAATAAAGAAAAATACCTGTACATTTCATCGTCGAGGAGGCATATTGGCTGTAGAATTTGCAAAAGAAAATTTTCCCACCATTTTGAAAAATGCAAGCTGGAGATTGGTGGGCAATGCATAGCAACAATGCATGCAATGGGTGCAATGGGAGCACCGATGTCAGGGCGGCTCAAACAAGGATAAATTGCACTGGTGCTTTAGAGCTCTAGAGCACTGAGAAAAGTGAAAAATGCGGTTTTTTGGCCGTAATTTTTTTTTTTATTTAACCCTGTTCCGATGCGCAGGGTTTTATAGGTGCATCGGTGTTTTTTCTTACGAACGCACCAGTCAGTTTCTATTTTGGTGCGATGTTTTATGGTGCACCGGTGCGGTTTCTTAATACCGCACCGAGTGGTTTCTGTTTTGGCACAGTTTTTTATGATGCACCGGCGCGGATGAGTTGTGAAGCACCGGTGCTCTACAGTAATACGACAGACCGGGCAGGTGTGTATGGAACGCACGGTGTTTGGTGTGCCAATGTTTTATATGCACCGGTACTTTCTCTTGTCGAGCGCACTGGTGCTTGAGAGCTCCAGAGAACTGAGAAAAGTGAAAAATGCGGTTTTTTGGCTATATTTTTTTTTTAATTTAACCCTGCTCCGGTGCGCGAGGTTTAGAGGCGCACTGGTGTTGTTTCTTATGAACGCACCGGTCAGTTTCTTTTTTGGTGCAGTGTTTTATGGTGCACCGGTGTAGTTCTTAATACCACACCAAGTGGTTTCTGTTTTGGCGTGGTTTTTTATGATGCATCGGCGTGGAAGAGTTGTGAAGCACTGGTGCTCTATAGTAATACGATGCACTAGGCAGGTGTGTACGAAGTTCATGGTGTCCGATGTGCCAATGTTTTGTGCACACCGGTGCTTTCTCTTGTAGAGAGCACTGGTGCGATTTTGGATGATAAGTGCACCGAGAGGAAAACATCTGCAAAACCCTCCGCTCACCAACCTCCTCTAGTAACCACCACTAGAAATGGATGTATGGGGTATTTTTATAAGGGTTTCCTCAAAAAAATCTGCTAGAGGTTATTTTCCTTTTAGTGCAATCAGTATAGGCTATCCTAATATCATAAATCATAAAAATAAAGCTAGATATTGAAGAGAGATCCCTCTCTTAGTCTAGGAGGGCTAGATCCTAGGCTCCAAAGTGGTTTTGATGTTGTCATTTTATGATTATTCTTTCCAATCTTAAAATTATAGAAGGATAACACAATCCATACCTACTACACTTGTTATTACTTCCTTACCCTATTTACACCCTCAGTTAGCTATGGCTCAGCCCTCTCAGGTGGGTCCTTCAACCCTTTACCCTCAAGTTTCAGGTTTACAGACTCTCCCTCGTGAGGTTGTTTTAAAACAATCGTCTGTATTTGGAATTTCACAAGCACATGCCAATTTACCCTTGTATGGGATGTCACATGCTTCTATTGGTCCTGTCTATTCACAACCTGGTCCAACCTATTCTAGTTTGGGTTATAATTCTGGTGAGCAACAACTGTATTATCAAATCATGTGGAAGCCATAACCTCCTCCTCTATCATAGCCACAACAACAATTCCAACAGTATCAAACTATCATGGACTTGGTCAACAAGCCTATGTTGGGATTGGTCAACAACAAGCTTACCCATGTTCTGTTCAACAGGCCTACCAATGGTTTGGTCAACAAACTAATTACCCCTATCAGGGTCACCAGCAACAGTTCCCTTATGTTGGTGCACAATGGCCTATTGCCCAGGAAATTCCTATTTGACATTGGGTTCAATGCTCCCTTTGTGTTTCATGACAAGGACTAACCACCTCTCGTGGATCCTAACTCTGGCAATTGTAGTGAAGACTAACACATGCGGGTTTTGGTCTAACAATAATCGTGATTCCAATAAGTGGTATCAAAGCGACAGGTCTCAAGTTTGAAATTCACCTGACTCGCATTGGGGGGGAGATTGTTGGACATTGGGTTCAATGCTCTTCGTTTGTTTCGCGACATGGACTAACCACCTCTCATGGATCCTAACCTTGGTGATTGTAGTGAATACCAACACCTACATATTTTGGTCTAATGACAATCGTGATTCCAATAATTCCATCTTACCCTGGTTACAGACAACCCGATTTAAACCAAAAGTTGTTGTTTATTGTAACACTAGAGTTACCTGATTTGAACTGGCTCACTAATGATCCCATTCATTATTCACCTTGGTGGTTAGTGATTCCTCATAAATTACCCTCTGATATTTCAAAATTCAATGGAAACTCTAGAGAAGATCCATCTACCCACATTATGACTTATCATTTATGGTGTTCCTCAAACTCCTTGAATGATGATTTTGTTAGACTTCGTCTTTTCCAGCGAGTGGCTCACTAGTCCGGCTGCAAAGTGGTATATTGAATTACCACAAGCTTCTTTTAATAACTTCACGGATTTGGCCACTACTTTTCTAACCCACTTCCAGTTACCCATTAGATATGAAACTAGAATGGAACTTTTGACCAACTTCAAACAGATGATTGCTACTCCCATATCAAATCACATACATGAGTGGTGTCGTTTTATTCGTATGGTTAAAACCTTTGTTCTGGATCAGCTTTTCATTGAGTGGTTTATAAAGTCCTTGTCTCCATCTATCACCGAGGACATGGCCAAAGGTGGCGTTGTCAATGAAGAGAAATTAATTTCTCGTGCCCTGTATCTGGATTTGATTTATACTGAGTCTGGCACGCTCTATGAAACGACTTTGAATGCACCACAACTGAATTTTATTGTTGCTCCTCCTCAATCTGGTAAGGACTCGCATGTTGACGATGGTGTGATTTCTTCAGCCAGCACTCAGCCAGAAATTCCACCATCTGTTTCGACACTTGTTGTGTCTAATCAAATCCCTGTTACATCTAATCCTGCATCTTCTTCTGAAATACATGACGTGTCATCTAACAAGGGAAAAAGTGACAAGAAACCCGGAAGTAAGAAGAAAGGGAAAGCTAAAAAAAAAAAATTCACCCCACCATCATCTGATACATCTGATACTTCTCAGAAACCTCGTTACCCATGTTTGATATGTAGTGAGGAGCACTTTACGCGATACTATCCTCACCAGTCAAAAGTCTCGAAACTTATTAAGACTTCTCCCACAGTTGTTGTGTTGACAGACCCTTTTCCGAATTCGGAAACACATATGGTTGCTACATATCCCTCTTCTAGTTCACAAGTTCTTATGTTATCCGCCACTAAGCCAAAAATTATGTTTTTGTGTCCACTTGAATTAAATATTATGGTAATCCTTGTTCTTCGTTGAATAGTGAAACTACAGATCAAGCTACTACTTCGACTTCGTCTGATTCAATTCCGCCGCCTAGTATTCCTGAGTTAACAATAAAGCCGCCAAAGGGAGTCGTTCATAAATCGACTTTCAACCCTTGATCTCGTGCAACTCAAAATTATAACGTAGTTGAAGATTTGGCTCAGTCACATTTTGTTATGTCAACGCTTGAGGTTCTTCATAATTTTCGCTCCTAAAAGCACGCTTTGTTGTTAGCAATTGGTGGAATCGATCCAATGGAATCTAACCTAGAATTCTTTAACCATGTGGGCTATGTGCCACAATTTCTAGCAGAGATCATTTTTTATCCAAGTAAATGTCCTGAATCACCTCATTCATTGGACTATTATTGATGAAGGTGCATATATTTGTATCATGACTATGAATTTCTGGAAGTCACTTGGCTCACCATGTTTATCACAATCACCTATGACGTTGAAAGCTTTTGATGGTCATACATATAAGCCTTGTGGAATTCTCAGTAACCTACAAGTCGAAATAGGGAGAAAAATTGTTACTATTGAATTTTAGGTCGTTGAATACAATACCCTACAAACCCCTTGAATACAATATTTTACTTGGAAGACCATGGGTTTACGCTATGGCTACGGTTGTCTCTATTTACTTTTGCATGATCACATTTCCCCATAAGGGTGGCATCACAGTCAACGATCAACTCACCTTCTTCACCTCTAGTTCCTAGGAAACTAGAAGTATTATGTTCGTTCATGGACCCTTGCCATATCTTCAGAACATTGGTGTAGGTCTCTTTAAGGATTCTTCCCTAAGGGGCACCTTTTCATTACCGTTTCCTGCGACATCAGTGGAAATCGCAAAAATAGAAACCTGCAATATGATATCTTCCACTTCATTTGATTTATGTAAGATTCCCAATGATTCCAAAATAGATAGGTTGGGTAGAACTATGTCGCTAATTCCAATTGAGCTCGCATAGTAATCAATATTTTTGGCTTGTGCAGCCAATCCTAATCTATTGTCGCCGATTATTTGGGTTGATCACTCTTTGGATTATGGTACTTCTTCCGACCCTTTTTCACGTATACTCTCAACTGATGAGAGCATTATAGAATCCATGATTTTGGAATAAGAACCATGGTTAGATTCTCATCATTGATCCAATCTTCCATATTACATTGAAGATATTCAAAATGAACTATATCACCCTACGGTATTTTATTTCTTTACGAATTCCATTCCTATCCACACCGTCGATTCTGAGTGAAACCTATAAAATATAGAAGAAATGATTTTTTCTGATGTTTCAACCAAATCTGGTGTATTATAAAACATTCATGTCGGCGCTTCTTGTTTTGCATCTGAACTTGACACTTATCGCTCTCTTTTCCGTGAATTCTGTGATATATTTGCTTGGTCGTATGAGGAAATGCTAGGCATCGATTACAGTATCGTTGAACACGAGATTAAAATGTACCCTGATGTCAAACCGGTACAACAACGTCTCCATCTTGTTCATCCTAATAAGGTTGTTTCCATTAAAGTAAAGGTTGAAAATATTTTGCATACTGGTTTCATTTACCTCGTTCTACTTACCGATTGGGTTTCCAACATTGTTCCTGTCTTGAAGAAACAAGGGACAATCAGAGTGCGCATTGATTATCGAGATGTTAATCATGCTTGTCCAAAGGACAACTATCCCACTCCATTTATTGACCAAATAATTGACGAATGTGTTAGATGTGAAATATTTTCCTTCGTGGATGGTTTTTTCTAGTTACTATCAAATCAATATTAACCCAGAAGTTTGTTGAGCAGCAGTTGTCATTGATGTCAACCCAAGCAGCACCAGGGGCTAACCCAATATTGCATGGGAATTTTGACCTACCAAATTAATATATTCTGGTTCAATAATGTTTTTATGGTTTCTACTTGTCGAAATGTTTCCGTTGATATATGGCACGCCATGTAATTCTTCACGGTTTGAGAGATATTCATGTTTGAAGTTTGTACCCCCAGTTAGTGGGCTAAAACCCCATGGGGTTGGGGCATGGGTCATTGAAAAGTCATAATTAATATTTTTTAAGCTCCTAAAATCCCTCCCATGTTCACTTGTTGAAGCCCCTCTCAACTTAAGCATTTATATAAATTACGATCTTCATTTCCTCCTTATGCAAGGGATTTCGCTATCTGAAACAAGTCATCGTGGCATTTGCGCTCTAACTTTTTTTATATGAAGGTTAAAAAGCTGAAATTTTTATGAGGAAAATCTGAAATCCTGAGGACACTGCTGTAAAAATTTCAGATCAAGGTGCGCAATATTGTTGGAGATATGATCTGTGGAAGTCAGGGTTTTTGTCGGCTTCTGAAATTCATCTCAAATAAGTGACCTTGGTAAATTCGTCATAACTCTCTCTCTCTGAGTATCAGATTGGAATTCAGTAAAAATTTGCAGATATTGTAGAGTCTATAATTTTCTCTCTATTAATTTCAAATCCAAATGAATAAATAGTGACACGTGGCACGCCATACAAGTGCAATCTGCTGAAACAATCCATAATTAGGGCATTGTGAGATATTGGGTATAACTCTCCCTTGAAGAATCCAAATTGAGTCAAACCTGTGGCATTAGAAAGAAAACTTAGAGGACTACTACAAGACCTAAAATCAGATATTGAGGATCTGAAATAACAGAGATACACCAGATTCAATATCAAGCTCCTAGAAGGCAAGAAAAATCTAGATCATGTGTTGTCAAGGGTTGCAAAGGACCAGAATTTCTACGGCAACAAAGAAAAGCAAGGTGCAGCAGAGGGTAGCATGACAAGAGCAGCAACCAAGATGAATAACAGAAGCAAGAATTTCATCATATGAAGTCTTCAAGTGGTCAACATTGCATACAATCATTGTAAAGGTATCATTGTACTTAGTCATTGTAAATACATTATTGTACAAATTGTACTAGTGTCTATCTGCCAAGGGTTGAAGAGGCAGTGTTGGGAGGTCTAGGATCATCATTAGGTGGTTGTGTCAAAGTTGCGGTTATGGTCTAGTATATCTTCTTCTTTTGCATCATTCTATATAATTGTAAAGTGGACCATTTTCCCTGGTATGGGAGTCCATTCTTATTTTATTCTTCTATAGGGTGGTAGGGTGGTGCTAGGGTGAGATGTAGCTCATTGGGTGTTGGGGCATCCGTTCAATTGACTACTGAAGAATCTCAGGCGTTGGAGCATCCATCCAGTGGGAGCTGGAGAAGAATGCTTTTCTAGATTCTAGGAAGTTGGAGCTTTATTTTCAATTGGAGTTGAATATTAAAGAATTATTAGAAAAACATTAGGTGGTTTTTGTCCCGGAGTGGGTTTCCACCTTAAAACTGTGTGCATTTGTGTTCCTCTTGTTTACTACTATCATTGTAAAAATACTAATAATAATTGAAGATTAACTAATGCTCTAATTGAAAGGAATACTAATTCACCCCCCCCCCCTCAGTATTTCCAACAATTGGTATCAAAGCTTGGTTCCTTCAATAGCAGTTTAACAGCTGGAAGGAGGTCATGGAGCATACTAAGAATGGTGTACCTCTATTCAATGAAAATAATTATGCACTCTGGAAAGGAATAATGGAGGTTTATCTCTTGGCGCAAGGTTACGAAGTATGGGACACTGTTCAAAATGGATTTACATCAACCACGGATGAACAAGGTAAGAATAATTTGGTAAATGATGCAAAAGAAAATAATATTATTATCAGTGGACTTATTTAATCTGCTTATCATAAGGTGTTGGGTTGTAAAACTACCAAAAATGTATGGGACAAGCTTGAGAATATATATGCAGGTGACTCAAATGTCAAAGAAGCAAAGCTTCAAATCTATATAGAAAAATTTGAGCAACTCAGAATGAAAGAAGATTGCAACATTGCTACATACTTCCAATACGTTGATGAAATAACCAATACTCTAGAAGGATTGGGAGAGCTAGTTGATGAGAAGACTATTATACAGAATATTCTTAAAACGTTACCAGGGAGATTCAACCCAAAGGTATTGGTCTTAGAATACAGTGCAAATCTGGAAAAACTCAGCAAAGAGGAATTACATGGAGTTCTCATAGCATATGAAATGAGACTTGATGAAGAAGAGGGTGCTTCGCGTCTAGAAACTGTGTTCATTGCATCTAAGAAAACCAATAAGGATAAACAACCTTCAATTGAAAAGACATGCACATGTAAGTGTGAAGAAAAGGGAGATGATGAAGAAGGTCTTTCAGATGAATAATATACTTACTTCATGAGAAAACTAAAAATTGGTAAGGGAAAATTCAAAGGTAAACTTCCATTGATATGTCTCAGCTGTAATGACGTTGGGAATTTTGCACCAAAATGTCCAAATAGAAGTGATGGAAACTCAAAAGGAAAGAGAGGCTTTAAGAAATTCAACAAGCAAGGATCCAAAAGGAAATTTCTCTCTAAATAAGACAGCTCATCATCAGATGAAGAAAGTGACAACAAAGAAGAAACCAATGAGAGAGTATTGTTTATGGCCAAGCACAATAAACAAGAGGTATGAAACAACAAAGAAGAAGGATGGACCATAGAATAATTTTATGAGGAAGCAATCAAGCTTATTAAAGATCTCAAGGCGAAGAAGATCCATTCCAATACTCTTGAAGAACAAGTTCAAGGTCTCAAAATTTAAGTTGAAGAACAAAAATGCATTGAAGAGTCACTTCAAAAGAAGTTGGAAGAAAGCAACCAAGAAAGGGAAGAATTAGAAGCCGAAGTAGTCTCACTGCGTGAGGAAGTGAAGAAAGGAAAAACTATCCAAAACTATGCCTATAGCTGAAGGGCATTAGAAGAACTCATCAACAATCAACGATCTTACAATGACAGAACTAGCATCGGTTACAAATAAGAAGAAGCAGGGCCTTCTACAACAAAATACAATGAACCTATGAGATCTGACATGCAAGTAGACTTCACTAGACAAGATTCACAAGAACAGCCTTGGAAGACAATTCCTCGACGAAACTTTCCATCCAAGTACCAACATATTTTTATGGATACTGTTATTCATGTGGAAAATTTGGTCATAAAGTTGTAGAATGTCACACATACCATAGGAACGAATACAATTCCAGGAGATCTGTCAAATATGAACCTCCTAGGGCTCAACAAAACATCAATAGATTTGAACATTTAAGAAATAATATTGAATGTTACAAATGTCGAAACTTTGGACACATAGTCAAAAAATGCAGACTTGAAAATCCTCGAGAACAATCTTCGAAGCCACAGAACGAACAAACATGGAAGAAGAAGAAGAATGATAATTGTTCTCTCACTTTCAAGGCTCAAAAGAACAAAGATGTGTGGTATGTTGATAGCGGTTGCTCAATGCATATGACTGGAGATAGAAATAAATTTGTATCTCTAAAAGAGAAGAAGGATGGAACCGTGTCCTTTGGAAATGATGGATCTTCAAATGTTATAGGATCAGGTACTGTCACTCTCAGAAGCAAATATTATCTAGCCAATAATGTTCTATTGGTTGAAAACATGAATCACAATCTGCTCAATGTTGGAAAAATGTGTGATCAAGGACACACAATACTATTCAACTCCATAAAATGTGAAATCATGAAAGGCGTGTATGGTGAAATTGTGGCTACAAAAATTCAAGCTCCAAATGACATATATGTTATGGATGAAGCAACTAAAGCATGTCTAATAGCTAAAGAGGATGATACAATAATTGGTAGCAATGATGATCGACTAAGTAAGAATTTTGCTACAAAGGTGCAAAGTGATTTCGAGATGTCTTTACTTGGTGAGCTGACATACTTATTAGGGCTTAAAATATCTCAGCAAGAGAAAGGAATATTTATATGTCAAGCCAAGTACATTAAGGAAATTCTCAAGAAATTTAAAATGGAAGATTGCAAACCCATCCTTACTCCAATGGTAACAGGTTGCAAATTGAGCATAGACAACTCATATAAGGATGTGGATCAAAGGTTGTATAGATATATGATTAGTATTCTTCTATATGTAACAGCCTCCCGACCAGATGTTATGCAAGCAGTTGGACAAGTAGAAAGATTCCAAGCAGCACCAAAAGAATCAGATATTAAATATTTTCCAGCATTGGAATATCTTTGCCAGAAGCTTTGGATTCTCCCGAGTTCTCATTAGATTTTCCTTTTTCAGAATATAAAGGGGGATTGGAAGTAGATTACAGGTCTGCAGGACGGTTGTGTGTCAGGGTGAGTGGAAGTATGTGCAGGTCCGCAGGATGGTTGTGTCTCAGGGGGAGTTACCCTTTTCCATTGATGTCAAAGGGGGAGATAATGTTGTAGGAAGAGGTGTCATGATCGCAGGGGGAGTACTTGTGTTGACATCAATGAAAAGGGGGAGATTGTTGATCAGCAGTTGTCATTGATGTCAACCTAAGCAACACGAGGGGCTAACCCAATATTTCATTGGAATTCTTACCTACCAAAATAATATATTTTGGGTCAATAATGCTTTTGATTTTTTCTACTTGTCAAGATGTTTCTGTTGATATATGGCACGACATGTAATTCTTCACGGTTTGAGAGATATTCATGTTTGAAGTTTGTACCCCTAGTTAGTGGGCTAAAACCCCATGGAGTTGGAGCATGGGTCATTGAAAAGTCATAATTAATATTTTTTTTAAGTTCCTAAAATCCCTCCCACGTTCACTTGTTGAATCCCCTCTCAACTTAAGCATTTATATAAATTGTGATCTTCATTTCCTCCTTATGCAAGGGATTTCGCTATATGAAATAGGTCATCGTGGAATTTTCTCTCTAACGTTTTTTCTACGAAGGTTTAGAAGCTGAATTTTTTATGAGGTGAATCTGAAATCCTAAGGAAGTTTCTGTAAAAATTTCAGATCAAGGTGCGTAATATTATTGGAGATATGATCTGTGGAAGTCATGGTTTTTGCAGGCTCCTGAAATTCATCTCAAAGAAGTGACCTTGGTAAATTCTTCATAACTCTCTCTCTGAGTATCGGATTGGAATTCCATAAAAAGTGGCAGATAGTGCACAGTCTGCAATTTTCTCTCTATCAATTTCAAAGCCAAATGAAGAAACAGTGACACTTGGCACTCCATACAAGTATGATCTGCTGAAACAGTCCATAATTAGGGCATTGTGAGAGATTGGGTATAAATCTCCCTTGAAGTATCCAAATCCGGTCATACCTATGGCATTGGAAAGATGACTCAGAGGACTACTACAAGACTAAAAATTAGATATTGAGGATCTGAAATAACAGAGATACACCAGATTCAATATTGAGCTCCTAGAAGGCAAGAAAAAGCTAGATCATGTGTTGTCAAGGGTTGCAAAGGACCAGAATTTCTACGGCAGCAAAGCAAAGCAAGATGCAGCAGAGGGTAGCATGACAAGAGCAGCAACCAAGGTGCATAACATCAGCAATAATTTCACCATATAATGTCTTCAAGTGGGCAGCACTGCATACAATCATTGTAAAGGTATCATTGTACTTAGTCATTGTAAATACATTATTGTACAAATTGTAAATACAAGTGCGATCTGCTGAAACAATCCATAATTAGGGCATTGTGAGATATTGGGTATAACTCTCCCTTGAAGAATCCAAATCGAGTCAGACTTGTGGCATTATAAAGACAACTTAGAGGACTACTACAAGACTAAAATCAGATATTGAGGATCTGAAATAACAAAGATACCCCAGATTCAATATCGAGCTCCTAGAAGGCAAGAAAAATCTAGATCATGTGTTGTCAAGGGTTGCAAAGGACCAGAATTTCTATGGAAACAAAGCAAAACAAGGTGCAGCAGAGGGTAGCATGACAAGAGCAGCAACCAAGGTGAATAATAGCAGCAAGAAGTTCATCATATGAAGCCTTCAAGTGGTCAGCATTGCATACAATCATTGTAAAGGTATCATTGTACTTAGTCATTGTAAATACATTATTGTACAAATTGTACTAGTGTCTATCTGCCAAGGGTTGAAGAGGCAGTGTTGGGAGGTCTAGGATCATCATTAGGTGGTTGTGTCAAAGTTGGGGTTATGGTCTAGTATATCTTCTTCTTCTTCATCATTCTATATCATTTTAAAGTGGACCATTTTCCCCAGTGCGGGATTCCATTCTTCTTTTATTCTTCTATAGGGTGGTAGGGTGGTGCTAGGGTGAGTTGTAGCTCATTGGGTGTTGGGGCATCCGTTCAGTTGACTACTGAAGAATCTCGAGCGTTGGAGCATCCATCTAGTGGGAGATGGAGAAGAATTTTTTTCTATATTCTAGGAAGTTGGAGCTTTATTTTCAATTGGATTTGAATATTAAAGAATTATTAGAAAAGCATTAGGTGGTTTTTGTCCCGGAGTGGGTTTCCACCTTAAAAAATATGTGCATTTTTGTTCCTCTTGTTTGTTTCTATCATTGTACAAACACTGATAATAATTGAATATTAACTAATGCTCTAATTGAAAGGAATACTGATTCACCCCCCCCCCCCCCTTTCAGTATTTCCAACAAAGTCCAATATAAAACAACTTTTATCTATCCCAGGGGCACATTTGCTTATCAAAAACTCCCTTATGGTTTGAAGAATGCTGGGGAAAATTTTCAGAGGGCAATGAATTATGCTTTCCATGACATTAAAACATTTTTCAACCTTATCTGGATGACTTACCTGCGCATTCACATAAATGGGTTGACCACCCAGTACATTTGAGAGCCATCTTTTTACGATTCCATTACTACAAAACACGTCTCAATCCACACAAATGTTTTTTTTGTGTCATTTCTGGTCGTTTTCTTGGTTTCGTCGTATCGAAAGATGAAATTAGACTTAATCCCTTAAAGTTCGAGGTCATTCTAGATTTATATGCGCCTTCCAACCTACTTTAGTTACAGAGACTCCAAGGGAAGGTTAAATTTCTAAGGAGATTCATTCCCATCTACGCCTAAATGGCTAAAGGATTTACTCGACTCTTGGAAAATGGGACTCCTTTCAATTAGGATGAGGTTGTGCAAGCTTCTTTTGGTGCTCTTAAAGATACCCTGATCCCAGCATAATTAATTTATCCCCCAAATTATCATAGCAATTATTTCATGTATCTCGTCGTTGCAGATGCAACCATCACCATGGTTTTATTCAAGGAAATATGGGATTGAACATCTGATTTATTATTTGAGTCACAATCTCAATGATACGGAAGTTAAGTACACTTATGTTGAGAAGCTCGTTCTGGCAGCCGTTCAAGCTGTAAAAATATTTCACCACTATATCCTGCTCCAAAATACCATTGTCAGTTTGGATTGAAACCCTATGACGTACATTCTATCACGTCAATTGATAGGGGGGAAATACTCAAAATGGATAGTCAATTTGCAGGAATTTGATTTGAAATTCATCAAATCCAAGTCAAAGAATTCTTTTGTTTTCACTAAGCTTATCTGCGACCTTCCCTCATGTAGCACTGAGTCTACATCAGAACCATCCATCCCAGATGAGTCTTTGTTTTTTATTACATCATCTGACTCGTGGTATGGAGATTTTCCAATCTATCTCTAGACCCAAAATTTCTGACCTGATACCTCTCGCTCGCAGCAATGAAGTATTTGATACCAAGCCAAATATTATCGAATCGCTGGTGATACACTTTATCGTTGCGGTATCGATACAATTTTACATAGGTGCCTCACTCATGAGGAGTCCGAGAGAGTTTTAAATTATTTCCACGCTGGTACCTGTGGTGGACATTGTTAGGTCCCTGTAATTTGGTAGATTGGCAATGACCAAATCGACAAGGGTAACATCAAACCAAATTTGGAGTCCTAGGACCTAGCCTTCCTGGACTTAGGGAGGGCTCTCTCTATATTTGTATAAAAGGTATGACTTGTATGTTTTTAGGACGTTTAATTTAGGTTATTTAAAGTAATAGGGTTTGTTTGCTTTGTTTTGTTTGGTTGGGTAGGTTTTCAAGAAGAATAGATAGAGTAAGATAAATTTAAACCATTGGGCTATGGGGTCTGTGAAAGGCTTGAAAATTACAATAATGAATCAAGGGTGTTTCATAGGGCAAGTTAACAAAGCCAAATGGATCTTAGTAGCTTATGTGAGTGAAATGAACATTAAATTTGGGAACATATTAGGTTTAAAGGGAAATTAAGAATCCTTTAACAAATACTATAACAAGAAGGGCCTTCAAGATCACTATGCTTAAGAAATAAACAAAGGACAGGGCACACCATAAACTCCTCTGGCCAAACTTCACCAAGTAAACTTTAAAACAACAATCCAACAAACCCTAGAGAGCAGGGAACTCCTAAATTCTCTAGTTATTCACCTTTAGAGAAAGAAAACATGTAAGATAGCACATTAGTAATGATTAAAGAGCAGGGAACTCCAAAATTCCTTAATAAAACTATAAAATACCTTCAAAGTGACTATTCAAGATGAACTAAAGGACAAGACAAACCATAAAATTCTTCAGCCAAACCCTAATTAGTAAAATTCAAATAAAGGCCTTAGAAACAATCTTTTAAGCTACACCAAAGGATAGGGCATACCATAAACTTCTTTGGCTTGACTCCATTGAACCATTCTTAAGACAACAAGCTAAGTGGAACTAGAGAGTAATCAAGAATTCTCCAATCATACCTAGCAGAGGAAAAAATACAGGAAATAGAAGGCAAACAGTCTTAAGGTGCCTCTAACATCATATTTTAACCTAAATTTTTTGCTCTATTGCATGAGAAAATACGAAACAATATGAAAACAGAAGGAAAAAATTACTAAATTAGGAAAACATCACCATTAACCATGTTCATGAATCCTATGAATGTGCTTGCTCCAATGTCATTCAAATCAAAACATTCACAAAACTCCAAAGCCAATTTCTTCACAACTCCAAGTCTACGATATTGAGCTCAAAAATCAACCAACAACCAACATGAGGCTTAAATGTAGTATTTAACTGCCAAATGATGAAGTAAACACTATCTAGGGTTTTAGAAGTCATTAATTACATAATAAATGCATGACCATTGGGACCATGCAAGGCCCAAGGCACAAATATCCCAAACTCATTAAATGCAAAAATAAATTCTATTATAACTTCTAAGCTAACTTTGGAGTTATTTGTATTCAAGGCCTTCAAAATATCTTTTTCAATAACTTCTGATGTGTTTTTTTGACTTTCAGGCAAGGGACGTAGCGCCAAGGTATAAGGGCACAACGCCAAGCCAAGGGCGCGGTGCCAAAACTGGAAAAATTACCTATTTTGCAGCTGAGTTTTGAAGGCCTTCCCGGTGCCCAAAGGAGCTCCATTATAGCTCATTGGAAACCTTGTCCTGTATAGTTTCCAGATATTCTTTTAGTTTCCATATTGGTGCCCATTTTCCTAGTCAAAAATCCATTCTCCCAATACTGCTAAGGGCGCAGTGCCAGTGCTAAAAAGAGGGCAGAAAGGTGTTTTTTTGGTGGTTCTTGGCCCTTTTGAGGGACCAATTTTGCTCCAAATGACCTGAAATTTTCTATGGATGATGTACTTGCCATGAAGATCATGAATATGTAAGCTATTTTTCATTTGAGTGCCCCAAAAAAGAGTGCAGCACCAGTGGCGCTATGCATTTGGCCCTTTTTTCTACTAGCCAACTGTCAAAAATCAAAATTGTGGACAGGGTGCCAAAATTTGGAACTTACATTGTTGATGATGTTTGAGATGCTTGGAGGGATACATCATCAAGGATATCTAATTTCTCCTTCTCCTTTGCCTCATTTTGTGCTTGAATATTTGCAAGGGCTTTTTTGAGCTTGGCCCTTGCAATTATGTTCCTCATGGAATAATGTCTTGCCATCTTATTCTGCAGGTCAATGTCTCTTTTTTCCTTCTCAAGTTGACCCTCTAGGTGCACATTAGATCTCTCTAGCTAATATTCTCTGTCGTAGCTGATATCCATGGCAAGCAGCTCACTTGTAGTGAGCTACTCTGCCAACTCTATATCTTTCTCTCTTTCTCAGGCTAAGGCCTTCTTCAACCCAATTATCCTTGGCCTCTTCCTAGGAAGTTGTTCTTCCTCATCCTCAATGTCATCAAGAGTGCCCAAGGTCTCATCTAGCATAGCGCTGGATTTTATAGCCTCTTTCCGAGCTCTGATAGATCTGACCTCACTGATGGCTTTCTCTGTCTCTAACTGCTGGTTTTCTACCTCAAGGAAGTTGATCACATTCTTTGCCCTGCCAAGATTGGTTTGTAGCTCCCTAATCTGGGCATCCTTTCTCTTAATCAACATGTTTTTAATCCTCTCCTCATCCTCACTCTCAAATAATTTGAAACTCTTGTTGAGTTTCATGCTCATCCTATTTTTCAACAATGACCTGCTCTGCAACCTTTTCCTTACCCTTATCAAGATGTTTTGTTGATGATGAAGGCAAGGCCCCTTCCACAATATATGGAGCAAACACCTGCCTATGACCTCTTTGATAGTTCAAAGGAAAAGGCTCTATGTCAACTATCTTAGTGTCATCTTTCTCACTGCTCCCTTCCCTGTTTGATGTTGTGGTATCATGAAATGAGGGTGAAGGATTGTGGAAGGGTGATGAAGGAACAGCGGGAAGTGATGGAGAAGTAGGAATGGGAGGATGAGATGAGGAAGGTATATCTTGCTGATCATGGTCTTGTGGAGCAGTGAAAACCTCATGGGAAATGAAGGTATCCCATGGAATGTCCTTTTGCTGGATTTGGTGCATAACTACCATCTTGATAAGAGAATGATGGAAAAGGCTTTGCATCTGCTGAGGGTAGTTTCTATTTTGCACTATGTATGCCATTGTATCAATGCTTTGGTAAAGGTAATAGGGTATGTGCAGCATCCTCACTCTAGTAAAGTGCATAAGAAGCCGGATGTGGTAGGAGTAAAGGTGGAAAAACCTTCCTTCACAAGTAAAATACTTCATTATAATCTTCATCATAGGTGCATATCTATCAAGTAGGTGAGAGAAAGGAAATATGGATTTGTTGTGGCCTTTATACCTGGGCTTAAGGTATGGCTCAAATTAACTCATGTCAAGGTTAGCTTTCTTGAGCCATTTCTCCCCTACACTAGGTATGTCTGTGGCATTGCCAATGGCATCTGTGGACAATTCAAAGGTGACCCCTGCAAGATTAACTTGTTTTTCATCCAAGTTAATGATAAATAGTCTAGTTAGCTCAGTGTGGTTTTGCACTACTGCACCTTTTCACAAAATTCATAGCAACCTACATGTTTGAAATAATAAATAGTAAGGGGAGATGCCATGAGCTCTCTTGTATTGAGGGGTTCAAATGTAATGTCCCAAATTTTTGCAATAAATTATTTGGGACATTAATCTTGCTTTTATTTTAATAAAAGAAATAAAATGGGTGAGGGGACCCATGTAGAATTTTAATAAACACTCCTATGGTGCAAAAAATTCACTTAAGTGGCTTAAGTTAGCAGCCCAAGTGTGAAAAGGGGCCAAAGGCAAGCAAGCTCGATCATGGCTGACCAAGTCAACAATGTACCCTAAAAGGGGAAGCTTGCACAAGAAGATTGCGTAGTTGGAGTGGAGGAAAATTAAAATGAGAGAAACCCTAATGTGAGTGGGGTCCATGCACACATTGCATAAAAGATGAAGGAGAGCATTGTGGAGATCAGTTTTTGGAGATAGAATTCGAAGTTGAAGCTCTCTTCAACTTGTTTCTGTTTAGCACAAGAGGGATTCCTGTTTAGGAATGCCCTTCTCTTCCATGGGAGGCCATGGAGAGATTTTTCTTCATCTTCCTCACATCATGGCATTAGGCCAAAGCATTCATCTACAGCTACTGCGTTATTCTTGCAGCAAGTGAACGCTGGAGTTGCTGGTGTTGCAGTGAGGGACCTTCATCATCTCACTTCTGGAGTGGGTTTGTAGAGGGGAAACTCATTCCTTCTCTAGGAAATTAGAAAAGGAGATTTCCAGAGCTCATATTGCATATTTGGCATCAGGCCATATGTATATCTCTCATGCCCAGCACAATCTCTTCTTCTTACAGCGTTATATTCAGTGAGGGCCTGCAGGTGGAGCTCATTTTGTGCACTAGTGAATGCAATATTCTGTGAGGGGATCAGCCCCTTAATTTTGGAGAACATTGGAGGAGGTATTATGGTTTATTGCAGCATCTAATTCCTTCTCCATTCTTGTATTATTATTTAGTTGCAGCAGCTACACTGCAACTCCAGAATTTTCCTATTTCATGCATTTTAGCCAATCCCTTGTAGGATTGTTGTAATTATGTGTTCCGGGGTTGAGATATTTCTCCCCCATATTTATTTGAGATTTTAATGCTATATCATCATATGTAGATCATATTACAGTCATTTTACCTTAGAGGCTGTGCAGTGACAGAGTAGCTAGGTTTATGCAGCAGGGTATTATCTTGTTCCATTTACATTTCCTATTGAGGCTAATTTGAGTTTACCTTGAGAGGAATTTTCCACAAGGGATTTGTATTAAATTTGATGCTACATATTATACATCAGATTTTTACTCTTCTCATATTGTGTGAGTCATTATTGCACTGATGTTACATGTTGGATTTTTCATACTGCTGAGGATTCTCTCATTGATCATTATTTCAATGTACTTATTGGTGGGAGATCTGAATAACCTACTTAAGGTTATTTATTTGAGCTTATATTCTGTAGGGAGCTTGTACCAGAAATATTCTAAGGCATCCCAGCATTGGATTGCCTTATTTTCACATTGGCTTCCTTATACAGCGTCCTCATGGGTAGCTGGTACAGAAATTCCTTGAAGGGAATTATTAGCTCTTGACAATTCTATTGGCAGAGTCTTCTAGTGGGCCAGGTAGCCTCTGGATCTCATCCTTCCTTGTGAAGGTGATATATCCAGTAAATTCCCCTGCATTCAATCTCTGAAATATTTTAGTGTCGATTTTTAATACTCCCGGAGGTGGAAAAAATAGGAACATCTAAGATGTTCCCGATGAAGCAAAAATTTTCCCCATTTGGGACATTACAGTGGTATCAGAGCTTCGAACTTGGCTCAGCCTATGAATTTAAAATTCCATAAAAGAAGAGGTTATAGATGATGAAGAAGATGAGATCAATCTCATCATTTTTGGGTCCAGCAACAACCTCTCCAAGGAGGTTGAGGAGATGAAAGAAGGAGAAGAGGAAGGACGATGCACTTCCTATTCTCACAGAGGAGTAGTGCAGAAGCATGGAGAACACTTGGAATTTTAAATTATAAGTAAGTATCTTTCTGAATATGGAGAAAACCCTAGAGTATTCCAAGAGACTCTCTCTTCTTCACACTTGTTCAATAGGAAGAGGAAAGAAATTAGTGGTTTAGCCATGGGAGGCATGCAAGGGTTTCTACTCTTGTTGATTTTTCTCAGATCTTGATCAGAAGATTTGGCCAAAGGAGGGAGGAGCCCTCACCACTAGAGGCACATGCAGTGCTGCTACATTCATGGAGGAGGAGCCTCCACCTTCAGCTATTGAGGCAGCCAGCACACTTGAGGAAGAGACTCTTGCAGCAACACAAGATTCTTCCAAAATCTCTCCAAGGTATGCATGAGTTTGCATCTATCATGGGGGATTGTAATTTATTGCATGTTGATTGTCTTGAGGAGGGTACTTTCACTACGATGTGCCATTATTCTCATACACCCTTGATGATTCATGCACCACACATGAGGTTGGGGTTTGAGATATGAACAATGGAGGAGATTGCATTTCAATGTCCGAGGAGATTTCATTTCAATGTCCCATGAAATGAAAAAGGAGAAATCTATTTTGGGAAAATGGTAGCTCTTGTGAAAGAGGTACCAAATGGCAGGATACTTACACCAGAGATCAGAGCCTTATGGATGGAGTGTACCCAATGGAAATGTGGATGATCCATAACCCACATGTCCCAGGATCATTTCACAATTGTTACTCTTGATGGAAAAAGAGGAGAGTATGGGTGCATCATGATGAGGCGGAATTTCTCTTACCACTCATTATGTTCCCATTTCAGATTGAGAATGGTGGAAGTATAGGGGAGCAGCAAACATTCTTGTTGCTCAGATTTTGTTTGGATGTTGTAGGAGCAAGAGGAGGCACTAGCTTAGTGCAGGAGGATTGCTCTTTGATATTGGATGCCATGTAGCACCTTCTTCATGGGAGGAGCACTACATTTGCAGCAACATGATGGAAGGAGTCTTTGGAAAAGATTCATGTCAAAGAGGGGAGCTTTGAGATTACAGTGGCCCTACTCCAAGGCCAGTAGTGTTGTCACTTGAAGGCTTGGATTACTTGTTGGGGTGTTCTCAATCCACTTCACAAGTGATATACTTGGAGGCATGTAGATGATTAACATGAAGGAGTAATGGAGGGAAGCATTCCTCACTACATTTTGACTCTCTTGGCTTGATTGCACAAGCACAAGTAGAGGGATCTACATGCAATGTTTATGGATTCTTCTTTCATGCATTTCCATGCATATTCTTCATTGTTGGAGGATTCCACTTGGGAGGGAATCTTAATGGATGTATATCAGCATATGGCTAGATGCATAGCCCAAGAGATGATGAGATGGTAGGCACAACCACTCCCCTACTATGTTGCAGTAAGGGGATCTTTTCATTGGACCTATTTTCAGCTCAAGGCCAAAGTACATGATGAGGGAGGTAACCATTTGTCTTATGTCTTACGCTCTCTTATTATTATGATCAGCATGTTATATCAAGGAGGATCCTTCCTTCTTTTACATTATGTTCAGCTATACTTATGGTCTATTGCAACAAGAAATATGGCCATCTTATGGGTGGATTGTGGGGGAAAGCCACATAGTTTTGGTGTGCACTTTTGGCACCAAATTTTGTTTTCATGATCACATATTGTAGGATGAATGTGGCAGAAAACAAGTGGCTGTAAAGCACTTGTTATTTTTCATTTTTATGCAGGCTAGGAGTGCACTGCACAGGTTCCCTTGGTGGAACAATGATCCACTTTTCGGTTGTCATGAGACAACTTGCTACTATTGATTTTGCTTCCATACACTACAGGTTTTTATTGGTTCATGGGGAGCTTGTTTGGAGAGTGGGATATGAGTTTATGATGCCCATTGGGAGTATTATTCTCCCTAATTTTCATGTTGTATGTTTCAGGAGAAGAAATGGGTAGCCCATGATTGCCAAGCTTCAACTCTTTCCTTCATGTGGGAGGAGTTATTTGGAGAGTCCAAAATTTTGGAGGAGGCATTTCATGGTTTGAAATATTGATGGGGTGGCTTGGATATCTCATGAAGACCAATTCATTTCAGCCATATATAAGAAGCAGCCCCATATGTATCATGTGGAGGAAGAGACTCATTGGGTGGATGTGCCATTTGGGAGAAGGAGACCTCCATTATTTTGCAGCACATGCTCCAAGGGAGTATGGAAGATGATATGGTCACCATGTGCAGCCATGTGTTTTTCCATGAAGTGAACCATATGATTGTTTGGATGCCATATGTGGATGAATTCCAACTCATCACATATGAGATTATTTTGGCCAGCTTGATTTGCAGCGTTGGAGGAGAGATCTTTTGGGGATCTAGACTTCATTTTTGCCTCTTGAAGGCAACACTATTGCAGCCCAAGTTCAGCTTTCACTCCACATACATCCTAAGTGGAGAAGAGGACAGCGTGGGGTAGGCTATGAAGCTTACCAATTTCAGAAATTCAGCCCACCTATTTCTCATGAGCACAAGGTGGAGGAGTACTTTCAAGAGTTGCCTAGTTGGAGGGTGACTCATTTTTCTTGATTGCATGAGGATGGAGGATCTACAGGAGGATATTTTAGACTCCATGCCTTGAGTGGAGGACCTTTTTTCATTTCATCCTTGCTCTTGCTTGAGGACAAGCAATTTTTTGGAGGGGAGGACTGTAATGTCCCAAATTTTGCAATAAAGTATTTGGGACATTAATCTTGCTTTTATTTTAATAAAAGAAATAAAATGGGTGAGGGGACCCATGTATAATTTTAATAACCACACCTATGGTGCAAAAAATTCACTTAAGTGGCTTAAGTTAGCAGCCCAAGTGTGAAAAGGGGCCAAAGGCGAGCAAGCTTGATCATGGTTGACCAAGTCAAAAACGTACCCTAAGAGGGGAAGCTTGCACAAGAAGATTGCGTAGTTGGAGTGGAGGGAAATTAAAATGAGATAAACCCTAATGTGAGTGGGGTACATGCATACATTGCATAAAATATGAAGGAGAGCATTGTGGAGATCAGTTTTTGGAGATAGAATTCGAAGTTGAAGCTCTCTTCAACTTGTTTTTGTTTAGCGCAAGAGGGATTCATGTTTAGGAATGCTCTTCTCTTCCATGGGAGGTCATGGAGAGATTGTTCTTCATATTCCTCACATCATGGCATGAGGCCAAAGTAGTCATCTACAGCTACTACGTTATTCTTGCAGCAAGTGAACGCTAGAGTTGCTAGTGTTGCAGTGAGGGACCTTCATCATCTCACTTCCAGAGTTGGTTTGTAGAGGGGAAACTCATTCCTTCTCTAGGAAATCATAAAAGGAGATTTCTAGAGCTCATATTTCAGATTTGGAATCAGGCCATATGTATTTCTCTCATGCCCAGCGCAGTCCCTTCTTCTTACAGTGTTATATTTAGTGAGGGCTTGTAGGTGGAGCTCATTTTGTGCACTAGTGAGTGAAATCTTCTGTGAGGGGATCAGCCCCTTAATTTTGGAGAACATTGGAGGAGGTGTTATGGTTTATTGCAGAATCTACTTCCTTCTCCATTCTTGTGTTATTATTTAGTTGCAGTACCTACACTGCAACTTCGGCATTTTCCTGTTTCATGCATTTTAGCCAATCCCTTGTAGGATTGTTGTAATTATGTGTTCCGGGGTTGAGATATTGCTCCCCCATCTTTATTTGAGATTTTAATGCTATATCATCATATGTAGATCATATTACAGTCATTTTACCTTAGAGACTGTGCAGTGACAGAGTAGTTGGGTTTATGCAGCAGGGTATTATCTTGTTCCATTTACATTTCCTATTGAGGCTAATTTGAGTTTACCTTGAGAGGAATTTTCCTCAAGGGATTTGTATTAAATTTGATGCTACATATTATACATCAGATTTTTACTCTTCTCATATTGTGTGAGTCATTATTGCACTGCTGTTACATGTTTGATTTTTCATACTGCTGAGGATTCTCTCATTGATCATTATTTCAATGTACTTGTTGGTGGGAGATCTGAATAACCTACTTAAGGTTATTTATTTGAGCTTATATTCTGCAGGGAGCTTGTACCAGACATATTCTAAGGCATCCCAGCATTGGATTGCCTTATTTTCACATTGGCTTCCTTATACAGTGTCCTCATGGGTAGTTGGTACAGAAATTCCTTGAAGGGAATTATTAGCTCTTGACAATTCTATTGGCAGAGTCTGGTAGTGGGCCAGGTAGCCTCTGGATCTCATCCTTCCTTGTGAAGGTGATACATCCAGTAAATTCCCCTATAGTCAATCTCTGAAATAGTTTAGTGTCGATTGTTAATACTCCCGGAGGTGGAAAAAATAGGAACATCTAAGATGTTCCCGATGAAGAAAAAAATTTCCCCATTTGGGACATTACATCAAATCTATTTATCTTGCCTCTCTTGTGATCATGCCTCTTTGTCATCGGTGCCTCTATACCACTGTCTTCACCCTCTGACATTGTAAAATCTTCTTTTATAAAACCCTGGAGTGCAAATGGAAATGAGATGAAGGGATGGTAATGAAAATGTAGAATTGAACATGACGGAATGAGTGAGTGAGGGTATAGGTGTATGAGAATGAGTGACAGGTAAAACAACTCAATGACAACCCTCCAACTATGTAATTACCCTTTCTATCACTGACACTCTGTCTAGGAAGATGAAATTAGGTTTAAATAGTGATCTCCAACTTTGAAACTTAGGGTTTGATTAGGGTATCATTTTCATTGATTAAGAAAACACCAAAATTGCTTGAAGATAGGTCTATGTCAGGTACTTAACCTTATTATTTTATTGGAGGACCTTTTTCAAGAGCTTGGAAGCAACTTGGAGTTATTTGAGTGGTTGGAGGGTTTAGAAACCATTTCTTCCCAAGCACACAGTGCCAAGGCTGAGGGTGCATCGCCAAGCCTAGGCACACAGCGCTAGTTCTAAGTTGTTACACCATTTTTTTGGTCATCTAACCTATTATTATTAGATGAACCCAAGTACACCATGTAAGACCAATTTTACCCTAAGTAAAATTTCTTTCACCATATAAAATTTGGTCATACTTAACCCAAAACAAGGAAATTAATTAAACAAATCCTTATTTATTTAATTATTTCCTAAGAACAAGTTATTTAAATCATTATTTAAATAATATTCTTAGTTAAATTTGACTAAATCATACATAAATAATTAAATAAACCATTATTTATTTAATTATATTCCCATCTCCTTCTCAAATAATAAATAAATCATTTATTTATTTATTATTTATAAATAAAGGAATTGACCCAAGTCAAGAACCCTTTTCCTCCAACAAATACAATAAAACATTCCCAAAGGGTGCTTCTAGAATTCGATTAATAATATTTTATTCATGCACCGAGTTCTAGACCGCCCCAATATTTTGTTATAAATAGGGGGTTTTCCATTCATTAGTCACCTTCATTGCATTAGATCACTCGATCTTCTCTTGGTCACCATTTTCCATTTTGCTTCGTGAACTCCTACTGCCCTATGTTTGCTTTTCCACATCCATATGGGAGAGAAATGCTAGACCGAAAAAAACAAGACTTCAAATAACCCATCCCATCAGGAGAAACTTTAAAACACCTTTCTTGTTTTCCTCTCAGGTGCCCCATTCTTTAATATAATACAAAATTCTTTCATATACATTCTTCTTGTCTTGCTCATTGGATCTATGGAGCTATGTTATTTTTTATCTGCTTAATATATTTTGTGCTTAGATCTGAATTTGTGCAGCAATCTTAAAGATATTTTTCAGCCATAATTGATGTTAGGGCTATTTGTTATGCGTAGCTAAAGTGATCTTTTACGACGAAAGATTCATACTGACAATTCGCGACTCCACACGGGTTTTCTTTTGCAACCGCTGTCGTTTTATCTATTCCTGCATATCCAGCAGTTTCAAACCCTAGGGTTTCTCTTCCATTTCTTGTTTTTCCTATTTTTATGGTGATTCTCACCCTTAAAAACCTTAAACAGTCAAATTTTTTACTTCTATGTGTTTCTGGCCTTATTGCGCAGGTAACAGACATCAATCGGAGCTGAGACGACACAATTTTTCTGAAATTTGCCGCCGAGAGAGCCGGATCTACAGGTCACACTTATCGGCCTAAAAAGTGCGACCTGAGCCTCAGGATGCACTTTTCTACCCCAAACCTGCGACCTGGACTGAACACAAGTCAGAACTTGCGACCTGCACTTTTCCTGCAAATTTTTCAGCACTTTTTCTGGGTTTGTCTGAAGCTTCTGTCAGGGTTTTCCAGCCTCTGTCTCTACCCGTTTGGACCTGTTTCTGATCTACTCCACTCAACTAAGAGGTAATCTTGCCCCTTAGGGCTCTAGTACCCTCCACTTTTTGTGGGCGAGCCTTTGCTATTTCAGACGTCTGAATTTACAGAGTTTCAACCCTATTTTTCTCAGATCTGATACCTCCTTTTCAGATCCCTTTAGAACAGCTCTTCTCCCTCTCAAAACACCTCATATCATTTTGTTTGGGTTCATTCCTAAGGCCACTACCTTGTCTCTTCTATATTTAGCTGGTCTCCTCCTTTTTAGCAACAACCTTGCCTCTGCCTCTTCGTTGTTCTCTACACCACTTTTCAGCAGACTTACCCTTTAGATCGCAGTCCCTTCGGACCTTAGATCTTTTGGCCTCTTTCTAGTGTGCTT
Source organism: Pinus albicaulis (assembly GCA_034641835.2). Lineage (NCBI taxonomy): Eukaryota > Viridiplantae > Streptophyta > Pinopsida > Pinales > Pinaceae > Pinus > Pinus albicaulis. Next base: position 68,513,543 of record CM076578.1, read on the forward strand.
TGCCTAGTTTTTCCCTCTTATTGACTAGTTTTGAGAGACCCACCTTCTTGGGTTCGATTGCTGCCTTTGTAGTTGTTAATTTTCTGTTTTTCAGTTTACTGCATATTTCTTTTCCTTTACGCAGCACACTTTTTCTTTTTCTCTCAAAACGTCTGGGTTGAAACAATTAAAATTAAACACACACCACACACTAACCCTAAGCGAAGAAGCGCCTGGTTAACACCGCCTGGCAAACACTTTAAAATCAATTGTCACTACACCTCTCTGCCCTTGGCCTCACTTGATTTTTTCCCCCCTTGCCCTTGTCGGTTTCTCTTCTTCCTGTCATCATTGCGCCCCCAAGGCGCCTTTCTCGGAGACTTCTTGGCCTTCACCCTCAGTTTCCGCTTGGTCGACTTCCTCCTTCCTGTCGTCATCCAGTAAGTCCTCCCCCGAGTCCGCACTCCGACTCTTCCTCTGATTGTTCAAGTTCTCCCCCTACTCCTGGTTCTCCCCCTATCACTTTTACCATGTCTTCTTCAGGGCCTCCTACCAGCAGCAACCCCAGTACTACTGCTGGGTCTTTTTCTAGTGGAAACACCTCGGGACCTACCTTGACTGCCCCATTTATCCCTTATATGGTCAGCCTTAGTCTTCCCGACTTCAATCAGCTGATTAATGATCCTATCTGCCACGACGTTAGTTGGCCTGCTATGCCAACCAAGCTCCCCTCTGACATTCCCAAGTTCGAAGGCCTTGCTAGTGAGGATCCCTCCAACCATATCTGATTCTTCCATATGTGGTGTTCCTCCAATTCCATTACTGACAACTCCATTCGTCTTAGATTGTTCCAACGCACGCTTACAGGCGACGCTTCTAAATGGTATGTTGAACAGGCCACCTCCTCCCATACCACTTTTGCGACCATTGCCCAAGCCTTTTTATCTTATTTCCATCTCCCCCTCTGATACAACACTGGTACCGAGCTTTTAACCTCTTTTCATCAATCCTCTTCGACCCACCTTTCCGCTCATGTCCAGGAATGGCGGCGAAGACGGAGCTTGTGCCGCGCTCCCCCCTTTGACGATCGAGTTTACATGGACTGGTTCCTTTTCTCTCTCTTACCTTTCATTGGCAAAGATGTCACATCCCATTTTCCCCAAACCGAAGAAGCCGCCCTCCAAATAGCCTTAAAGTATGACCTTATCTACGCCCAATCTGGTTATGCTTATACCGTCCTCCCTGACCTCCCCAAGCCCGGTGGCACTAACGCACCGGGGGCATCCCACTCTGCCAATGGTATCATTGGATCTCTTTCCCATACCTCTTCCCCCCCTCCTATGGGCTATGGTTTCTCTCCAAAAGGGGCCAGCACCTCTAGCGCCTTTCCCCCTCCCGGTAGCATGTACCCCAGATACGGCATACCTCCCCCTCTTGCCCCTCCTCCTGCTTACCTCGCTGCTACCCATCCTAACCCTTATCTTTACTCACACCCTGGTGTCCCAGCTCCTCCAGCATTTGGACCTCCCACTCCCTTGCCTTCTCCGCCCCCACAACTGCACTTACTACCCCCTCCAGGGCAAGTATTTGCACAACAGGGGGCACCTAATTTTCCTCCTTCTCAAAGAAGGTGACGAGGCAATCAATCTGCTTCTGGTAATCATGGACCCAATCCTTCCAATCTCGACCCTACCACTGCCAACCAGCCACAGGGCTCTCATCCCAAGCCAGACAGGCCACTTTGCACCAATAAGCCATGTTCGTGTTGTGGTGTTTATGATCACTACACTCACGATTGTCCCTTATTACCCCAAATGCAGAAACTTTGGGATTCTCAAGCCATCGTACGGGGACAACACTCCTCCCCTACTACCCCTCCCACCCCCGTTACTTCTCAATCTGTTTTTTTTACCGATCCTTTCCCGCAACAAGGATTAGTGGCCACTCAACCACTTCGCGCCCTAGTAACCACTCAACCTTCCCCTTTTGGTTCCTCTGATTACCAGATTCTCATGATGGCTTCTGACCCACCTCTCACTGTCGACCTCAACCTTCAAACTCAGTCCCGTCAGTATTCCACACCTCCTGTCCCGTCTGTCTCTGAGTCTCCATCGTCAGGTCCTACAGAACCTCTATCAACACCCAATGGTCCCTTGCCACTCCCTTTTCCCAAAGCCGAGGTTCCTCCCAAGCCTCCTAAGGGACCATTACACCGAAATGTTTCCTTTGTTCGGGCTGCCCATTCATACAGCATAGTAGATGATCTGGCCCAATCCCTTGCTGCCATTTCAACACTGGAACTCCTCCAGTCGTGTCCTTCTCAAAAGAGGGCTCTCCTATCTGCCGTGGGCGCTGTAGATCCTGCTGATGACCAATTGATTGTTTTTTATGCCCGTCAGTCAGACCATCTCCCTCTTCCTCCTTCAGTTTCTTTCCAAATCCCAGTCAAAATCCGCAACGCCAATGCTGCTCGGTGTATTATTGATGAGGGGGCATCTACCTGCGTAATGTCCGCTTCAGTTTAGAAACAACTCGGATCCCCTGAACTGGCCCCTTCCACCATCACCCTTCGTGCATGGGATGGCTATGCCTCTCAGCCCATTGGCCTATTTCGTAAATTTCCTATCACCCTTGCCGGCAAGACTGTTTGTGTCGACATTGAAGTTATCGATGCCCCTCTTGGCTACAACATCCTTTTGGGGCGTAGTTACATTTATGCCATGTCAGCCATCCCGTCCGCAGTCCACCGCAAGATGTTTTTCCCTCATAATGGCAAGATTGTCACCATTGACCAATTGACCTACCATGAACCAAAATCTCAGACCTCCCCTGAGTTCACCATCTCTACTGTCACTAATAAACCAACTATTGATTCATTGACAAGTGGTTCCCCTGGCGTCTACAAAGACTCCTCTTTTCTTGGAACTTTTCCTGACCCTCCCCCTCCTCCCATCTCTGACCCCAGCTTAGCGAATGTTTGCATGATGCAATCGTCCCAAGCTAACCTTCCACAGCCTGCTCCGGCTAGTCAGCAACCTCTATCTCGCCCGCCGCCTCTTGCTCCTAGCCCTTCACTTCAGCCAACTGAACCTTTTTCCCCCGACCCTTCCCATCACACTCAGGAACCTTCCTACCCTCCTGAGTCAGTTCCCTCAGGTCTCCACCATATGGGAGTCGTCCCCCCTAGTCACTACCCCACCGGTCAGATACCTTTCCTTGATCCCCCCCCCCTCCCCGGGCGTCTATTCGGTTCCCGTCATGGACACCCTTTCCCTCCCTAATTTAACCTTGGGAATTCCAGTATGGTATCTTACTCCTCCAACCGAGATCCCACCAGGCCACCCCAAACCATACATAGCCGTGACACCCATGCAACCGATTCCCTTTGCTCCTTCCACCACCACAGTGCCCCTAGCCCCTTCGTAGAACCCTCCTAATACTGCGACAGCTACAAGCAAGAAACGAAAAACTCGCAAGGGGCATCCACTGACAAGGCCACCGCACCGACCCTACCCCACCCCCACTTGCCAAGCCTTGTGCCTTGTGTGATGGTATCGGTCATCCCACCCATACTTGTCCTGAGTTGCCCCGTATCCAACCCATGGTTAAAGTTGCGTTCCCTGAATCTACGGTCCCTGAACCCTCTGTTTCTGCCGCATCCGTAGCAAAAAAACCCAAGACTCTTCGCACCAACAAACCCTGCGCTTTGTGCGGGGTCCATGCCCATTATTCCCACCATTTTCCTCACCTCACCCATTACCGCGCCTCTTTAGAGGTCATCCGTGAGTACGAGGTTGAACAAAATCAATCTTCCTCTCCCATCCTTGCTCAATATGCGTCCAGTCTCCTTGAAGACCCCCCTGCTACCATTGAAATTCCTCCCCGTGATGTTGAAATGTCGGACCCTGCCACTTCTATGCTATACCTATCATCATCTGTGCACTCCTCGGAGTACATTCCTTCTGAACCCACTCCACCTATCCTGCTTGATTCTCCTCTAGACGCGGGTGCTTCATATTTTGACTATCTTTTTACTTGTTCTTCTGTCATTTCCCACGATGACCTGTATCCGTGCATCTCTTCTCTCATACCGATGATTTCGTACCTTTGCAGTGTCGTCCGGTCTCTTTGACCCCTCCATTCCCTTCTTTCCACGATCATACCATCTCGCATCTTCGATGTTCACCGCAGCTCGAGTGCCCCGCCTCCATCCGCCCATCGTTTCTTCCTTTCTCCTCTCACTCATCCATGAGAGTCTAGACTTTCTACCCAACTGCCTCCTCACATCGTCATCATCGTATTCATCCTCTCCCTCACGCTACCCTCCTTTGTCTCATCCTTCCATTTTTACTTATGAGACGACACACGCTTTCTCTAGTCCGCACCTTATCTAGGCTGCTGCCGATGGAGCAAGTCGTTATTCCCGTTGTCTCGCTCGGTGCCACCGGGAAGCATTCGACTTCCTTACATAACTTGGCCTGGTAAATGGAGTCTCCAGATTGCACACAACAATTAACAAAATGGATGATGCGCCCGTGTCTCACCGACTCTTTCCTTTCTCACCGCATCCTCCATCTACATGTTCATTTGGATTCCCTGCTTGTTGTCTTAAAACTTAATGGTTTCTATTGTGTGCATAACCCCCTCCTGTTTAGACAATATTTACGAGTGAAACTTTTGATACGTGAATTTAGATTCATTACATTTCACCATATACCTAGAGATCAAAATCACTATGTAGATCAAATTACAAATCATGTTCTAGACTGGCATTTATCACACACAACACAATAACATTTAACACCATCAAGCAAATGCATATCCATCATATATATTATATAACATGTGTTTTTAGATTCCATCTACTCTGAAACATACCACATGCCCATAGCATGTCACAACAACAAAACCACAAAAATGGGGGGCACCACTCGCCCCTACATAGACACTAGGGGGCACCACCTGCCCTACATCTAATCACTCTCTGTAGGATCCCAAGCCAATGGCTCTACTCCCACAACTCGTAGATCACACACAGCCTGACCAGCCATCGCCATGCATCGCATGATCCCTCGCCACTCCGCGGGTAGCCCAATACATAACTCTATGTACCGGTCGTCTAAATCCTGCCAACCATGCTCTGATACACCGGTCAGCAGCCCTACACATCTACGACGAATGTCCTCCACGAGAGCAGACATATCCTTGCTCTGCGCCATCCTTGAACTACTTGAACCTGCAGCTCATGTCGCTGCAGGTCGTCCCATATATCCGGTCGGTTTTACCGGAGCTATATCTTCATTCCAAAAAACATCACGATTAGCACCATATAGACTAGTAACCAACTCTAAAATGCACATAATAGATTAGTTGCTTTTCACTTACCATCGGGCCCCCACACTCGACCAGGTGGCAGCGGCAAGTCCGGCTCTCCCCAATAACTCATCCCACTATAGAGATAGTCATCTATTTATAGTGGCATTTGGTCCCAATGGGTGAAGAACTCTAGTCGGAACACCCGTCCGACTGCCCCTCCTCCTCCTTTACACATTAATCACCCCCACCGACGCATTCGAGGCTCTCTCGGACCTCCATCGAGTAACTGTATACGTGGTCGCAAGGTCGGGATCTTCTCGAAGAAGAAAGAGCACAAAACAGTCCCATAGGCACAATCATGATTCACTTCTCGCTTTCATAGCGACAGCACTGTCCGCACCGTTGGAAAGCTCTCACCAAGCACTCACATGGGTATCTGTAAGTTTTTTATGTTTGATACTTCACCAGGACACATTTTTTCCATGAAGGATCTTTTCATCTCTTCTCAAAATCGAATTTCTTCACTTACAACACTTGTACCAGGGGCACCACTTTGCCTCCTTACTTGTCTTTGTTCGTGTTGATTTTCTTCATGAGCTACCCTATTGTACTCATGCTTTTACGGTCCCCCATTGGGCCTTCACTGCATGGCAGCACCATCGAGTCGCCCTTGTTTAGATCAGTCGATTCAAGTCACCAGCACATTCATGGAGTCTATCCCGAGTCCCTTTGTACCCCACCATAGTCCTCCATCTTTCCCTACTCGGTCCCTCTCTCATGTCACACATTTTGGCCTTCAGTACCTCTGTCCACTATCCCTCTTGATGTTGTGTCAGTCACTACCAATCCATCCCTACACTTTATTCTCTAACACGGGAAGTCGTCCAACCGCTCCTCCATTTCTCTCATTCCATCATCGTCATTAGTGTCTACTTGGTCGTCGCTCTACTATTTTCCCCCACGCCTTAGGTGGGGTTCCCTTATTTGCCTCACCTATAGCCGACCTCCTTCTGTCAACATCAGCTCATTTCCTCCAGAAGCCAGGTCTAAGGGGCAGTGTACCTTGGTTTGAGATCTTCCTATCATGATCATGATATATAAACTTGATGGTCTAGTGACGCAGCAACAGCTATTGGTGATTCCTGGGCATGTGTGAGATGTCTCAACCCTCATGAGGGGGTGGCCCTGCAGGTATCCCCCCACATGCCCGGATGACTTCATTTTCGCCCCTGATGCAACTCCTCCCATTTGATGATATTAGCCTCCACCGCTTGCGACGACTCTTCAATTTTCACATATCAGTCAGATGTTGCAAACCCTTCCCCGCGTGTAGGGGGAATTTGGGTGTATTTGTATCTCATGTACTACCATATTATTGTATAAGTCCTAATGATTATTCCAGGCATTACATGTATGTGGGATCCATCATGTTCTTTATCTGGCTCATGTTTCGGCCAGCACATGCTTCATTCTTGCGTTCCGTGGTTTTCTGGGCGCCTTATTCTTTGTACTTATTGCGTTCCGTGGTTTTCCGGGCACCTTATTCTTTGTACTTTGTCTCGACGGGCATAGGTATGCCTCCCCTGCCGCCTTTAGCACAGGTACCACTTCATAGAGACTTGTTGCACCTGTAAGTCTCTGCCTCCCTCAAGGTCTGACGTTTTACCACATCGTACAACATTATCTTCTCACTCTTTGATATCTAGTGATTGAGTTCTTACAATGTACTTCGGTCATACGATTTGCTCCTAGCACTCGTACGTTGGGGGGCAATCTGTTATACCATTTTTTTGGTCATCTAACCTATTATTATTAGATGAACCCAACTACACCATGTAAGACCAATTTTACCCCAAGTAAAATTGCTTTCACCACATAAAATAACTTATTTGGTCATATTTAACCCAAAACAAAGAAATTAATTAAATAAATCCTTATTTATTTAATTATTTCCTAAGAACAAGTTATTTAAATCATTATTTAAATAATATTCTTAGTTAAATTTGACTAAATCATACATAAATAATTAAATAAACCATTATTTATTTAATTATATTCCCATCATTCCCCTCAAATAATAAATAAATCATTTATTTATTTATTATTTATAAATAAAGGAATTGACCCAAGTCAAGAACCCTTTTCCCTCCAACAAATATAATAAAGCATTCCTAAAGGGTGCTTATAGAATTCGATTAATAATATTTTATTCATGCAATGAGTTCTAGACCACCCCAATATTTTGTTATAAATAGGGGGGTTTTCCCCATTCATTAGTCACCTTCATTGCATTAGATCACTCTGGATCTTCTCTTGGTCACCATTTTCCATTTTGCTTTGTGAACTCCCATTGAGTTCTATGTTTTCTTTTCCACATACATAAGAGAGAGAAATGCTAGATCTGAAACAATAAGGACTTCCAAGAACCCATCCCACTGAGGAGAACCAGAAAACACCTTTCTTGTTTTCCTCTCAGGTGCCCCATTCTTTAATATAATACAAAATTCTTTCATATACATTCTTCTTGTCTTGCTCATTGGATCTATGGAGCTATGTTATTTTTTATCTGCTTAATATTTTTTGTGCTTAGATCTGAATTTGTGCAGCAATCTTAAAGATATTTTTCAGCCATAATTGATGTTAGGGCTATTTTTTATGCGTAGCTAAAGTGATCTTTTACGACGAAAGATTCATATTGACAATTGGCGACTCCACACGGGTTTTCTTTTGCAACCGCTGTCGTTTTATCTATTCCTGCATATCCATCTGTTTCAAACCCTAGGGTTTCTCTTCCATTTCTTGTTTTTCCTATTTTTATGGTGATTCTCACCCTTAAAACCCTTAAACAGTCAAATTTTTTACTTCTATGTGTTTCTGGCCTTATTGCGCAGGTAACAGACATCAGCTGGAGCTGAGATGACACAATTTTTCTGAAATCTGCCGCCGAGAGAGCCGGATCTACAGGTCACACTTATCGGCCCAAAAAGTACGACCTGAGCCTTAGGATGCACTTTTCTACCCCAAACCTGCGACCTGGAATGAACACAGGTCAGAACCTGCGACCTGCACTTTTCCTGCAAATTTTTCAACACTTTTTCTGGGTTTGTCTGAAGCTTCTGTCAGGGTTTTCTAGCCTCTGTCTCTACCTGTTTGGACCTGTTTCTGATCTACTCCACTCAACTAAGAGGGAATCTTGCCCCTTAGGGCTCTAGTACCCTCCACTTTTTGTGGGCGAGCCTTTTCTATTTCAGACGTCTGAATTTACAGAGTTTCAACCCTATTTTTCTCATATCGGATACCTCCTTTTCAGATCCCTTTAGATCAGCTCTTCTCCCTCTCAAAACACCTCATATCATTTTGTTTGGGTTCATTCCTAAGGCCACTACCTTGTCTCTTCTATATTTAGCTGGTCTCCTCCTTTTTAGCAGCAAACTTGCCTCTGCCTCTTTGTTGTTCTCTACACCACTTTTCAGCAGACTTACCCTTTAGATCCCAGTCCCTTCGGACCTTAGATCTTTTGGCCTCTTTCTAGTGTGCTTTGCCTAGTTTTTCCCTCTTATTGACTAGTTTTGAGAGACCCGCCTTCTTGGGTTCGATTACTGCCTTTGTAGTTGTTAATTTTCTGTTTTTTCAGTTTACTGCAGATTTCTTTTCCATTACGCAGCACACTTTTTATTTTGCTCTCAAAACGTCTGGGTTGAAACAATTAAAATTAAACACACACCACACACTAACCCTAAGCGAAGAAGCGTCTGGTTAACACCGCCTGGCAAACACTTTAAAATCAACTGTCACTGCACCTCTCTGCCCTTGACCTCACTTGATTTTTCCCCCCCTTGCCCTTGTCGGTTTCTCTTCTTCCTGTCATCATTGCGCCCCCAAGGCGCCTTTCTCGGAGACTTCTTGGCCTTCACCCTCAGTTTCCGCTTGGTCGACTTCCTCCTTCCTGTCGTCATCCAGTAAGTCCTCCCCCGAGTCCGCACTCCGACTCTTCCTCTGATTGTTCAGGTTCTCCCCCTACTCCTGGTTCTCCCCCTATCACTTTTACCATGTCTTCTTCAGGGCCTCCTACCAGCAGCAACCCCAGTACTACTGTTGGGTCTATTTCTAGTGGAAACACCTCGGGACCTACCTTGACTGACCCATTTATCCCTTATATGGCCTGCCTTAGTCTTCCCGACTTCAATCAGCTGATTAATGATCCTATCTGCCACGACGTTAGTTGGCCTGCTATGTCAACCAAGCTCCCCTCTGACATTCCCAAGTTCGAAGGCCTTGCTAGTGAGGATCCCTCCAACCATATCAGATCCTTCCATATGTGGTGTTCCTCCAATTCCATTACTGACAACTCCATTCGTCTTAGATTGTTCCAACGCACGCTTACAGGCAACGCTTCTAAATGGTATGTTGAACAGGCCACCTCCTCCCATACCACTTTTGCGACCATTGCCCAAGCCTTTTTATCTTATTTCCATCTCCCCCTCCGATACGACACTGGTACCGAGCTTTTAACCTCTTTTCATCAATCCTCTTTGAACCACCTTTCCGCTCATGTCCAGGAATGGCGGCGAAGACGGAGCTTGTGCCGCGCTCCCCCCTCTGAAGATCGAGTTTACATGGACTGGTTCCTTTGCTCTCTCTTACCTCCCATTGGCAAAGATGTCACATCCCATTTTCCCCAAACCGAAGAAGCCGCCCTCCAAATAGCCTTAAAGTATGACCTTATCTACGCCCAATCTGGTTATGCTTATACCGTCCTCCCTGACCTCCCCAAGCCCGGTGGCACTAATGCACCGGGGGCATCCCACTCTGCCAATGGTATCATTGGATCTCTTTCCCATACCTCTGCCCCCCCCCTCCTATGGGCTATGGTTTCTCTCCAGAAGGGGCCAGCACCTCTAGCACCTTTCCCCCTCCCGGTAGCATGTACCCCAGATACGGCATACCTCCCCCTCTTGCCCCTTCTTTTGCTTACCTCGCTGCTACCCATCCTAACCCTTATCTTTACTCACACCCTGGTGTCCCAGCTCCTCCAGCATTTGGACCTCCCACTCCCTTGCCTTCTTCGCCCCCACAACTGCACTTACTACCCCCTCCAGGGCAAGTATTTGCACAACAGGGGGCACCTAATTTTCCTCCTTCTCAAAGAAGGTGACGAGGCAATCAATCTGCTTCTGGTAATCATGGACCCAATCCTTCCAATCTCGACCCTACCACTGCCAACCAGCCACAGGGCTCTCATCCCAAGCTAGACAGGCCACTTTACACCAATAAGCCATGTTCGTGTTGTGGTGTTTATGATCACTACACTCACGATTGTCCCTTATTACCCCAAATGCAGAAACTTTGGGATTCTCAAGCCATCGTACGGGGACAACACTCCTCCCCTACTACCCCTCCCACCCCCGTTACTTCTCAATCTGTTTTGTTTACCGATCCTTTCCCGCAACAAGGATTCATGGCCATTCAACCACTTCACACCCTAGTAACCACTCAACCTTCCCCTTTTGGTTCCTCTGATTACCAGATTCTCATGATGGCTTCTGACCCACCTCTCACTGTCAACCTCAACCTTAAAACTCAGTCCCGTCAGTATTCCACACCTCCTGTCCCATCTGTCTCTGAGTCTCCATCGTCAGGTCCTACAGAACCTCTATCAACACCCAATGGTCCCTTGCCACTCCCTCTTCCCAAAGCCGAGGTTCCTCCCAAGCCTCCTAAGGGACCATTACGCCGAAATGCTGCCTTTATTCGGGCTGCCCATTCATACAGCATAGTAGATGATCTGGCCCAATCCCTTGCTGCCATTTCAACACTGGAACTCCTCCAGTCGTGTCCTTCTCAAAAGAGGGCTCTCCTATCTGCCGTGGGCACTGTAGATACTGCTGATGACCAATTGATTGTTTTTTATGCCCGTCAATCAGACCATCTCCCTCTTCCTCCTTCAGTTTCTTTCCAAATCCCAGTCAAAATCCGCAACGCCAATGCTGCTCGGTGTATTATTGATGAGGGGGCATCTACCTGCGTAATGTCCGCTTCAGTTTAGAAACAACTCGGATCCCCTAAACTGGCCCCTTCCACCATCACCCTTCGTGCATGGGATGGCTATGCCTCCCAGCCCATTGGCCTATTTTGTAAATTTCCTATCACCCTTGCCGGCAAGACTGTTTGTGTCGACATTGAAGTTATCGATGCCCCTCTTGACTACAACATCCTTTTGGGGCGTAGTTACATTTATGCCATGTCAGCCGTCCCGTCCGCAATCCACCGCAAGATGTTTTTCCCTCATAATGGCAAGATTGTCACCATTGACCAATTGACCTACCATGAACCAAAATCTCAGACCTCCCCTGAGTTCACCATCTCTACTGTCACTAATAAACCAACTATTGATCCATTGACCAGTGTTTCCCTTGGCGTCTACAAAGACTCCTCTTTTCTTGGAACTTTTCCTGACCCTCCCCCTTCTCCCATCTCTGACCCCAGCTTAGCGAATGTTTGCATGATGCAATTGTCCCAAGCTAACCTTCCACAGCCTGTTCCGGCTAGTCAGCAACCTCTATCTCACCCGCCGCCTCTTGCTCCTAGCCCTTCGCTTCAGCCAACCGAACCTTTTTCCCCCGACCCTTCCCATCACACTCAAGAACCTTCCTACCCTCCTGAGTCAGTTCCCTCAGGTCTCCACCATATGGGAGTCATCCCCCTTGGTCACTACCCCACCGGTCAGATACCTTTCCTTGGTCCCCCCCCGCCCAGGCGTCTATTCGGTTCCCGTCATGGACACCCTTTCCCTCCCTAATTTAACCTTGGGAATTCCAGTATGGTATCTTACTCCTCCAACCGAGATCCCACCAGGCCACCCCAAACCATACATAGCTGTGACACCCATGCAACCGATTCCCTTTGCTCCTTCCACCACCACAGTACCCCTAGCTTCTTCGTAGAACCCTCCTAATACTGCGACAGCTACAGGCAAGAAATGAAAAACTCGCAAGGGGGCATCCACTGACAAGGCCACCGCACCGACCCTACCCCACCCCCACTCGCCAAGCCTTGTGCCTTGTGTGATGGTATTGGTCATCCCACCCATACTTGTCCTGAGTTGCCCCGTATCCAACCCATGGTTAAAGTTGCGTTCCCTGAATCTATGGTCTCTGAACCCTCTGTTTCTGCCTCATCCGTAGCAAAAAACCCCAAGACTCTTCGCACCAACAAACCCTGCGCTCTGTGCGGGGTCCATGGCCATTATTCCCACCATTTTCCTCACCTCACCCATTACCGCGCCTATTTAGAGGTCATCCGTGAACAAAATCAATCTTCCTCTCCCATCCTTGCTCAATATGCGTCCAGTCTCCTTGAAGACCCCCCTGCTACCATTGAAATTCCTCCCCCTGATGTTGAAATGTCGGACCCTGCCACTTCTATGCTATACCTATCATCATCTGTGCACTCCCCGGAGTACATTCCTTCTGAACCCACTCCACCTATCCTGCTTGATTCTCCTCTAGACGCGGGTGCTTCATATTTTGACTATCTTTTTACTTGTTCTTCTGTCATTTCCCACGATGACCTGTATCTGCGCATCTCTTCTCATACTGATGATTTTGGTACCTTTGCAGCATCGTCTGGTCTCTTTGACCCTTCCATTCCCTCTCCTAATCACGATCATACCATCTGTATCTTCGATGTTCATCGCATCTCGAGTGCCCACCCTCCATCCCATCATTCTCCTTCCTCTCCCTCTCATCTATCCATGAGTCCTAGACTTCCTACCCAAACTGCTCCCTCCCTTCGCCATCATTGGAGGTCTATCCTCTACTCACGCTACCCTCCTTTGTCTCATCCTTCCCATTTTTTGACTTATGAGACTATTACATCGGCCCTTTCATCCGGACCTTATCTAGGCTATGCCGATGGAGCAAGTCGTTATTCCCGTCATCTCGCTTCAGCAGCCTGGGCCATCTTTACCCCCTTACATACCTTGGTCCTTGCAAATGGAGTCTGCATTGGTACAGCCACCAATAACCAGGCTGAATATGATGCAGTTCGTGGTCTCTTAGCCGACGCCCTTTCTCACCGCATCCTCCATCTGCATGTTCATTTGGATTTCCTGCTTGTTGTCTTAAAACTTAATGGTTTCTATTGTGTGCATAACCCCCTCCTGTTTAGACAATATTTACGAGTGAAACTTTTGATATGTGAATTTAGATTCATTACATTTCACCATATACCTAGAGATCAAAATCACTATGTAGATCAAATTGCAAATCATGTTCTAGACTGGCATTTATCACACACAACACAATAACATTTAACACCATCAAGCAAATGCATATCCATCATATATATTATATAACATGTGTTTTTAGATTCCATCTACTCTGAAACATACCACATGCCCATAGCATGTCACAAAAACAAAACCACAAAAATGGGGGGCACCACTCGCCCCTACATAGACACTAGGGGGCACCACCTGCCCTACATCTAATCACTCTCTGTAGGATCCCAAGCCAATGGCTCTACTCCCACAACTCGTAGATCACACACAGCCTGACCAGCCATCGCCATGCATCGCATGATCCCTCGCCACTCCGCGGGTAGCCCAATACATAACTCTATGTACCGGTCGTCTAAATCCTGCCAACCATGCTCTGATACACCGGTCAGCAGCCCTTCACATCTACGACGAATGTCCTCCACGAGAGCAGCCATATCCTTGCTCTGTGCCATCCTTGAACTACTTGTACCTGCAGCTCCTGTCACTGCAGGTCGTCCCATATATCCGGTCGGTTTTACCGGAGCTATATCTTCATTCCAAAAAACATCACGATTAGCACCATATAGACTAGTCACCAACTCTAAAATGCACATAATAGATTAGTTGCTTTTCACTTACCATTGGGCCCCACACTCGACCAAGTGGCAGCGGCAAGTCCGGATCTCCCCAATAACTCATCCCACTATAGAGATAGTCATCTATGTATAGTGGCATTTGGTCCCAATGGGTGAAGAACTCTGGTCGAAACACCCGTCCGACTGCCCCTCCTCCTCCTCTACACAGTAATCGCCCCCACCGACGCATTCAAGGCTCTCTCAGACCTCCATCGGGTAACTGTATACGTGGTCGCAAGGTCAGGATCTTCTCGAAGAAGAAAGAGCACAAAACAGTCCCATAGGCACAATCATGATTCACTTGTCGCTTTCATAGCGACAGCTGTCGTTTCACCGACACCAACATCATTTGGGCCCACCCATAGTAGGTCCCACTCATCACACTCTCCACGATCATCATCTGCCCTCCAGTGATGTGATGGAACGCCTGGCTACCCAAGACCCATAACACTTCTGCGGCCACTGCCCGGGTCTCCAACCTCTCTAGATCACCAATGGATATTCGAGTCCCTTTGACTCGGACCCCTGGTTGACAATGTTGCTCAACAAACTCCATAATGTTACGCCCACGTGGTAACACTGGTTGTGTATTCCCCACCATCCCTAATGGTGGGAGACCTGTCAAGAAATACAAATCCTGGACCGTCAGCTCGATCCTGTGCCCCTGCACTACAAACGCCTCCTGATCGAGATCCCAGTAACTGATAATACGGGCCAACAAGGGCTCTCCAACCCTCATCAAAGGGTTCTCCATAAATTTCAGCACCCCATACCTAGCCAGTACACGATGGACACCCTGATCCGCCTGGATCTCCGTCCGTAATGTACCTAAGTCTCTCTCTCTCCATTTGATCAATATATTTGCCATATCTGCACAAAAACATCATTTTGTCATTCTACAGTTCCACAAAACTGCATCTATTCACACCAAAACAGAATCTCAGCCCAAAACAGCACTGAAATCACCTCCCTCTCACAGGTTGCACTTTTCAGCAAAAACCTGGGCCAGGTCACACTTTTCAGGCCCAAACCTGCGTCCCAGGTTGCAGTTTTTGCCCCAAAAAGTGCAACCCGGCCATGAGGAAGAAATAGGGTCAGTTACTGAGATTTAAAGCCCTAATCTACAATTTTAATCCATCAAAAACAAAGCTTAAGATTAGGCCTCTCACCTGCAACTGACAGATCACAATTCCAACGGTCGGTTTGTCCGCTACGATCGCCGCAAGATTTAGGGCCTTCTCTCCTTTCCACATTCACCACAACTACACAAGAAAATGAATGATTTTGGAGGGAAAATGCCCTATTAGAAGAAAACCCATATTTTTTCTTTCGCCCACTGTGACCAAACTGTAGCCCCGTTTGACACACTGTCCGCACCGTTGGAAAGCTCTCACCAAGCACTCACATGGGTATCTGTAAGTTTTTTATGTTTGATACTTCACCAGGACACATTTTGTCCATGAAGGATCTTTTCATCTCTTCTCAAAATTGAATTTCTTCACTTACAACACTTGTACCAGGGGCACCACTTTGCCTCCTTTCTTGTCTTTGTTCGTGTTGATTTTCGTCATGATATACCCTATTGTACTCATGCTTTTACGGTCCCCCATTGGGCCTTCACTGCATGGCAGCACCATCGAGTCGCCCTTGTTTAGATCAGTCGATTCAAGTCACCAGCACATTCATGGAGTCTATCCCGAGTCCCTTTGTACCCCACCATAGTCCTCCATCTTTCCCTACTCGGTCCCTCTCTCATGTCACACATTTTGGCCTTCAGTACCTCTGTCCACTATCCCTCCTGATGTTGTGTCAGTCGCTGCCAATCCATCCCTACACTTTATTCTCTAACACGGGAAGTCGTCCAACCGCTCCTCCATTTCTCTCATTCCATCATTGTCATTAGTGTCTACTTGGTCGTCGCTCTACTATTTTCCCCCACGCCTTAGGTGGGGTTCCCTTATTTGCCTCACCTATAGCCGACCTCCTTCTGTCAACATCAGCTCATTTCCTCCAGAAGCCAGGTCTAAGGGGCAGTGTACCTTGGTTTGAGCTCTTCCTATCATGATCATGATATATACACTTGATGGTCTAGTGACGCAGCAACAGCTATTGGTGATTCCTGGGCATGTGTGAGATGTCTCAACCCTCATGAGGGGGTGGCCCTGCAAGTATCCCCCCACATGCTCGGATGACTTCATTTCTGCCCCTGATGCAACTCCTCCCATTTGATGATATCAGCCTCCACCGCTTGCGACAACTCTTCAATTTTCACATATCAGTCAGATGTTGCGAACCCTTCCCCGCGTGTAGGGGGCATTTGGGTGTATTTGTATCTCATGTACTACCATATTATTGTATAAGTCCTAACGATTATTCCAGGCATCACATGTATGTGGGATCCATCATGTTCTTTATCTGGCTCATGTTTCGGCCAGCACATGCTTCATTCTTGCGTTCCGTGGTTTTCTGGGCGCCTTATTCTTTGTACTTATTGAGTTCCGTGGTTTTCCGGGCACCTTATTCTTTGTACTTTGTCTCGACGGGCATAGGTATGCCTCCCCTGCCGCCTTTAGCACAGGTACCACTTCATAGAGACTTGTTGCACCTGTAAGTCTCGTCTCCTCAAGGTCTAGTCCTTTAACACATCAGACAACATTACACTTCTCTCTCTCACTTCCCTTTTGATATCTAGTGATTGAGTTCTTACAACGTACTTCGGTCATACGATTTTCTCCTAACACTCGTACATTAGGGGGCAATCTGTTACACCATTTTTTTGGTCATCTAACCTATTATTATTAGATGAACCCAAGAACACCATGTAAGACCAATTTTACCCTAAGTAAAATTGCTTTCACCATATAAAATAACTTATTTGGTCATATTTAACCCAAAACAAGGAAATTAATTAAATAAATCTTTATTTATTTAATTATTTCCTAAGAACAAGTTATTTAAATCATTATTTAAATAATATTCTTAGTTAAATTTGACTAAATTGAGGATAAATAATTTCCATAAATAAACTATTATTTATTTAATTATATTCATCATTCCCTACAATAAATAAATCATTTATTTATTTATTATTTATAAATAAAGGAATCGACCCAAGTCAAAAACCCTTTTCCCTCCAATAACATATAATAAAACATTCCTAAAGGGTGCTTCTAGAATTCAATTAATAATATTTTATTCATGCACCTATCTTAGACCGCCCCAATATCTCCGTTATAAATAGGGCTTTTCCCCATTCATTAGTCAGCCCCATTGCATTAGACTTCCGGATCTTCGTCACTACTTCATTTTGCCTTAGAATTCCCACACAGTTCTCCTGCGTTCTGTTTTTCCACATCCATAAGAGAGAGAAATGCTAGATCTGAAACATTGAGGACTTCCAAGAACCCATCCCACTGAGGAGAACCAGAAAACACCTTTCTTGTTTTCCTATCAGGTGCCCCATTCTTTAATATAATACAAAATTCTTTCATATGCATTCTTCTTGTCTTGTTCATTGGATCTATGGAGCTATGTTATTTTTTATCTGCTTAATATCTTTTGTGCTTAGATCTGAATTTTTGCAGCAATATTAAAGATATTTTGCAGCCATAATCAATGTTAGGGCTATTTGTTATGCGTAGCTAAAGTGATCTTTTACGATGAAAGATTCATACTAACATAAACGTGCAACGCCTTTGAAAATGAGCAGGGTATCTGTTCTGGGGCAAGAGTGCAGTGCCTCACCCAGCGCACAGCACCACCTTCCAGGCACTTAGTGCCTTCAGAAAATGAACTGGGAAGAAATGTCAAATGCACAGCGCTGACTTCCAGGCACACAGCGCCAAGGCAAATTTTCCCAAATTCAGCATGAAAACACAAAATTTCTTCTCCTCTGAATGCTCTTGGTCCTTTGAAGGATAACAATGATTCATTGAAGTGTGATATGGGATTTTTATAGACTTGTAGGTTTAATTTAAATTTGAAAACCCAATTTCTAATGTCAAAGTCCATTTTTTCTATTCTCACTAACCTTTTTACACTTTTTTCATGCAGATTTTCTGAAGTGATGAATTTGACCTCTCTTTTGCTTCTTGAGGCATGACAAGCTCATTGTGACACATTAGGGTGATTACACACACTAGCATATTCAATTTATTGTGTAGTTTCCAACATTAAGTTCAACTTAACTTTTCCACCTTCTCTGGCCACTTTCTTCAAAAACCCTGATGGTTTGTAGTCTTTCATAGCAATCATCAGTGTTGTCTTCTAAGTTCTATATAGCCCTTTCAATTTCATTCATTTATGTCCAGTTCACCTCACCTTTTTCCCTATTTCATCACTATTTTCTACTAGATTTTCTTCATGTTTGGCCTTTTGTGCTTCCTCCATGTCATTTTCTACAAATGATCACTATTTTGGCACTCAACTAGACCATCAAGTTCAAAACCCTAGTCATCTACAAGAACAAGTGTTTCCCTTTCCTTTGCTGTGAGTTGTCTTCATTCAAGAGTAGATAGTCTACCTTATCAGTACTTTCTGCTAATAAATATTCCAACATTCCTGCAGAAGTGTTGAACTATTTCCATTTTTCTCATTTGCAGACTTTGAACTAAGAAGATAATCCTCTTTGGAAACTTTAGGTTCTTCTTGAATAACCATGACTTGAAATTCTATTACATCTAAGCCAGATTCTAGCAAAGGAAAAGAAGTGCCTGAAACATTCAATGATTACCTTAAAACATGTGAAAACCTAATGACCTAGTGGGAGGGTCCTTTGACCTAATTTTGACTGGAATTTGACTTGGAGGTTTCTCAAGTGAAAATAGATTATTGTCAAAAGTGTTGTATTGAATATCCAAAATCCAATGTACTTGACTTATCTAAAGAGCCTTCAAAGATAGTTTTGAGACCATCAATGCTTGAGGAACCTGGGGAACATGGGAAGAAGGTTTAGGTATGAAATAAGGATAAAAAATGAGAGGTGTAAGCCTATAAGGAGTCTTTTAGGAGCAACAGGGTGTCTTTGGGAAGTCCAACTGAGGAAAAATGAAAAAAAAATTATAAGGATAATGAAGGTAGTGAGATTTCTGAAACTCAAGATATTTGAGGAATATTGTTTTCAGAAATCTATAAACATCCTTTATTCATCCAAAAATAGTGAAAAATATTGATGACTAACAGACATTTGACTGGTTCTGCTACCACGCAGAATTTTCTCTATGTTGGTTACTTCTAGCGTACCATACTTCGCAACTGCATCCTCGCGGTCAAAAATTGTCATGCTTGCAAAATATTTGATAGTAAAACCTGTGTGTTGATAGCACCAATGGATCCTGTCATCAGTGTGGGAACATTTTCCAAATGGGAAATTGACTTCATGACATGTAACCCTCACTTGGCCAGGGGGCATGGCTATATTATTTTCGTCTTCGACTCTTTTACCAAGTGGGCTGAGGCGATGCCTACATTTAACAACACATGCGAGATATTGAATGGTTTTTCTTTAACCATGTGGTTACTCGGCTTGGTGTGCCGCAAGCCATAGTGACAGATCATGGAAAGAACTTTCGCAACTACATGATGACTAAGTTGACTGCTAAGTTAGTATTGTTGCATGATAGTTATACCACTTATTATCCACCGGCTAATGGAAAATTTGAAGACATCAAAAAAAATTTAAACGTATGCTTCAACGAATGATTGGGCTTCAAAGATGAAACTGGCATTTAATCCTATACTCGGCTTTGTGGGCTTACCAAACCTCGATGAGAAATGCAACTGAATTTAATCCCTTTCAGCTGGTTTACGATCTAGAAGCTATCTTATTGATTCAATGTGAAATTCCATCATTGAAACTCATGATCGACCTGCTACCCGACACTTCTGACGAAGAGGCACATCTTTTAGATTTCATCCATCTAAATGAAATTTGTTGTGAAGCCGCATTGGCCAATGAATCACATAAGAGACGAATCAAGGCATAATATGACTACAATGTCAAGCTTCGCACCTTCTCAGAAGGAGACCTGGTCTTTCTTTATGATCGGGATGCTGATACGATAGGAACAAGAAAATTCGAACCATTATGGCATGGCCCCAAAAGTGAGATGGTGCACACATTTTATTTTCAAATTGACACAATGCAGATCAATAGGAAACAATAGGAAGGAGAGAGCTCCTTAGCTATATTTTTCCCTAGGTATACCAGATAACACCCTTGAAATTAATGTCCACTAAATTTCATAGAGGTTTTCTTAGTCTGTGAATAGAATCATGCCAGAGATAAGTGTCCCCCCTTACTTGGTCTCAAAGTTGTATATCAAGGTGGGGAAGGAGGACCATAGCAACTCTATTTCATAAATCAGAGAATGTATCAAGGACCTCAGTCATATCAGCAGGGAATGCAAGGTGTACCTTACTCCTATTAACATGCAAACTAGAATGCACCTATGAATTATTGGTACACATCCACTCCTCCATCATGGCCTACACCGCCTACTTGGCCTTATAACCTTCCATATCACCCTTAGTTTGTAAACCAACCTTTCCAGGAGTATTCTCCTCAACCACCTCAGTGGAGCAACCCATCACAAGGGTGGAGGCCCCAACACAACCAACCACCTGCTTTAATTCCTCCACCCCAACCTCAACCTCAACTTACTCATTCTGCTCCACCTAAGTTGCCTCATATGCTTGCCTAGCCCAATTCAAACCCAAACAATAAGTAGGCACATCAATTTTACTGTGGGGAAACATCCTATCCAACTTATGTTGTGGAGATACTTGAAATTTACCTCAGGTTTGGAAGAGTACTCCTAGACAATCATACTCCATCTCCACCTGCATAGGTTAAGGAGGAAAAGGAAGAGAGGAACCCTTAGACCAATCAACCTCCTTTTCCTGAGCACTTAATCCACCTTAGTCAACACACCCCCGAAGAGACTGAAATCCTGGGAGAACTAAAAAATATGTGTGAAAATATCCCTTCTCCATGACACTAAGGATGCTCATATTTAAAATAGTCTCATCAAAGAAAAAATTCTTTAAAAAACCTGGGAGAAAGAAGAGAGACACCCCCACCATAAATTTTGTAGGACAGTTGTATGACTTAAAGTTGGGAAGGGTGAACTTCCCGAAGTACCTGAAACCTGGAAGTATAGTAGTAGATGTACACATTGATGGTGTCATAGTTCCCCACACTTTGATTGATCTTGGGGCTACCATCAATGATATGACCAGGGAAACAATTCTTAAACTCAACCTCCAAGGAACCTTGAAAAAGACCACCACTATTATACAACTTGTAGACAAATCCATAGTAGCTGTGGAAGGAATTGTTGAGGATTTTATGGTCTCGAATGATTCTTGGGAGTACCCCACCAATTTCCTGGTCCTCCAGCAAAAAACCAAGTTTAATGGATATCCTCTCATTTTAGGGAGACCTTGGTTCATCGTTGTCGATGCTTATATCATTTATAGGGGTGGAAACATGACTATCAAGAATGGACCCTTGTCCAAATATTTGGTTTTATACCCTCCTTCCCAGCCTTCCATTGACCATGACCTACCCTTGTGGTTGGAGGATGAATAAGAAGAATATTAAGTTTACAGTACCACACCCTACCCCATTTGTACCATATATATTTTTCTTAGAGGGGGGCAACCCGATGAGGATGATCTCATTGACCACATCATTTAGATCCAGCCCCCCACTGCCATTCCACTGGATGACATAGTGAGAGAATCTAAAAGCCACCCTTGGATTGAGCTGCAGTCAGTTGACTCAACCTCTGAAGCCACCAAGGTGTAGAAATTTGTTGAATAAATCACTTATTCAATGGAGATTAACCTGATCACACATCAATTTCGAATTGCATGCATAACACATAATCTCTTCTACAATTAATTGTCACATGCGGAAAGAATAGAAGCGATAGCACATCAAATCATCACACACATTAACACAGTATGTATGGGGAAAACTTATAGCTGAAAACCCCCAGATATAGTATATTATAAATGGAGAGAACATGCAGCAAATACATAGTACAAACTCCTCACAAGTACTTAGTACTATCTCCCAAAGCTACACAAAAACTAGCTTGGTTTTGAACAAGTCACAGGTTCAAAACACACCCACTACTTCTCTGCCTCTATTGCGCAATCAAGGCTGGTCTAAATAAAGATCCAGGTTTGAATCTCACTGGCTCCAACTGCGCAATTTTCATTGGTAATTTCCTCCAAGTGTGGTGCAAATCTCATGCACAACTGATGTCGCAACTGATAGCTAACTCAACCCTTTCATCTACCTCTTTCACTTGTCGCCACTTAACTGTCCATGCACTGAGTTAAACTGATGTGTTCTTTAGTTGAATAATGAGTTAATAATTAGTGAATTAAATAATATTTAATTCACACCACTCATCTCTAGTGTATTAGCCAGTTAAACTAAATACAACTAGTTCAACTAGTTAACCAGAACACCACCTCCATTAACTGTCACATCAACTCCACCAAACTCCGCCACTTGAGCTCTAACTGAAGTCAACCATGCATTAGCTCACCTAACTCATAGGAAAAGCGTAAATCCTTCTGGCAGCTACATGCCCCACCTCTGAGGGTCAAACTGAAGTGCTCCAAGAGAGTAAACTGAAGTTTAGAGTCCAAATATTATTAAGGGTAAATAATATTTGACTTCCCTATTTTTAGGATAGGCAGTCTAAAAATAGACTTCGACCTATAGGTCCAAAAAATAGATTTCCATCTATTTTTACCAACATGACCAATACTCCAAGAATAACATACTGCAATCCCTGGACCATGCTCCATATGTCTAAAAATAGATTTTTTGACAAAAATCACATGTGTGGTCCCCACCTAGTTTAGGTGATCACTTTCCAACTAGGATCAGGAAAGATGTTTCAGGAGGCCTCCTTCACTGTTTCTTGTTTCCATTTTCAACACTCCCTCTCAACAAGAAAGGACTGTCTTTGCATCCGACATGCAACTCCATGCATTCGCCCTGCAACCTTCATAAGCGCCATGCAACTCCATGCATCTGCTCTGCAACTCCTCTGAAACTGAATAGGCTCCAAACAACTCAATCAGTCTTGATGCATCTAGCATCTATCATCAAAGTCTTCGACTTCTTCTTGGCCAACTGCACATGTCATCAGGAACCACTGCGCTGTTGAACTCTTGCACCCATGCACTCTTGCACTTGCTGTCAACTCTGATCCGCGCTCCAGTATCCGACACTGTCACTTTGATCTGCCTGCATCACTCCAACTGATCTTGCTACTGCTGCGCTGTGGGCACCTCATAGCTAGGTTCAATCCATGAGATCCACACCATCTCATGAATCTGCCCAGAAATCTCCTCATGGGATTAATCATGCATGTCGCCCCACCTCATACCTGGTGGTATAGCTGCATGCACTCCCTCTACCCGTCTGGCACGAAATTTCTCTGCATGAGTGGTCTCTTCCACTCCATGATCCTCTTATGGCTTCTCCACATCCCGAGGTTCACTATCACCTGCATGCAAAACTTGCTCCCTCTCAAGCATCAATTGCATGTCTTTCTCGCCTGCATGCAACACTTTCTCCCTCTCAAGCTTCAGTTGCATGTCTTCCTTCCACTTCCCAACAGTAGGAAGCTCCGTAGACATCCCATCTACTTCAAGTCTGTAGAGATTCTTTTCCTGAATCCCAACCTTCTTGACTTGTCTCGTTGCCTTATGCCGAAGGAAAACTTTTCCTTCTCTAAAGACAACGTCATACCCTTTATCCTCTAACATTGCGACTGAGATTAGATTCTTTGTTAGACCTGGTACATGCAATACATCTTGTAAAAGAATGAGTTTACCTGACTCCCTCTGAAAGGTTATGGTACCAATGCCGGTCGCATTGTCGTCCACCGTCGCCCAACTCAACATGCATCTGGAGACCTTTCTCCACCAAGTCACTGAAAATATTTGCATCTCCTGTCATGTGAAAGGAAGCGCCACTATCAATATACCACCCTGATCCCAATGCACTAGACAACATGCATGCGATCAATGAGAAGTCCAGCTCAAATTGCGAGGCAAAAGCCTCACCCGCTGCAGCTCCAGTAGCCTGCTTGTTCTTCTTCTTCTTTGGGCAATTCGTGGCGTAATGTCCATGATCGTGACAGTGAAAACACTTCACTTTGGACATGTCACGCTCTTTACCATCTGCACCGAATTAAGAAGCCTTCTCCTTGCCCTTCCCCTTCCTTGCTTTGGCATCCAAATCGCATTCTTCTTCATCAGATACCTTTGATGAAGATCCATCCCTGGTAGTCCTCCTGATCTCCTCTTACATGAGATCCGACCATAGTCGCTCCCATCCTGGCAACTTCTCCTGACCATTGACACTATCCTGATAGGAATTCCAAGCCTTCGGAAGACCAAGGAGAGCCAGGTCCACCATATCCTCATCTTCGACAGTCACCCCCACACTTCCCAGCTCATCTCTGCACTGAGTGAACTTCGTGAGGTATTTTGCGATGTTGTCGCCTTTCTCCATCTTGATGTTCCTAAGTCTATCTTTGAGTGCCAGCTTCCTTTGGTCACTCTTGCTTTGTTATAGATCCGTCAAAGCTTTCCACATCAAATATGGAGAAGCCTTTCCATGCAGGCTGGATACAATGTGATCCTTTATGCCCTCCAACAGGATCCTTCGACACTTTGCTTGTTTCTTTCGCCATGCTTCGACTTCAGCAGGATCATTAGAAGTAGGCTTTGGAATCTCTTTCTCCACAAATTCTAACAGCCCATTATCATCTAATACAGCCTCCATGCGGTCCTTCCATGCAACATAATTCGAACTGCCTTCCAAGGCATATTCTAGTCGCAACCCAATGAAAGACATTTTCACCGCGGCACCAAGAACACAAATTTGCAAATTCGAATTTCACCACCAGCTGATAACTCAATCGCTTCCTATCTACACTTGAGACCAAATTATTTCCAAATCATAGATTGACTGCATGGGCTTTTACCAGACCTTTCACTTTCCGAAGAAAGATGAATCCGGAGGCTATCTGGCCCGTATGCAGGCTCTGTCCGAGGAAATAAGTTTGCAATCACCGTAATAGATCTCGACAATTAATATTGCTCGATCCCATGTAGAAATTTGCTGAATAAATCATTTATTCAATGGAGATTAACCTGATCACACATCAATTTCGAATTGCATGCATAACACATAATCTCTTCTACAATTAATTGTCACATGCGGAAAGAATAGAAGCGATAGCACATCAAATCATCACACACATTAACACAGTATGTATGGGGAAAGCTTATAGCTGAAAACCCCCAACTATAGTATATTATAAATGGAGAGAACATGCAGCAAATACATAGTACAAACTCCTCACAAGTACTCAGTACTATCTCCCAAAGCTACACAAAAACTAGATTGGTTTTGAACAAGTCACAGGTTCAAAACACACCCACTACTTCTCTGCCTCTATTGCGCAATCAAGGCTGGTCTAAATAGAGATCTAGGTTTGAATCTCACTGGCTCCAACTGCACAATTTTCATTGGTAATTTCCTCCAAGTGTGGTGCAAATCTCATGCACAACTGATGTCGCTAACTCAACCCTTTCATCTACCTCTTTCACTTGTCGCCACTGAACTGTCCATGCACTGAGTTAAAATGATGTGTTATTTAGTTGAATAATGAGTTAATAATTAGTGAATTAAATAATATTTAATTCACACCACTCATCTCTAGTGTATTAGCCAGTTAAACTAAATACAACTAGTTCAACTAGTTAACCAGAACACCACCTCCATTAACTGTCACATCAACTCCACCGAACTCCACCACTTGAGCTCTAACTGAATTCAACCATGCATTAGCTCACCTAACTCATAGGAAAAGCGTAAATCCTTCTGGCAGCTACATGCCCCACCTCTGAGGGTCAAACTAAAGTGCTCCAAGAGAGTAAACTGAAGTTTAGATTCCAAATATTATTAAGGGTAAATAATATTTGACTTCCCTATTTTTAGGATAGGCAGTCTAAAAATAGACTTCGACCTATAGGTCCAAAAAATAGATGTCCATATATTTTTACCAACATGACCAATACTCCAATAATAACATACTGCAATCCCTGGACCATGCTCCATATGTCTAAAAATAGACATAGTCTAAAAATAGATTTTTCGACAAAAATCACATGTGTGGTCCCCACCTAGTTTAGGTGATCACTTTCCAACTAGGATCAGGAAAGATGTTTCAGGAGGCCTCCTTCACTATTTCTTGTTGCCATTTTCAACACAAGGATGTGGAAATTGGCCCATCTAAATCCCTGAAAATTAATGCATCCCTCTCGTCCAAAGAAGAAGATAAGTTGTGCTAGCTCTTGAAAGAAAAGTTAGATACTTTTTCTTGGGACTACAAGGACATGAAAGGGGTGCATCCCTCAGTGTGCACACATCATATTTATATTAAAGAGGTATGCAAGCCTATGCTTCATCCCCAAAGGAGGATGGACCCAACCTTAAAAGACATAGTGAAGGATGAACTACAAAATTTGATGGATGTAGGTTTCATCTACCCCATATCAAATAGTGAATGGGTTTCTCCTCTTGTTCTAGTCCCAAATAAAAATGGGAAGTGGTGAATATGTGTTTACTACTGAGAACTAAAAAAATCCACTAAGAAAGACCATTTCCCTTTTCCCTTCATCGATCAAGTCCTGGATGGTCATGCAGGAGAGAAATTTTTATCTTTCCTAGATGGATTTAATGGGTATAACTAGATTCAGATCAGCCCTAAGGACCAGTACAAGACCACTTTCACACGTTCCCAGGGAAATTTCACTTAGAAAGTCCTTCCATTTGGCCTATGCAATGCCCCTGCTAATTTCCAAAGAGCAGTCCTAAGATTTTTTTATGAAATATTCCATGATTCTGTAGAGATCTACATGGATGATTCACACCTTATGGGTATGATTTCCATGAGGCTCTCTCCAATCTAGGAAAAGAGTTGAGGAAGTGCACTGAAATGCATCTCTCCCTAAGTCCTAAAAAGTGTGAATTTTTTAAAAGGATAGGGATATTCCTAGGCCACTCCATATCAGAAGGAGGAATATAGGTAGACCTGAATAAAATCACCATCATAAAAAGGGTGCCTATTCCTCAAAAATAGAGAGATGTCAGAAGTTTCCTAGGTTTGGCTGGTTACTATAGGAGGTTCATTAAGGACTTTAGCAAGGTGGCTTCGCCATTATTTGGATTGTTGGCCAAGAATTCTAAGTTTTTCTAGTCTATGCTTTGTTAGGAGGCTTCTGAACTCTTCAAGGAAAAACTAACCATTGCCCCTATTCTTCAAGGTCCCAATTGGGCTCTGCCCTTCCACATTCATACATATGCATCGGATAAATTTGTGGTGGTAGCGTTGGGGAAATTGGAAGATAAGTTACCCTATGTCATTTATTTCGTTAGCAATAATCTGTCCAAAGTTGAACTTAACTATATTTTTTTCAAAAATGAGCTCTTAGTTATTTTCCATTCCCTAAATAAATTTAGGCATTATATTACTGGTTATTAGAATTTTGTACATATTGACCATGTAGCAATCAATTACTTAATGAATAAACCTGATGTCAATGCTAGAATAGTTATATGGTTGTTGTTGTTTCGGCAGTTTGATTTGAAAATTATTGATAAACCAGGGAAGGAAAATGTTGTTGCAGATTTCTTATCTAGACTAACTTTATCTGTAGATGAGGAAGGAATGGTGGATGATCAGCTTTTGAATGAACATCTATTTTCTATCTCAGCACTCTCTCATTGATTTTCTGACATAGCCAACTATCTAGCTGCTGAGAGGTTTCCTCCAAACCTTTCATCAAAATAAAAGAGCATAATTATAAGAAAAAACACCTTTTTCACTTGGGTTGGTGACAATCTCTACAAATTGGGTCTGGATCAAATTCTCAGAAGATGTGTGAGGGAAGAGGAGGTATTTTACATCCTCTCACTATGTCATGATGGTTCCTATGGGGGTCATTTTTCTACTAAGACGATATCCTTCAAAGCCTTGCAAGTTGGCTATTATTGGTGTACCCTCCACCAGGTTGCAAAGAGATACACCAGTAGATGTGATGAGTGTCAAAGGATGCGGAGACCTAAACCGAGGGATGAAATTCCTTTAAAACCTCAGGTGGCTTTAGATCCATCTGAAAAAATGGGGCATGGACTTCATTGGACCCATTGATCTACCATCCGGGCAGGAGAGATATATCATAGTCTGCACCGATTACTTGGCCAAGTGGGCTGAAACAAGGGCTATTAAGGTAGCAACAGAAGAGAAGGTGGTTTATTTTTAGAGAAATAATGTGTTCTACAAGTTTGGATACCCCAGAGAGGTAGTCACTGACCAGGGGGCTCAATTTAAATGTGATCTCACTGATAACCTCATGAGGCAGCACAAAATAAAGCATAAGACTTCCACTACCTATCTTCCTCAAGCGAATGGCCAGGTGGAAGTGACAAATAGAGCCTTGGAAAACATCCTCACCAAATTTGTGAGAAAAATTAGGAAATATTTGGCAAACGGATTGGTGGAGGCCACTTGGGTTTACAATACCACATGGAAGATAACTATAGGTTTTACTCCATATTATCTAGTTTATGTGAAGAAAGCTTTTCTTTCCATTGAGTTTGAGTATAACTCCCTTAGAATGGTAGCTCAGATGGACTTGGAAATCACAAAGGAACAACAATAAAGTTTGCTTCAATTGAATGGTTTGGATGAATTTAGGATGCAAGCCCTTCTTCACATAGAATTAATCCAGCTCCAAGGAAATTTTTGAATGACAAGAAAATAAAATATAAGACCTTTCAAGAAGGAGATGGAGCTCTACTTTATGACTCCACATTGAATTACTTCAAGAGAAAGTTAATGACTATATGGCTAGGACCTTATCAAGTGGAGAAACTCCATGACAATGGGGTTTTTTAGATCCTAATCATAGATGAGGAGTGGATCCCTCTATTGGATCCCTCTACTAAGGCAACCCACTTGTCTTCAAAAAAAAATAAGGAAAAACCAAAAAATATTAACACAACACCTATGCTCTAACCTACTTCTGTTGTACAAGCTGTTGAATAGGGACGATTTGGACAAAGGGAGAAAAATTCCTGCTATCTCTCTCTCTCCTCTACCTATCCACTCCATGTCCAACCCCAACATGCATTCCTTCATCCATTTCTACCACCAGGATAGCAAAAATTCCAATTTTCTCCTATTCTATTTAGTGTTACAGAATGTCCTAGGCTGCTACAGTATTTCCTGTAGTGCTACAGGAAACCTTGAAATTCTATAGGAAAGTTATCCAAGGCTGAATCAGCTCACCCAAGGCTACCTAACCCTAAAAAAGACACGAAAAAAAATTTCCCACCTATGGCTACCATCCCTAACCATCACTCCATCACATGCATTAAGACTCACTCATCAACCCCTCTATTTTTCCGTTGTGAGCCAGTTTTGTTAAATCCACACACAAGGCCTCTTCTCTCATGTTCTCCTCCACTACATGTTAGGTCACTATATTACTATTGTAGTCCCTTATTATTGTTAGTGTAGCCCCCTTATTGTTATTTTTTTACCTCTGTGGTCCCCATATTGTTATTATTGTGCCCCATAAAACCCCACTATTGTTATTGATGTGCCCTTACATTATTATTATTAGGTAGGCTAGGATTATATTGTGGCCCCATGGACTCCTATATATAGAAAGGAGGTTTTTCCATTTGAATCATCCAAGAATTGTTCATTTATGTAATGTAAATGAGGTTTCCCCCTCGAAGTGGCTGATTTCTAAGGTGTTGATCTCTCTTTTATTATATTTTTGGAGATGGTTTCATAACATTTGGTATCAGAGATTTGGATTCTAGGGTTTCCCTACTTCAAACAGGACATCGTGGAATCTTTGCTATAACTTTTTTTCTATGAAGTTTTATAAGCTAAAAAAAAAACCTATTTGTGAAGAATTTCTCATGAATCTTGTGTAAAAATTTCAAATATTGGTTCGCAATATTTTCATAGATATGATCTGTGGAAGTTAGGGTTTTTGCAGGCTCCCGAATTTCATCTCAAATAGGTGACCTTGGGAAAATTGTCATAACTCTCTGTCTCTCTGAAAATCGGATTGGAATTCTGTAAAAAGTGGTCAAAAGTACACAAACTTTATTTTATTGTATATCAATTTCATAGATGAATGAGGAAGAAATGACACGTTGCACACCATACAAGTTCGCTCTATAGAACTAGTCCATAGTTAGATCATTGTGGGAGATTAGGCATAAATTTTCCTTGAATAATCCAAATCAGGTCAGACTTGTGGCATGGGAAAGAAGATTAATATGGCTACTAAATTACTAAAGATAAAATCTCAAGGATCCATAATTCCAAAGATACATCAGTTTCAATATTGAGCTCCTCAAAATCAAGAAAAAGGTGTGTATTTTTTTTCCAAATTACATAAGTCTTGTTTGAAAAATCAGTTTGAAGTGATTCCAAATGGCATATTCAAGCATATATATCAGTATTGGGTTCTAAAATTTCCTCGAATTCAACACCCATTAAGCCCTTAGAAGTCTCTACTATGACTCATGAAGAGGAAGAAGTGCAACATGTTATATAAAAATTAAAAGACCAAGTGCACCAAATTTCTCTCTCGCAAAGAGAAATAAAAAATGAAATGGAAGTTTTTAAGAAAGGCATGGAAGCTAAGATGGATGGTTTGAAGAAATGCATGGAAGATAATATGGATGGTTTGAAGAAAGGCGTGGAAGCTAAGATTGGCATGGAAGCTAAGATGGATGGCATGGAAGCTAAGATGGATGACATGGAAGCTAAGATAGATGAAAAAATGAAAGACAACATGGAACACATGGAGAATGATATAAAAGCATACATGAAAGGTTTGAAGGAAGGCTTGAAAATTTTGATACAAGAAATGATTCCTAATGGTGAAAGGTAGTACAGGAAACTCATGATGAGAACAAAATAAATGTTAATCATGATTTCATAAACTCTAATATTGGATTGAAGACCCACCATATTCCAAAGATAAATATGAGGAAGTTTGATGGCAAGGATCTCATAACATGGATACTACATATGGAGCAATATTTTGATCTCCATAATGTGCAAAACACACAAAAGGTACACATTGCAACTTTACATTTAGAACAAAATACATTTGTATGGTATTGATGGCTTTGCTCTAATAAAAAAATCGTCACTTGGTCAATTTTTATGGAGGAAATGATAGCACATTATGAGGGTACAAAGAGAAACACCTTCTTTATCCAATTGATAAATCTCAAACAAAAGGGTTCAATGGTGGAGCACATTGAGGACTTCCAAAAATTGAATATAAGGTTAATTGATATTCCATAGGAACACGGAATTGATGTCTTCATAGGGACTTTAAAGGATAACATCCAACATGAGGTTTGCCTTTACGAACCTAATTCATTGGAGAAGGCATTCAGGTTGGAAAGTAAAATTTAAAGTAAAATTATGGCAACAAGGAAACCTACCACTCACATCTATAAAGATGGAAGTTTTGCTACTCCTAAAATTCCAAAACCTACAAGGTTGACACCACAACAATTGGAAGAAAAAAGAGAAAAAGGAATTAGCTACAGTTGTGATAGAAAATAAACTAAAGGTCATAAGTATGTTGAGAAGAAATTATTTTGCATATACTGTGAAGAGGAGGAAGAAAATGAACAAGAAACTTCAAAAGAAGAGGATATACAATAGGAACCAACCCTAGAGAAAGAAGAAATGAGTCTGACCATATCCTGTAATGCATTGGTAGGAATTATCGCTCCTCAAACTCTCAATAGAGGACATATCAAGAATAAAAATGTAATAGTGTTGATTGATTCAGTTAGTACCCATAATTTTATTCATTGTAAGGTAGCCAAGGAATTGAATTGCTTCCTATACCCATCACCAGAGTGTCAAGTGATGGTTGTAAATGGAGGGACTATAAACTTCTCTGGAAAATGACACAATATCAAGCCAACCATGGGGGAATATGTATTTAATATTCCAATGGGAGGTGTTGATGTTGTACTAGGAGTACAATGGTTACAATCTTTGGGGACAGTAACTTTTAATTTTCAAGAACGTTTCTTGAAATTTTTTTCAGAAGGAAAGGAATTTGAATTACGAGGTATCGAAAGGAATCCGAGAAAGATAATGAGCTCTAATGTCATGAAAAATCTTCTAAAGAAATAAAAATGAGGCGTAATTGCACAATTATATATTTCTAGAAGTTCCAACATCAAAATCATATATTTCTCCAGATCTCCAAAAATTCTTGGACAATCATTCCAAGGTGTTTGAAACTCCCAAAGGACTCCCACCTATTCGTGATCATGATCATGATATCCATTTGATTCCAGGAAGTGTTCCTCCAAAAATCAGGCCTTACAGATATCCTTATTTCCAAAAGAGTGAAATTGAATGTATGGTTGCAGAAATGTTAGAGGTTGGGATAATTCAACCTAGTCAAAGTTCTTTCTCTGCTCCAGTAGTATTTGTGCACAAGAAGGATGGATCATGGCGCATGTGTCCAAATTATAGGGAGCTCAATAAGCTCACTATTAAAGATAAATTTCCCATTCATGTGATTAATGAATTATTGGATGAATTACATTGAGCAATTTATTTTACCAAGTTGGATCTTCGTTCAGGATATCATCAAATTAGAATGAAGATTGAATATATTCCAAAAAAAACATTTCAAACTCATGAGCGTCATTATGAATTTTTGGTCATGCCTTTTGGCCTTACCAATGCACCTTATACATTTCAATGGTTGATTAATTTCATCTTCAAACCCTTCCTTATAAAATTTGTGTTAGTATTTTTTGATGATATACTAATCTACAGTAGGTCTTGGAAGGATCATGTTCAACATGTTCACATGGTGCTTAAACTAATGGAGGAGAAACAATCATATGCAAAAATCTCCAAATGTTTCTTTGGAGTACAAGAGGTGGAATATCTGGGTCATATTGTATCTCAGGAGGGTGTTAAGGTAGATGCTAAAAAAATTAAATCCATTAAGGAATGGAAATACCCCACAACCATAAATAAGTTGTGAGGATTTCTCGGGTTAACAAGGTATTATCACAAGTTTTTTGAGAATTATGGGAGAATAGTATCACATCTTACAACATTATTGAAGAAAGATGCATTTTCAGGACTCCTGAAGCAACTAAGGCCTTTGAAAATCTTGAGGAAATGTGCCTAGAACCGGTCTTAGCTACGCCAAAATTCACAAAAACATTTATTGTGGAATGTGATTCCTTGGGAAATGGAATTTATTTTGTTCTAATGCAAGAAGGAAGACTCATTTCTTTTTAAATTTGTCCAATCAAAGGAAAGTATTTATAGAAATCTATTTATGAGAAGGAAATGTTGGCAATACTACATGCACTAAAGAAATGGTGACCTTACCTAATGGGAAGACACTTCAAGGTAAAAACTGATCATGATAGTCTTAAATACTTTTTGGAACAAATACTATCTTCATAAGAGCAGCAAAAATGGGTCACAAGATGTTGGGTTATGACTTTTAAATCATCTACAAAAAAGAGAAGCTAAATGTTGTTGCAGATGCACTCTCAAGAAAGGATGAGGAGGTGTAAGCATTTATTTGTGCCATTTCTATTATCCAACCAGATTGGATAATCGAAGAAAGGGAGGAATGGAAGAATGAAGAAGAAGTGTGGACACTCATTCAAAAGTTGCAGCAAGATCCCAATACATCTAATACATTTATTTGGAAAAATGATTCTTTATGGTACAAATATCTCTTATATCTTTGTAAGAATTCCCAACTAAAACAAAATATTCTTTTATAATTTCACACCTCTCATGTAGTAGGACACTCAGGATTTTTAAAAACTTACCACAGGGTGAGGAAAAAAAAAATTGGGATGGCCTTAAATCTAATATTCAAAAGTTTGTGGCAGAATATTTGGTTTGTCATAAAAATAAAGTTGATACAATTAAGACCCAGAGTCTGCTACAACCTTTACCCATTCCAAGTCAACGTTGGGAGTAATTTTCAATGGATTTTATCAGAGATTTACCTAAGTGCGAAGGAAAGAGTGTCATCATGGTGGTAGTTGAGAGACTTACCAAGTATGCACACTTTTGTGCATTATCTCATCCATTTAAATCAAGTACAGTTGCTACTACATTTATGGAAACAATTTCAAAAGCTACGTTGAAACCCAAATATTATTGTAAGCGACAAAGATCCCATTTTCATTGGAAATTTTTGGACGGAATTATTTTCTTGTTTGGGTACGCAACTAGCTCATAGCTCATCTTATCATTCTCAATTCGATGGGAAAACTGAGATAGTGAACAAATTTTTGGAATGTTATCTTCGTTGTTTTGTATCTGATAAAAAAACACAATGGGTCAAGTGGTTACCATTGGTTGAATGGTGGTATAACACTTCACTCCATACTGCAGCAAAAATGACCCCATTTATGGAACTTTATGATATCATCCACCATCCATCACATCATCTTTAAGAGAAAATTACAAGTTTCAAGGAGTGGAAGATCACATCAAGCATCAACAACAACTTAACATTTCTCCAACTCTTAAAGGATAACCTAAACTTGGCACAAAATCGAATGAAACAATGGGCAAATCAACATCACAGCAAGAGAATTTTTGATGTAGGAGACTGGGTATTTTTATGGCTACAACCATACAAACAATTTTCCCCCAAGCAAGCTAAGAAGGATAATAAATTATCACCAAAGTACTATGGTCCTTACAAGGTGTTGCAAAATATTGGTACTATGGCATACAAATTGCAGCTTCCTGATTCTTCTCGAGTGCACCCAGTTTTCCACATTTCATGCTTAAAGAAGATTATAGGTGACAAACTTCCAGTTCAAACAATATTTCCAGAACTTGATGAGGAAGAAAAACTCATATTGGAACCTGAAGCAGTCACGGAAACAGGAACTCAACAACTATGAAATCGATCAATTTCAGAGTATCTCATCAAGTGGGAGAACTTACCCACTAAATATTTTGGTTTCATAACACTACACCACTCCACACACATCCTAACACCACCCATAGAATCCATACACTCTTTTTCTTCCTTCCTCCAGACAGTTGAGCTCCAAAATTGTAACAAGAAAACTGCTACATGAAGATGATCACTTCCTGTAGCACATCTGTGCATGCATCCAACACATCAAAAAGGAATGAAATGAATTATGAATATTGATCCTGAAGATCACCAGAGGACTCTAGAAGAGAAGCTACACCAGCAGCAGCATCTTAGGGTCTCCATACTTGCAAAAGAATTAGCAAGCAAAGGCAATAAGCACCTCACTCAGAAAATAAATAAATAAACACATAAAATAAAACAAATCACTTGACAAGAGTTTCGTGAGACTGTGGATAATCCGGCAAACTCTCTAGTAAATCACTTGCGACCATCACAGTGCTCCAGCTCCCTGAACCAAAGGATCTTGCCACTCAACAAAAATTAGGTAGGTTCAGGAATGGCTCCCTCACCCTCTCACTATGCATCATTTGACTAAATGAGTAAATTTCGAGAAAAGTGAGTTTAATAGGTAAAAACATGGCCAATTAACTTGGCCACCCTCGAATAATTAAAGTGAAAATTTCATGGAGTTTTCATGCCACATGGAGTTTTCACATCAGTTAGGGGAAGAATAACAAGAAGTGGGATTTGATTACAATTAAAAAAGGAATGATAGGCTCGAGTGGGACCAATGGTCCAAATATGGAAACATTGTTCCAAATCCACATCACCAATATGCTCCAAGCCTGCTCGATTTGGAATAAAAAAATGTATTTTGGCCCATTTCCCCTCATTATATTATGCATTTCAAGATCAGTTAGAGCAATACAAAGGCATGAGACACCGAGGACCTTCGATCCATGGTCGAGCTTTGCATTCATACTATACGACAGTAAATTTTGCTACTACTACAAGAAGTTTCCAGGGAGGCCACAGAGTGTTAGAAAGTGGCATGAAAGCCACCATCAGATTGTATTTGCACCCCAACACCATCCTTCAAGTCAGAGACATCATAATTGCAGAGGTAAGTGGCCATCACCCCCATCAAGTTGCAAGAATTGTCATGGTAATTTTCACACATTCAAGCCATAATTCAGTAAATTAAAGGGTTTTTTAAAGAAATAGGGGGTAAGAAAACCACATTTTGTGTAAATTTAAAATATTTTGGGTCCCATATCATAGTGCTTTTGGAAATAAGCCACAAAAAACCACCTCTCTAACATAGTCACAAGATGGGGGGAGGTTTCAATAGAAGGGAGCCCACAGACATAAAGAGAATTAGACTATGTTGGCACACCTAATCCTCTATGGGTAGGTGTGGAATGCGAAAAGTCACAATGGAGTCCAAGTGACCCTTGAATATGAAACCAAGAGTCACACCATTGTATTATAAATGTACATCTTTGTATAAGGTAAAATAAGAAAGCCTCACGCTTATCCTTGATTGTGTTGAGTCTCTTGTGTGTGTGTGTTTATTCTTCCTCATACACCATGTGTGTGTCTTAACATGGTGTTTAACATGGTATCAGAACGGGCGATTGCTGGCCCTGCTCCAAATTGAGTGAGCCATTTTGTGTTTATGGCCTGTGCATATCTGCAAAAATTCTTGACATTTTTTGCAGCACTCAGAGTTTCTGCAGCAGACTTTTTGCCGCCATTCAGAAGTGTTTTGAAGAAGAGCAGCATTGGTTTTGAGAAGGAGAAGCATTCAGAAATTGGTTTGGAGACGCAGCCTTGTGCATCTGAAGGTTTTCTCACTGCTTATTTTTCCATTGAAAAATCTCTACATTTTAAATTCTGCTTTTGAAGAGCTGCTGTAATAGTGTTTTAAATTGGGTTTCTGAAGAAGAAGTTTCTGGTTTTTAATGGAAAAAATTCTGATCTTTGCTGAAGATTTCATCATCCCTGCAATTTTCTGCTGCTATATGGCCCTCTGCAATTTCTTGAAGAAAAATTCTGGGTTTTTGAAGTAAAAATTTTCTGAGTTTACTAGCGAAATTTTCTCTGCAATTTCTGAAAGTTATTCTGCTAAAAAATTACAAACTGTTGTACATTTGTAAAATTCCTGCAAGAAGAAAATAAATTTCCTGCTCTCTGCTCTCTATTCTCTGTTGTTTTTAAAAAATTAAAAAAAAAATTAAAAAATTAAAAAATTAAAAAATTAAAAAAAAAAATTAGTTTTGGCCTTTCGGCCCCCCTCTCGACCTACATCTTACACCACAAATTTCTCACAAATCGCTACCCTTATTCACTCCATACGATCTCACTCCCTATGCTCACTACTCTCAACACTCGAACTCTACAGCTATTTCTTCTGCAATACGCCCTGCCACGGCTCCGCCTCTTCCCTACGCACCCACCGCTGCCCTCTCGCTCCTTAATCGTGAACCTACCCTTTCTCCCATGCTCTCAACGTTCCTCACACCCGCCCCACATGCAACGCATCCCAACTCTCGTGCGCACCCTCTCCCTTTCTAACCCCCTCACCTGCGGACTTCGCCTCCTCTCCATTCAATACCTCACCCCTCCATTTAATAAATTCTCCCATATAAAACCTCCATCCCTCCACGATTTTTAATTCCCTTATAATACCATTCCCTCCTTTAAATTCATTCCTTTTTAATTTTTAAAATGGTTTTATATTAGTCCCCCTCCTCATATAATACCCTCCAATAAATTTCCCTCTCCCCTCCCTTATAGTATTTTTCACAATTCTTTTTAGATTCGACTTTTTAATTACTCCCATTAAAATTTCCCTTCCCTTTTAATTCCCCCCATTTTTAATTATTCCCATTTTTTAATTAATTAAAAAAAAAAAAAATTACTCTCCCACTCCATTTAAAATCCCTCTCCCTAAATAAATTTCCCATATTTTTAAAATCCCCCTCCTCCTTTTTTATTATAGTCCTTCATTCTCATTTTTTAATTATTCTCTTTTTTTAATTAAATTTTAAATAATTTAAAAAAAAAAAAAACAGAGAGAGAGGAAAAAGAGATATGAACAGTAGAAATGAAGAAAATGGCATATGAGGAGCAGATAGACTGAATACATAGAAGAAATTGAGATTTACATTTTATGATTTGTGGCATAAGTGTGATTTTCTGAAGAATTGACATTTGAAGACAAGTTTGCCATCATTGAAAACAGCTCTTTGAAGAAGAAAATTCAGCTGCCATAAAAAGATTCTTGCACAAGTGTTTTCAGCTACACATTTCAAATATTTTGCAGAGATATGTATTGAGCTGACATTTTATTTTGAGTGGAATTTTCATCTTCTTCATAGTCGCAATCAGTAAATTTGAGTTGTTGGATTGTTGATTGCCCTCCATCATTTAAGGAGCAAACTTTGTACTTTGAGAATTCCTTGGAGTCATTTGCATTTGTTTGAAAGGAATCACATTGTAAATGGGTGCATTTTCGGTTGAAGCTGACACCCTTTCATTTTTTGAGCCTAAGTTGTTGAAAATGGCTAAAATCAATGAGGCATTAGTGTTGTTGAATAGCCTCATTCATTCAAATGTTGATGATATGATAAGAATGAGCAAGCATGCTCTTTGTAATATTCAAAACTGTTTGCTAGATGCACAAGAAAAGATTGAGTTTTTGCAGTTGGAATCTCAGCTCCAACAAGATGAACTTCAGCAAAAGATTCACCATTCTGAACCTGTTTTCGTTCAGAAGATTGAGAAGGACTCCCATCAACAGCAAGTCAGTAAAGTTGCAGTTGATTCACATTCAGTTCCTTGCACAAGAGCAGATGTACATGCAGATGTAGCAGCTCAGCCTGCACTTCCTAAGTCCATCATCAGACCTTGGGAAGAGCTTATCTACAACAAGCACCGAACTGGTCTTGGATATGACCAGGATGTGTCCTTTCATATTCCAGACTACACCAAGCCCATCATATTTCAAAGTGCCGGATTCTTGTATGACAGTTCACCTACAGCTGTTCCAGATCCTGCTCCGCTTCCACAACAGATTTTGACATGCCAACACTGTGATCGAGTTGGCCATATGAAAGATCACTGTTTTGATCTTCATCCATGCAAGCACTGTGGTCGGCACACCCATTCTTCAAACAAATGCTTCAGACACAAGCCTCCTGCAAGAACAAAGATTCATCTTGGATGGATCGCTTCTTGGAAATGGGCATCAGCAGCCAAGAAGATGTTTAAGTCGCATGTCAGAACATGTTCACGGATATTGAACAAACTTGCAGTTGAGTTTTCACCATCATCTCACCTTGTCCCTGACAGGGGGGGAAATGGTGGTCATGTACAAGCTTCGACGTCAGATCAAGCAAGCCTGAGCCACAATCTCTCATTCCAAATTCATAGTTGTAGCCAGAGTTCAAGCGAGCCTGAGCCACAATTCTTCATTCCAGATTCAGAGATGTAGCCAGAGACACGGATGCCCATGAGCACGCCTTCGGTTGGTGGATAACCTAAAACCATCATCTTTGGTTGGTGGACAACCTAAAACCACCATAGGTAGTAGACCTCCCTTCTTTTAGGTCGAAGGTCTCCCTTTCATATATGAGGAACACTTCCTCTAGCAGAAGCCTTCAGCTTAGCAGCCTTCAGCTTCTTGCCAGCATTGGTTGAGTTCCAAGAAATGCTTCAAGCATTCCAGAGTTTTTGGTCATCCTAAAACCATCACAGGTAGTATACCTCCCTTCTTTTAGGTTGAAGGTCTCCCTTTTTTATGAGGGACAATTCCTCTAGCAGAAGCCTTCAGCTTCTTGCTAGTTTTGGAAGAGTTCCGGGAACTGCAACAAGTTTTGCGTTCCAGTGTTTGTGGTCATCCTAAAACCACCTCTTTTTTCCAACATTTCAGAGAATTGATTCAGCCAAAGTGTTGCCATGTATACTTTGCATATTTGTATTACAACTCTTTTCTTGGACTCACACATACCCCTTCGGATTAAGGGGGGATGTTGGAACACCTAATCCTCTATGGGTAGGTGTGGAATGCAAAAAGTCACAATGGAGTCCAAGTGACCTTGGAATATGAAACCAAGAGTCACACCATTGTATTATAAATGTACATCTTTGTATAATGGAAAATAAGAAAGCCTCATGCTTATCCTTCATTGTGTTGAGTCTCTTGTGTGTGTGTGTTTATTCTTCCTCATACACCATGTGTGTGTCTTAACATGGTGTTTAACAGACTACACCCTCTTATGGTTGACATCTTCTTAAATCACCAGTGGTTGGGGTTCTTTGAGCTCCTCAAGGGGTATGATGATGAAGTGGATCAAGAATTTGTAGTAGCCTTGCACTCTCAAGAAGCGATAGGGCCACCACAGTGGCAAGAGGGCTAGAAATTACCATAACCCCTGATCTCATTAGCAGAGTCACCACCTTACCTCTAGGAATTAAATGGAACAGAGAGGATAGAGTCTCTAGTACTACCTCTAAGAATAGTTTCTTCTTGCCTAATGAAGAATACATTGAAGATAAGAATGGGGTAAAAGGGGAAATTCTACCTTACCCATGCGATGAGGTAGCTTACCATATCATGAAGCATATCTTCTACGAGGGCAGACTAAGTGTGGTCTATGGATACCATTTTAGATTATTGCATGATCTTAGGTTCAAAGGTGATCTGCCCTTAAATCAAAGACTTAATATCCCATATTTCCTCCTCCATTAAATCATAGATATGAGCCAGAGGGTAAGGGAGAGGGAATATCAACACCTATCTCACCATGGTCTCATTAAACTTATAGTGGGAGATGCTCTAAATAGACTCAACATCCATGTACCTTGGTCCACCTTCATTTACATGGACAGAGAAGCATTCATTGGGATGTAAACCATCACTCCTAGAGATACCCTTACCTCTAGCCTTGGAGAGAGGGGCATTAAAGCAGAAGAATAAGGGACTGAAAGGACAGAGGAAGAAGAGGAAATGGAAACGGAGGTATAACCCACAAAAGATGTAGGAGCATAAAAGGAAGGTGAAGAGGAGGAATAGAAAGATGATAAAGAAGAGGAGGAATAGAAAGATGAAAAGGAATAAGGAAGGATAGAAGAGGAGGAGATCATATCCCCAAATCCTACCACTAACATCTCCCCTCATCAAACCAGCCTTTCACCAGGAACCACTAAAAAGGAAGTTTCTTCCACTTTGGCCACTCTAAGCACACTTGTGAAATCAAAAAGAAAGAGGCATACCCCCATGCACTTCAATATCAGGAAGAGTGTTGGCAAGAAAATAGGTCTCTAGGGCGAGACCCGGGTTCAGGATAGAGGCCAACAAGGTTTTCTGCAGTAATCTAGCACAACGCCGACATTTTCACCCTACTCCGAAGAGAAAAGAATCTCACCTGAGGCGTGTCGTGACCTTACTGAGGTTAGGACCAAATCAGGTATCGATCAAACACAACATATTCTAAAACCCACAATACTATGTGCTAAAAATGAGTGTAACTACTCTATAAATGACAATACTCAGTAATGCATTCAGAATGAAAAAAATAAAATTTAAAGTGACCCGCATATTCAATTAAATCAAAGACACAATATTAAACTCAAAACATCAAACTCAGATCATAAGCTTTGCATTAACAACAAGAGATAGTTACAGAGCTCCTCAGAGCATTCTTGACAGAACTGATTACAATGGTGTCCCATGTGAGAGAACAATATGAACATAGAGAGAGAGATAGAGAGAGAATAGAACAAAACAGAACGAACAGAGCTCTCCTACGGCTCATGTTCCCTGATCCCTACTGCACCAACCTTCATCTTCCGCTGGCCAGATGCCTATTTGTTTCATTGCCAATGCAACTAATAGTTCTCCCATCCTTTATGTTCTGTCGTTTTCTGTATTTCCCTAATCAATGGTGTTTCACTACTTGTTCTCTGTCGCTTCCTTCTGCCATTTGTGCTTGTCCCCGCAACAGCCGCGCCACCTGATCTTTGATTCTTCGCAACCGTGAAAGATCTCTATCTACCGGGGTTGCATTCTGCCACCTATTATCCACAACTCAAAAACCATTTTATTTCAAAACAAGGGCCCCAACAGGCCCCGACCACATCCTATTGACTCGTCCCAAGTCAATTTTTTTCTGTTGCCTCAGTCTCCATCGGTCCGCTTGCTTCCATGGCCAATCCTGTCTTCTGTTTTTCTCCTTCTTGTCCAAACAAGGGCCCCAACTCGGGGACCTTTTCCAGCACGGATGATTTGATTTCCCTAAAGCCTGTAATGGCCTTTTTCCATTCCTATAAGAGCAAGTCTGTCTCTGCAGTGACCTGTTCCGCTTCTGGCTCCCCTGAGACGGGCGGCAGATTACCAAAGATGTCTTTGTTTTTTATGTTGGCTTCCATGGACATTTGCTACATGGTTTGGGCCTTGAGTTTGACAGGATGAATTAGCTACCGGAGAGCGCATTTGGTTGTTGCCGAATGTTCCTCAATTTCTTGTATCTTGACCTCCGCTCTTCTACTTGAGTGTACAATTGGTCAAGTCCATCGGGGTCTGTGGCTTCCTGAATCTCCTTCGACACCTATTGTAGATGCACCGAAATGCTATGATTTCAGAGTGAGTGAGGTTAAGAATTTATGTAGACCCTTCAATACGTCATATGCTTCGCTTACCACAGTACTCATGGTTTCCTGCATCCCGGCTACCTGGTT
Source organism: Pinus albicaulis (assembly GCA_034641835.2). Taxonomy (NCBI): domain Eukaryota; kingdom Viridiplantae; phylum Streptophyta; class Pinopsida; order Pinales; family Pinaceae; genus Pinus; species Pinus albicaulis. Next base: position 68,556,536 of record CM076578.1, read on the forward strand.
CTACCTTTTTGTTATCTTCTCCGTGTAAATGACCACTGGACCTGGTAGCACGAGCCTTGTTGCCAGTTTTTCTTTTAGTTCCCGGTTTTCTTGACTGAGGGTCGAATAGGCCACTTGGATGTGAATGGAATGTCCAACTACGTAACTCTCTAATAAATCATCTGGTATTTGAGGGCTATGAGTTGCTACCATTGGCCAAAGATCCCAGAAGACCTTTGTCACTGTATCCAGTTGACCCTGTAGGTTGGTTTTCTCTATCTTTAGTTGTTCACGCTCTTCAGTAAGCATGATGATTTGTACCTGTTGCTGCTCAAATTTCTACTAGATTTCTGTGTGAAGCCCTTTTTCCTGTTGTGCTGCCCAGTAAATGAAGTTATACAACTGCGCTATTCCCAGGTCTGCATGCTTTCCACTCCGGAGATATCTTGATTTGGTTGTCTCTCTTGGAGTGGTTGACTGCTCTCAATGGACTTAGTTGAGTGCTCCTGCGGTGATTGTGGTGGTGTTAGTTGCGGATGCGGATTACTAGGGTTACCCATGCTTAGATTGGGTTGTATTTTCTGAAGTATCAAATTTTCTTGTTGGAACGGGTTCAGCTCTTCAGTTGGGGTGTTGTATCTGCATTCAAGGAGCCCCCATGATTTAAAAGGTCTTGTAATGTGACCTATTCAACCAGAGTTTGGTTAACCCCAGGTACCAATTTTGTACCAGAGTCAACCTCTGCCTCGTTTTCGTCATTTTTCTTACTCTTTACTCTGACTGGGTCGAATATGGTCACTGATGTGGAGGGAATTCGGGTTGGATGATCTTTGGAGGTGTATGAGGTGTGGGCCAATGAGTGGTGAGTGCGAGGCGGAGATATATAGATATTTGAAAAGGAATAGGGGTTGATTAGAGGTAACTCTCGATTTACCTGGGTCTCTGTCAACGACTCTTCTTGGATTAGGGCCCCCATGTCCATTGGTTGCATTTGATATTCCCCCGTGAGATCAACAACCTGGCTAGACATTGTGAATTTTTCCTTCTTGGCTTTTGGGATAGCTATGGGTGGCTTTTCTGCCTTACTCTTTTTGACAAGGACTGTGGCTGTTGCTGCTGGTGAATTAAAAAAACTACATGGCATGGTCGAGACTATGGGTACTGTGATGGAAGAGGAGGCGGAATTTGAAGCTTGAAATTCCGTAAACGTGGGAAACAATGAGGAATCACTTGTTATAGTTTTAAATACCTAGTTAAAGCTTTGTACCTTGTTGTTCAGTTCTTCAATGATTGGTGTTAGTTGTAGCCATGACATCTTGGCCATTACTTCCTCTAATGTTTCTCCTGGCAATGGATCCAGTAGCATGCCGTCAAATGAATAGACATAGACTTCACTTCTGACCTCCATTGCTACTCCTGGCCATGAACATACGTCTATGTGGAAAGATCTCTCATCAATCTGAAACTTCAACGGCCTCATCTTGAAGGTTGATTCCGGCACACATGCTGGCCTGATGTAGGTTTGCTTATGGTTAACCCCAAACCATACTTGCGCAGAATAACCGTCCAGCAAGTTCCTTGGAATTCTCTGCTGACTCATCGCCCACCATCTGGTTGTACCAGAATTTGAACACTTCCTCATTCACCTCCTTGGTATTGGGGTCCCCTAATGCTTTCCAAGGTGTGAACTTCATTGCTAGTGGTTTGCATGATGAAACTTCCAGAGGTTGCCTGATTCCCAGAATTGTCCATTTCCACATTTCCAACTCCATGACAAGATACTTGTAGATGAACCCAATGGCCCTCCTATAGTTTTCTTCACAGGGTTTGAATAATTCATTAAGTAGAAATGAACAACAATTCAGTTGTGCCCCCTGGATACAGTGCTCCACAATGGATATGGTATCCAGCGTGCACTCCCATTTATAGCAAGAAAACTTGACCTTTGGCTTGTTGATCAAATCTATCTTGGCCCCTTTTCCCCCTCTCTTGTTTTCATACTTTCTGTAGTAGTCACCATATCCTGCTTTCTTCACTCTCTTGGACACATTCTGGAATGTTGTGGAGACGTCTCTCCCTTATTGCGAAAGCCTGGTTAACCTGTGAATTTCTTCCACATGAATTGGTATTTCTATTCCCAGCCACAGCAACCCATTGTGGATTCTACTCAGCAGGAACTTGGTGCGCTGCATCACATCCCCTGTAGTGCCGAACACTGGAAGATTTCTTAGGTTCGGTATAGTGGATTGTTGAAAACCTCTGAACTCTAGAAATACTCTTGCTGCTTCCTATCCCGCTTCTGTGGCATAATTCTCCATGTAGACTTGTTTCTTCATTGCTGGAAATTGGAAGGAGTCTGTTAGGTCAGTATCAATCAATGACGCACTATCATATTTTCCCACTAGGGACTCCATTTTTTGAACTCTTTCATCGAGCTCCTACTCAAAAATTGCTGGCGCTACTCTAGTCATTTCAACTCTCCTCTGGTACACTTGCAGAGCTACTCCTTTTCTTTCCTTATAAATTCCTACCTCTGGATGCCCTCTCTGAACTTCTTCCGCTGATGTTTCTCTTGCTACCTCTGTTGTTTCTGATTCTAACTCAGATTTATCTGGCATTCTCGCGCTATCTTTTCATGCAAATTATGTAAGTAACCGGAATGCATGAGGTTGATAAGACCCCATAACTAATTAATTTTCCCTGCCTTCCCCCACAGCTATAATCATGCAATTAGTTACTGGGATGAGGTGGGTTCTGACAAATCTGACTGTGGTTTTGGGAGTTGGGCAGACGCGACGAGTAATGATTATGGCCTATTATGGAAAATTTATTGCGGTGTGGATGATGCTAATTATGGAAATTACTTCCCAAATATCGGAAATCCTACGGACTGACATGGGTACAATGAGTCATCATGATGGAATGATGTTCGCCATAGTTTTTCTCTGACGTGGATGACACGCTGGACACTACCCTCCCTCCAACCACAATTGGTTGTGTTGTGGTCTCTTCATCGCAACTTTGATCTGTGTTTCTCTTTAAGATTATTTTATTGGGAATCCTATCTAAGCTATTCTCGGGTGCGAGAGATTTATTGACTCTATCTAATCTAACCTAATCTACCCTACTAACTCCTCTTGGTTGCGAGAGTTATTGAAAATGAAATGCGGAGCTTACTCGTGGTAGGGTTTCAGGCATGCGCCATTCACCCATCCTGGCAGTATCTGGTCGTCTAGTTGTGCTAACCAAACTGCTCCTGAATATTTGATTTTGATTATGTGGTTCAGTCCTAGCCAATGCATTTGCAGTTTCCTTGGGAACTTCTAGTACTTACTATCATAGAGTAAAAATTTTCCGCCGACCGTGAAAGTCTTGCACTTGATATGGCAGTCGTGCCAATCTTTTTATCTCTCTTTCTAGACCATTTGATGGAATTCTACTAAGAACATGTCTTCTTCCAACACCTGTAGTTCTTGTAATTGTTCCTTTAACAAATCTTCTTCTGATAGCTGGAGTGAGGCTGCGAATAGAAGGCTCGGTATGACAAACTTTGCCGGTACTACGGCTTCTCTCTGTACACCAGCTGGAATGGCGTCTTGTTATTGAGCCTTTTAACAGTTGTTCTGTATGCCCACAAGGTTGCTGGGATACGTTCTTCCTAGTCGTATCGTTGAACGTTTCAGATCTTTGTTAAGCCTGTTTCTAGGATCTTATTAAATGCTTCGACCATACCATTGGCTTGTGGATGGTAATGGCTACTTTTGTGATGTTGTACCATGAAGTTTTCGAGCAGGAATTTAATGGTAGCATTGATGAAATGCGTACCTTGATCACTTGTCAGACTTTTCGAGCAACCAAACCTGCTGATTATATTTTCAAATATGAAATGAGCCACTATTTCTGTTGTGCAATCCTTCACTGGCATTGCTCTGCCCACCTTGTCAAATAGTCTATTGCCATGATGATATATCGGGCCTGTGAGTGTCTTGTGGCAGGTGCAATTGGACCTATAAAATCAACTTCCCATTTCTCAAATGGTTGCAGTGCTTTTACTAGGTGCAGTGGGAGCTCGTCCCTGTGCGATGGACGTCCCATCCTCTAGCATACATCACATTTTTTTACAAATGCCTTACTACCAATGTGTACCATTGACCACCATAACCCCGCCTGCAGTACCTTCCTCGCCATCGTTTTTTCTCCTACATGCCCCCCGTAACTCCATAGTGGCACTCCCACAGTACAACTTCCCTCTCGTGGTCCAGGACACATCGTTGTAAGATTTGGTCCAGCCCCATCTTGTACAAGTGTCTCGCTATCAACTGATACTCTTCCGCTCGGACTACTAAGTTTCTTTTTTGGACTATTGTATATTCATTTGGGCACTGCCCTATCGTCAGTAGGTTTCTATCTGATCTAGGTACTCTGGGATAGCTTTGAATCTAAAAATATCAGCGTCTGGTAGCTGATCATCTAGAGACCCTCCATTTTCCCCATTTTCCAACCTTGACAGGTGGTCTGGTCCCACGTTCAGTCACCCAGGTTTGACTATCACCTCAAAGGTGAACTCCTGAAAGAGTAGGAGCCATCTACATATCCTTCCCTCTAAGACCGGTTTGTTTACAAGGTACTTCAAAGTTGAGTGGTATGTGAAAAACTTGAACATACCTCCTAGCAGGTAATGGAGGAACTTTTGAAGGGAATACACCATTGCTAATTCTTCTCACTCTGTTGTAGTGTAGTTCCATTCCACTGTTGATAATTTTTGACTTGCAAAATACACTGGGTGACCAACTATAGTGTCCCCTGGTTGAGCTAGAACCACTTTGAGTGCGATGCTTGAAGCATTGATGTGGACATGAAATTTCTTGTCCCAATCCAGGTGAACCAATATTGGCGCACTTGCCAAATTTTCCTTCAAAGTATTCAAGGTTGTCGTGCAATTCTCTGTCCAATTGAACTGTTCCAACTTCCACAATAGCTTCTCTAATGGGGTTGTTATCTTCGCGTAGTTGTGGATGAATCGCCAGTAGTAGCCTGTGTGGCCCAGTAGTGACCTCAACTGCTACACAATTTTTGGTGCTTCCATGTTAACTATAACAGCTACCTTGGCTGGATCCACGCAAACTCCTTTATTTCATACTACGTGTCCTAGCAGTGTTCCAAAAAGCACTGTAAAGATGCACTTCTTGAGGTTCAGAGAAATCTTGAGTTGCCTACACCGGTCAAACATTATCCTTAACAGCGTTGCATGGTCTTTCAATAGGTTGTAGACAGTCCAGTCATCCATATAGACTTCCAGGAATTTGTGGATGTAGTCGCAGAATGCTGCTATCACGATGCGTGAAAATACTGATGGCCCACTTTTTAGACTGAATGGCATTACATGATATGCGAAGGAGCCCCATTCGGTGGTGAAAGTTGTATTTTTCTTATCTTCTTCCGCTATTTGTACCTGATGGTATCTTGAAAACCCATCCGTAAAGGAATACACCTCATTCCTCGCAATGTTTTTGAGGACATCATCGCTAAACGGAGTTGGGAATGGGTCATGTATACAGTTATTATTCAAGCTTCTGTAGTCAACACAAACTCAGATTTTAGACTTATCCTTTTTTCTTTGTATGACTATTGGACTTACCCATTCTGCTTCCTCCACTGGGAATAGCAACCCTGTCTTTATCATTTTGTTGATTTCTTCTTTAACTTTTTCCTTCACCCTTGGATTCAACCAATAGGGTCTATGCTTGATTGGTCTTGCATTGGGCTTTAGGATTATACGCATTTCTCCCATGTCCCCTTTGATTCCTTTCAATTCCACTACGGATGACAGGAACAAGTCCTCATATTCTTGTAGTAGACTAAATATTTCCTTGGTCGTCTCAGCATCCCAATAATCACCGATTGATGCCAGTTTGAGCTTTTCTTCGGTCCCAATGTTCATTTTCTTGGTTTTTAGTGGTAGCAGATGAATTCCTTCGGTTTTTGGGTCTTCCTGAATATCCCGCTCCTCCTCCGTCTCCTCAAAATACAGATTTCTAAAACCCTCTAAATCATCATCGCCCATTTCACTGTCTATCTTCTTACATGCTACCAACTGTCTGATGCTTTGGTTGAGGAGTGGTTGCTCATCCTCCTATTGATTCTCTGGGAAGAATAGTACCTTTTTAATAGCCTGTAATGCTTGGGTGACTGGTTCTGTTTTTCCTTCAAATAAAAAGCACTGTGTAAATTTCCCCGTAACTTCTTGCCAAGTGCTAGTTCCTCTTTTCCTCTCCTCTGTTAGGTATTAATCTTGTGGAATCACATCTAGTGAATGTATAAACTTGTGGACCCACAGCTCCTCCAGGTATCCTGCATTTTTCCATTTTTCCTCACACTCTTTCAAATGTTTTCTGGGGTCTAAGTCCCCTTGGAATTTTTGGGTGAAATGTGGTTATTCTTCTCCCTTGAACCTGGCTTTCAATGTTTCCGCCACTTTGTCCCATCACAACAGTGAGTTATGGTGGCTACTCCACCATCCCACTAATTTGGAATGTAAGGCCACATCCATGAGTGGGACCCTATGGTCCACTGGCACCTTATCTTCTATTTTGGCAATAAATGTATTCACAGCTTTCATATTTGACAACATTGGGTAATCTCTTACCTTAGTCCCAATCCAATTGATTCTTCTGATGGGGGTGTACCTTCTCGTATTGGTCTCATATCCCCCTTGTTTCCAATCATCCCAGGCTATCTCCAAGCCTAAGTCTTAGCTTTGAATACTTCTCCAACTCACTAATCCCCCCACGGTTGGGTTGATATAATATTCCCTTTTTCCTGCAGTCATTTGATACAGATGATCGATAAGTTGAACATCTTCTCTGTTGTCAACAGACTCTGTGTATCGGGGACCTTGATACGGGTCGAGTGGCTGGGTGACCCTGACCTCCCTGTCTTCAAACATCATCAGTTCTTTCTTTAAATATATCACTGCGTAATTTTCAAAAGCCCAGTCGATCCCTAGTAATGCTGGATAGGGATCTTTATCCCCCATAATGTCTCTCACCTCGAAGTCCGCAAATGTATTTACTCCCGCGACATCGACTTCAACCTCCTCCAGTCTGCTGATGGGCACAATGTAGTACCGATTTCCTATTCATAGTTGAATTGGTGAATATGTTAGCCTCGGTCTTCCCAATGCGTCCCATGTCTTCCTTGGCAATAGATTCACATCTGACCCTAGGTCAAGCATGGTGTCCTTAATTTGGAATCCTATGACTTGATCAGTATTCACCCTGAACTCTTTTCCTATCCTTCTCTTATTTATCTTTACTCTTCATATGTATTTCTGAGTGGTACCGCTTGACTCCCCTAGTCCAGTGGCCTCCTACACCACCCTTTCTAGGTTCTGCTTTAATTGTTCCAACATTGACACGTTGTTAAAAAATTTTAAGAATAGACGGAACCAGTCTTCAATCATAGTACCTATACTAACTTGGTTCTCATCATCTTCCTTGTCCTGGGGTAACTCAATGCCCTTTCTTCCCCCAAACTAGGCAAAGGTTTCCACTGCTTCTTTGAAGTATTGCTTTTGTCTTTCTGGCCTGAACAGTGGCTTTAGCGATGCTAGCCTTATCAATTTTATTCATTATGTGGTATGTGCATCTTCTCTGGTTCTTTTCCCTCCTTGTGTCACTATGGCTACGTTTGGCATAGCCTGAGCCTCTATTATTCTTGGCTCTGCATTTACCATATTTGTTCCTCTTTGTCTAGCTCTTTCCTCCCATATTTTTATGAGCTCTAGGAAGTCTTTTGTTGCATGCATGTTAACTCTGCACTGAGAGCACCAGGGTCTCCTAGGAATTGGACACTCCCTAGCTACGTGGCCTTCTTGGTCACAGTAGTAGCATCGTACTGGCCCTCTTCCTCTCTCTCATCCTCCTCTCATGCCTCCTCCTCGTCCTCTGGGAGCCTCGTTCACTCTATATGAAGGCCTGTCTAATCATTCCGCAAAGGCATCTAGAGCCCTACACTGCTCTGTGCTGTGTGTGGTAGATGCACAGAACTCACAATATATGTTGTTCGGAACATTGGATTATTTTTGCAATATGGGGCATAGACAGGGTGAATGACCCATGCTTTTACATATTTCACAATATTCAGTGGCCGCTGAATTTTGTTGCACGGGGAACCCCGTGTATTAGTGTTGCGGTGGATATAATCCCTAGGTGTTTATTTGCGCAACCCCTCCTGCTGGCAGAGCTCCTAGTGCCCCTGTTGCTGATGTTCTGACATTCTGGCCCTGCAGCTGAGGACATTCGGTTACCACGTGTCCTTCCAGTAGACAGTGCGTACACCATATGTTTGGCCTTGCTAGACACATTGGTTTAATTTCTTTCAATTTCTCTGGCAGTCTATCTATTTGGTGTTGTAATCCCAGTATGGAAGGGTCCTGAGCCGATGCTCCCCCTTTAAATTCTTGCGGATATCCCGCCATGGCCTCTATCTTCATAGCCTGCTCCAATGCATCTTGCAACGTATCGATCTTCTGTTGCATCAGCGGAGTTCTTGTTAGCGGGAGAAGGGCCTTAATAAACCAATCTCTCTTATGGTTTGGATCGATCGGATAGCTAAGTTTTCTAATCGCATCCTTGAATCTCCTCATTAGATCCCATGCAGTTTCCCCTTCTCGCTTCTTGATCTCCCACATTTTTTACAAACCTTTTTGATTTGTTTGGGGTAATTTTAATTCCTTAACAAAATCCCTCTTTCAATCATCTATCATTAGGTACTGATGAGCCTCAGACCACTTTATAAACCAGCGCAAAGCCCTTTCCCTTAGAGTAGTTTGAAATTCTATCAATTTACCTACCTCTGGTGTCTGTCAAGCCCTCTATATGGCCTCTCAGAGGTACCAGTGTTGTTCCACATCATCGTTACCCCTCCCAGAGAACTCTGGGTACTGGGTAAATGATCCCACCATGCTTCCTTGTGTGGGGGTTACGAGGAGAAAAACCCTGACTCTCGGTTGTGAAATGATATTACTAGCACTGCTGCTAGTGTGTATTACTGTTGTAGACTGAACACTATTCAACTTACTCAATTCCCATAACTTAACAAAAATTTCACCTAGTGGTTGATAGAGTACCAGGGGAAGGTCAGGACCAAAGCTACTTGAACTTTGGGGAATAGAGTTACCTGGGGTTATGGGTGCCGGCCCCTCTCGGAATAGCTGCTCCATCGCAACCTGCAACTCCACATCAGATGTCTCCTCGGGGCGCGCATCATCTCCGTCATACTCCTTTCCCTTCTCTACTTGGGCTGGGCTCCTCTACACCTGTCGCACTTCCTTGATGGTCCCCCCCATACCTTAGGAACACATCTGACCTTCCATCTCCTTTTTCATCTGAGGCACCTTTTCCTTATCTCTTCTATTCCTTTCCCGATTTTCCAACTCCTTCATCACTCTTTATCGCCACTTCTCAGCGATTTTCACCCTATGATGTGCTCGTCGTTCCCTCAACCTCCTGGAGGTCTCAAAATCCATATCCCTATTCCCTTTTCAACGTACTTGTAGCATATTTCCCTCAGCTCCTTCCCCCAGTACTAGAGATTTAGGTCTCCATCTCAGATTTTTGAAACTCCATTCATCCTTCGTCCACCATCAAAGCTTTGATCCATAAGGGGATCAACTTCAACAGCTCTTCGTGCAGCCCTGATCGGAATATGTCCTCCACTTTCGAGAAATAATGGTAGAATTCAGCTGAAAACTCCACTATGTATCCCTCTAAGGTAGATTGCACCCAGAAATCTACAGCTCGGGTCAAATTAGTATCTAACCGGTGGAGTGCTACCAGATCTATGTGCACCCACTTGCAACAAGCCTTCTGCGAGCTTCTTCAAATTGTCTTGGTCTACAATCTCTGCAACCAGTTGTAGAGCTCCTTTGAAAAATTTCCCCAGAATATCTCGTAGGTATCACTGGCAGATTCAGAGAATAGAACCCTATTCTTAACATCTTTCTCCTTTTTCCGTCTCACCTCTGCTTGTTGAGCTATGAACTGATATAGGTGGTTATCCCACCAGTTTCATATTTCTTTCTCTAAGATCCGTGATACCATGATCTAATTCCATAATGAAATTTCGGGTCCTGCCAATGGAATCATTTGTTGGCAATAAAAGAGGTCTCTGGGGTGAGACCCAGGTTCAGGATAGAGGCTAACAAGGTTTTCTGCTGTATTCTAGCACAACGTCGGTATTTTCACCCTACTCCGAAGAGCAAAGAGTCTCACCTGAGGCATGCCATGACCTTACTGAGGTTAGGACCAGATCAAGTATCGATCAAACACAACATATCCTAAAAACCACAAGAATACGTGCTACAAATGAGTGTAACTACTCTGTAAATGACAATACTTAGCAATGCATTCAGAATGAAAAACCAAAATTTAAAGTGACCTGCATATTCAACTAAATCAGAGACACAATATTGAACTCAGAACATCAAACTCAGATCATAAGCTTTGCATTAACAACAACAGATAGTTACAGATCTCCTCAGAGCATTCCTGACATATCTGATTACAATGGTGTTGCAAGTGAGAGAACAACATGAAAACGGAGAGAGAGATAAAGAGAGAATAGAACAAAACAGAACGAACAGAGCTCTCCTACGGCTCCTGTTCCCTGATCCCTACTGCGCCAACCTTCGTCTTTCGCTGGTCGGATGCCTATTTGTTCCATTTCCAATGCAATTAATATTTCTCCCATCCTTTCCGTTGTGTCATTTTCTGTATTTCCCTGATCACTGGCATTTCACTACTTATTCTCTTTCACTTCCTTCTGCCATTTTTGCTTGTCCCCGCAATATCCGCGCCACCTACTCTTCAATTCTTTGCAACCGTGACAACTATCTGTCTATCGGGGTTGTGTTCTGCCACTTATTATCTGCAACTCAAAAACTGTTTTATTTCAAAACAAGGGCCCCGAAAAATAGTGACAGTGTGAGACAAGGGAGGCCTCAAAACCCAACCAAGAACCCCATCATGATTGAGGAATCACTTGATAAGAAAGGAGAAATAGGACCAAAGGAGGGGAATATTCAAGAGGTCACTTCACCCAAAAAGGCACATATGACCTACACAAGAAGGAACTCCTCAAGGCTAGCATCCTTAAAAGAAGAAAAATCACCCACAGACTTGCAATAGGAAGAAAAGAAGGTGTGGTATGAAAAATAGGGTATGCTATAAGAAACGCAAATTTTGCTACTAGAAACTCAGATAGTGCTACAGGAAAACTGGAATTTGCTATAGGAAGAGAAAAATATCAAGGGAGAAGAGGAAAAGGCACCATTATAAGGGAAGGATGTTTTAATGATTTTTTTTCGGGATTCTCAAGATTCTATTTTAGAGATGGAGTATAGAGGCATTTACTGGATATGTCACTTGTTAGCCACCTATAAAATTTGTCATATCAAATGGTGGCTAAATCATTTTCTAAGTCTTCAAGAAACAAGTTTTATTGCAAAATTGTTAATTCTTGAAGTCTTATGAAGACATCTTATTCTTTAATTAATCTTCATTGTTGTTGCCCTCCTGATTCTAAAATTCTGCTGTTTTCTTGAATAAAATATTGCTGCAAAAAATCCACTTTTCCCTCATTTTACCTCCCCTTTTCACTCAGAATTAACCTTCATTTTTATCCCCTTTTCCCTCATAAAATTCCTCTATTTTCCATTATTTCCCTTCTTCCCTTCATAAAACCCCTTTATAAGGTTTAAAACTCCTTTTTAAACCTTACTGAAACCCCCAAATCTATTAAAAATCCTTGAAAAAATCATAAAAAACTCACTTTTGTATTATGGGCCTAAGCCCCTTTGGGCTAAGCCCTAAACCACTTCCCCTCCATATACCCTAACGCTGGAACCAACTGCTAATAGTCCCGAGCGCTTATCGCCTTAGAAACTTTCGATGGGCACAAGTATTTTTATTACATAAGCTTCCGATGCCGATTGGCCCTTTTTGTATATAAACCCTGGTTCCTTTATCTTTTCATATATCCAAAGGCCCCGCAATCGGGCGCCAAACCTCGTATATAAACCCTTCCTGATCCTATTTTCCCTTTTTTAAATCATAAAAACCCACTTTCCTATGTTTTATATGAAAACCCGTTGGTTCAATGTTTTAAATGAAAAATATCGTTGATCTAAAAACGATCGACGATCAATGAAATCTCGCATCGGAGATTTTCATCACGTGCATTTGGAAGGACCTCCTCTTTGTTCTGATGCGATTGGCCCCTCTTATGCATATAACCCCCGATCCCTCCGCTTTTTTTTATATAACCCGAAGCCCCGCAATCGGGCGCTAAACCTTAAATAAAACCCCTCCCCGACACAAAAATCCTTTGTATTTCATAAAAATTTCGATTTTCCTATGTTATAAAGGGTTCCGTCGGTTCATGGTTTAAACGAATCTCGACCGTTGATTTTAAACCAATCAATGATCGGCCAGATATCGCATCAGAGATTTCATTGGATGCGATTAAATTTTTTATTGCTTCCCCTCCAATTGGCTACCTCCTGATGGAATATCAGCCGTTGATCTCCTCCCCGCCTTCCCAGATCTGACGGCCCTTATCGCTCCATCCCAAAGCCTTTTCCCCTGCTGTGAAATCCTCTAATTCATTCTCTTCCATCGATCTGATCCTTAGATTGACAACCCATGTTCAATCGCTTCAGCACCCTTTCCTCTCTCCTCCTCTGATCACAAGACCTCTGATTGCATCTGGGCCATCCCTGAAATAAGATGACGGTCCAAATATTTTCTCACCACCTTGGTTAAATTCATGAACCCCGCTGAGTAATGTTGTTTGGGGAAATCTCAGTCGTTGATCTCTACAGATCAACATCCCATACTAACCCATTCTCCACCTCATATATTATTTCATTTGACCTCGAGATTTTATCTAGATCGTTCATTCCTTGATCCAACAGTCCAGATTCATCTCGAATGGCCCAACTCCTTTCAGTCCTGCCTTCCTCCAGATTTTATCTCTGTTGTTCATTTCTTGATCTTATGGCTCATATTGAAACCACCTTCTCCTATCCCCACCTCATTCCACCCACGCATCTTGCTAATATCGCGCTCTCTCGCAGTCGTCTGATCTAAGACCTCAGATCTGACGGATGACGCACATTTTCAAGTAACTTTAAGCCTAAACGATAATTCCTAAAATTCACGCGATATAGGTGGTATTGAAATGACACGTGTCGGCCTCTAACGCATATCACATTCGAAAAGTGAAAACCGCCCATCCGCCCTTTTGCCGCACGAAACTGTTGGATTCTATGGCCGAAACCACTTTCCCCATTTCTATTACATTTCGTCGCGTTCATTCCCTGCCGTTGATCTCTACAGATCAATGGCCAGCATTTAATCTCGCATTTCTTAATCACCCTCTGCCATCCTCCAAGGGATTTCACGTTCAACCTCAGCCGTTGATCTCTGAGGCCAATATAATCCAACGGCCTAGGATCGTTTGGAAACCCTGAATTTCGTTTTATTACTTTAACCTCCGCCAAAGGTTTTTTAACCTATTTTCTCTGTATTTTCTGCCTTTCCATTATAATTTGGCCCTCTGCATTATATTTCCCTCGATAAATCCCAACCGTTGATCTTTGCAAGATCAATGGCCCTAACTCAATCTTTCCACCATTCTTCCAAACCGCCTCCTTTTAACCTCTGCGATAAATCTCCACTGTTGGATTCTTTCATCCAACAGCTGCGCTCCAAACCTAAACCTCCAAATAATTCTGATCCATATACGCAATATTTTCTAATTTTTCTTGGTTTATGCAGGTTTTAAAGTTTTTTCAAATGATTTTAAAATAAAAAAAGTCGAGGATGACAATCCTCCAGGCTTTCATTCATCAAAGAGTATCCTCTACAGGGTTCAACAAGCCCTCTGCACACCTGCACATCAACAAGACACAGCAAAGTTTAATAAATCAAAGAGTATCAGTGTGAAAAGACCCAACCACAGCAGAGCTAAAGAATTGAAGGTTGAATCACAGTTTTGGTGGATTACAGCTAAAATCAACAATTAAAAGCCTAATCCACTTAATTAAACACAGTTGAAGAACAGAAGATAGGAAATTAAGTCGAATTAAGCCTAACACACAAATCAGAAGAAAATTAATCCTATTTTAGATCAAAATAAAAATATCTACCAGACCGAGAAATCCTCCACTGCCACATCAGAGGCTAATTGAATCCTCTCAGCTACCTACAACCACCTGTTGCCTCAAAACATTCAAAAGTGGCCAAGTTATTACTAGAATAGAGGATATTAGTATAAATATAGTTCAACAGTTATTTCGAGCCAAAGAGACTTATTGCAAAATATCGGCAAATTTATTACAAAGATGACACAGATCCTTAAAGTCAACAAAAGCTTCCCAGCGAGCTTAATACTTAATGTAAGCCAATTAATACATAGAAATATCTGTAATCTTCTCCATTGAGCCCCTCAAAGGCCGAGAAGAATTAAACTATATTAATTGAACCCATAGATCTTTTAACTCTTCCACCTCCTCATTTTCCCATAAAATATTCTTGAGGAGCTCATTGTAAAGGGTTGGTTGTAGAACTTTGAAATATACTTGTGCTCGAAACTTCTACATGTAAACAGTGTTCAAAGGCTCTTAAAGCTCTATTTTTAGTTGATCCAGGTGGATATTGGTGGCCACGCACCTATTCCACTTGGGCCCCCACCATTGTCTCTTTCAGTTTTTCAGTTTCGGCATAATTTACTATTTTTAGCAGTTTTTTGGGTCCTGAACTTCCGGAGCCGTTTTGAGGCCCTAAACAACGTTTTTTGGGCATCGTGCCTCCAACGAATATCATTCCATTCCAAAATGATATTCATGGAAAAATTTATAGTCCTCGGATAGAGCTTTCTAATGATGTATCATGTGCGTCAAACGGAGATAGTATGCCAAAGTTACGTCCCTGGGAAGTTGAAACACCAATTTACCCAAACGGGGCCCATAGTTTTGGCGCTTCATCTCCTAGGGTTAGGTTTTTGGATGTTTAGGATTCTCCATTGTTTCTCAATAATAAATAGGCCCTACAGCCTCATTGTAATGCAGTTCAAAGGCCTGTAGCCGCCACATCTCTTCTCAGAGATAGCTACTAGTGCCCTAGCTAGTTCTATTTCCATTGTCTGTAAGCAAATTTCAGTTCTTTGATATTAATGAAATGAAGTGTTATTTCCGATGCATCTCTGTATTTATGGTTACATGTTTATTCTGTTGCATTCCTGCATAAATCTGGATCAGTGGTATCAGAGCGGTCTACTTTTTCTCGATCCTTCTTTGCATGTCCCCAACGAGGTCGGGGTATAAGGAGCTAGGGCTTGATCTAGTGGAACCTTTGCAAGATCAACCTCGCAAACCTCGACGGATGCCCATGGGGCACAAAAAGAAAGATGAGGGAGCAGGAGATCCTATCAAAATATTTCTCGAGGAGGCCCTCTAAAAACAAAGGAACGCGATGATGGATAACTTTGTTCAGATCCAACGACTGCCCACTGGCGGCGCATCTGCATCCAGCAGCCACTCTGGAGGTGCGACTCCTTTTAAGGTACAAGTAAATTTCGACATTCCCATATTTGAGGGTCAAATAGACGTAGATGCCGTACATAGATGGTTGAATCTATTAGAAGGATATTTCTCTGTTCATGACTTTTCAGACCAGGAGAAGATTATTTTTGCACTCCTCAAAGCTACCCCCCATGTTAAGGACTGGTGGGAAATCTACTGTGAGAACAAGGACCAGACAGAACCCTCTATGTTCTCGGCCGTACCAACTTGGAATTCTTTCCGAGACGCCATCAAGGAACAGTACTATCCCGTGGGGAGCTATGAGGACAAGTACATACAATGGACCACGCTGCAACAACAAAGGGATCAAGATGTGCATGAGCTGACGAATCTGTTCCATACCCTGCGCACAAAGTTGGGTATCAAATATTCAGAGAAACATTTGGTGCTAAAGTATCGCAGCTGTCTACACAGATACATTCAGGAGGAAATGGAGTTCCTTGACATCTCCTTGCTTGGTACGGCATACCGGTATGCTGCCAAGATTGGGCAGAAATTCAAACAGAAGAAGCGAGACTTTGGATCTGTGAATCAAAAGCAAGGGAAAGGTGCCTACAAACCGCAGAACAAAGGACAGAGCCAAGGCATGGTGGCTAAAGAAAACCGGTCAAGGCCACAAGAAGAGAACAGCACCGCAAAGCCAAAGAAGGACACGGGAAAGTGGTGTGAGTTCCATAAGAGCTCCACTCACAACACAAGTGAGTGTCGGGCCAAGCAGTCGCTAGTGGCCGAGATGAGGGCTTCTAAGTCAGATGCATGCTCCGACTCCGAATCAGAACCTGAAAAGGGGAATGAAAAAGGGAAACAGATTATTGATGCGGAGCCCAACGCCACTGTTGCCACTACAAAGGTCCAGAAGGAGGAACCGGAAGATCCAGAGGAGGAGGAACGTCTATTCCACTCCCAGATGTGGGTAAAGGGCTCCCCTGTACAGTTCATTGTCGACAATGGGAGCCAAAAGAACCTCATTTCAGCAGACGCCGTGAAGCGGTTGGGCTTGCCGACCACAGCTCACCCACATCCATACACCATCGGGTGGCTTCACCAAGGACGAGATCTCCGCGTCAGCCAGCAGTGTCGCCTTCTCTATAGCATCAAGCCCTTCACGGATGAGGTATTATGTGACGTTGCTCCTATTGATGTTTCTGATGTATTATTAGGACAACCATACTTGTGGAAGCGTCATGCTGTGTATGAGTCTCGACCTCGTGCTGTCATTGTTACTTTGGGAAATAAGTTGTACAGGATACCAGAGGTACCACCTCCTGCCGCTATCTCTTTGGTTACTGCAAAACAATGCAGTAAGCTCATTTCCCAAACCAGGAAATTCGTTTTCCTGATGATCCGCCCCCAGGGCAAGAAGAAGACCGTGGCCACGACCTCCAGACAGGGCTCCTCTGCACAACAACAACAAATGGATAAGGTTGTGGAGGAGTACGGGGACATATTCACCTCACCCACAGGGGTTCCTCTGCACTGTCAGGTCAAGCACCCGATTGATCTGACCCCCGGTGCGCCGCTACCTAATGGACCGATCTATCGGCGCTCTATTATGGAGAATGATGAAATCAAGAGGCAGATTCAGGAGCTGTTGCAGAAAGGTCACATCAGACCAAGTTCATCGCCCTGTGGGAGCCCGATCGTGTTGGTACAGAAGAAGGATGGGACGTGGAGACTCGGTATTGACTATCGGGCGCTGAACAAGATCACTGTCCGGAATAGGTACCCAATCCCACGGATTGATGACCTTCTGGACCAACTCAAAGGTGCAAAATATTTCAGCAAGATTGACCCGAAGTCTGGGTATCACCAGGTACCAATTGAACCCTCCGATGTGTGGAAGACTGCCTTCAAAGCCAAGGAAGGCCTTTTTGAATGGCTAGTCATGCCTTTCGGGTTGACGAATGCTCCCGCAACCTTCATGAGGATGATGGACGATATCTTGCGGCCATTCACCAACTCATTTGTAGTGGTGTACTTGGATGACATTCTGATCTTCAGCAAGACTTGGGAAGAGCACCTTCACCACATCCGACAAGTCCTCCAAACACTGCGGCAACACAAGTTGTGTGCCAATTTGGAGAAGTGAACGTTTGGCATGACCCAGGTTCAATATCTGGGATACATTATTGATGAAAGGGGGGTGCATGTGGATCCAGCCAAGATCCAAGTCATTCGGGATTGGCCAGCCCCAACCACTATAATAGAGCTTCGCAGCTTTCTGGGTCTTGCTAATTTCTACCGTAGATTCGTGTTGGGATTCTCTCATATCACTTGGCCCTTGAGTCAAGTCACCAAGGGAGGAGTGAGAGCAAAATTATTTTGGTCGGAACCTCAACAGAAGGCATTCACAGAATTGAAAAATCGCCTCTGTTCTGCCCCAGTGCTCACATTACCAGA
The DNA here is from genome assembly GCA_034641835.2 of Pinus albicaulis. Classification (NCBI taxonomy): domain Eukaryota; kingdom Viridiplantae; phylum Streptophyta; class Pinopsida; order Pinales; family Pinaceae; genus Pinus; species Pinus albicaulis. The sequence continues at coordinate 68,574,561 of CM076578.1, forward strand.
CTTGCAACAGCCATTTGAGATCGAGACAGATGCCTCCGACTATGCTATTGGGGCAGTTCTTACTCAACAGGGACATCCAGTGGCATATCACAGTGAGACATTGTCTGAGACAGTTCGCAAGTATCCCACCTATGACAGAGAAATGTATTCCATTGTGCAAGCCTGTCGACAATGGAAGCATTACATCTTGGGGAAGGAAACAATCATCCACACAGACCACCGGCCCCTGCAGTTCATACAGACACAAGGGAAGTTGCAGAATGATCGCCATCAGAAGTGGTCCACATATCTACAATAGTTTCATTTGAACATCAAGTACAAGAAGGGTAGCACCAATAATGTTGCAGACTGCCTCAGCCGACCACCGATCGTGGCACTCACCACCGTGCTCAACTCTTGTGGGCACGAGACTTCTGATTGGCCGCTTCTCTATGAGAGTGACCCAGAATTCGGCCACACTTACAAGGCACTCTTGGGGGGTACGCAAGTTCCAAATTTTCACCTCCAAGATGCACTTTTATGTCACCTGGGACAGCTTTGTGTTCCTTCAAGCGATCGTGCCAAGATGATATGGGAAGCACACTACAGTCGAGTTGCTGGTCATTTTTGGGTCGAGAAAACAGTAGCAGTACTACAGAAGTATTTCTATTGGCTGAACCTTCGAAAGGATGTCAAGAAGCACATCAAATCCTGCATTGCTTGTGCCATTGCCAAACTGACCATCAAGAAGCAAGGCCTATATACTCCACTACCTACCCCTAGTCAACCTTGGGAATCCATCTCCATGGATTACATGTCGGGCCTGCCTTCTACTAAGAATGGAAATGACTGTGTTTTCATGGTCGTTGACAGATTCTCGAAGATGGCCATCATGGCGGCCTGTAAGAAGAATATCACAGCAGAAGCCACCGCTAAACTCTTCTTTGAACGAGTGTGGGTGCACTTTGGGATCCCACAGTCTATCATATCAGATCGAGATAGCAGGTTCCTCAGCACATTTTGGTCCAGCCTCTGGTCAATGTTGGACACAAATCTCACCAAGTCCACAGCTTTCCATCCCCAAACAGATGGCCAAACAGAGGTCGTCAACAGAATGATTGTACACATTCTGCGCATGTACAATTCAAAGCATCCACACACATGGGACGAGAGCCTCCCTTATGTACAACATAGTTATAACCGGGCTCTCCACAGTTCAATTGGCCATAGCCCCTTTCAGGTGGGCTTGGGATTCCAGCCACTATGTCCCATCGACGTAGCCATGCCATTTGCAGCTGCTCAGGCCGATTCAGCTCATGTCCGGTCTGAAGTTGACAAAGTAAGTAGCTTCATCGAGCGCATTCAACACATCCACCAACAAGTTCATGATATATTGGACAGAGCCAATGCGAAGTACAAGCAACGCCATGATCAACACCGGGTGCCACACAACTTCCAGGTGGGCGACAAAGTATGGCTACATTTGCAGAAGGAGCGCCTCACTGGACCCCACCGCAAGCTTCGCCCGCTCCGATATGGGTCGTACACCATCACCAAGGCTGTAGGGAACAATGCCTTCGAGCTCAGTATTCCACCATTCCTTGGTCTGCACCCAGTCTTCAATGTGGATCGCCTTCGTCCTTACTTCCCACCTCTACTGGACACCTCGGACATTGCAGAACAACTCACACCAACAGAGTTAAATCCAGACTGCATGGAACAGGCCACCACAAATTGTATCATGGACATGCAAATCAAGAACACTCGCCAGCAGAAGATCCAACTATATCGGGTTGTCAAAGCTGGCCAACTCCTGCACCAAGGAAAGTGGTTCACCAGGGACCAAGTTCAGCATAAATTTCCTCATCTCATGGAGGAACTTAACGCAATGGGGACCATTGCTTCCTAAGGGGGGAGGAATGATCCAGGTGGATATTGGTGGCCACCCGCCTATTCCACTTGGGCCCCCACCATTTTCTCTTTCAGTTTTTCAGTTTCGGCATAACTTACTATTTTTAGCAGTTTTTCGGGTCCTGAAGTTCCGAAGCCATTTTGAGGCCCTAAACGACATTTTTTGGGCATCGCACCTCTAGAAAATATCATTTTGTTCTGGAATGATATTCATGGTGAAATTTTTATTCCTCGGATAGAGATTTCTAATGATGTATCATGTGCATCAAATAGAGATAGTATGCCAAAGTTACATCCCTGGGAAGTTGAAACACCAATTTACCCAAATGGGGTCCATAGTTTTGGCGCTTCATCTCTTAGGGTTAGGTTTTTGGATGTTTAGGATTCTCCATTGTTTCGCAATAATCAATAGGCCCTCGAGCCTCATTGTAACGCAGTTCAAAGGCTTGTAGCCACCACATCTCTTCTCAGAGATAGCTACCAGCGCCCTAGCTAGTTTTATTTCCATTGTCTGTAAGCAAATTTCAGTTCTTTGATATTAATGAAATGAAGTGTTATTTCCATTGCATCTCTGTACTTATGGTTATATGTTTATTCTGTTGCATTCCTACATAAATCTGGATCAGTAGTCAAATAAGTTAGGCTGAGAAGTGAAGATGATTGTTGAACTGAAACATTGGACTTGAAGAATGTAACTGGATTGACATCAATATACAAGTTGATTCTTGGGATCCTGGTCTATATCACTGGTGAAGTGCTTCTTTCTGTGTTATTGTTTTCCTTTCATGTATGCCATTTTTTCCATTATTCTCTGATAAATAATAGCAAACATAGAGTTAGGATTTACTGTTTACAGTACCCTTCTCTGACTGATAAGCTGTATCTCAATGTTTTCTTCCAAATCGTGTATTTAAGAATGATTCAATACAGTTCAAGCAGTTAGGAATGCTGCCGTTCCCTCATCCTACTGTTTACTTTAAACATTGTTCTTGAATGTTATTTTCAGTATTTGATGAGTAAAGTTAGACTAGAAAAGTGATGGTGTGCTCTGTTTTCTAGCTTCTTTCTCCAAAGGTAGTTCTGAAAGTTTCCCTAAGAGTATGCTAAAAGAAAACTAGATTTAAAAGTATCTTATCTGATCTTAGGCTGCATTTTGTTCTTCTTATCTGTTTTCATGCTTTCTGAAAGTAATTGTGTGGATTACTAGATTGTTTGTCTGTTGAGTTAGCTTTAATACGAACTTGTCCTAATAATTCTATGGTTAGCCCTCTCCTTTGGTCAGTTTTAAACAGTTACTTAAAAGGATTTTCTTGTTTGGACAGACTGATAAATCCTAGTTGAAATTATTGTTTGTTTCCACCCCTTTAACACTTTTATTGTTTCCATTCCATCATTTAATCTCAAATATTTTTTGATATAGATGACTTGCCCCTTGTACCACTCTTGAAATTTTTGCACAATTAAACCCTTTTATGACTCCATAGCCCAATGGACTAAAAACCAGCGTTATATCTATCCTATCAACCAAAGCTTTTTCTGATTGCTTTCAACTTCACACCTTTGGAACTCTTTCATTTTAGGACTTTCCACTCAACTAAATATCATGCTCAACCATCCAAAACAAAACAAAAACCCTTGTTCTTAATAACTAGCCTAATATCATACACAAAAGCCTTAAAGATAAATCAATATTTACACTTACAGATAGATCCATCTCTGGATTCAGGAGGGCTAGATCCTAGAATCCCAAAGTGGTTCAAGTGTCCTCTCTGCAATTTTTATTTTCCAATCTTGCAAATTACAGGGAGATAACATTTCTGGTGACTCCACTGGGGATATTTTGAGTATTTTTCATCCTAGACACTTTTAAGACCCCAGATTATCCTTTGAACAAGAACATTTGGTATATTAGCCAGTCAACCCACCAAGCATAACATTTCTGGCCAAACACTCAGTGTTTAGTGACTACAAGTAGCCCTCTTCAAGCACTACCAAGCAAATGGTAATCATGATAAAACTTGTTTGAATCAGTGACAAACTAAGGAAACCTTAGGATTCTCATCAGAGCTTATCAAACCTTGAAGGATCAGCTAGCTTAGCCATAAGAGTAGACCGTCTTTGTCTCATCACTGTAGCTAAGTTTTGAAACAGATTTAGGACACTCTTAGAACCCATAGGACTGAAAATAACTTAGAAAACCCAAAAATATTTAAGATTGGTATTGTTATTATGAACCTTTCGTTAGAAAAATACCACTTTAGCTATGCATAAAAAATAGCCCTAACATCAATTATGGCTGCCGATATCTTTAAATCTATAGTTAGTTGATCCAAATAAAGCTGCATAAATCCAGATCTATGCATAAAAGACATTAAGCAGTGAAAATAAAATGTTGCTCCATGCATCCAATAGATAAGACAAGAACAATATATTTAAAATAATTTTTGTATTAAAGGGGCACCTGAGAGGAAAACAAGAAAGGTGTTTCCAATTCTCCTCAATGATATGGGTTCTTGAAAGTCCTCAGCATTTCAGATCTAAAACTTCTCTCTCTTGTTGGTGTAGAAAACCAAGACAAACATAAAACTCAAAGGGAGCTCACAAAGTAAATGATGGAAAATGTGACAATGATAATGGCTCAAAGTCAGACCAAGAGTATAGATCTAGAGTGATCTAATGCAATGAAAGGTGACAAATGAATCAGAAAACCCTTCTATTTATAACAAAATATTAGGGAAATCTAGAACTTGGTGCATGAATAAAATATTATTAACCAACTTCTAGAACCACCTTTTGGGAATATTTTATTATATTTGTTGGAGGGAAAAGGATTTTGACTTGGGTAAAATCCTTTATTTGTAAATAATAAATAAATAAATGATTTATTTATTATTTTTAAGGAAATGGTGGAAATATAATTAAATAAGTAATGATTTATTTAATTATTTATAAATGATTTGGTCAAATTTAACTAGGAATATTATTTAAATAAGGATTAAATAACTTATTCCTAGGAAATAATCAAATAAATAAGGATTTATTTAATTGATTTCCTTGTTTTGGGTTAAATATGACCAAGAATAATAATTAAATTGATGTTTAACTAATTATTCCTTGAAGAAATATAAACAAATATAGATTTGTTTATCATTTCCTTTCGGGGTTTCCTGTTTAGACCATAAACAACTTAATAAAGGTGTTTTACTAAGTTATTTCACATAGTGAAAGCAATTTTACTTAGGGTAAAATTGGTCTTACATGGTGTACTTGGGTCCATCCAATGATAATAGGTTAGATGACCAAAAAATGGTGTAACAGATTTCCCCCCAGCGTACGAGCGTTAGGAGCAAATCGTATGACCGAAGTACATTGTAAGAACTCAATCACTATACATCAAGAGGGAAGTCAGAGAGAGAAATGTAAGGTAGTCTAATGTGCTAAAGGACTAGACACTGAGGAGACGAGACTTACAGGTGCAACAAGTCTCTATTTTATGAGATGGTTCCTATGCTAAAGGCGGCGAGGGAGGCATACCTATGCCCATCGAGAAAAAGTACAAAAGAATAGTGTGTTCAGTAAACAAGGAACCAAACTATAAAGTACATGCTGGCATAAACATGAGCCAGAAAAAAAGAATGATGAATCCCACATACATGTTGTGCCTAGGATAACAGCTAGGACTAATATAATAATATCTGAGTACATGAGATACAAATACAACCCAAATGCCCCCTATAAACAGGGAAGGGCTCGCAAAATCCGACTGATACATGAAAATCGAAAAGGCGCTGCAAGCAGCTAAGGCCAACATCATCAAGTATAAGGAGTTGCATCAAAGGCTGAAATGAAGAGGTCATCTAGGCATGTGGGGGGCTACCTTCAGGGCCACCCCCTCATGAGGGTAGAGACATCTCACACACACCCGAGAATCACCAATAGCTGCTGCTGCATCACTGGACCATCAAGTATACAGAGCTCGATCATGTTGAAAGGAGTTGGAGCCAAGGTACACCGCCCTCTGGACCTGTCTTCTAGAGTGAATGAGTTGATGTCGACAGAAGGAGGTCCGCCATAGGTGGGGCAATAAGGGATCCCCAACTAAGGCACGAGAGAAAATAGTAGAGCGACGAACAGACAAACACTAATGATGATGATGAAATGGGGGATACTGAGTAGCGGATGGACGACTTCCCTTGTTAGAGCATAAGGGGCATGAATGACTTGGCAGGACTAACACAATATCATGAGGGATAGGGGACCATGGGACTAAAAGCCATAATGTGCGACACAAGAGAGGGACCAAGCAATGAAGGATGGAGGACTATAGTGGGATACAAAGGGACTCGGGATAGACTCCATGAATGCGATGATGACTCAACTCGGATGCTCTAACAAGGGCGACTCAATGGTGCTGCCACACAATAAAGGTCCAATGGGGGACCATAAAAACATGAGTACAATAGGGTATCTCATGACGAAAATCAACACGAACAAGGACAAGTAATGATCTGAAATTGTGTGAACAAAATATTTCTTATACAGAGATAGATAGTAGGGGCATTTACTGGTTATTTCACCTTTACTAGAAAGGATGAAACCAGAAGCTTCTAGCCCTCTTACTGGCTCTGCCTAAAGAAATATGAAGTTAACACTAAATCGACCTGGCAATGAAAGTATTTTTTTATGTTTTCAAAGTATTCATTAACCAAATTTTATGTGTGAATAAGCAAGTTCAAGTATTCTGCAATGGAAGTAATGTGGTTTGAAGTGAAACAAATGAGTTTTGATCACTGTATAAGTCTCATTGTGAAAAGTGAACTTATTAAAAGTTACTGTTTAATGTAGTAAAATCTGGAATATAGCAGCAAAAATGCACAGCATAACAGTAAGCATTTTTTTAAGCAGTTCACCCCTCTCTTGGGCTACCTCTGTTGGGTCCAAAAGCCTCCAAATAGGTTGGTCCCTCTTTCATTAATGCTCAAAATAAGTATTACACTGTGAAGAAAGCCTCAAAAGGCTAAAATAGCTGCAAATTCAAAAACAAAGGACTGAAAACAGTAAAAATTGACTATTCATTCACCTCAAATGGATGAGAATAGTCCAATACAGCTGATCTTTCACCAAGCCCTAGTGGATCCACAAGAAAATTCGCTGATAAAATCACTGATAGATAGCCCTAATGGCTTTTCAACCTGTCCCAACAGCTCTAGAATGCTTCAATACCCCCAAATCAAAAAAAAAATCGCTTCAATTGGACTTCCCTAGCCAAAGTTATGGCTAACTGAAGTTTTGCCCAGTGTCCCCTTGAAAAGCTCCACTAAATGTGGAAGACTAGCAGTTAGGTCCGCTAAATAAGGAGCGGCCACCAAATTAGGCAGAGTCTGCCATTTCCACCGCCAATTCATTGAGGGCTATGAGGATAAGGGTGCAGGTCCATAGGACCGCACCCTTCGGGCCAAGAGTTATTAACGTTGATTTTTCCGCGGCATGTATTAATGTTTATACCATATTATTAATATAGCCATATTGCATATGCTGCGAAATTCACGTGACCGTGTGCCTTATCCAAACATTTGCGCCATTGTATGAAGCCCAGGGTTCCCGCGGTATGGTTGTATGTAGAGGGGGTTGGCCCCCTTTCAGGCCCCGCCCAGACCAACAACAAGTTCAAATATAAGTTCTTGACCACGCTTTAACAAGAATCACCATGGCCCAACGGTTAGGCCGCTCCGTTGGCACCGCCCCGACCCGGGGTCGAACCCTGCCGCGACCAAAATATAATTTTGAACGTCCATTTCATTTGGATCTTGGGGCCATGTGGTGGCATCCGGGCTGGCCACGTGGTGCCCATTGATTGGCCGCTTGCGGAATATTCCATAGAATATTTTATGGAATATTCCATGGAATATTCTTAGAATATTCTGTGGAATATTATTTTTTTAATTAAAAAAAATTTATAAAGTCAAATTGGCCATTTTTTTTACTGAAATTGAGAAAATTCAAATTTGAATAACTTTCTCATACAGCGTCGATTTTCAGTGTCGTTCATGTCTACAGGATCATTTTTCTGAGCTCTTTCTAGTTAATCTAGTTTGGACCAATTCTGAGCAACTAAATTTTTGAGCATTTTTCCACAAAGGACTTGATCTCCTGATCACACCTCCCAAATGGGAAGCTTTTGGACCCCAAAATCTCTCTGATTATTGAAACTGATGATGTGGAGACTGAGTCTCCACTCTTCCACCCTTGAATAACTAAAATCTACCCGATTTCATCAAATGAAGCTTTTGAGAAAATGATAATCTGTCTCTGGAATCAACTAATCGACCATTGCTAAGATTGACGGAGTCATGATGCAAATTATTAAAATTTGCAGAACAGCAATTGTAATCTCCAGAAAACAAAAATTTTCTACACTGATCAAACTTCCCAAAAGACTTAAAATAACTTTCACCTTGCAAATTGTTCCCATGGCGAATTCTACCATTCTGAAACAAACTTTGTCCCATGCTGAGTGGTGTGTCCTCCTTGCTTGCACTGCTTTGCTTTGACACTTCATTCTCTGCATTGGCTGACCCAAAAGGTAATTTTCACAACATAACATCATCTTTTTTCAAAGACAAATTGTTATTAAACTAATACAAATCATTAGCAACATCATAAAAAGGTGAATGCTCAAAATCTAGTCGTTTCAACATTAACAAAGTTAGACTTTGACTTGCATTAACCAGTCTTTTCAATTGACTTGCATGGAGTAAAGAATATTCCAGCTTCTTCTTGTGAGCTCTCACAATGTACTCTTTACCATATTTGAACAAGTGATACTTGTTTTCATGGCGATGAAAGATAGCCTTCCTGTCAAATAAATAAGGACTTCCCAAAACAATTCCTGAGATATCAAGCGGCACCACATCAAGTTCCACTGCGTCAATAAAATGTGCAGTTATTGCAAAGAACAATATGCACTTCCTTGAGACTTTCACATTGGCATCCTTGCATATCCATCCAAGTGGATAAGGCTTTGGATGTGGAATGGTCTCAAGTTTAAGCTGCTTGACCAAATCTTCAGATATCAGATTTGCTTGTGACCCACTATCAAACAGTGTGTCAATTTTGGTATGTTTTGAAATTACCCTCACATGGACAAGCTCTATCCTCCTCTTTTCCTCATGAGTATCTTTGTGACAATTCAAAGAGCTAGAACTGGGAATTGTGTCTTGCACCACTTCTTTCCCCTTAATGTTCTTTAAAACCATGGCTATGCTTTTTGTCTCATCTCCTGAGTCTGACCCTAAGTCTTGCTCAACTGTTGCTACAGTTTTCTCCTTTTATTTGGTCTTGTTTTTGTTCTTGTATTTTTTTGGTTTCAGTTTAGGATGAAGCTTCCAACAATGATCTTCATCATGACTTGTCTTTGAACAGTTCTTGCAAAATAACTTTCCTTTTTCTTTCCTTGAATTTGCAACTCTCTTCTTTCCTTTGTTTTTGAAATTACTATCCTCATCAAAAGTATTCTTTCCTCTAGCTTCTAAATGTGTAGCCTGGACACAGACTTCATCTAAGCTGGTAGGATTAAACATTAGAATAGTATGTTGTAGGTAATTGTGCAAACCTCCTATGTATTTCAACAAGGTGTCTTGACTTTGTAAGTCTACCCCAAGTAGAAGTGCTCTCCTTCTAAACTCTTGGGTATAATCTTGCACATTTTGACCCTTAAATTGCCTAAAATTTTGCCAATTCATAATTTCTTTTTGAATATGAGCAAGAGGATAAAATTGTTTCTTAATAGCAGTAATAAACTCATTCCAAGTTAGAGTTATCTTATCATGCTTTTTAATTTTCTCCCTTGTTTTGGCTTCCCACCAAACCAAAGCTGCTCCATCCATTCTCAAAGAGGCTAATTGGATTTTTGTGTCATCATCATGCAAATTCTGAATTCTTAGATATACTTCTAGCTATCTAATCCAGTTATCCAATTTTTCTGCATTCACATCACCATTAAACATCGGCAACTCAAACTTTACATCAAGCTTTAACAAAGGATTTTTAAGAGATGTTTTTGTTTTGTGTGACTGATTAATAGAAGTTGAAGAGCATGATGTGGAGGAAGAGGATGACGATGGAGATGAAGGATCACCATTTCCTCCATTCCCTTTCTTAGACTCATCCTTTTCTTTCTTCCCTCTTGAAGAATCTCCTTCTTCTCTTTGGTTTCTAGACCCTTCTCCAGCAATCCTATCATTTCTCTCGTGGTATAGGATCCTAACCATCTCAGTAATGTCCAAGAAATTTTTTCTAAAGACTCTTTCTTCTTCCTTAGGATCCATTTCCTCATGTACTTCTCCTTCTCTGGAAGACATGTTTGTGGCTGATTCTAAGGCTAATGAGGATGAAATATAAGGTGGAGATAATGGCACCCTAGCCCTCCTTGGTTGAATATTGTCTTGTTCTCTAACCAATTGACCTTCCCCTCTTTTCAATTTCAGCCTAGTAAGCATCAAATTTTGCAGAATAACACAATATTCTTGCACAAATTTCACAAAATCTTAAGCAAAAACTAGAGCTCTGATACCAATCTAATCTGAAATTGTGTGAATAAAATATTTCTTATACAAAGATAGACAGTAGGGGCTTTTACTGGTTATTTCACCTTTACTAGAAAGGATGAAACCAGAAGCTTCTGGCCCTCTTACTGGCTCTGCCTAAAGAAATATGAATTTAACACTAAATCGACCTGGCAATGAAAGTATTTGTTTATGTTTTCAAAGTATTCATTAACCAAATTTTATGTGTGAATAAGCAAGTTCAAGTATTCTGCAATGGAAGTAATGTGGTTTGAAGTGAAACAAATGAGTTTTGATCACTGTATAAGTCTCATTGTGAAAAGTGAACTTATTAAAAGTTACCGTTTAAAGTAGTAAAATATGGAATATAGCAGCAAAAATGCACAGCATAACAGCAAGCATTTTTTTAAGCAGTTCACCCCTCTCTTGGGCTACCTCTGTTGGGTCCAAAAGCCTCCAAATAAGCCTTTCCATCTTTCATTAATGCTCAAAATAAGTATTACACTATGAAGAAAGCCTCAAAAGGCTAAAATAGCTGCAAATTCAGAAACAAAGGACTGAAAATAGTAAAAATCGACTATTCATTCACCTCAAATGGATGAGTATCGTCCAATACAGCTGATATTTCACCAAGCCCTAGTGGCTCCACAAGAAAATTCGCTGATAAAATCACTAACAGAGTGCCTTGATGGCTCTGCAACCTATCCCAACATCTTCAAAATTCTTCAATACTCCCAAATCAAAAAAAAAATCGCTTCAATTGGACTTCCCTATCCAAAGTTATGGCTAACTAAAGTTTTGCCCAGTGTCCCCTTGAAAAGCTCCACTAAATGTGGAAGACTGGTAGTTAGGTCCGCTAAATAAGGAGCGGCCACAAAATTAGGCGGAGTCCGCCATTTCCACTGCCAATTCGTTGAGGGCTATGAGGATAAGGGTGCAGGTCCATAGGACCGCACGCTTTAGGCCAAGATTTATTAACGTTGAGTTTTCCACGGCATGTATTAATGTTTATACCATATAATATAGCCATATTGCATATGCCGCGAAATTCACATGACCGTGTGCCTTATCCAAACCTTTGCGCCATTGTATGAAGCCCAGGGTTCCTGCGGTATGGTTGTATACAGAGGGGGCTGGCCCCCTTTCGGGCCCTGCCCAGACCAACAACAAGTTCAAATATAAGCTCTTGACCATGCTTTAACAAGAATCACCGTGGCCCAACGGTTAGGCCGCTCTGTTGGCACCACCCTGACCCGGGGTCAAACCCTGCCGCGGAAAAATATAATTTTGAATGCCCATTTCATTTGGATCTTGGGGCCACGTGGCGGCCTCCAGGCTGGCCACGTGGTGCCCACTGATTGGTCACCTGTGGAATATTCCACAGAATATTTTGTGGAATATTCTTTTTTTAATTAAAAAAAATTATAAATTCAAATTGGCCATTTTTTTACTAAAATTGAGAAAATTAAAAGTTGAATAACTTTCTCATACAGCATCAATTTTCAGTGTCGTTCGCATCTACAAGATTGTTTTTCCGAGCTCTTTCTAGTCGATCTAGTTTGGACCAATTCTGAGCAACTAAATTTTTGAGCATCTTTCCACAAAGGACTTGATCTCCTTATCAAGTAATGAGGCAAAGTGGTGCCCCAAGTACAAGTGTTATAAGTGAGGAAATTCGATTTGGAGGAGAGGTGAGTATACCCTTCATGGACAAAAAGTGTCCTGGTGAAGTAGCAAAACATGAAAAACGAACAGATACCCATTTGATTGCTCGAGGAGAGCTTTCCAATGGTGCAGACGGTGTGTCAGACAGGGCTACAGTTTGGTCGCAGCGAGCGAAAGAAAAAACAGGGGTTTCTCTTATAATAATGAATTTTCCCTCCAAATACATTCATTTTCTTTTGTAGCTGTGGTGAATGTGGAGAGGAGAGAAGGCCCTAAATCTTGCGGCGAGCGTAGCGGACAAATCGACCGTTGGAATCGAGATCCGTCAGTTGGCCTAATCCTACTCTTTGTTTTTGATGGATTAAAAGTTCAGATTAGGGTCCCAAATCTCGGAAACATCCCCTACCTCATCTTTACGGCCGGGTCGCACTTTTTGGGGCAAAAACTACGACCTGGGAAGCAGGTTTGGGCCTGAAAAGTGCGACCTATCCCAGGATTTGGCCAAAAAGTGCGACCTGTCAGAGGGAGGTGATTTTAGTGTTGTTTTGCGCTAAGATTCGGGTTTTGTGTAATTGAATGCAGTTTTTCCTATCTATAGACTGACAAAGATGATGGTTTTGTGCAGATATGGCAGATATACGGATCAAGTGGAGAGAGAGAGACCTGGGTACATTACGATCAGAAATCCAAGCAAATCAAGGTGTTCATCGTGCATTGGCCAGGTTTGGGGTTTTGAAATTTGTGGAGAACCCTTTGATGAGAGCTGGGGAGCCCTTGTTGGCCCGTATTGTTAGTTATTTGGATCCAGATCATGAGGTCTTTATAGTGCAGGGGCATAGGATTGAGCTAAAAGTCCAAGATCTGTATTTTCTGACTGGTCTCCCACCATTAGGGATGGTGGGAAATACACAGCCAATGTTACCGCGGGGGTGTAACATCATGGAGTTCGTAGAGCGACATTTTCGACCAAGTGTCCAAGTCAAAGGGACTCGGATATCGATTGGGGATCTAGAGAGGTTGGAGACCCGTGCAGTGGCAGCAGTAGTGTTGCGGATCCTGGGCATCCAGGCACTCCATCACATCACTGGAGGGCAGATGATGATTGTAGAAAGTGTGTTGAGTGGGACCTACTATGGGTGGGCCCAGATGATGTTGGTGTCGTTGAGACGACAGCTGTCGCTTTGTAAGTGGCAAGTGAACCATGACTGTGCTTATGGGATTGTACTGTGTTCCTCCTTTTTTTAGAAGATCCAGACCTTGCGACCTCGTGTATAGCTACCTGATGGGGGTCCTAGAGAACCCAGGATGCATCGGTGGGGGTGACTACTGTGCAGAGGAGGAGGAGGGGCAGTCGGACGGGTGTTTCAACCAGAGTTCTTTGCCCATTGGGATCATATGTCGTTATACATAGATGACTATCCCTATAGTGGGATGAGTTATTGGGGAGATCTGGACTTGCCGCTTCCGACTGGTCGAGTATGGGCCTGATGGTAAGTGACAAGTAACTAATCTATTAGGTGCATGTTAAAGTTTGTGAAGAGTATTTATGGTATTGATCCTTATACTTTTGGTATGAAGATGTAGCTTCGGTGAAACCGGCCAGATATATGGGATGACCTGCAGTAATAGGAACTACAAGTGCTAATGGATCGATAATGGCACAGAATGAGGATATGACTGCTCTTTTGGAGGACATTCATTGTATATGTGAGGGGCTATTGACTGGTGTTTCGGAGCGGGGTTGGCAAGACTTAGATGACCAGTACATAGAGCTATGTATTGGGCTACCCTCGGAATGGCGAGGTATCATGCAGCGCATGGCGATGGCTAGTCAGACTGTGCGTGATATACGAGCTACGGGAGCAAAGCCATTGGCTCGAGATCCTCCAAAGAGTGATTAGATGTAGGGCAGGTGGTGCCCCCCAGTGTGTATGTAGGGGCAAGTGGTGACCCCTAGTTTTGAGTTTTGTTTTTTGTAACATGCTATGGGCATGTCATATGTATCAGAGTAGATGGACTCTAAAAACATATTATATGATATATATTATGCATATGCATTGTGTTGATGATGTGAACTGTTATTGTCTTATGTGTGATAAATGCCAGTCTAGAACATGGCTTGCAATGTTATCTACGTAGTGATTTTGACTTCTAGGTACATGGTTGAAAGTAATGAATCTAAATTCATGTATCAAAATTTTCACTCGTAAATATCGTCTAAACAGGATAGGGTTATGCACACAATAGACACCATTGAGTTGTAAGACAAGAAGTAGAGAATCTAAACGAATGTGCAGATGGAGAATGCAATGAGAGAGGGCATCGACTAAGAGGCCACATACTGCATCATATTCGGCCTGATTATTGGTGGCATTACCAATGCAGACCCCATTAGAAAGAACAAGGGTATGCAAGGGGGTAAATATGGCCCAAGCTGCCGAAGCTAGATTCCGGGAATAGCGACTTGCCCCATCGGCATAGCCAATATAATGTGTGGAGGAGAGGTCCAACGAAATAGTGTCACAAGACAAGAAATGGGAGGAGGAAGAATAATGATGGCAGCGTGAGTGTGGGGTAGACATCAAACGACAACTATGGGAGGGAGTAGTCTGGGTATGAAGGCTATGACTCATATACCGACTAGAGGGTGATGTATGAGGGCTATGGGAGGAATAGCTGGAGCTCAGGCTGCGGAGAACATCATAGATATGGATAGTATCATCCTGGGTATGGTTGGGAAGGAAAAGGTCGAGGAAACCACATGACGCTGCAAAGCTACCTAAATCATCAGCATGGGAAGAAAGGCTCACATACGAATCGTCATGGGGGATGACAGAAGAACAAGTAAAAATATGGTCGAAGGATGTGGAGCCCAAGAATGTTGCTGAAGGGGAATCAAGAAAAATAGACGGAGTGGATTCAGGGGGAATGTACTCTGAGGGTCGCATGTATGATGATAGGTGTAGGAGGGGGGCAGTAGGTTCCGACATCTCAACATCAGGGGGAGGAATTTCAATGGTAGTAGGGGGATCCTCGAATTGGCCTGACGCATACTACGCGAGGATAGGAGAGGCGGATTGATTTTGTTCAACCTTGTACTCGCGAATGACCTCTAAAGAGGCTCGGTAATGCGTGAGGTGAGGACAATGGTGAGAATAATAGCCATGGACACCACAAAAATCACAGGGGTTGTTGGTGCGAAGATTATTTGGGTTCTTGGCGGCGGACGAGGAAGAAATAGAGGATTCAGGGACCGTAGATTTAGGGAACGCAACTTTAACTACAGGTTTGATACGAGGCAGCTCAGGACAAGTATGGGTGGCATGACCGACACCATCACACAAGGCACAAGGCTTGGCGAGTGGAGGAGGGGTAGGGTCAGGTGGGGTGGTCTTATCTTTGGTTTCCCCCTTGCGAGCTTTTCCTTTCTTTCCTGTAGCTGTCACAACAGGGGGATGGTCTTGTTGAGGTGTTGGCGGCACTGTAGCAACAGAAGAAGCTAAGGGAATCAGTTGGACTGGTGTCAAAGCAAGGTATGGTTTGGGGTGACCTAGTGGGGTAACGACTGGAGGGTCAAGGTACCAGACAGGAATTCCTAGGGTCATATTGGGGAGGGAAAGGGTGGCCATAATGGGGACGAAATAGACTCCGGGAGGGGGAGCAAGAAAGGGTATCTGACCAGCGGGGTAATGTCCAGGAGGGATGGCAGCAAGATGGTTGAGACTTGGGGGAACCGACCCAGGAGGGTAGAGAGGCTCATGAGTACCAGCTGTAGGGGACGGGCCAGAAGGAATAGGTCTAGTTGGACGGGGTGAAGGGCTAGGTGCAGGTTGCGGCGGGCGAGGTTGAGGTTGCTGACTAGCCGAAGTGGGCCGCTTGAGGTCAGCTCGAGATGATTACATCATGAAAACATTCGCTGAGTTGGGATCAAAGACGACAGGAGGAGGAATACCAGGGAAGGTTCCAAGTAAGGAGGAGTCTTTGTAAACGCCGGGGGAGACACTGGTCAAAGAATCAACGGTTTTCTTATTGGCTACATAAGAGATGGTCGACTCAGGGGAGGGCTGGGATTTTGGCTCATGATATGTCAACTGGTCAATAGTGACTATCTTTCCATTATGAGGGAAAAACATCTTGCGATGAACCATGGATGGGACAGCAAACATGGCATAGGTGTAGCTACGCCGCAACATAATGTTATAATCAAGAGGGGAGTCGATGACTTCAACGTCAATTCAAACCGTCTTTCCTGCAAGGGTGATAGGGAAATTACGGAAGAGGCCAATGGGCTGGGAGGCATGGCCATACCATGCACAAAGGGCAATGGTGGAAGGGGCCAACTCAGGAGATCGAAGTTGTTTCCAAACCGAAGCTACTACTGGAGGAGTTCCAGTGTTGAAATGGCGGCAGGAGACTGCACCAAATCATCTACTACGCTATACGAATGAGCAGCTCGACCAGAAGCAGCATTTTGGCGTAATGGGCCCTTAGGAACCTTTATAGGGACCTAAACTTTGGGATGAGGAATCTGCAAAGGACCATTTGGTGTCGAAAGAGGCTCTGTAGGACCTGAAGAAGGTGACTCGGGGACAGATGGAGCGGGAAGCGTGGGGTACTGATGAGACCAAGTTTGAAGGTTAAGGTCGATGGTAAGAGGTTGATCAGAAGTCATCATGAGAATCTGGTAATCGGAGGAACTAGAAGGAGAAGGTTGAGTGGTTACCAGGGCATGAGGTGGTTGAGTAGCCACGTATCCTTGTTGAGGGAAAGGATCAGTAAACACGGCGGGTTGAGAAGTAGCCGCATTGGGAGGACAATAGGGGAGGAGTGTTGTCCCCGCACTATAGCTTGAGCCTCCCACTTCTACCACATATGTGGTAATAGGGGACAATTGTGAGTGTAATAACCATAAACACCGCAACACAAACAGGGCTTATTGGTGTGAAGAGGCCTGTCCGGCTTGGGCTGAGAGCCTTGTGGCTGGGTAGCAGTGTTAGAATCGATACTTGGAGGATTGGATCCACGATTACCAGGGGCAGATTGATTTTGATTGCCTTTACTCTTTCGTTGAGAAGAAGGAGAATTAGTCGCGCCCTGTTGTGCAAATAAGTGCCCTGGAGGGGGTAGTAGTTGATGGTGCAGGGGTTGAGAAGGCAAGGGAGTTGGAGGTCCAAATGCTGGAGGAGCTGGGACACCAAGTTGTGGTTAAGGATAAGGATTAGGATGGGCAACATTGAGGTAAGCAGGAGGGTGGGTAAAAAGAGGAGGCATGCCATATCCTGGATACATGCTACCTGGAGGGGGGAAAGTGCTGGAGGTGCTGGCCCCTCCCAGAGAGAAACCATAGCCCAGAGGAGGTTGAGCGTAGGTATGTGAAAGAGCTCCAACAATACCATCGGCAGAGTGAGATGCCCCCGGGGTGTTAGTGCCACCGGGTTTGGGGAGGTTAGGAAGGACGATATAAACATAACTAGATTGAGCATAGATAAGGTCATATTTCAAGGCTATTTGGAGGGCGGCTTCTTCGGTTTGAGGGAACTGGGATGTGACATCTTTGCCAATGGGAGGTAAGAGAGAGCGAAGGAACCAATCCATATAAACTCGATCTTCAAAGGTGGGAGCGCGACATAAGCTCCTTCTTTGCCGCCATTCCTAGACATGAGCAGAAAGGCGGGTCGAAGAGGATTGACGAAAAGAAGTCAACAATTCTGTACCAGTGTCGTATCATAGAGGGAACTGGAAATAAGATAAAAAGGCTTGGGCAATGGTCGCAAAGGTGGTATGGGAAGAGGTGGCCTGATCAACATACCATTTAGAAGCTTCGCCAGTAAGTGTGCTTTGGAACAATCTAAGATGAATGGAATCATCGGTAATGGAATTAGATGAACACCACATGTGGAAAGATCGGATATGGTTGGAGGGATCTTCACTAGCAAGGCCTTTGAACTTGGGAATGTCAGAGGGGAGCTTGGTTGGCATAGCAGGCCAACTCACATTGTGGCGGATAGGATCGTTGATCAACTGATTGAAATTGGGGAGACTGAGCCCAGCCATATAAGGGAGCAAAGGGGCAGTCAACGTAGTTCCCATGGTGGTTCCGCTAGAAACAGACCCAGCAGTAGGACCGGGGTTGCTAGCGTTAGGTCCTAAACTAGACATGGTGAAGGTAACAGGAGGAGAACCAGAAGAAGGGGGAAAACCCGAAGAATCAGAAGAAGAGTCAGAGTGCGGACTCAAGGGAGGACTAACTCGACGACGATGGGAAGGATTAAGTCAACCAACCGAAAACTGAGGGTGAAGGCCAAGAAGTCTCCGGGACAAACGCCTTGGAGGCGCAATGGTGATGGGAAGAAGAAAAACCGACAAGGGTAGGGAGGAGCAAAATCAAGTGAGTTCAATGTCGAAACAAGTGCAGAGAGGTGCAGTGTCAATTGATTTTAAAGTCTTTTCCAGGTGGTGTTAACCAGGCTCTTCTTCACTTAGGTTTAGTGTGTGGCGTGTGTTAATTTTAATTTTTAAACCTAGACGTTTTGAGAGTAAAAGAAAAAGTGTGTTGCATAACTAAAAATAAATCTGCATAGAACAGTAAATAAAACATAAAATTAACAGCTAACAATGCACTGATCTAACCCAAGAAGGCGGGTCTCTCAAAACTATTCTAATAAGGGGGAAAAAATCTAATCAGAACACACTAAAAAGAGGCCAATAGATCTAAGGTTGGGAGGGACAGGGATCTAAAGGAGAAATATGCTGAAAAGAGGTGCAGAAAACAGCAAAGAGACAGAGGCAAGGTTGCTGCAACAAGAGGGGGAAATCAGCTAAAGGTAGTAGGGACAAAGAGGTGGCCCTAGAGGTAAACCCAAACAAAATTATATGAGGTGATATGAAAGGGAGAAGAGCTGATCTAGAGGAATCTGAAAATGAGGTATCATATCTGAAAAGGAGAAGGCTGAAACTCTGAAAATTCAGACGTCTGAAATAGCTAAAACTCTTCCACAAAAAGTGGAGGGTACTAAAGCCCTAAGGGGCGAGAGTCCCACTTAGTTGAGTAGAACATATCAGAAATAAGTCTAAACGGGCGGAGACAGAGGCTGGAAAACCCTGATAGAAGCTTCAGACAAACCCAGAAAAATTGCTAGAAAAGTGCAGGTCGCAGGTTCGACCTATTTTCAGTTCAGGTCACAATTTTTAGGCAGAAAAGTGCGTCCTCCAGTCCAGGTTGCAGGTTTTGGGCTGATACGTGCGACCTGCAAATCTGGTTCTCTCAGCGGCAGATTGCAGAAAAACTTGTCGTCTCAGCTGCGACTGATGTATGTCACCTACGCAATAGGGCCAGAAACACACGGAAGTTAAAAATATGAGTGTTTGAGGGTTTTAGAGGTGAAAAGCACCATAAAAATAGGAAAAACAAAAAACTGAAGAGAAACCCTAGAATCTGAAATAGCTGGATATCCAGGAATAGATAAAATGACAGTGGTCGCAAAAGAAAACCCGTGTGGAGTCGCCAATTGTTAGTATGAATCTTTCGTCAGAAAAATACCACTTTAGCTACGCATAAAAAATAGCCCTAACATCAATTATGGCTGCCGATATCTTTAAATCTGCAGTTAGTTGATCCAAATAAAGCTGCACAAATCCAAATATATGCGTAAAAGACATTAAGCAGTGAAAATAAAATGTTGCTCCATGCATCCAATAGATAAGACAAGAACAATATATTTGAAAGAATTTTTGTATTAAAGGGGCACCTGAGAGGAAAACAACTAGAACCACCTTTTGGGAATATTTTATTATATTTTTTGGAGGGAAATGGTTGAAATATAATTAAATAAATAATTATTTATTTAATTATTTACAAATGATTTAGTCAAATTTAACTAGGAATATTATTTAAATAAGGATTAGATAACTTATTCCTAGGAAATAATCAAATAAATAAGGATTTATTTAATTGATTTCCTTGTTTTGGGTTAAATATGACCAGGAATAATAATTAAATTGGTGTTTAACTGATTATTCTTTGAGGAAATATAAACAAATATAGATTTGTTTATTATTTCCTTTTGGGGTTTCCTGTTTAGACCATAAACAACTTAATAAAGGTGTTTTACATAGTTATTTCACATAGTGAAAGCAATTTTACTTAGGGTAAAATTGGTCTTACATGGTGTACATGGGTCCATCTAATGATAATAGGTTAGATGACCAAAAAATGGTGTAACAGGTATTCAATAAACATGGTGGTGGACCATAAAACCTTTTACCTCCAAAAGAGCTAAAAATTATCACCTGGTGACTCCACAATCCTAAACAGACCTTAAGGCTCCACTGGGAAGACCCATTATCATCATAACATCATTTAAACTCAGTTAGAAGGCTTTAGGATTAAATTTTTCTTGTTTAAAAGATCAGTTAGCCTCTTAAGATTGTCATATTTGGTTAAACTTTTCTTTTAAGTTGGGTCTGAAAAACACAGCATAGTGGCTCCTAGAAAGATTCATACTAGAGCTTACCCTGACCCAAACCCTCCTGAGATAGTTGATAACCCTGAAAGTATTCTTAGGAAGTCTCCTAAGATTAAATCTTCAATTGTTTTTAGATCACCCTTTAGAGCTAATTCAGTTCCTGAAAACCTTGCAGCTCTACAACAATCACAAGTAGACTTAAGAAATCCATTTAGAACTAGGTTGCTTGATGATTTAGATCAGCTAGATTCATAGTCTTCGCTTTCATCCCCAGAACAAAGTGAACATCCTGGTAGTAGAGAAACTACACCACCAGATTTACATTTCCTACATAATTTAGGTGTTTATAATCCAAGGTCAGCTGAGCAATCTATTCCTGGTCCATCCACATTTGTTCTTCATACATCCACTGTCCAAACCACTTCATTCCAGCCCAATTTCCCTCTTGTTAATCCACCACTTGTAAACCCCCCACTGTTTCCACAACCTCCTATCATGGCAACATGGTATGCTCCCTTAGTCCTTCCTTTTCCCTTAGTCAATATTCCACAGGAATATTAGTCCAAATTACCATTGTATGATGCCAGTAATGCCACCACTGCTTCACAACATGTGGATAAGATGAATGACTACTTTGATAGAAATGAAATAGATGATGAAACTGTCAAACTTAGATTATTTGCTCAGAGTTTAGGAGGTGAAGAAAGAAAATGGTTCAAAGGCTTAACCCCTCACAGTATCAATGATCATCAATCCTTCCATCAGATATTCCTAAACAAATGGGAAGTGAGGAAAAACCCTCTTCAAATACTTTCTGATTACAAAAATCTCCAAAGAAACACTGGGGAAAGTGTACAAGCCTATTGCACTAGGTTTAACTGCATTTACAATGCCCTTCCCCCAGACTTAAAACCTCCAAGGCTCAGCTTTAAACAATTTTCTTAAGGATTTTATCCTGAGATGGCCTATCAGCTGAGAGAGAGAGACCCTTTAACCCTTGAAGATATGCAAAAAGGGGCTTTTGTTGTGGAAGTTAACTTAATGGAGAAAAGAGCAAGAATGAAGAATGAGAGGAGAGTGTCCTTTAGAGATGAATATACACCTTCCACATCTAGCTCAAAGATGGAAATAATGATGGAGGAGATGATGAAAAAGATGAGCATTCTTGAGAGAGCACAAGCAAGTCAAAACCAAACAGCTCCTCAAAACAGAAACCAAAACCAAAATCAGAATTTCAGAAGAAACCAGCCTCAAAACAGACCAAGGGAAGATGATCAACAGATCACTCCTCCCTTTCATCAAAACTATGTAGGTGAGGTTGAAGAAACATTAGAAAAAACATAGGACGATGATATAAATATGTTAGGAGTAGATAATGATGACTTTTAAGTTCATTATGATAGAAAACAAGGTCTATATACACCCTATGATGACAAGAGACCGGAAGAAGAATATTACTATCAGGAAATGGAAAATGTCAATATAGAAACCACAAAGGAATATGATCTTAGAAGTAAAAAGAATATGTAAACCCCCAGCAACAAAACCTCTGAAAAATCTTCACAAAACAGCACTGTAAATAAACCCAAAATTATAAAACAAAAGCACAAAATAGTGGCTGTAAATTCTGATAAAAACAAATAGAAAAGCACTCAAAACAATGAAAAACAGAGTGCAGACCTTAGTAGCATTAGCACCTTAGCTAGTGCTCCTGTTAAAACAATTTTGTCAAATGTAAATAGAGGAAATCAGCAAACTGATTTCGCTGATAGAATGGCAGTTAATAAGGCTGAATCAAGCACTTCAAAGAATCAGATGCCTTTTAGTTTGGAGTAGGAAGTTTCCAGAATCAAAATATATGTTCCTCTCACTGAATTACCTGCCCAAAATGTATATAAGTCCCAAATTTTGAAGGCTTTAAACCTAGAAGAGAATAATGACACTATCAATCTTAACGATGACCAACCAAAGCTCATTTTTGGTCCTAAGATTGAAGGTAGATATCAGGAAGGACCAGTTCCTCCTTTTTATGTTAGTTTAATGTTCATGACAAGATTTTGCATAATGTTATGCATGATTCAGGGGCCTCTCATAATTTAATGCCCAAAGCTGTAATGGAGAGCCTAGGCCTTTAAATCACCAGACCTTATAAAGATCTTTACTCCTTTGACTCCAGCAGAGTAAAATGTTTAGGATTAATCAAAGACCTTTGTGTTAACTTAGCACAAATTCCAGCCAAATGTTTAGTCATGGATATTGTTGTGGTTGAAGTTCCCCCAAAGTATGGTATGTTGTTATCTAGATCTTGGGGAGCTAAGTTACAAGGAACTATGCAAATGGATATGACCTATGTGACTATCCCTTTTTTTAATCAGACTAGAAGACTTTATAGGGAGTCCCATATGCAATACATGGTTACTAGCCAAGAGAGACTGCAGAACTCTCGTCTTTATTCTGTAAACACAGGCCTTGATTCATTTATCCTTTTTAACGATGAAACATTCGTTGAACAGGTGACTTTAACTAAATTAATGGCCGATAGACAGGAGGAGGAAAATGACACAGAACTATCGAAACAGTTTGCTGAACCCAAAAAATCCAGCAAACAAAACACGGGGCTTGAGCTACAAATCATGCATCCTTTGCTTTTAAACCTTGAGTGTCAAGAAAATAGTCCTCAACGCAATGAAAAACCTGAGGAATTAAAACAAATTCAACCAAATTTTTATTTTCAAGAACAATCTGAAAGCACGTTAGTTGAAGAGGACAATAACCAAACTACTAAACCCAAGACTAGTTCTCTTTGGAGTATGAACTTCGACAGGTCTTGCACTAGGAGCAATGCAGGTGCAAGATTCTGGATACATAACACTGAGAACAACCACATGGAAGGCCATTCCTATAGATTAAAATTTCAGTGTTCGAATAACATAGCGGAGTATGAATCCCTTCTTTTAGGATTACACTTGTTGAAGAAATTAGGAGCCAAGAGAATTAAAGTGCATGGGGATTCCAAGTTAATCATTAGGCAAGTGAATGGGGAATACAGCGCAAATCACCCCAGAATTAGAGCCTATCGAAATGACGTCATGGATTTACTGAAAAATTTTGAGGGATCCCAACTGATTTTGTCCCGAGAAGAAAGAATATCATTGCCCACAATTTGGCTTTTGCTGCTAGAACATGCTTAACACGATATGAAACCAAGCAATGTACAACCCAGATTAAATTTAGACCAGTTGTTCCTGATAACGAGAAATGTTGGCAAGTGTTTGACGGAGACAAACAAATAGAAGACTTCCTGCAGTCCAGAAATGAATTTGAACTACCAAGTTCAGATTCAGACTATGAAACAGACTATCCTAGTGAAGAAAATTTTCTTGATGAAGAAGAAAAGTATCCTGAGGTTGTTGATATAAATTTGTTGTCTATCAAACTTTAAAACACAACAGAAATGATTGCAGAGTTAGAAACAGAGGACTTAGAAACCCTGCAGTCTAAAAATCAAAGTTTTCCAAAGGGTCTGGCCCCTTTAGAAGAGTTGTTTGATTTCAACGATGTGGCCAAAACGCCAAAACTAGAGTCTGTCGAGACTGAAGTTGAAGAGTGTAATATAGGCAGTGAACTGAAACCGAAGATGATTAAACTGTCTAAGACTTTACCAGCTCACATTAAACTCAAATACATAGAGTTGTTTAAAGAATTTTCTGATGTTTTTGCGTGGAGTTATGAGGATCTAAAATCCTATGACACTGAAATAATTCAGCACAAGATACCTATCAAGGAAAACCAAAAGCCATTTAAACAAAAACTGTGCAGAATAAACCCTGTTCAGTTACCTTTGGTTGAGAAGGAAATCAAGAAAATGTATGAAGCTGGTATTATTGTCCCTATTAGATATTTTGAGTGGATGTCTAATCTGGTGTCAGTTAGGAAGAAAACAAGAGAGATTAGGCTTTGTATAGACTTTAGAGACTTAAACAAAGCTTAATTTAAGGACAACTACGCTTTACCCAAGATGGACCATATTTTACAAAGAGTAGTTGGTTCCAAAAGAATTTCTTTGCTAGATGGCTACTCAGGATACAATCAGATTTTAGTTCATCTTGACGATCAATTAAAGACAGCTTTCACTACACCTTGGGGCACCTTCATGTATGTGAAAATTCCCTTTGGTCTAATGAATGTTGGCGCTACTTTTCAAATAGCCATGGACATTGCATTTTCGGAAGAACTAGGCTACTTCATTATTATTTACCTTGATGATGTCACTGTTTTTTCAAAGGCAGATGAAGAGCACTTAAAACACTTGAGAAAATTATTCAAGAAATGCAGAAAGTTTGGGATATCTTTAAATCCTAAGAAAACACTGTTTGGGCTCAAAGAAGGTAAACTTCTTGGGCACATCATTTCAGAAGAGGGGATAAAGATAGACCCAAAGAGGATCGAGACTATATTGCAAATCACTCATCCTCAAAACATCAAAGAACTACAATCTTTCATTGGAAAGATTAATTTCTTGAGAAGGTTCATACCCAACTTGGTTGAACTCCTTAGAAACATCACAAACATGCTAAAAAGGGAACAAGGAGTTAAGTGGACCTTGGAAGCAAAGAATTCCTTTGAACTGGTTAAACAAGCGTTAACCAAAAACACCAGTTCTAATAAGTCCTGATTTTTTAAAGGATTTTTAAATTTTTTCATTTGCATCAGAACATACAATAGTTTTTGTCCTATTACAGAAAAATCCACAAGGACAAGAGTAGCCTATTGCATTCTTTAGCAAGGCATTGAGGGATGCCCCTTTTAAGTATAAAATTATGGAAAAGCAAGCTTTTTCTTTGGTCAAAGCTTTAAAAGACTTCAAAGTTTACACCCTTCACTCACACATCATTGCCTTTGTCCCAAATTCAGTTGTGAAAGACATTCTAACACAGGACCCAGATGGTAAGAGAGGTAAGTGGATAGCTGTGATACTTGAATATGATTTATAAATCAAACCCACTAAACTCATAAAAGGCCAAGGTCTAGCTAGATTAATGGTTGAATCAAATTTTGAAATTCTTGATATAAATATGATAAATGCTTTAGATGACCAGGAAGAATTCTCAACTCCCATTGTTGAAGACCATTTTATGAATTCCTCTTGGTATGCTAATATTCTATATGTTTTTCTTAATTTGAATACACCTCTCAGTTTATCAAAAATAAAGGCAAGGTTTCTGAAGTTAAAAGTTGTAAACTACTGCTTTATAGATAAATGTCTTTATTGGAAAAATGCAAGTGGAATATTGCTTAAATGTTTGCTTGAGAATGATGCAGAGAAGGTTAAACATGAGTTCCATGAAGGAGAATGTGGAGGCCACCTCTACTGGAAGAAAACAGCCAAAAAAATCCTTAGAGATGGTTACTATTGGCCCACCCTCTTTCTAGATATCCATAAAATGATAATTGCCTATCATAAATGCCAGCTTTTTTAAGGCAAAAGAAAATTGATGCCCTTACCTCTGCATCCAATCACTGTTGAAGCTCCATTTCAACAATGGGGACTTGACCTCATAGGAGAAATCCATCCACCCTCATCCACCCAACATAGATGGATTCTCACTGCAACAGACTACTTAACCAAATGTATAGAAGCCATCCCTTCTAGGCAATCCAATGACTCTGTCATCATAAAATTCATTGAGACTCATATCCTCTCTAGATTTGGTTGTCCTAGGAAGATCATCACTGATAATGCTGCAGCATTTGGATCCAAGAAGATGGTTGAGTTCTGTCACAAATATCAGATTACATTGGGCCATTCCACTACTTATTACCCTCAAGGTAATGGGCTAGCAGAATCCTCAAACAAGAGTTTGGTAAACATAATCAAGAAGTTGTTGGAGGGAAACAAGAAGTCTTGGCACACAAAGCTAGTACATGCACTCTGGGCTGACAGATTAACACTTAAGAAATCTATTGGGATGTCACCCTATCAGCTTGTGTATGGTACAGATGCAATTTTTCCAACCAGCCTTGGTGTGCCAGTTATGAAGTTAATTCAAGAGGTGCAGTATGAAGACAATGACGTGATCAGAAGAATAAATCAAACCATTCACCTTCAGCAAACCAGAGAGGAGGTTTACAACAGAGCATTACAAAAGCAAGAGAGCATCAAGAAGATTTTTGATAGAAGAACAAAGGCTAGCAATTTCAATGTTGGGGACAAAGTGTTAAAGTGGGATTCAAGGAGAGAAGAAAATGGCAAGAAGGGGAAATTTGATAACTTATGGCTTGGCCCTTATCTCATTCATTCTACTGTCGGTAACAATGCTTGTTTCTTGCAAGAGTTGAATGGAGCTGAACTGTTTGGAGGTCCTGTCAATGGCAGGATGCTCAAACATTACTTCTCTTGATCCTATCAAGTTTTGAAAGCCTTTTTATCTTTTTTCTCATTATAAATATCTCATCCATCATTGCATTCAAAGTTAGAAAAATCAAAAATACAAAAACAATAGAATAAAGAAAAGAGGGCAGATTGTAAAAACAAGAATGGTACAGCCCCATACCAAAAAAGAGAAACAAAATCTGAAAGAGTGCAAGCTCAAATGCCACTCCTGAAAAACACACTCCTAGTTAGTCATACAGCCTAATCATGACTAATTAGTTATTAATTTATTGCTAATAGGTTAGTGAATTCAATTTTCCAAACAGCTTAATCTTGGCTTATCAGTTAGGTAGATTAGGATAGAAAATAAAGGTTCAAACAAGCTCAAAATCTGAACCTGAGACTCCAAAAGAAGAATGACTCCAATCAGTTTTAATTTTGAGTCAAAAGACAGAAGTAAATTGGTTCTAATAAGTCCAAAATCTGAACCAGATAACAAGGAAAAGACAGCTCAAACAGGAGTAAAAACATAGCTGAAGAAAAGAGAAGGCCATGCTCAAAACTTTCAGATCTTAAGCATTCAACATTTTGATTTAATTTTTTGTAAATTATCATCTATGTGCAGCTTGTTTTTTATGCCATAGATCAGCAACAAGTTAGACTATTCAATCCTGACTTGTATGCTTTTAAATTTATGTTTTAGAAATTAGTGAATAAAAATCTGTTGGACTGTTTAATCCTAACAGATAGTAGTTAGGTAGAGAAGCTTATGGTCTCAACTGTTTAATCTGAGTTCATGGAGAAATAAGAAGTAGACTTAGATTAGTTTTTTGCTTTCAAAAGAATAAAATTTTTGTAAAAGAGTTTTCCAATCCAAATGCACTCTAATAGAAGAAAAAAATTCTAGATCAGTAGGATTGGGTAGGTAGAAAGCTTGTGTTGATGAAGTTCCATTGTTTTTCATGGCTGCTAACATTTTCAAAATAGAAGAAGATCATCCAAGTAAGGAAGGTTGCAGCCCAATGGATGAGGCACTGATCAGCCCCCCAGAGAATACAAGTCTGAAGTTCTTGATGCCTTCAAGAAGGCACCATCCCCATGTGGAGCCACTGTTAGCCACCTATAAAAAATTTCATATCAAATGGTGGCTAAATCATTTTCTAAGTCTTCAAGAAACAAGTTTTATTGCAAAATTGTTAATTCTTGAAGTCTTATGAAGACATCTTATTCTTTGTTTAATCTTCACTACTGTTTCCCTCCTGATTCTGAAATTCTGTTGTTTTCCTGAATAAAATAATGCTGCAAAAAATTCACTTTTCCCTCATTTTACCTCCCCTTTTCACTCAAAATTAACCTTCATTTTTATCCCCTTTTCCCTCATAAAATTCCTCTATTTTCCATTATTTCCCTTCTTCCCTTCATAAAACCCCTTTATAAGGTTTAAAACTCCTTTTTAAACCTTACCAAAACCCCCATATCTATTAAAAATCCTTGAAAAAATCATAAAAAACTCACTTTTGCATTATGGGCCTAAGCCCCTTTGGGATAAGCCCTAAACCACTTCCCCTCCATATACCCTAGTGTTGGAACCAAGCACTAATATTCCCAAGCACTTATCGCATCGGAAATTTTTGATGGGTGCAAATCTTTTTATTACATAAGCTTCCGATGTCGATTGGCCCTTTTTGTATATAAACCCCAATTCCTTTATCTTTTTCATATATCCAAAGGCCCCGCAATCGGGCGCCAAACCTCATATATAAACCCTTCCCAATCCTATTTTCCCTTTGTAAAATCATAAAAACCCACTTTCCTATGATTTATATGAAAACCCGCCAGTTCAATGTTTTAAATGAAAAATACCGTTGATCTAAAACTGATCGACGATCACTGAAATCTCGCATCGGAGATTTTCATTGGGCACATTTGGAAGGCCCTCCCCTTTGTTCCGATGTGATTGGCCCCTCTTATGCATATAACCCCCGATCCCTCCACTTTTTTTTATATAACCCGAAGGCCCTGCAATCGGGTGCTAAACCTTAAATAAAACCCCTCCCCGACACAAAAATACTTTTTATTTCATAAAAAATTCGATTTTCCTATGTTATAAAGGGTTCTGCCGATTCATGGTTTAAACGAATCCCGACTATTGATCTTAAACCAATCAACGATCGTCCAGATCTCACATCAGAGATTTCATTGGATGCGATTAAATTTTTTATTGCTTCCCCTCTGATTGGCTACCTCCCAATGGAATATCAGCCCTGACGGCACTTATCGCTCCATCCCAAAGCCTTTTCCCCTAGTGTGAACTCCTCCGATTCATTCTCTGTCGTCAATCTGATCCTTAGATCGACGGTCCATGTTCAATCGCTTCAGCACCCTTTCCTCTCTCCTCCTCCGATCGCAAGACCTCTGATTGCATCTCGGTCGTCCCTGAAATAAGATCTGACTGTCTAGATATTTTCTCGCCACCTTGGTTAAATTCATGAACCTTGCTGAGTAATTTTGTTTGGGGAAATATTAGCCGTTGATCTCTGCAGATCAACAGCCCATACTAACCCATTCTCTGCCTCATATATTATTTCATTTGACCCTGATATTTGATCTGGACCGTTCATTCATTGATCCAATGGTCCAAATTCATCCCGAAAAACCCAACTCCTTTGGGTCCTGCCTTCCTCCAGATTTTATCTTCGTCGTTCATTTCTT
The DNA here is from genome assembly GCA_034641835.2 of Pinus albicaulis. Lineage (NCBI taxonomy): Eukaryota > Viridiplantae > Streptophyta > Pinopsida > Pinales > Pinaceae > Pinus > Pinus albicaulis. The sequence goes on from CM076578.1 coordinate 68,604,230, forward strand.
GATCTGACGGCTCAGATTGAAACCGCCTTCTCCTGCCCCCACCTCGTTCCGCCCACGCATCTTGCTGATATCGCGCTCTCTCGCAGCTGTCTGATCTAAGACCTTAGATCTGACGGATGACGCGCATTTTCACGTAAATTTAAGCCTGAATGATAATTCCTAAAATTCACGTGATATAGGTGGTATTGAAATGACAGGTGTCGACCTCTGACACATATCGTGTTTGAAAAGTTAAAACTGCCCATCTGCCCTTTTGCCGCGCGAAACCGCTGGTTTCTATGGCCAAAACCACTTTCCCCATTTCTATTACATTTTGTCACGTTCATTCCCTGCCGTTGATCTCTGCAGATCAACGGCCAACATTTAATCTCACATTTCTTAATCGCCCTCCGCCATCCTCCAAGGGATTTCACGTTCAACCTTAGTCGTTGATCTCTGAGACCAATCTAATCCAATGGCCTAGGATTGTTTGGAAACCCCGAATTTCATTTTAATACTTTAACCTCTGCCAAAGGTTTTTTAACCTACTTTCTCTGTATTTTCTGCCTTTCCATTATAATGTGGCCCTCTGCATTATATTTCCCCAGATAAATCCCAACCATTGATCTTTGCAAGATCAACGGCCCTAACTTAATCTTTACACCATTCTTCCAAACTGCCTCCTTTTAACCTCTGCAATAAATCTCCACCGTTGGATGCTTTCATCCAACGGTTGCGCTCCAAACCTAAACCTCCAAAGAATTCTGACCCATATACACAGGATTTTCTAATTTTTCTTGGTTTATGCAGGTTTTAAAGGTTTTTCAAATGATTTTAAAAGAAAAAAATCCGAGGATGATGATCCTCTAGGCTTTCATTCATCAAATAGTATCCATCTACAGGGTTCAACACCATGTTTTATCGATGCCTCATGAGCACTGATACCGTTATAAGCCCTCTGCGCACCTGCACATCAACAAGACACATCAAAGTTTAATAAATCAAAGAGTATTAGTGTGAAAAGACCCAACCATAGCAGAGCTGAAGAATTGAAGGTTGAATCACAGTTTTGGTGGATTATGGCTAAAATCGACAATTAAAAGCCTAATCCACTCAATTAAACACAGTTGAAGAATAGAAGACAGGAAATTAAGCCAAATTAAGCCTAACACACAGATCAGAAGAAAATTAATCATGTTTTAGATCAAAACAAAAATATCTACCAGACCAAGAAAGCCTCCACTGCCACATCAAAGGCTAATTGAATCCTCTCAGCTACCTCCAGCCACCTATTGCCTCAAAACATTCAAAATTGGCCGAGTTATCACCAAAACAGAGGATATTAGCATAAAGACAGTTCAACAGTTATTTCGAGTCAAAGAGACTTATTGCAAAATATCAGCAGAGTTATTACAAAGATGACACAGAGCCTTAAAGTCAACAAAATCTTCCCAGCGAGCTTAATACTTAATGTAAGCCAATTAATACAGAGAAATATCTGTAATCTTCTCCATTGATCCCCTCAAAGGCTGAGAAGCATTGAACTGTATTAATTGAACCCATAGATCTTTTAACTCTTCCACCTCCTCATTTTCCTATAAAATCTTCTTGAGGAGCTCATTGTAAAGGGTTGGTTGTAGAACTTTGAAATATACTTGTGCTCAAAACTTCTACATGTTCAAAGGCTCTTGAAGCTCTGTTTGTAGTCAAATAAGTTAGGCTGAGAAGTGAAGATGATTTCTGAACTGAAACATTGGACTTGAAGAATGTAACTGGATTGACATCAATATACAAGCTGATTCTCAGGATCCTGGTCTATATCACTGGTGAAGTGCTTCTTTCTGTGTTATTGTTTTCCTTTCATGTATGCCATTTTGTCCATTATTCTCTGATAAAGAACAACAAGCATAGTGTTAGGATTTACAGTTTACAGTACCCTTCTCTGACTGATAAGCTTTATCTCAATTTTTTCCTCCAAATCATGTATTTAAGAATGATTCAATACAGTTCAAGCAGTTAGGAATGTTGGTGTTCCCTCGTCCTACTTTTTACTTTAAACATTGTTCTTGAATGTTATTTTCATTATTTGCTGAGTAAAGTTAGACTATAAAAGTGATGGTGTGCCTTGTTTTCTAGCTTCTTTCTCCAAAGGTAGTTCTTAAAGTTTCCCTAAGAGTATGTTGAAAGTAGACTATATTTAAAAGTATGTTATCTGATCTTAGGTTGCACTTTGTTCTTATTATCTGTTTTCATCCTTTCTGAAAGTACTTATGTGGATTACTGGATTTTTTGTCTGTTGAGTTAGCTTTAATACGAACTTTTCCGAAGAAGTCTATGGTTAGCCCTGTCCTTTGGTCAGTTTTAAACAGTTACTTAAAAGTATTTTCTTGTTTGGACAGATTGATAAATCCTAGTTGAAATTATTGTCTGTTTCCACCCCTTCAACACTTTTATTGTTTCCATTCCATCATTTAATCTCAAATATCTTATGATATAGATGACTTGCCCCTTGGACCACTCTTGAAATTGTTTCATAATTAAACCCTTTTATGACTCCATAGCCTAATGGACTAAAAACCAGCGTTATATCTATCCTATCAGCCAAATCTTGTTCTGATTGCTTGCAACTTCACACCTTTGGAACTCTTTCATTTTAGGACTTTCCACTCAAATAAAAATCATGCTTAACCATCCAAAAATAAATAAAAACCATTTTTATTAATAACTAGCCTAATATCATAAACAAAATCCTTAAGTATAATTCAATCTTTGCACTTACAGAGAGATCCCTCTCTAGATTCAGGAGGGCTAGATCCTAGAATCCCAAAGTGGTTCAAGTGTCCTCTCTGCAGTTTGTATTTTCCAATATTGAAAATTAAACGGAGATAAAATCACCCTTAAAATAAAGGGTGATATCTAGAGGCTACCTGGCCAACTGTAGACTCTGTCTATAGAACTTGGAATAACCCCTTTTTATGAATTTCAACAAGATCTTCAAGGAAAACGCTGTATAAGTAAAACTGAGCAATAATAACACTGATCAGGGCTGGTTTCCCCTCATTTATGTTGTATGTGACTTATATATGGAATTTCTTCAGAAAAAAATCAATTTAAGCACATTAAACAGATCTCCCAAAAAGTAGACTAGCTAAAAGGCACCCAAAGGGGAAGGCTATAGTAAAATGCAAGCACTGCTTCAGGAATTGTGCAGTTTTAGCTAATGTTTAGTGGAGATCAGTAAGAGGAATGATATATCAATATTACAGCAGCAAATAATCATTATGACAAAGCTCTTTCATTATACAGTGGAAAGCATGAGCCAATACAGCAATAAATCTTCAGAAAAGAGAGCAGATGCACATGTAAATTTGCAGAAATGCTTCAACAGCATTATTTTCCAGGAGGTTCAGAAGATGTGAGTTAAAACTTAGATCTAGAGTAGATCTATGGATAAAATATCAGATCTATATCAGATCTGGAAACTCTATATTTTTCTCTACAAGATCCGCTTGGAATTTTGACAAGAGCATGCATGAATAAGAGTAGATCTGAGAAACAAGTTGCAGATCTCGGAACTACTGCAGTAAATTTCTGAATATGAAATTACATTAAAATGGATCAGATCTAAATAGAAAATAGATCAGCAAGCCAATCCATGGACCACCAAGTGGAAGGCAAGCCCAGCACAAGAGATCTCTGATCTAAACAATGAGCAAGACAACCTGAAAACCCTCATACATAAATAACGCAGTTTTCCCAGTGGGACAACGCTGTAGCTCAAGAGACATAGAAAACTACTAAAAAATAGCAGATCTGAAAGTACAAGGAATGGTACTCTCTTCTAGGAGAGGTCAAAGGACCCACTCCATGGAGAGAGACTCTCAAAATACACTAGATCTCTACAGATCTAGATCACAACTTGCTGCAACTTGCAGAGACAGCAAAACCCTCACTGGATCAGTGCTACGAATGTAAGTAGGAGCTTGGCCTCAAGCCTGATAGTGGTTCACTTCAACAAAATTTCCTCCTTGAATCATCAAAGGAAGAGGTGAAACTCCTGCATAGGAATTCCAAATACAATCCTCCACTCAATAGCAAAGAATGGTAATTTTCTAAGCAGACAAATACTTTAGAAATATGATCTATCAACAACGTTATCTTTCTGCCCTCTTTTTCCTTTTATAAGATGAGAAATATCTTGAAAACCCTAAACCACTTTGATGAGTTAGCCCTTTTCACATTAGAGGCTCGCTTCTAGAACTGCGTTGTCCCTTTTGGAGATGCAATGAACCCAGACAGCATTATTGATCTAGTCAAGGTTGACCCAATCTTTAGCTCAAACCTCTTTCACACCTGCAAGTGATTATTTACATAGCCCTGATTTTTATTTGTTCACATGGGCATTGATTTATTCAGACTTTTTAGGAGTTTTACATGTCCTCCTTTATTCATTTATTCATAAAACATAAATTAAAACAAAATTGAATGTTCCTCTTAGCCAAGGCTAAGTAGGAACATTACAGTCCTCCCCTCCAAAATGTTGCTTGTCCTCAAGCAACTGACAAGGTAAGAGTTGTAGTTCTTCTCCTTCTCCAATGATGACACCATCAAGGATCAAGCTTCCATCATGGATTAAGTGCTCACCAAGCCAATACATTAGAAATTTCTCCTCCAATGCTAACATGATAGGGGCATAGTCTATCCCTTCAGGAGTGTAAAACTCAACAGAAATAAACATGGGTGAAGCAATGTCACATCTAAAACATGTATCATGAAGTACAGGATAAAGTTCCATCCCATGTGGTACATATACACTGCCTACCTTTTGTCCATACCAACCCATAAACAATACCAATATGTCACCTATATATGGAAGTAAAATCACATATAGGCAAACTGAAATTTGCACTTGAGGAGGTGGGTCACAATCCCACATAAGGTACCAACGCAGTGCACTCCTAGTTTTGAGTAGATCTAAGTGTGATAGGTGGTACCCCCACCACATATTTGCTGCATGGGTCACTTTGACATGGCTGAAATTTGTGGAGCGATAAAAAGGTGTCTTTTTAACTCCTAATTACCTTCACATTAATTGTCAACCCAGGGACGACTTTTTGTTTCAAGAGTGTACTCAGTCTGAGGCGGCTATTTACTCAAGAGTAATGTTTTGCAGTATAGTGCTCAAAATCCAAAAGTAAATGAAAGCTGGAAATAAAATCTACTTACAGCAAAGCACTTTAAGACTTAAATCATGCATTCGGAAAAATAAGCAATGTATCAGTCAAGGGTTCGACAACAATAGCCCATCCCTTTGGAAACTGATGGAAAGGAAATTAGAGCATAGACCACGGGTCTGGGAGCTAGACAGTGAATGCCAAAGCTCACTACAGCCTTAGATCGTCTCTCACACCAAAACAACAAATGCGAGTAAAATGGAACGGCAGATAAGAAATGGAACAACAAAGTAACAGCTAAGTCTCGCGAGTCGTAACCAAACTTAATCTATTAACCCAAATGCACTTTTCGCAATCAAATAACAATCTTTCACTTTTAAGGCAAGTTAAGCAGAACACGCTAATGGAACAGCAATAACTATTGATAAATTATGAACAGCATTAATAAATCATATGCGCACACAACACGCTGAAAGGCCAAATACAAATGCATAATAACTTAACACAGGCACACGTTAATAGTAATCTGAGTCTGATACCGCAAGTATTAACCCTGGTTAGAAAGGGTAACGATTACAATTCATAATGGAACCACAATGTCAATTGAAATAGCAATCGTATGAAATATAAACCATAGAAAAATATAGTAATACCAGCTTAAGAAGGTTACAGCTTGGTTACTCTGCAATTAAACAGCAATAACATTATGTGGAGAACAGCAATGTTACATTAACAACTTTAAAGGAATAGCAATACGTTAGAATGCAAATTACGATTTTCTTGTTGCAGAGAACGAAATAGGAAATATAACAGAGCTGTAATAAAACACACCAGATTACCGATTCAAGCTGATAAGCAAAACCACGCAGAAATCAAAAAGATAATATATAGCGGCAAGTGTCCTTCGGGGCCGGGCCCTTAGCCTCTAAGGGAACACCGCCTTAAGTTAATCCAGACGCAGAGATGAGAGAACCACCAAGCTTATATTAATGCATCGGACAGAAGTACAATGAACCAGTTCTCACGAGACTCAATAATCAGAACTGATGTTTAACAGAAAATTACATAAAAACGTATCTCCAAATCATCCCCCTACACAATACGTGCTTCTCCTTTTATAATCAAAAGGAGGAGAAATTGAATAGTAAATACAATCTTCCCATAACAATATTGGATTTCTTCCAACCAATTGATCAACAAGAAAATAGATTTACATCCATCTTTCAACAACAGCAAGTCGAATTTGGCTTTTTAGCTGAGATTTGGAGGACGGCCGCAACAACAGAACTGAGAAAATCGTGCTTAAAGAACTCTGCGAATCTCTCAACACGGGCCGAATTTGGGCAAACCGTTCTTTACTAAAGTTAATTGGGTCCGTTCTGGACAAAACCCATGTTCCGGATTTTCCCGATTCGTCTTCATTTTCTCAGAATCGCAACCGCAAAACTGTCACTCCTTATTCCAGCGCATTTCTGAGTTGGCACTTTTAATGATCAAATCTTCAATCTGGAAATTATCTTGGAGGCTAAAAATGGTGAATAATGTTACAACTGATTTATTAAAACTATCATTGATAAAATAATTCATAATCATCAATTTGTTAGAAATAAAGGAAGATAAATAATTTTCATCCATAAGAGCATAAATCATTTATAAAATGGATTTAAATGATAAATTATAACAAATGATATAATAGAAAAGAGTAAAAATGGATGAAATAAGTGTTACAAAGTGGTTGTATTCACGGCCCAAAAAAATTGAAGCCCTCATTAGATGCCTTTGGGAAGCACCCATCATGATAGATAATCTCCCTTTGCACCTCAAGGGAGTGGCCATGTTTGGAATTCTTATTGGCCTCATCAATGCCATGAGATCTACATGTAATATCACTCCTTATAGGAGCCATGGCTTGCATACATATGGTAATATAATGTGCCAAATCAGAAAAATAAGCATGCTCCATAAGATCAGATTCTTTACCATTCAAGTCTTCCACACACATAGAGTTAGGCATGGGCTTTTTTCCTCTTTTAAGAGAAGTAAGAGATGGCTGAAATGACTCCTGCATAGGATTCCTTGGCTGCCCCATCTCCTCATAACTATTGCACTCTTGTAAGTGTTGATGCAGTTCCTCCCAATCATAGTGCTGATGTAGTTCTTCCTTCATACCCTCCCAATCAAAACTCTTCAATATTAGGGAGTAGATTTTTGCTGACTGCATATAGCTAGAAAGGAACTCTTTGTGTGCTCTTTGTAGTATCTCTTGCTTAAGCTTGGAGGCTTGAGACAAGAATACTTTACCAAGATGATAGATGACCCCTTCATGGACCAAATAGCCTCCTCCTTGCTTCATGCCATCTAATATCATCCCGGTGTGCAGATCTTTGGAGTACTCCACAAGGAGTTGAGACCTCCAATATGGATCTACACATCTCAACAAAGACAGCATTGTTGATGCATCTATGGTGGTGCTTGCTTTGTTGCTGCTTGTTTCTTGGGCATTATGCATGCAAAAATTGTTTGTGGGAAGGTTGATCCTCCCCCTTGCTTCCTCCCACAGCGTTGTGGCTCTCTCTTCCATTTTTTCAGCACTTGGTGATGCTTTCCCCATAGAATCTAATGGCATCCCAAGTGGCTTGCCATGATGTAGGAATGTTCCTTGTAGAATTCTCATAAGCATCAGAGAAGTAACTATGAGGTCCCTGCCCCCACTGTGCAATTCCATCTTTGTTGTGTGGGTGGAAGCATCGGGTGAAGGGTAGGTGTGCATGCCTTGAATGATTTTTTGTTTCCCACTCTTCAAATCCACCCATTCCATCTACAAGGCCTTCCAATAAGTGGTGACTTTTCCCAAAGTAATCAACCACTAGACGCCCAAGATGATGTTGGTGTCTAGTATGTCCACAATAAAGAAATGCTCCTCCATGGTGTAGGTTCCCATAGTCACAGAAAGTGATGGAACAGACTGCATGCACTGCATAGTTCTATCTCCCGGAACCAAAACAGAGAACCCATCAAAAGTATCAGTAGGGATCCCCCTCCTCTGCACAAGGTGAGCATCAATAAAGTTGTGGGTTACCCCACTTTCAATTAGAATAGACACTCTTTGGTTCATAACTGAACCTTGCACTCTAAGGGTCAAATACTTGGGCACTCCTCTCAAAGAATCAAGAGTCCCATTGGTTGGAGCAAAGTCTCCTTCTTCTTCTCTGGATGATGATTGATCCTCCTCCTCATCCTCACCAGTGTTGTGACCTCTCCCAGGTCCATCATTTCCCTCTTCCTCCTCAAAATCAGAGAAGACTTCAATATGGTGTGCTCTTCTAGTAGCACATCTATGTCCCGATACACATGGCTCTTGACAAGTGAAACATAATTTCTTTTTCCTCAACTCCCTCCAGAGATCAATGTCAAGAGGTTTCTTCAGTGAGCTCTCCTTGGGTGGAGTAGCTTTCCCCTCCTTCCCCTTAGAAGAGTGAGTGGCTTTGCTTGGGAGGTTGCCTTTGCCCTTGGCAAGGCATCTTGGAGATCTCTAGTTCTCTCAATGGCATCATGCAGAGTGATGGGATTGGTAGACTTAACCAACCCATGCAAAGGTTCTTCCAAGCCATCAATGAACATGTAGACTTTCCTTGCTACTGATAGATCAGGGACCATTACAGACAACCTCAGGAATTCAGAGATATAGGCCTTCGCATCTCCTGTCTATTTAAGCTTTTCCAAGCTTATGAAAGGGGCCTCCATATCTTTCCAATCGAATCTCTCCACTAGTCGCCTAGTGAACTCAACATATGTGGACACATTGTTGTGCCCCAATTTAGATATTCCATGAAACCACCAGTTGTGGGCTTCTCCCTCAAAATGCAGCGCAGCAATCTTGATGGCTTCTGCTTCGGGCACTTTATTCAACTGGAAATATATGTCCAACTTCTCCACCCATGCTTTGGAAAAACAAGAGGGTGATCCATCTAACTTAGGCAAGAAGAACCTACCCATACTGTGGTGTCTCCCATGAAGGAAACCTCCATCTCTGTACTACTGCCATGGCCTCCTCCGGTCTTTGAGATGGCAGAAGTCTTGCAAGCTCAAGTTATCCTTGAACCTCTTACTTTGTGACACATATTCTAAAAATTAACCTTCCAAAGATGTTGTCTCTTGCAGCCCTTCATTCTCTACAACCAAGAAGGTAGGCATTGTAGAGCGTTGTGAGGCCTGGGGAGCTTGTAGCAAACTCACAGGTTGACCAATCCCAAATTGAGACATATCAGAACTTTCTCCTTGATGGAATGTCCCAAGGGACTCCCTCATTCTATCTATCCTCATCTCCTTTATTTCCTTGGATAGATCTTGCATAGCTTCCAAGAGAGTTTTTGCAAACTCCTCTGCTTCCTTATCTTTATCAATCACGAATTCAGGGGCTTTCCCCTTGTCTTGACCCTTGTCAAGGTCAACAGTAGTATAGTCATACTTTCTATGACTTCTATTATGATATCTCCTCTCCCTATCAGAAAGAGGATCTTCATCTTCGGAATGCAGCATGACTGGTGCTCCAATGCTAGCACAGGTTGTGCCAAGAGTGGAGCTCTGATACCATTGTAATGATCCTTTTTCAGGATTCTCAAGATTCTACTTCAGAGATTGACTACATAGGAATTTACTGGATATGTCACCCTTCAAAGAAAGGGTGAGATCCAGAGGCTACCTAGCCAACTGTAGACTCTGTCTATAGAACTTGGAATAACCCATTTTTAGGAATTTCAACAAGGTCTTCAAGGAAAATGTTGTATAAGTAAAACTGAGCAAGTATAACGCATATCAGGGTTGGGTTCCCCTAATTTATGTTGTATGTGACTTATATATGAAATTTCATCAGAAAAAAAATCAATTTAAGCACATTAAACAGATCTCCCAAAAAGTAGACTAGCTAAAAGGCACCCAAGGGGGAAGGCTGCAGTAAAATGCAAGCACTACTTCAGGAATTGCGCAGTTTTAGATAATGTTTAGTGGAGATCAGAAAGAGGAATGATATCTTAGTATTACAGCAGAAAATAATCATTATGACAAATCCATTTCATTATATAGTGGAAATCATGAGCCAATACAGCAATAAATCTTCAAAAAGGAGAGCAGATGCACATGTAAATTTGTAGAAATGCTTCAACAGCGTTATTTTCCAGAAGGTTCAGCAGATGTGAGTTACAACTTAGATCTAGAGCAGACCTATGGATAAAATATCAGATCTATATCAAATCTGGAAACTCTATATTTTTCTCTACAAGATACACTTGGAATTTTGACAAGAGCATGCATGAATAAGAGTAGATCTAAGAAACAAGTTGCAGATTTGGGAGCTGCTGCAGTAAATTTATGAATATGAAATTACATTAAAATGGATCAAATCTAAATAGAACATAGATTATCAAGTCAATCCATGGATCACCAAGTGGAAGGCAAGCCCAGCACAAGAGATCTTTGATCTAAACAATGAGCAAGCCAGCCTACAAACCCTCATACATAAATAACGCAGTTTTCCCAGTGGGACAACGTTGTAGCTCAAGAGACATAGAAAACTACTAAAAAATAGCAGATCTGAAATTACAAGGAATGGTACTCTCTTCCAAAAGGTTAAAGGACCCACTCCATGGAGAGAGACTCTCAAAATACACTAGATCTCTGCAGATCTAGATCACCACTTGCTGCAGCTTGCAGAGACAGAAAAACCCTCACTGGATCAGCGCTGCCAATGTAAGTAGGAGCTTGGCCTCAAGCCTGATAGTGGTTCACTTCAGCAAACTTTCTTCCTTGAATCATCAAAGGAAGAGGTGAAACTCCTGCATAGGAATTCCAGATACAATCCTCCACTCAACATCAGAGAATGGTATTTGTCTAAGCAGACAAATACTTCAGAAATATGATCTATCAAAAACCTTCTCTTGCTGCCCTCCTTTTCCTTTTATAAGATGAGAAAGCTCTTGCAAACCCTAAACCACTTTGATGAGTTAGCCCTTTTCACATTAGAGGCTCCCTTCTAGAACTGCACTGTCCCTTTTGGAGATGCAATGAACCTAGATAGCGTTGTTTATTTGGTCAAGGTTGACCCAATATTTAGCTCAAACCTCTTTCACACCTGCAAGTGATTATTTACATAGCCCTGATTTGTCTTTGTTCACATGGGCATTGATTTATTCAGACTTTTTAGGACTTTTACATGTCCTCCTTTATTCATTTATTCATAAAACATAAATTAAAACAAAATTGAATGTTCCTCTTAACCAAGGCTAAGTAGTAACATTACAGATGCCTAATATGATGAAAAATAGGTTGAGGTTGAGGGGCGGGATGCTAAAGTTGAGAAAAAAGAGACAAAAGAGGAGGAACCAAAGGAAGAATCGACCTCTCTAAAAATTGTCCAAAAAGACGTTACAGCAATTCAACATCCTAGCCCGCGGCCAAACTTAAGCTCCTATTACACATTCATCGAAGGAGGCAGGTTTATCCCTCAAAATATCTCCATTCCCATGTTCTATGAGCTATAAAAAGAGAAACTGTGCACCCACCATTAGATGCAAATTTCCAAATATAGGAATGTAGAAGATGTGGGGATGATGGAAGAGAAACTCACTGAGATGGGGAGAGATTTGGCTAATGTCAAACTTAGGGAAGCAGTGTTGAAAGAGAAGCTACAAGAGGCACAAGCAGAGAATGCAATATTGAATGGCCAATTGCATCCAAAAAGACAAACAGATTGCCACCATGGCAGACCTGTGTATGGAGGCAATACAACACAGGAATCCCTCAAATTTTTATGTCATTTACCTGAAAGACAAGTGGCTACGGTTCTAGATCAAAAATTTAGCATCACATGGGTCATTTCCTTTCCATAATTATATCAAATTTATTTATTTTTTCATTCAAACCAATATAGAGGATAGGGCCAAATTGGCAGAGTTTTACATGCATAATATTGTCCTAACTAATTTGAACGTTTGGGTCCCAAAATCTAGGTTGATAGATATGCAACTGATGGTCGTAGCCTCTTGGACGATGAATGAATAATATAGGGCAGAGGAGGTCAAAAAGTGATGAATAGAGAAGGAAAAGAGCCTCTCCAAATATGGGAAGAACTAATCATCCCTAGAGGGGTCATAAACAACCACCAAATGATAGCTAATTATTTCATCAACCTTGCAGACAGATATCTCAACACCCAAGCACCGTAAATTGCACATTATGATGACATCTATAGACTAATGGTAGAGGAGTGTGTGATGACATGTGATAGAAGATGGAATGGCCTCCCACTTAGCCTAAGAAACTTGGAGTATCATACTCCAGAAAAATTGATAGTTGCCCTAGAAAGGGTGCCCTTGTACAAAAGGTCCATGCAAACAATGAATATCAAGTGGCTTGGATTAAAACTTAGCCCACCTTTGTTGTTGGGATTGAGTGAAGGAAAATATATAATTGAGGAGGATAAGGGATGGGAGGAAGCAGAAAAGAATGCAGGTTTTTACCCACCTGAGGGGACTCCTTCCATGATACCTTGCATTAGAGAAATTTTTAGGTCTAAAATGGACCTCCTAAGAAAAATGTACAACCAAAGTAAACTTTATAAGAACCAATAGAATTCAAGATGATGATGTCAACCATGGGCGATGATTCACCATTTTTGGGGTATAAAAGTAAAAAGATTAAAAAATAATAAAATAATAAAATTATTTTTTCAAATTATATCCTTAAGGTTTTACTCAAATTTCGAGTGGGATTACTTGTTGGATAAAAAAATTAATTCTGCATCCAAGGAGTACCCATGTTGTATGCTTTCGATGGACCCTGCTACACGAAAAATGAGAAATACATGAAAAAACATGATTGCATTCACATTTTTCATGTATTTCTCATTTTTCGTGTAGCATGTTCCATCGAAAGTATGCAACATGACTACTCCCTTGATGAAGAATCAAATTCTGCATCCAACGAGTGTTCCCTCTCAAATTTTGAGTAAACCCATAGGGAGATAAGTTGAAAATGTAGTTTTTTTCTTTTTTCTCTCTACAATTTGATGATGTAATATAATTTTACTTTATTATTTCCACTAATATTTTATAATTCCTTAGGAGGCCCATTTTAGACCTCAAAATTCCCCTAATATGGATGTCAAAGAGGCTACAATGATTCTAAAAGAAATCAAGAATGAAGATTGATTTTCTCAGAGGATGAGCAACCATTTGGTAGGGGTGTGGTGATGAGCACCATCATTAGGTACATTCTAAGGGGTTAATTGTCAGTTTTTTAGCACCTCAGTTTTGTCATATTTTTCTTAGTGAGAATGGTGTATTAAGGGTTTTCATGACTTGAGGCCTAATGTGGTATAAATGCAAGAAAATCAAGGGAATAATGCCATTTTTTAGAAATATTTCATAATCAGGGCTCGGAGTAGACAGCAAGGAGTGATTGTAGGAGGGTTGGCCACCTTCTTAACTCCTAAATGCAACCAATATCTCCTCAATATTCCCCTCCAACTGCTTGAAATTAGAGGCAACCAAGCAAGTGAATGATCAAAGGGAGCCAAGCCCCACTTCTCTCGAGTTCCAAGGAACAAAGGCCTACTTTTTAGGGAGTATTTGGTAGCTACCCTATAGCATAAATAGGCTAGAGAAAGGGCTCACTAGGATTCTATTTTTGGATGTATTTAGAGAAATCTTGGCTTTTTTATTAGAAATTTATGACTTTCATGTTTCATGTAAAATACTGGTTGGGAAATAATATGAGCATTTGGTTTCTTCTCCGCTGAGTTAGTTTCAGGGAGTTGAGCTTGTGGGTTAGGGCCCAATCCATTGGCCTCAATCTCTCTTATGTACTTGTGTTTTATTTTATGTTGCAGTAGTTGATTTCTTCCATTTCATTTTCGGTAGCATATAAAACATCAAAAGTGTGTGCTAAGCCTCCCTCTCTCACCTCTTCCATTGGAGCTTGAGGAGGAAGCTCTTCCACCACAAACCAGATATATTTTTAGTTTATAATTTCTTGGGAAATCTAGATAGATTTATTTTTCTAATCATGAACATGTTGTAGGTGTAGAGGTATATTTATGTTTCAATTGCATAGGTAGGATTCTTTAAATTCAACTCATATTTTCCACCATTTTTATGATAAGTTTTTCAATAATGAATGCATGAATAGGTATCTTGATTTCATATTGAATAGAGAAGCATAGGAGGACCCCTTTAGCACCCTTGTCTTTAGTCTTCAGTCTTCACCCTTCATCAACCACCTTCCATCCAAGTCACCTACAGCCCTATTTTTGAGGTCACCACCACATCACCAAGAGCAACCTTGAGGGTGAAAGACAGGCTTTGTGAAGAGTTATCAACTTGGCCAAGGGGTTTTCTACCCTTCATCTACCAATATCCACCTTTACCCAACCTCTCCTAACCTTTTTCTCACCATTTCTAGCCTCAAACTCCACTTGGCCTATTTCTTGTATATTTTCAAGACATCCTGTAGCACTACATGAAATCTTGTAGAAGCTTCTTGTAGCAGTGCCAAACACACTCTCCTTCACCCCAGAATAATTCTTTCGCATTATCTAACCCCATCCAAGCCACGAATATACCTTCAACTCAAAACCTTTGGTTCAGGCTCCCTTTTAGACCACCTAGGCGCCTCCTTCTTTTGTTGCAAAATAGAATCATTTTGAAGTGTGATTAGTTAATTAAAAGATGCATCATTAAACACAATATTTAGGCATAAGTTATATAGGACTTATTTAGTCATTGATTTATTATGTGTGCTCTAGACTAGTTTCCTTTTATGCAATTCAATTTAGCAATCTAGACTATGAATTCCACTTAGTGTAATTTCCTTTGTTGCATTAGCATAAGTGTGAATCTTTATTTCTTGCAAATAGTTAGATGAATCAGTGTGATCTAGAGTGGTTCCTTTCCTTATTGATAGAGTAATGGTTATGATCTATTTCCAGTCTAATATTACATTTATAAGTATGACAGACTTCATTTCCTATAAGTAACCCTAACATTAGCACCCCATTATATAACTAATATTAGGATGGCATGAGTAGATCTCATATGTTGTGCATATATCACTATCACCTCAAAGTTTGTATGAACCTCGGGTTGATAAAGTAAAGTTGAGTAGCCTTTGGGAGTTGCAGCACTCTTGGTGCAATACCAGGTCTCACCACTTACCTTTGAACCTACTAGTTCCTACTTGGAGGTCCTTCACAAAATTCACTTCTTCTTCGTCTTAAATGTAAAATGTTTCCTTAGGCTCTTATTTTTCTTTCCCTTTGTTTGTGGCTTTGAATATTGCTTGTCTAATACCTAATGTATCAATTTTTCTCATCTCATAAGGTGTCAATATCCCATGGATTTGTTCTTTAGTGAGATCCTTCAGATCCTACATTTCTTCAATGGCGGAGACTTTGGAATCAAACTTTGGGGTTAGTGATCTTAAATTATTTTCAACAATAGTAGTATACTTTATTTCGTCATGAATATTTTCATTTAGTTAACAATCTCATCTACTCTAAGGAAAAAAAATTCAATGTTCTCATCATCATGCATTCTAAGAATCTCATACTGAATTCTATATGTTTGAAGTTTAGCACTTTTTTCCTTAGTGTCACCTTCATAGCTTTGGACAAGCTTATCCCATATTTCTTTTGTGGTGTTTAGCTGCATGACTTACATAAACTCATATTCAGCCAAACTTCCCAAGATATCATTTACAGTCTTTGCATTGATCTCATATTGTTTCTTCCTTGCGTCATCTGTGGGAATGGAGTTTGGGTATTGATATCCACCTTAAAAAATTGCCAATACATCAGCTACTAGTGTCTGCAAATATGCTCTCATTTTGACTTTCCAAAATATAAAGTTAGTTCCATTAAACAAAGGTGGATTAATATAATATACTCCCTCTTGACTGCTGATATTGATGGATCTTCCTTTAAGCGATCAAGCTTCTTCTAAGGGACCTATTACCCACCACTTTGTGGGTGATATCCTTAGGATAAATTTTTCCTCTATGATGGACCTCAGCCGACAATAAACATCCCCTTGCAACCCTCAACTAGCTTGTTGTGCCACTTATGTGCCACCTCAGCCATCCATGCGGTCCCTCACCCATTTGTATTGATTGTGTGTTTGAAGGTGGGCCTCCCGAACGTAAAGGTGTGTCTTTTCATTTGTTAATTTAGAATTGCGTTTACTTATCATGGACACTTTTGGACATGGATTTATGGGGGGATTCAATGGAAATAGTGGACTTAGTTTGTGAATATGTCCCCTTTAACTCTTTTGGATGTTATCCTTGAATTTTAGTCCAGTGATATCTCCTTTACTAACCATTGGGTTTTAGGGTGGTACTCCTTGGGAAACCCTGAATTTGGTTGTGTGGTCTCACTCCCTTGTCCACGTACATCATCCCTTTTCCACTCATTATAACCCCATTCATCATATCTCCCACCTGGGTTCACATAATTCTAGCCTCTCCTTTCCCATGCCCCCACTTTGGGTAAGGCCTATAACGATGCCTTAGAAGTTGAAGCAACTAAACAAAAAAAATAAAAAACATAAATGACCACATTCAATAGGAAAATGTACCAAAAAATTCAAAAGATGATTGGTACAAAACAAAATATGGCATGTAGGAAAAAGCTAATGCATGAGCTCTACCCCCATTCCCATGGCCATCACCCTTGTTCCATAGGCCCTAGATGAGCCTCCTTTATCATTCAGAAACCCATGATTGTCCCAATCCCTGGAGGGAAATGAATCGCCCTACCAAAAAGGGGGCATTCATTGTTATATATTACACATCATGTTCTTATCACTTGAGACCCTAGCAGTTAATCAAAGAAAAATCATAAAAGGTGTTATCACCCAAAAAATTTCAAAACATCATTGTTTCATGTTTTTTTTTTGTCATGGTTCAAATTAGGTTTAGAATTCAATTTAGGTTTTGATCAAGGGTAGGTTATATTGTCATAAGTTCAAAGCCCATCCATAAGTTCAAATAAAGTCTTTTTTAAGGTCCATTCATTGTCAAATATCCATAATTTCCATTTTTGAGTCATTTCCTAAAGTCTCATGTCAAAACTGGTCAATTAGCCAAGAAACCTCGTTTTCGTAGTGCCACTAGTTCACAAAAGTTGATTTGCGCTACAAAACTGCTGAAACTTATGAAGCAAAAACTATGTTTTTTGGTTTTGAGAAGTCAACTTCCAAGGAGGTTTCTGAGAAATTGAAAATGAATTTAGGAAAACTGAAAGAATTTTTTCTTCCTAATAGAACCAAATACAAAAACCTCTGTCAATTTCTTCAAATTCATTAGGAGGTGGGATAAATTGATAAATTAAAATGCGCTACGAAAATACTATTACAAAATTGTCTTGTACATGACTGTTTAGCAGTCAACTTAAAGTTCTGTTTCGGGCCAAATGAAACAGTATTTTGAAATTATGAAATAGGTTTATCTTCATAACAGCACCATATACAATACCCTCCCTCACATTTCTCACAAGTGTTATAAGTTTGGCGATACAAGTCTTTCTTTGAAGCCCTATTTTCCGAAAATAGAGTTTTCATGTTTTACACATGTTTTTCAAAGGCAGTTTCTGGACAGCAGGAGATTTATTTCAACAAGAAAAAAGATTTTTTTATTCAAAACATAATAGCCTAAAAAAACCTCCTTCATTTTCTAAAACTACATCATGGATTAGGAGATATAGGCTCTGTCTCAAGACCTATTTTTCAGGAAAAAAACAAGAGAAATCTACAAGAAGTTAAGAAGTCATAAAGGCTGGAATGATTGTGTTTTTCACTTGATATGTTTTTAAAATGATGGAATCAGGTTGATTTTTAGTTTTTGGCACATTTTCATTCTCCACTTTAGAAAATTTTGGACAAAACTGCTCACTCAGCAGTTTCGTAGCACAAACAGTGTAAAAAGAGTGAAAAGCAACACTACGAAACTGCTGTAGCAGCTTTTCTCACTCTTTCTCATAAAATTTTGAATGGAAAACGTTTGAATTATGATCTTAAATTGATAAGGAATATGTATTAAGAGATAATAAAGACAATCCTTGAGGAAATAAATCAAAATTTTGAAGAAACAAGGGTTAAAAAGCAGTGCTACGAAAGGCACTACGAAACTGTTGTTTTCGTAGCGCAGTCTATTTCAGCTCATTTGAACAGTTTAATGATGGTTTTTGGACACCTGGAGCTTAGGGAGGATTCTTTAAAGTGTCATTTTAGTTTCCAACAGCAAAGGAACTTGAAATAATGAGTTCATGGTGGTCAGAATGTTTCAAGAAGTGAAAGGAACCCTATGCCTAGAAAACACGAGATTGTTCCTATTTTGATGGAGGTCAGCATCATGGTCATGAAGAGTTGAAGTATATCCTCTGGATTCGACCATGTGTTAGTACACTTGGAAAATGATGTAACTTAATTAAGATAACGTGGTTATAGATAGGTGATTAAGAGTTTGAATCCTATTTGTATTAGGATTATTTAGTAGATTAGTTGTCTTTTTGTAATAAATACCATGTAATATGGTTATGCAAGGTGTCAAGAGTTAGGAATTCGAAGTATCTAGTAGAAGATGAGTTCATCTCATGTTTTAAAGGTCTATTTAAGACCAAGAAGTTTAATTAGTGAGGGGTTGGAGACTTTTTGGAAAAATTGAAGCTTATTGTAAAATCATTGTTTCAGCAATACAGAGATGGATTACTTAGCCAACTTGAGATTCTGAAGGAGTTTTTGGTGCTTACTTGTTCTATCTTTACCTTTTATGTATCTCTCTTGCAGTGATTTTCATTTATATTACTCAAAATTCATCCTTGTGATGCTCTGACTTCCTTTATAAGTGAATTGGCTGTGTATTTCAATGAGTCTATGTCCTATCTTTGAAATGTTTTTCTTCGATAGTTTAAGTGCTTATTACTTAGAATTCATGACTTTTCATGCTCTGACTTCCTTTAAGTATTTAGTTATGGTGAAATCTCTTTTAGTATTTTTGCTTTCAATAGGGGATGCATTGGATGTTAGACAGTATTGCAGATGGTTTCCATTTTGGGTTTGGTTTCCCTATACGGGGTCTTTATCCTCCAGAGGGATACATTGGAACTCTTAGGGTGTGTGTCGAGTGCCATGAGCCTCCATAAAAGTAGAAAACACTCCATGGATCCCTATGGATTTTCAGAGATTTCTATAGATCCACCTTTTGGACGAGGAAGATACATTTCGTACACTATCCCCAGTTGGCCCCACAGGTGCACCACACACTTGGTAGGTGTCCCAAGATGTGTATGATGACATGGAATTATTTATTCTAGCATAGGGTCTACAGGCATCTTTGATTCATTTGGAGACCCATGGGGTCATTTGAATGCCCCCACATCTACAAGGAGCACCACAAGTTTATTGTTTGGAGAACAAGGGGAAACCCCCTTTTCCATCACTTTTGAGGGTCCCACGCATCATTATGGCACTCATGAACCCCAGAATCCCTCTTAGAAGGCCCTATAACATCAGTTTACCTCTTGAGAGACTTATTATTTCATGTATGAGCTAGTTTGGTGGGCTTGTCACCAAAAGTTATTTCTAATTGCACATTATTTAATTCTTTAGGGGAAAATGTAGGCCCATTAGGTAATTCAAACTCCTAATGGTGAATATAGGAGTTATATGGATTCATTTGTATCATCACTTGGATTTGTATCTCTCTCTCCTTAGAGAACTTTGCATTTTTTTCCTTGGTGGATATTTTTGAACAATGTATGGATTTTGATGTATGAATTTGGGTTCTTTCTATATTGGAGTTTCTTATATTGCAAATGTGATGTTGGTTGTATATATTCTCTAACATGTAAGTGAAAACTTGATGTTATTTTTCATTTTGTTGCATGCATTTGGACTTCATTATAATAAGGGCTAATTGTTGCATGTGTTTAATCTAGAATTATGTGTCTATTTAGCGTATCTATGTGTATGGGCAATGTTGGATGAATTAAATATCCTAGATATCATGTTATGTTGATAATACTTCACCATTTTCAGGAAGTAAAAATGTTTTAAAGTCACTTTTCTTCTCTTGCCTCTTACATTGGACAAAGTTGACTTTGAAGCCTCCTCGAAAAAAGAGACACAATATGTCTTCACAATTATCCTTGAATCCATACCCCCAAGTGAAATTAGGCACTGGTCCCCCATAGGGTGATCATTTCAACCGCCTTTTCACCTTTTTCCTCCATTTTCCCAAGTCTATCCCCATTAGGTCACCTATGGCATCTGTTTCCCATAAAAATAAACATATAAAAACTCCGATCTCCTAGGTTCAACTACATTGGTGGGTCCCCCAGGTCTCCTCAAATTTAAAGGAAATCCAACAATGGAATCTCAATATATCCCAATCCCTAGCTCTAAGATCAAGTTTTTCCCTGATTTTCCCAAGGCTAGTACTTAGTAGAATCAATTTTACATCTTTAGGTGAAAATTTTGTTTGATCCTTTCCCCTCACCTTTTCCAGGTTAGTAATATCATTGGTTTATAAAATCCAACCCCTAACCTGGACTGGGTCCACTTGGCCTCATGTGGTACCATTTTTTGTTAAAGATTATGCATCAAGGACTACTCAGGAATCCAATTTATCACAGGATTTTAGGGATTGGTAAACTCCTTAACAAGCCATATTCTTCTTCCTCAACCCTCGAATCCTCATCTCCTCTCCCTAGAGAACCTAGTCCCTTGCTTAAAGAGAAAGCAACCTCCTTTCTTCATATTATTCTAGGGAAAGGTCTAAGGGGTCACTTATCACATGTTTATCGATATATCCTCTATAAGTGGCTTCCCAAAGCATCAGGACTCTTCCCATTGGTTAAATTCCATAAAGAGTAGGGAGCCTTAGCTGTGGTGACAGTGGGCTAAGCCTCCATCATTTCCCTTAACCTAGTAGTTTCCCTCTTAGGAACCCCTTTTAGGTCCCCTGCTGGTTTCAGTGGTAACATTTTTGGATTCTTTTTCATGGAAACGAGACGTGTGTTGTGTTCCCCATATGGCATATTGACATATCATTATTGGTGGCTCCATTGGAAGAATGAAGCCCTAGTTCTTCATTGAACTTTAAGGTTGATGCTTGTAGGGTGAAGTAAGAATTTTTCTAGGCATATTTAAATTCACCCTGGAAACTCCTACATATTTTTCATGCATAGCTCAAATAGGTTACCTTTCTCCAACAAATTTCCTACTTTTGACATCGTTATCATCCCTGGGCACCCCAATCATGTCACATGAAGGATGGTACGTGGGGTACCCATGTTCGATGGTGACCCAAACCCCGTAATTGACCATGTGGAAAGATTTAATGAACATGCTTCAAAAGAGAAAGTGGTCCACCAAGATGTCCTTATGTTGTTATTCTTTAGTTCCCTCTATGGTCATAACTCAAGGTTAAAAAATCACAAACCTAGGAGCATCTCATCTATTGAGGAATTCGTTAATGGATTTCTTATAAATCTTCAAGTATGCCCCGCATTGAGCATTCAAGAGGAAGCCTTCAGCAAGCATCATCAAGACCATGAGAATCTAAGTGATGAATGGGAAGATGATTCCTCCTTGGGTCCACATGATGAAAAGGATGATTTTGATAACACATGTGTTGGGAAGGATGATTCCATGGAAAGTGAAGTTGAGACTAACCATTCCTTTCTCAAGGATATTACTCTCGATGAATATCCTTTTGAGAACCTTGAGAAAGGTGATCACATTAGCCCCTCGTAATAGTACATTTAATATTACTTCCACGTTGAAAAGGGGAAATGGGAAATTGCTGGTCATCGATTTGATTATGCTCCCATTTATGACACCGATAAGGACGATGAGGTTGATATTAGTATTCATTTTCTCTCAAGCATTAATCACAATGGCATATCCACCAATACCCTTGGGAAGGAGGATTACTGATTTCCTTTTCATGAGGAGGGGCAGTTGGAGATAGTTGATTTTCCTTTTAGGGGACACTCAATCTTCAGTACTAATAATGATGAATTCAATAAGGCTCCCACCTATCTTCCTTATGATTCTATATTCAAATAAATTGAGCCTTTATATTATGGTTTGGACTAATAGAGACTCATTTAATATAGTGTTTCCTTCTCCCATTTGTCTTTTCCTCTTATTCATTATCTTAAGTCTCCCACGAGTGATTCCATCACCCCTTGTCATATGACCTCAATTTTTTGTAAGCCCTTTTCCCCTTCCGAGTGTGGTGTCAAGAAATAACCCCTCATTGAATATACTTTATCTCATTGGGCACACCCTTGGGATCATTATCAATCTATACTCTCACATTTCTAGTGTGATCATCACAGGCGACCTACTTGTATTTCTCCATCTCATCAGTATCCTTCTCCTACTACTCATAACCCTGTGGAGGAAATTAAATACGACATAAATAATAATGGAGATAATATGCCTAAGGTTTCCATCCATCAAAAATTTATGAGCCTAATCATTGGAATATCTATATTTTGGTTAGAAGAGAGGATCTCATGGACTAGATTACATCCTTCTTTTACCTCTTCTCAGAAGATCATCCATGAGTGGCCATCATATTTTCCCACCTCCCACCCGCTCGATCCTCCATACAATTGTATCTGTGTTAACTTTGGGATTCACTCTATGAGTAATCATACTGGCAGACATATTTATATTGATATCATGATATGCTGGTTGCACTAGCTTTATGATTACACTTAGTATTAGCACCATATGCATGTTAGAGTAGGATGCATTTCATGTTGATTTTTTTGCCTTAGAAATAACTTCATATGATGTTTCTCATGAGAGATTAAATGCATTTAGGATAAACATTACATACTTTTATTTTTTATCTATTTACTAGTTGATTTTATGGGCTAACATTAAGCATGGGTGATCATTAGACACCGTGAAAAACATGCTTCCACGTGATTTTAGTCGTTTCTATGTGTAGGTGACAGGTCTACGATGACCAAGAGATTATTGTAGTTCTCATGACCTCTAGTTCGAGTAGTATCGCCTGCCTCTTCGAGAGATCACGTCCCAACTGGAGCTAGATGTTACCCACCACTTCGTGCGTGGTATCCCTAGGAGAATTTTTTCCTCTATGATGGACCTCAGTCGGCAGCAAGAAGCCCCTTGCAGCCCTCAACTAGCTCTTTGTGCCACTTCTTCGCCACCTGAGCCAGTCATGTGGTCCCTCGGCCATCTGTATTGATCTTATGTTTGAAGTTGGGCCTCCTGAAGCTAGAGGTATGTATCTTCATTTCTTAATTGAGTATTGGGTTTAATTATCAAACACACTTTGGACATGGATTGATGGGGATATTTGGTGGAAAGGGTGGACTTGGTTTTTTTTTATGTCCCCTTGACCTCTTTTGGATGTTACCCATGCATTTTAGTCTAGTGTTATCTCCTTTACTGACCATTTTGTTTTAGGGTGGTACTCCTCGATAAACCCTGACTTTGGTTGCATGGTCGTGTTGCCCCCATCCACATATATCATCCATTTTCGACTCATTATAAATCCATTCATCATATATCCCACCTGGGTCCCCATTTCCTCATTGGGTCCACATAGGGATAGCCTCCTTGTTATGCCAAAAATTCCCTTTTTCGGAAAGAAGTGATCCCTCTAGCCCAATGAGTGTGTGTAGTAACAATCATGACAAATAATACAAGTTTTCCTAGTTTAACATAGAAATAATACGATCGAGGGAGATTTCCTACCTCACTCCTTATGAAATTGTTTCCTCGATATCAATGTTGAGCCTTTCGCTTCTAGGATCGTTCCTCACCAGGTCTTCTACATCTGAATACCTGTAATAAATAGCATACGACAACAAATGAAAGATACATAGCATATATATATTTCAAATCAAACCACATGAAAGATCAATGAGTATCATGCTAAATCAATTAATGTGAACAGATTCATGGGAAGAAAAGCATACTTTGTATTATTAAATTAACAAAGGGAAGCTTACAATTGGTACCTTGATGTTGGAGGCCTCCTTCGGAATGGAAATCCAAGTCCAATCCAAGCACATCAATCTCTTATCTTTCCTCATAAAATCGACAGCATCTAGGCGTAATCAGGCAGAAGAATAGAAATCAGCAATGACCAAACAAGATTCGCTATCTTGGCACTCTTTTATAGCAAAGTTGGGGAGGTTATGTATCCACTGATGAGGTGGAAAGGAGTTATCTCAAAGGGGAAAATATTTGGAGATATGATCAAGGGTCAAATATGGGAGTATTAAACCATATCCTCAACCAACAAGTACCAGACCTTCGTTCTCAAGAGTTCTAGAGGATGAAGCTTTTGTTCCATTTTTTTAGAACCTCTCTAAAGAGGACCAGCATGACTTTACTATTGAATTCCCGTGCTTCCATCATTGTTCACAGGTTATGGACAGGGTGACAAGCGTGAGGATATGAAGGGGAGAACTGCGTTAGGCCTGCAATTTAGGGTTTTTTACAAAATTTTGCAAAAAGGCTTTAAGGAATTTCTATTTTAGGTCTTCAAGGATACTTTAAGCATGTTATCCAGGATGAATAAGTTTTCACAAATTTGTTTTCTTTACGAAGTTTGTGGCATGAGCGACACAAATATGACACTTTGGATAAGAACTGAAGAATGTGACAAAATATTGTGTAACAAATGCCCCATAAAGCATGAAATCAGAACCATAAGTGATGCTTGAATCGCTTTATCAGCCATGGCAAGGAATTTGGAAAACCATCGTCAGGAGACCTGCCAATCAAAAACAATACAATATATGATATCTCTGATATAAACATGCCTAATAACATATATCTAAAAAGGAATCAAATAACACATGAACCCACAGCATGGACATAGCCATCCGTCTGAAAGAGATCATGGAAATGGATCCACGGTATGGACGTAGTCATCCGTATAGAAAGGATCATGTGTACAATCATGAATACTTAATAAGTCCACGCAACCTAGATAATAATGGATGTGATCCAGGGTATTTGTATCTATCTCAATCTACCCACCATAAGAATCTAACCATGTGAATATATCTGTTGATGTCGAACATGGTAGACACCACCTAATGACTGGTCGATGAGGTAAATCGTTAACAAGAATAAGAGAAACCACCAATAATGATGATGGCCCTCAAGGTACGACATCATAATCTACAAGTGTGAATGAATGAAATGAATTTGAACACTTGCATAATCATTTGAACAGAGGCCAATGATGTGAACTTGTCGTCGAATGCGAAAAACTTGCCATTGAGGCATGCAAGATCCAAGGTACTAAAAAGGAGTTTCTAGACCACCTTCCTGGATAATGAGCTAAAGTTGACAGGAAGTGATCCGTCGAAAGAGGGCCATAATGATTCCCACATCATTGACACAAAACAAATGATTTCTCAAGATGATAGAAGTGATTCATGATTGTTGGAGAGAGGTTCAAATAAGTAGATGATGTTTGACTTTTATATATAGGACTTCTTTTGAACATATCGGCGACACGGCTCTGGAGTTTGCTAGAATTTGACTCAATATGCAATCAAAGGTCATGGTGAAAGCATATTATGATTAAATGAGAGACAAATGTATTTCCCAAACCCAAGAAATAAAATGACGAATGAAGGATATCCCCAACCCAACAGGAAATGCAGATGAGTGTCATTTTCAATATCAACATGTTGCCTTTGATCCAAAATAAAAAAATATTCTTTAATTCCATTTTCCCCAATTATTTCTAGCGATTACCTCTTTATTTTTTATATAAACCTTGAAGAGGATACCATATGCTTTGGCATATAAGTTCACCCTTCGAATGAATCCATCCTAGTAATTTTAAGAAGTCCTAGAAAGGAGTAAATCGATCTTGTCATGGTGACAAGTCCTTTGTCATTTAAGTTTTACGATTCCAATGGAGGGGTAGCTTGGTATCTTTTTCATGTTTAGGGAGTTTGAAACAGAGACGAAAAATAAAACTCCAAAAGTTCCATCTTCGTAAATATTCCATCAAATCCAAAAAGGTAGAAAAAAATATCTGAGAGAACCTCTTGATCATGTTTGACCAAGGTATTCATTTTTTGTATTTAGTCAACCTTAGCCTGAAAAAGGGGTAAATGTATACTGAGATGACGTAAATTCATTTATTTTAACGATATCGAAAGGAAAAATTTCTTGACAATATTTTCATTTTTCGAGTCAAAAAAGAGATTAAAGTTGACTCCACTTGGAGGAACGAGTGGTATAAAGGTAACAACTTCTTCTGGTGATGATGGAACTTCTCAAAACGAGTAAAGGTCAAGATTTTGGCTAATAATACCACTAATTTTAGTGGTTCCTTGGGAAAGGGTAAAAACAACCAAGTGAGAGTGTATGATCAGACAAGAAAATGGTGACGATGGAATGAGAAAACCAAGGCTCATCTAGCAGAAGAGGCAGATAAAATTGAAATCATGAGAGGTGTATAGGAATGGTTTCATTTTTTACACAAGATTTAAATAGATAAAAAACTATGCTTGAGACTGGTTTCATTTTCACACAAGCTTGAAATGGAGACAAACTATGCATGGAATAAGTTTGCATGCCCCCAGAATAATGACTCGATTCGAGGTAAATGACCCCTAAGCTTCATTTCATTCACCTAAGTAGACTATTGGTTACTAACAGGTGGATGGAATGAAGAATTTTTTATGAGATCAAGTGAAATACTCGATAGGTAATTTACGAGATCTAATCAAAGACTCGAATTGAAAGGGGATTTGTTTAATTTTTTGTGCTTGACACAAGACAAGGAACTATGCTCTGACACTTTGTTTCATTTTTTAATGAGCTTGACACAGTAAAATAACTATTCTCATAGGGACCTATTTCATTTTTTAATGAGGATGGCATAGTAGAATAGTTATCCTCATGGGAACCTGTTTCATTTTTTAACGAGGTTGACATAGTAAAAAAACTATCCTCATGACACCTTGTTTCATTTTTAACGAGCTTGACACAAGAAAGGGAACTCTACTTTGGACACCTTGTTTCATTTTTTAAAGAGCTTGACACAATAAAATTAACTCTGCTCCAGACACCTTGTTCATGACCCATAAGAAGTCATGGATTCCAAGAGGTTCTCTTCAGATGCGAGAACAACACTCTAGAAATCAAGGTCTAATTCCCCCAATACATGATGCACTATATCACTGACTAGATCACCAGTTGAGATGGGCATGGGATAGGTTGCCACATTTTTTACCTTTGGTGATCAAGAGTTCATAAATTTTTCTCAAAATTCAAAGTTCTTGAAACTATGTCGAACCTTAGTGACTGGGTAGATCTTGTCTTCCTGATTTCAGCCCCGCAAACAGTTCGAAAAACCAATGTCGTATGAGGGAATATCGCGTTCTGATCAATTTCTCAAACAGATAAATTTTGCGACAGGTTTGACTGGGATACCCAGTCAGCATGAGGTGCACAATCAACAAAATACGAATATACATAAGAATATTCCTTTTTCTCAATTCATTCAGAAGCTGACAAGTAGTGTGTTTTGATTCGATGGAGGCTATACATTATTTATTTTCATCCAATGGATGGGTAACACATGGCCAGCACTGAGGTTTCCACATGTCCCCTGGCTGGTGTGACAAAATTTTATGGAGGCCACTGGGCTCGACCCAAAAACCTCCTGTGGAGAAACCACCTGCCACAACCATTTGTGTTGCATGTTATATCTTAACTACAAAGGTTCGTAAGTGTTATTTATGGTTTGCAAACTTTTCATTCGAGGGTCCAAGTATTATGGTCACATTGCATAGCCATGAAGCCATAGTAACATATGTTATAGTCTAATGGTTAATACCCTGCTGATATCGTAAATCATTAACCTTTCCACAACCCTTATCACATGTAACGGTAACTATAGAATCCGCATGGTTATGGAAAACTCCACTCCAAAACTTTAATGTAACCAAGGTTTTGGGGGTTGACATGTGGCCACCCCTCCCCTTAATGGTTAAAAATTTAATGTTACGGTTTGTAACTGGTGGAGTATTAGCGCGCCTCCAAAATTTCATAAATTTTCCAATTGTAACTATTGTTAAGTGCAGTTCTCCAAATTTAGAGGAGGTTTTGTAGGAGTTATTGGGAAAAAGGCTAGGAGGGTCAATTTTCGACCAATTTGAGTGAAACAAGAATCTAACTAGACTAATTGGAGTATTCTGGAGCCATTGGAGTAGAGAAAACAGCCATTAGAGGCCTATAAACACATGTATTTTCAAATTTCTGAGCATAATGCAAGATGGACATGCCATTGGGAGTTGGACCAGCAGATGTATCCCAAGAGGGGTGAACTACTTCATCATGCCTATTGTGTAAATGTTATGTGTGGTTTTATTTCTTTGTTATACATTGTTGTTTAGTGTTATTTTCTCTTATTTCATGCTTCTAATTCACTAAAATCACATAAAATTCATGGTTAAAATCCTCAATACTTAAGAAAACTATGGAGACAAGTATGCACATGTTTATTAACTGAAAAGACACTTAGCACAACAAACTAATACAGTCCTTTCAGATCAGGTTGGTATCAGAGCTAGAGTTTATTCTTTGGTGTTGTTGTGTGAAAATATTTTTTTAAATGTTTTCAAGCTTTCACATGCTTACTAGGCTCAAGCTCAAGAGAGGAGAAGGCAAATTGGTGAAAGCAAGAGGGTCTCAAAGTGAGCCACAGCAAAGGAGGGAAATATTGCCATATTCTCCACCACCTAGTTCACCTCCAAAGGAAGTAGAAGCAGCATTAAGCATGCCTCCAGAGGAAGAAGAAATCCATGAAGAAGTGGATCCCAAAGAGGAAGAAAGAGTGTTCAGGAAAGCATTCCTTGACATGACTGAGATGGTGAGTATCCTTTATCAAGAAAGGAATGAGAAACTGGAAGGAGAAGGATCAAAAATTCACAAGGAAGGACAGGGATCATCAGGAGGTCAAAATGAGGAAGATAAGTCAAAGAAGGGAATGGAGGAAATGGAGGAAGTGTAAATTCACCATCCTCATCCTCATCATCATCATCCTCTACTTCAATTTCAGTACATCAGTCACACAAGTCAAATAACACTAGTAAAATTCCTTTTCTAAAACTTGATGTTAAGTTTTAATTTCCAATGTTTAATGGTGAAGTCAATGCAAAAAATCTTGATAATTGGATTAGGCAATTGGAGGTCTATTTGAGAATCCATAACCTTCATGATGATGATACCAAAATCCAAATAGCTTCATTGAGAATGGATGATCCAGGTGGATATTGGCGGTCACTCGCCTATTCCACTTGGGGCCCCACCATTGTCTCTTTCAGTTTTTCATTTTCAGCGCAACTTACTATTTTTAGCAGTTTTTCAAGTCCTAAACTTCCAAAGCCGTTTTGAGGCCCTAAACGATGTTTTTGGGAAATCAGGGAGCAACATGGGTCCATGGATTGATGTTTCTCACTCAAAATTTGTAGTCCTCAGATAGATATTTCTAACGAGGTATGGTACATGTCAAACGGAGATCATATGCCAAAGTTACGTCCCCGGGAAGTTGAAACACCAATTTACCCAAACGGGGCCCATAGTTTTGGCGCTTCATCTCCTAGGGTTAGGGTTTTGGCTGTTTAGGATTTCCCATTGTTTCTAAATAATAAATAGGCCCTCGAGCCTCATTGTAACTCAGTTCAGAGGCCTGTAGCCGCCACATCTCTTCTCGGAGATAGCTACCAGCGCCCTAGCTAGTTTTATTTCCATTCTGTCTGTAAGCAAATTTCAGTTCTTTGATAATAATGAAATGAAGTGTTATTTCCGCTGCATCTCTGTATTTATGGTTATGTGTTTATTCTGTTGCGTTCCTGCATAAATCCGGATCAGTGGTATCAGAGCGGTCTGCTTTTTCTCGATCCTTCTTTTCATGTCCCCAACGAGGTCGGGGTATAAGGAGCTAGGGCTTGATCTGGTGGAACCTTTGCAAGATCAGCCTCGCAAACCTCGACGGACGCCCATGGGGGACGAAAAGAAAGATGAGGGAGCAGGAGATCCTATCAAAATATTCCTCGAGGAGGCCCTCGAAAAACAAAGGAACGCGATGATGGATAGCTTTGCTCAGATCCTTCAACGGCTGCCCACCGGCGGCGCATCTGCATCCAGTAGCCACTCTGGAGTTGCGACTCCCTTTAAGGTACAAGTAAATTTTGACATTCCCATATTTGAGGGTAAAATAGACGCAGATGCCGTAGATAGATGGTTGAATCTATTAGAAGGATATTTCTCTGTTCATGACTTTTCAGACCGGGAGAAGATTATTTTTGCACTCCTCGAAGCTACCCCCCATGTTAAGGACTGGTGGGAAACCTACTGTGAGAACAAGGACCAGACAGAACCCTCTCTGTTCTCGGCCGTACCAACTTGGAATTCTTTCCGAGACGCCGTCAAGGAACAGTACTATCCCGTGGGGAGCTGTGAGGACAAGTACATACAATGGACCACGCTGCGACAACAAAGGGATCAAGATGTGCATGAGCTGACGAATCTGTTCCATACCCTGCGCACAAAGTTGGGTATCAAAGATTCAGAGAAACATCTGGTGCTAAAGTATCGCAGCTGTCTGCACAAATACATTCAGGAGGAAATGGAGTTTCTTGACATCTCCTCGCTTGGTACGGCATACCGGTATGCTGCCAAGATTGAGCAGAAATTCAAGCAGAAGAAGCGAGACTTTGGATCTGCGAATCAAAAGCAAGGGAAAGGTGCTTCCAAACCGCAGAACAAAGGACCGAGCCAAGGCATGGCGGCTAAAGACAACTCATTGAAGCCACAAGAAAAGAACAGCACCGCAAATCCAAAGAAGGACATGGGAAAGTGGTGTGAGTTCCATAAGAGCTCCACTCACAACACAAGTGAGTGTCGGGCCAAGCAGTCGCTAGTGGCCGAGATGAGGGCTTCTGAGTCAGATGCATGCTCCGACTCCGAATCAGAACCTGAAAAGGGGAATGAAAAAGGGAAACATATTATTGATGTGGAGCCCAACGCCACTGTTGCCACTACAAAGGTCCAGAAGGAGGAACCGGAAGATCCAGAGGAGGAGGAACGTCTCTTCCACTCCCAGATGTGGGTAAAGGGCTCCCCTGTACAGTTCATTGTCGACAATGGGAGCCAAAAGAACCTCATTTCAGTAGACGCCATGAAGCGGTTGGGTTTGCCGACCACAGCTCACCCACATCCATACACCATCGGGTGGCTTCACCAAGGACGAGATCTCCGCGTCAGCCAGCAGTGCCACCTTCCCTATAGCATCAAGCCCTTCACGGATGAGGTATTATGTGACGTTGCTCCTATTGATGTTTCTGATGTATTATTAGGACAATCATACTTGTGGAAGCGTCATGCTGTGTATGAGTCTCGACCTCGTGCTGTTATTATTACTTTCGGAAATAAGTTGTACAGGATACCAGAGGTACCACCTCCTACGACTATCTCTTTGGTTACTGCAAAACAATGCAGTAAGCTCATTTCCCAAACCAGGAAATTCGTTTTCCTGATGATCCGCCCCCAGGGCAAGAAGAAGACTATGGCCACAACCTCCAGACAGGGCTCCTCTGCACAACAACAACAAATGGATAAGGTTGTGGAGGAGTACGGGGACATATTCACCTCACCCACAGGGGTTCCTCTGCACTGTCAGGTCAAGCACCCGATTGATCTGACCCCAAGTGCGCCGCTACCTAATGGACCGATCTATCGGCGCTCTGTTCTGGAGAATGATGAAATCAAGAGACAGATTCAGGAGCTGTTGCAGAAAGGTCACATCAGACCAAGTTCATCACCCTGTGGGAGCCCGATCGTGTTGGTACAGAAGAAGGATGGGACATGGAGACTCTGTATTGACTATCGGGCGCTAAACAAGATCACTGTCCGGAATAGGTACCCAATCCCACGGATTGATGACCTTCTGGACCAACTCAAAGGTGCAAAATATTTCAGCAAGATCGACCTGAAGTCTGGGTATCACCAGGTACCGATTGAACCCTACGATGTGTGGAAGACTGCCTTCAAAGCCAAGGAAGGCCTTTTCGAATGGCTGGTCATGCCTTTCGGGTTGACGAATGCTCCCGCCACCTTCATGAGGATGATGGATGACATCTTGCGGCCATTCACCAACTCATTTGCAGTGGTGTACTTGGATGATATTTTGATCTTCAGCCAGACTTGGGAAGAGCACCTTCACCACATCCGACAAGTCCTCCAAACACTGCGGCAACACAAGTTGTGTGCTAATTTGGAGAAGTGCACTTTTGGCATGACCCAGGTTCAATATCTGGGATACATTATTGATGAAAGGGGGGTGCATGTGGATCCAGCCAAGATCCAAGTCATTCGGGATTGGCCAGCCCCAACCACTATAACAGAGCTTCGCAGCTTTCCAGGTCTTGCTAATTTCTACCGTAGATTCGTGTTGGGATTCTCTCATATCACTTAGCCCTTGAGTCAAGTCACCAAGGGAGGAGCGAGAGCAAAATTCTTTTGGTCAGAACCTCAACAGAAGGCATTCACAGAATTGAAAAATCGCCTCTGTTCTGCCCCAGTGCTCACATTACCAGACTTGCAACAGCCATTTGAGATCGAGACAGATGCCTCTGACTATGCTATTGGGGCAGTTCTTACTCAACAGGGACATCTAGTGGCATATCACAGTGAGACATTGTCTGAGACAGTTTGCAAGTATCCACCTATGACAAAGAAATGTATTCCATTGTGCAAGCCTGTCGACAATGGAAGCATTACATTTTGGGGAAGGAAACAATCATCCACACAGACCACCGGCCCCTGCAGTTCATACAGACACAAGGGAAGTTGCAGAATGATCGCCATCAGAAGTGGTCCACATATCTGCAACAGTTTCATTTGAACATCAACTACAAGAAGGGTAGCACCAATAATGTTGCAGACTGCCTCAGCCGACTACCGATCGTGGTGCTCACCACCGTTCTCAACTCTTGTGGGCACGAGACTTTTGATTGGCTGCTTCTCTATGAGAGCAACCCAGAATTCGGCCACACTTACAAGGCACTCTTAGGGGGTACGCAAGCTCCAAATTTTCACCTCCAAGATGCACTTTTATGTCACCTGGAACACCTTTGTGTTCCTTCAAGCGAGCGTGCTAAGATGATATGGGAAGCACCTTATAGTCGATTCGCTGGGCATTTTGGGGTCAAGAAAACAGTAGCAGTACTTCATAAGTATTTCTATTGGCCGAACCTTCGAAAGGATGTCGGGAATCACATCAGATCCTGCACTGCTTGTGCCATTGCCAAACCGGCCATCAAGAAGCAAGGCCTATATACTCCACTACCTACCCCTAGTCGACCTTGGGAATCCATCTCCATGGATTACATGTCAGGCCTGCCTTCTACTAAGCATGGAAATGACTTTGTTTTCATGGTCATCGACAGATTCTCGAAGACGGCCATTATGGCGGCCTGCAAGAAGAATATCACAGCAGAAGCCACTACTAAACTCTTCTTTGAATGAGTATGGGTGCACTTTGGGATCCCATAGTCTATCATATCAGATCGGGATAGCAGGTTCCTCAGCACATTTTGGTCTAGCCTCTGGTCAATGTTGGACACCAACCTCACCAAGTCCACAGCTTTCCATCCCCAAACATATGGCCAGACAGAGGTTGTCAACAGAGTGATTGTACACATTCTACGCATGTAAAATTCAAAGCATCCACGTACATGGGACAAGAGCCTCCCCTATGTAAAACATAGTTATAACCGAGCTCTCCACAGTTCAATCGGCCATATCCCCTTTCAGGTGGGCTTGGGATTCCAGCCACTATGTCCCATTGATGTAGCCATGCCATTTGCGGCTACTCGGGCCGATTAAACTCATGTCCAGTCTGAAGTTGACAAAGAAAATAGCTTCATCGAGCGCATTCAACACATCCGCCAACAGGTTCATGACATATTGGACAGAGCCAATGCTAAGTACAAGCAATGCCATGATCAACATAGGGTGCCACACAACTTCCAGGTGGGTGAC
Source organism: Pinus albicaulis (assembly GCA_034641835.2). Classification (NCBI taxonomy): domain Eukaryota; kingdom Viridiplantae; phylum Streptophyta; class Pinopsida; order Pinales; family Pinaceae; genus Pinus; species Pinus albicaulis. The sequence continues at coordinate 68,638,509 of CM076578.1, forward strand.
AAAGTATGGCTACATTTGCAGAAGGAGCACCTCACTAGACCCCATCGCAAGCTTCGCCCGCTCTGATATGGGTCGTACACCATCACCAAGGCTGTAGGGAACAATGCCTTCGAGCTTAGTATTCCACCATTCCTTGGTCTGCACCCAGTATTCAATGTGGACCACCTTCGTCCTTACTTTCCACCTCTACTGGACACCTCTGACATTTCAGAACAACTCACACCAACAGAGTTAAACGCAGACTGCATGGAACAAGCCACCACAGATTGTATCATATACATGCAAATCAAGAACACTCTCCAATAGAAGATCCAATTGTATCGGGTTGTCAAAGTTGGCCAACTCCTGCACCAAGGAAAGTGGTTCACCAAGGACCAAGTTCAGCAGAAATTTCCTCATCTCATAGAGGAACTTCACGCAATGGGGACCATTGCTTCCTAAGGGGGGTGGAAAGATCCAAGTGGATATTGGTGGCCACCCGCCTATTCCACTTGGGTCCCCACCATTGTCTCTTTCATTTTTTCAGTTTCGGCACAACTTACTATTTTTAGCAGTTTTTCGAGTCCTGAACTTCCAGGGCCGTTTTGAGGCCCTAAATGAATTTTTTTGGGAAAACAGGGAGCAACATGGGTCCATGGACCTATGTTTCTAACTAAAAATTTGTAGTCCTCAGATAGATCTTTCTAACGAGGTATGGTACACGTCAAACGGAAATCGTATGCCAAAGTTACGTCCCCGGGAAGTTGAAACACCAATTTACCCAAACGGGGCCCATAGTTTTGGCGCTTCATCTCCTAGGGTTAGGGTTTTGGCTGTTTAGGATTTCCCATTGTTTCTAAATAATAAATAGGCCTTCAAGCCTCATTTTAATTCATTTCATAGGCCTGTAGCCGCCACATCTCTTCTCAGAGATAGCTACCAGCGCCCTAGCTAGTTTATTTCCATTCTGTCTGTAAGAAAATTTCAGTTTTTTTGATATTAATGAAATGAAGTGTTATTTCCACTGCATATTTGTATTTATGGTTATTTTTTTATTCTGTTGTGTTCCTACATAAATCCGGATCAATGGAAGGTGCAACACTTGTTTGGTGGGAAGCCAATACAAATGAGGAGATCAAGAAGCATGGTAAGATTATTCTATCATGGACTGATTTCATTTCTGCAATAAAACAAAAGTTTCATCCATTAGTTCATATGTAGAAATCCATAATGAACTGGCAAAACTTTAGGCAATTGAAAGGACAGAATGCGCAAGTTTACACCCAAGAATTTAGGAGAAGAGCTCTCTTATTAGGGGTAGATTTGAAGAGCCAAGATACTTTTTTCAAGTACATAGGAGGCTTACATAGCTACCTAGGACATAATATTCTCATGTTTAACCCCACAAGTTTAGATGAGTTATTTTTTTAGGCCACACATCTAGAAGCTAGGGGGAAAAACATTTCTGATGAGGGTAGGAACAAACCTTTTAAGGGTAAAAACAAAGAGAAGACCTCAAAAGGTAAAAGAAAAAAGAATGCATATGTTAAGAAAGAGGAATAAAAAGTGGTTTGTAAACATTGTTCAAAAGAAGGCCATAATGAAATGCAATGTTGGAAATTACATCCTGAAAAAATACCGAAGTATCTCAACAACAAAGGGAAACATAAAACTGCAGCTACAACTCAACATGATTTAGGAGAGGATTTAGGTGATGAATCTAAAATTACATCCATGGGATTGAATAACATAAAGGGGAAATAAATTGAAACTAAACCTAGTACTAGTACATCAAAATGTCACATACATGCTCCAAATTAAGGAGAGAGAATTCAATTGTTTCATGTGAGGGTCATATCCAAAAATACTAAGATTGAAACATTGTTTGAAAGTGGGTCACAAAAAAAATTAATCTCTGAAGACTTGGTCAAGAAACTTAATCTTGAGACCATACCACATCCAAAACCATATCCACTTGGTTGGATTTGTAAGGATGCAAATTTACAGGTTTTAAAGAAGTGTATATTGTTGTTTGCAATCACTGCACATTTTGTTGACACAGTTGAATTAGATGTGGTTCCGCTTGATATTACAGGTATTATGTTGGGGATTCCTTACTTGTATGAAAGTAAAGAGATCTTCCATCACCATTAGAACAAATACCATTTATTCAAAGATGGCAAGGAGTACATTGTTATAGCACATCGCAAGAAGACAAACATTGCTATGGTAAATGATGGACAGATAAAGAGGCTGGTAAATTCAAGTAAGAATTTTGTTATTCTAATGATTAAGCCTAAAGATGTTGTTAATCATGAATCATTTGAGGATTTTGATCCTAATTTGAAATCAGATGTATATGATGTAGTCACATGCAAATCATGAGATGTTTCAGGAGCCAACGGGATTGCCTCCAAAAAGGGAGATTCAACATGAGATTCAGTTGCAGCAAGATTTTCCTCTTCCAAACATCAGCATGAATCGCATGTCGATAATGGAGAATGCTGAAATAAAGAGGCAAATCAAGGAGATGTTGGACAAAGGACTCATAAGGCCAAGCACTTCGCCATGTGGGTCACTCATAGTCTTGATTTTGAAGAAAGATGGGACCTGGCACATGTGTGTAGACTTTGGATATTTGAACAAAATAATGGTAAAGAATAAATACCCACTCCCAAGGATAGATGATTTGCTTGATCAGCTGAAAGAAGAAAATTTTTTCATTAAGTTATATTTACGAAGTGGATATCATCAAGTAAAAATTGCAGAAAGCGATATATGGAAAAATGCATTCAAAACCAAACAAGGACTCTTTGAGTGATTGGTTATGCCATTTGGTTTGTGAAATGCACTGGAAAATTTCGTGCGTGTTATGGATAGTGTTTTGCGTCCATTTATTGATGACTTTTTGATTGTGTATTTAGATGACATACTGATTTTCAGCAAAACAAGAGAAGAACATGTATTGCATGTGAATAGGGTGCTTGATGTTTTGAAGAAAGAGAAAATATTTCTTAAAATGTCAAAATGTGAGTTTGGAAAGACTTCTTTCGTTTATTTGGGACACATTGTAGGAGGCGGCGAATTGAGAATCGACCGCTCTAAAGTGAAATCCATTGTGAATTGGCCCACTCCCAAAAAAGTAATCGAGGCAATAATATTCTTAGGTGCAGCTCAGTATTGGAGAAATTATATTACTAACTTTTCTTCCATCGCAACTCCTATGCATGCAGTGACAAGTGTGAAGAAAGGCTTCCAATGGGGAGGAAAACAACAACAATATTTCAAAGATTTAAAATAAAAAATCAGTTCAGCTCCAGTCCTTTCATTACTGAATTTGAGACAGTCATTCGAGATACAAACTGATTCTAGTGATTATACCAAGGGCACAGTTCTTTTGCAACATGGTAAGCCTATCGCTTTTCATTTTGAAACATTCAATGGTGTTGTAACTAATTATCCTACATATGAAAAAGAGCTGTATACGTTGGTACAAAGTGTCAAGAAGTGGAAACACTACTTGATGGGTAAAGAGACAATTATACATACCGATCACCAACCATTACAGTACTTGCAGTCACAAACAAAATTGCAGCAATCACGACATTTCAGGTGGATGGGATTTCTTCAACAGTTTCACTTGGTTATAAGGTACAAGAAAGGTATTTTCAATAAAGTTGATGATATGCTTTCACAACCAATTATTAGTGCTTCTATTTTAATCAAAAATTATCCTATTGTACATGAGAGTTACATAGAACAATATTTACATGATGTTGATTTTCAAGATGTGTATGCTAGTTTGAGTGAAGGGAATAAAGTTGAGGAAAATGATTATCACATGCATAACAATTTGTTGTTTCATTTGGGCAAGCTGTGTATACCACAAAGAGAGAGGCTAATTGTAATGAGAGAATCTCATTCATCTCTTATTGTTAGACACTTTGGGGTAAGCAAAACAGTGGCGCATCTACAGAGGTATTGCTATTGGCCTCACATGATAGATAGTGTGTCATGTTTTATAAGAGGTTGTTCTATGTGTGCAACAAGAAAGCCTAGCAATAGGAAGCTTGGGTTGTACACACCACTACCGATACCATCAAGGCCATGGGAGAGTGCCTCCATGGAATTTGTTGGAGGTCTACCTATGTCAAGAAAACAGCATGATTATCTTTATGTAGTTGTGGATAGATTCAGTAAAATGTGTATACTTATGCCATGTAAAAAAACCACTACTGCTGAACAAACTATTGAAATTTATTTTCAACATTTATGCGTTCATTATGGATTTCCTACTTCTATTGTTAGTGACAGGGATTCCAGGTTCATTGGGAATTTTTGGTCCAATCTTTGGAGTATGATGGACACAAAGTTGAAAAAGAGAACTAATTTTAATCAGCAAATTGATGGCCAGACCAAGGTGGTGAACAAAACCGTTGTGCATCTATTGAGAGGATATTGCAGCAAACATCCTAAGTTGTGGGATGAGAAACTGCATTACATTCAGCATGCTTACAACTGGGCAAAGAACTCTTCTCCAAATACATCACCCTTTGAAGTATGCTTTGGGTATTTGCCAAAATCTCCATTAGACTTCATCTTTGAGAAGGATGTTGCAATTAATGGGCAAGTGATATTGACAAGGCTCAAAAATTCATTGATCAAATTCATATTATACATCAACAAGTTCAAGAATAGCTTGAGAAAATTCAAAGCAAATAAAAGGAGAGGCATGACAAACATAGAGTTGATCACAAGTTTCAAGAAGGAGATGAGGTGTGGTTTCACATACACAAAGAAAGGATGCAAGGGGAAGGTAAAAAGCTTAAACCCATTCTCTACGTTCCATTCAATATCATAAAGAAAGTTGGTAACAAATCATTTCAACTTGACTTGCCTTCATATATGAAAATGTATTTAGTTGTTAATATTGAAAAATTACGTTTGTATGAGCCCCCTTTGATCGATGATCAAGGAAGTGATGTTCAGTTTCCTTCTATTGAATATTTCTCGCCAAAATTTCTGGATGAGCTCAAGGAAGATACAATTCTTGACAGGAGGACAAGAGCATCCAAAAGGGGAAGTGTTTACTACCTTTGAGTTGGGCTCAAAGGCAGTAAGCCAAGCAAGGAAAAGTGGATGGAATTTGGAAAGGTGAGGGAGTTGTACCCCCATCTACTGAACAGGTAATCAAGTCTTTTGGGGTCCAAAATCTTCCCAATGGGGAGGTGTGATCAGGAGTTCATAAATTTTTCTCAAAATTCAAAGTGCTCGAAATTGTAGCGAACCTGAGTGACCAAGTAGATCTCATCTTCCTGATTCCAATGCCATGAACAGTTCGAAAAATCGATGTCATATGAGGGAGATATTGTGTTCTGATCGATTTCTCAAATAGCTAAAATTTTGCGACAGGTTTGACTGGGATGCCCAGTCAACATGAGGTGCACAGTCAGCAAAATAGGAATCTACATAATAATATTCCTTTTCTCAATCCATTCAGAAGCTGAAAAGTGGCGCGTTTTGATTCGATGGAGGTTGTACGTTATTTATTTTCAGTCAATGGATGGCTAACATGTGGCCAGCCCTAAGGCTGCCACATGTCCCATGGATGGTGTGAAAAAATTTTATGGAGGCCACCGGGCTCGACCCCGCAACCTCCCATGGAGCAACCACCCGCCACAACCATCTGTGCTGCGTGTTAGATCTAAACTACTAAGGTTCGAAAGTGCTATTTATGGTTTGTAAACTTTGCATTCGGGGGTTAGGACTGCTGGAGGTCCAAGTATTATGGCCACATTTCATAGCCACGAAACTGCAGTAACATATGTTATAGTCATACCATTGATACCTCACTGATACCATAAACAGTTAACCTTTCCACAACCCTAACCACATAATCCACACAGTTATGGAAAACTTTGCTCCAAAACTTTAATCTAACCAGGGTTTCAAGGGTTGGCATGTGGCCATCCCCTCCCCTTAACAGTTAAAACTTTAATGTTACGGTTTGTAACTGGTGGTTGATTAGTGCACCTCCAAAATTTCAGAAATTTTCCAACTGTAACTGCAGTTAAGTGCAGTTCTCCAAATTTAGTGGAGGTTTTGTAGGAGTTGTTGGGAAAAAGGCTAGGAGGGTCAATTTTCAACCAATTTGGGTGATACAAGAGTCTACCTAGACTAATTGGAGCTTTCTGGAGCCATTGGAGCAGAGAAAAAATCCATTAGAGGCCTGTAGACACATGTATTTGCAAAATTTTGAGCATAATGAAATATGGACATGCCATTGGGAGTTGGACTAGCAGATGTAGCCCAGGAGGGGTGAACTGCTTCATCATGCCTGCTGTGTAAATTTTATGTGTTGTTTTATTTCTCTATTATATGTTATTTTTCAGTGTTATTTTCTCTTATTTCATGGTTCTAATTAACTAAAATCATTTAAAATTCATGGTTTAAATCCTCAATACTTAAGAAAACTATGGAGACAAGTATGCACATGTTTATTAACTGAAAATACACTTCGCACAACAAACTAATACAGTCCTTTCAAATCATGTAAGGACTATTAAGGGATGATGGTTGATTGGGAGCCATATTAGGACCAATGAATGATATTTGATCAATGGTCACAATTTTTCCTTCATGTGGGAAACACATCAGACGAAAGAGAGAAGAGACAAGATCTCCCATGACATAAGTATAGTCACGCCCGAGGAGTAATTTAAATTCCAGAGGGCCTGGGACAACCATCATGTATATATACACAGTATTTCCTCCCAAAGTAATAGGAAACTTAGGAAGTGTCCCTAACGGTTGACTGGTTCATCTATTAAAAGCTAACAGATTCTGGGTAATAAGGATAAGCTGTAGAGAACTAAAAGTTTTCCAAGTAGTTGAGGACATAATATTAACATATGCACCTTCATCTATTATTTTTCTAGGTACGACCACATTATAGGCCTGTATTGTGATCTCAAAGGGCACTTAAGAAGGAATACAATATTCTGCCAGTCGAATCCAAACAAAGAAAGTGACCAAACTACTTGGAGGAGGTGTCGTGGGAATGGAAGAATTGTCCCCTTATGTTACGGGAATGGGAGGATCACCCTCCTATACCATGGGAATGGGATAATTTCCCTATAATACACGGCAATCTGAAGAAATAAAAATAACTTGAGTGGTATGAAGTTCACTCTCTTCAGGAATGACCTAATCAAGTAAAGGTGGAATCAGGTCAACCATTTCCTCAACCAATGATTGTTCAGGAATAGACTCATGGGATTTAATTTCATAGAGAGTGGGATTGACCAGAGATGAATTATTATCAATCACTTGATAAATTAGTGGAGGATCAGGGGAAAGCTCCCGGTAACCAGTAGGAAGATAAGGCTTAGAAATTGTAAGGTTATCCAACACTTTTGAGGCTTCATCCATATAAGGACAAAGGTGAATGAGATGATTCCCTTCACATAAATTACATGGAAATTTGACTTTAACCTTTTTCCCATGGGCCTTATTATCACTAGTTGAGGTTTTATCACCAGCATGATCTCTAGAGGCCGATGACAAAGGCTAATGTGAGTCGGTGGACCACACTTATAAAACCATGGGAATATCAAGACAATCTCTAAGAAGGTGGTCAGCCTTGCAAGGGAATTTGATTTTGTGTGGATGATTAGAATATTTTTCAACATCAGTTGCATTACTAGCAATGGTTGTTTAGTAGTCCCCTTTCTTATTTTTCTTCTTCTTCTTCGTCCCCTTCTTATTTTTCTTAGATTCCTGGTTACTAGAATCAATACTTTCACCAGGAAAAGAGGAATAATAGGGTGAAGAAACAAATGAAGGAGGTGATGGGTCAACTTTAGTATCAGCATGAGGTTGACACTGTTCAAGTGGAGGCAAAATCGGTTGAGAAACAGCTTTGACATTCAGAACCATGGGGATCAAAAATAACCAAACTGGAAAACCAATGGTAAATCCCGGAAGGGACAAAATTTCCATATAAGCAGCACCAATATTCCAAAAATAAGGAAAAGGGCCAGGATTCCCATCTGAGGGGATTTTTTTATTGGTAATATCAAGAGTTGTTTCCATTAGTCCAAACCTAAGATTTTCTAAGGAGTTGTACATGGGTAAGATGTTATTCCTTGGACAGTAAATTTTAGAATTTAACAACAAAAATCAAAAGGATAATCTAGGAAAAATGGATTAGCAAGTATCTGTGAATTGCAATATACACCTTAGTGAACCAAGGACTTGACGTATGGCATCCAATCTCCCTGAATTTTGTGTTCAGTGTATCACGTATACAAGGCGGTTGACTCGGTTACCTATGGAAAGTTTGCAACCTAGTGGGGTCTCCCAAAATATACACGATGGTACGTGGGAGCTCAGTCTGTAGTGGCATTGTCTAATTTGTAACTAGTCGATGAGATCATCCCCATATACTTACCATACGTGGAGCATATTCCTATATACTTCTGTAAATGGGATGGGATATCACCCCTGGGATGCAACACAACCTATTAGCGATAGCTACTACTTGAACGACACCAAAACACGTCTCTAACCTAGACCTTTAGATATTTTTGTTAATTCAAAATTATGCTTAGGTTAATTGAGGTTCATTTTAACATTGACATGAAATTAAGTTTCGATTTTGGACTCAAAAATGATGTCACCTGAATTCCTAGGATGTAACTATAAGAGAAAAGGATTCCTTTGATTTTTTTGAAAGCTAAACTAATAAGGGAAGAGATCGCAAATAATGATGCATCAAGAAAAATGCAGCAAGCAAAATTCCCCCCCAACTAGCTTTCACTTTGCAAGTTCCAAAAAGTAAAGACAATTTCACTTTCACTATCCCAAATGCAACTCATTCAAAAGTAAAATGATTTCTAATTTCACTAAGATACATTTAAAATTAATTTTTATTTTTATTTTTAGCTTTGAATGATGAAATACACTTAATGCATCTAATTCACTTTTAAGCTTTCAATTATTGAAAAAATGTAATCTGTTTCCAATAAGAAATTTCAAAAACTAGGCTTTCAATGCAAGTAATCTTATGCACGTAATGAAAACTAATTCTTGAAATGAAAACTAAAAATATGAAAAACCCAATTTCTTTGAAAAATCACAAAAGTTATTATTGTTATATAGCAAAGAACCAGTATTTATTGGATGATACAAGAAGTAAACAGATATTTTAATTGACTTGAAACAACAAGACACAATCAAATCACAAATTTTACCACTTAAACCATAAGACTAATCTGCACTTTCCAAGAGACTGAAAACACTCAAAGAGAAAAATAATGCAATCAAAGCAAAGAAAATATTTTAATGACCAAGACGCACTAAGGATTTTACAGACGAGACTCTAAAAATCTATATTTTCTAAGACCAGCGCGGACCCCTAGTTAACAACAGTGGTCTGCAGCACAAATGTTCCAGCAAAATCCAACACTAGAAGAGCGAATTTAACTAGTTGAGAAAGGAAAAGAGGTATTAAACAAGTAATTCTTGAGGAAAAACTTTAGAATTGATACCTCAAAACACTTACAAGTCAGAATACAGACTGAAAAACAAGCCACACAAGTGGTCATTCAAAGGTTGTTCAAAATAAGCATGGAGACAAAAACAAGAAGAGGATGAAACGGGTGTAGGCTCCCCAGTCAAGTCGCCAATTTTTTATGTTGGAAAATTCCTTCTTCAAAAAGAAACGATCCCTCTATCCCAATGAGTGTTTCTAGTAACAATCGTGACAAATAATACAAGCTTTCCTAGTTAACATCGAAGTAATACGAGTGAGGGAGATGACCTACCTCGTTCCTTATACAATCGTTTCCTCGATGTCAATGATGATCCTTTTCCTTCCATGCTCATTCCTTGCTATGCCTTCTACTTCTGAATACCTTTAAGAAATATCATACGACAAAAAATGAATGATACAAAGCATATATATATATATATTTCAAAGCAAGCCACATGACAGATCAAGGAGTATCATGCTAAATAATTTAATGTTAACAGATTCATGGGAAGCAAAGCATAATTTTTATTATTACATTAACAAAGGGAAGCTTACAAGGTGCCTTGATGTTGGAGGCCTCCTTCAGAATGGAAATCCAAGTCCAAGCCAAGCCTTTCAATCTCTTCTTCTTCCTCGTCAAATCGACATTATCTAGGTGCAATCAGGTAGAATAATGGCAACCAGAAATGACCAAACAAGACTTGCTAGCATGGCACTCTTTTATAGCAGATTTGGGAAGGTTATCAATCCACTAATGAGGGGGAAAGGCCTTATCTCAAAGGGGAAAATATTTGGAGATAATATCAAGGGTCAAAAATTGGAGTATTCAACCATATCCTCAACCAAAAAGTACCAGACCTCCATTCTCGAGAGTTCAAGAGGACGAAGCTTCTACTCCATTTTTGGAGAACATGCCTGAAGAGGACCAATGCAACTTTACTATTGAATTCTTACGCTGCTAACTTTTTTCATATGTTAGGGACAAGGTGACAAGCGTGAGGATATGAAGGGGAGAACAATGTTGGGCCCGCTATTTTGGTTTTTTACAAACTTTTTGCAGAAAGGCTTCAAGGCATTTCTCTTTTAGGTCTTCAGGGATACTTTAAGCATGTTATCCAAGATGAATAAGTTTTCACAAATTTTGTTGCTTTGAAAAATTTGTGGCATGAGAGACACAAAATACAACACTTAGGATAAGAACCAAAGAATGCGACAAAATATTGTGTAACACTCCAATTTCCCATGCCCCCACTTCGGGTCATGCCTGGAACGACATCCTGAAATTTGAAGCAACTAAAAAAAGAACATAAAATTCATAAATGGCCACATTCAACAAGAAAATGTACCAAAAAATGCAAAAGATGGTTGGGACAAAAAAAAAATATCACGTGGGAAAAATTCAATGCATGAGCTCTACCCCATTCCCATGGCCATCACCTTAGTTCCATAGGCCCTAGATGAGCCTCCTTTGTCATTCAAGAACCCATGATTGTCCCAACCCATAAATGGAAATGAACTGGCCTACCAAAAAGGGGATATTCGTTGTTATATCTTACACATCATGTTCTTATCCTTTAAGCCCCAAGCGGTTAATCAAAGAAAATACAGAAAAGGAAAAAGGCATATAAAGAAGGGTAGAAAAATCAAGGTCAGGGCAACACATGTACCATGATTTCTCCATCCTACACATTACATACCCAACTATGGGCTTCCCTTTACGTAGTTTCCCTTATGCCCCAATATGTGGCCCAAGATTTCCCCATTCATTCCCTACTCCATTTCAGATCTTGATCATATTCCACCACCATTTAAGGGGTGGATCTTGGACATACTATCCCCTCTAAAGGTAGAAACCACCTTATAAGGTACTTGGCTAACCTCCTTTGGAGCTTGGAGACATTAGCACATCCAAAATTCCACTATGGAAGGGCAAGAAATTATGAAGTGTCCACTTTTTTTAGTGGTTTGTAAGCTCTTTTACCCAATTACTTTAATTATTTTTTGTGTTGGAATGATAGGGGACACATTGGATCTTATACAAGATCGTAGATGGTGTCCATTTTGGGTTTGATCTCCCTATACAAGATTGTGAAATTTAGATAGGCATGGAATGTTCTATGCTTAATGAAAATTTACTTCAAAATTTCTTAGGCCCGGTTAAATTTAGAAATCACATAAACATGAAAATAAAATGCCGATAGAACAAAATAATAGATCAACAAGGGAAAGCCAATAATATAGATCACATTTTACAATTCTTCTTTTCCAGAAAAGATATAGGATAGTGTGCATTACGACAGTCAACAGGATGCATCAGCCAGCAAATTCGTTCTCAACATCAAATCAGCTAACCCTCCAAGTGTCACACACAGCCCTCAAAGACAGCTCATCAAAATTCAATGTTGGTCAACATAAAGTTAGCGTAGAAAAGTCAACATTGCAGATTTAGGGCTTTAGTCAAAGTCAACGTTCAACCTCGATTTTTGTGCCCAGCAATACGTCCTTCAAAAATTGGATTTCTGAAAATTTTGGAGGTCAAAACATCAAGGGTTGACCATGGTCAATGTTGGTCAATGCACAAAAAACAACCCTAAAACCAATCCGCAGATTTAACCAGCTTCAATTCTGCATGTGTGAAGGAAAGAGGTCTCCAAAGGTTGATCAAACCAATCAGATCACAAGAGAGAATGTGTGATGATTTGATGAGAAAATGATCTCCAAATATCTCTAATTTATAGGTTGTGTGACACATCTATTAGGCTTGTGAGCCTACATTACAAATCTGGTCAACCTTGCACATGTGTGGAAAATAAAATAAAAATGTATGTTCCACTCATCCAAAGAAGATGATCTTTAGATAAATATTGCACCTCTCCGAAAAATGAATCCAACAAAAATATAATCATCATCATATGAGCAGTGAACATGGAGTTTGGACCTAGTTGCCTAAAATTAATAGGAGTTTGGACCTAGTCACAAAGACATCATGCTCAGCTGACCCGAAGTCATCTTAGAGGTTAAAACCTCTCTCAAACTCAAAAAGAGTCTCATACTAACCTGAACTTTTTTTACTAACCTGAAGTCAGTTTAGAGGTAAGAACCTCATCATAATTTATCCCAGATCAAGGTGCTGGACATGTGCCATCCTAGACATAGAGAGTACGGCAATCTTTGATGCATCCATTGGTATTGCTATTGGTATCTATCCACATTTCCCACCTCATTGGCCAAATGAGAGTTACTTCCCATGAGTCTAAAACTCCATGGTTAGGATGTGTGGGGGGCATAGATTAAAGAGAGGTGAACCTACTCAATATCATAATAGTGGGGCAGAAGCACAACAAGGTTCGGCAAGCCTAGCCCCATATGTGCTTATAGTTCAAAGAAGTTATCCCCAAGCCCCCTGGAGCTCCCAGAGCTCATAGTCCAACTCAAGTAGGACCCTCAAAATAGGGTCTTTCCATGATTCCAAGCTTCTCACGGAAGTTTAGGGATTTTACCTTCCCCAGGGGCTTCGTGAGAATATCTGCAACCTTCTCATCAGTTCCTATATGATCGAGCCTTACAGTGCCTCGTTATACCATATCCCGGAAAAAATGGTACCTAATATCAATATGCTTAGATCGATCGTGGAATACAATATTCTCAGAAAGATGAATCCCACTCTGGTTATCACAAAGGATAATGGTGGTATCTAGCACATTCCCAAACAGTTCACTGAGGAGCTTCCACAACAAAACAGCTTCACAACAAGCCACACTCATTGCAATGTGATCGGCCTCAATAGTGCTCAAAGCCACCAACTTTTACTCCTCATTTAAGATATCGAAGTAGAACCCAAGGTGAAGCAACATCCAGATGTTCTCTTGCGTTCCACCACATTACCAGCCAAATCGACATCAGTATATCCATGGAGTCTCAAACTCCCAGCAGTGTATCTTAGCCCATGGTTGATCGTGCCCCGAAGATATCTTAATAGATTCTTGGCACCAATCCAGTGAATGTGATGAGGCTCAACCATATGTTAATCAAATTTTTCACTCCAAAACATACGTCCTGATGAGAGTTCACTAGGAACATCAGGGCCCCCATGAGTTGTCGATACTCGATGGGATTTCCCAGCTCGGGCCAGCAGCATTTACACACAACTTCTTAAAGTTGAATTCCATCAGTGTCGACACAGAGTTACAGTCCACCATACCAAATCTCTCCAACAGCTTCACGACATATTTTCCTTAAGAAAGGAAAATCTCGTCTAACCTTTGTCAGACCTCCAAGCCTAGGAAGTAATGTGTTAGTCCTAGGTATTTCATCTCAAATTCGGAAGCTAGCTCCCTCTTACACTGATGAATGAGATGGTCAACACCTATCAAGAATAGATCATCCAAGTATAGAACTAGAATGAGAGGCCTTTCTCTATCAACCATAAAATAAAGGTTTTAATCAGCATTACTTCGAGTGAATCCCAGCTTCATCAAGTAGCTATTTATCCTGTTATATCAAGCCCTGGGGGCTTGCTTCAACCCATAGAGGGATTTCTTCAACCTACATACATAGGTGTCTCTATCTTGGACTTCGAACCCCATAGGTTTCTCCACATACACCTCTTCCTTTATTGAGCCATGCAGAAAAGCAGTTTTCACATCCATCTGATGGAGACTCCATCCTTGTGTTGCAGCAAGGGAAACAATAGATCGCATGGTGGTATAGCATGTCACAGGTGGAAATTTGTCATCATAATCTATGCCTTAATTTTTAGAGAAGCCTTGAGCAACAAATCTTTCCTTGTACTTTTCAGCACTACCATCAGATCCATGCTTGATCTTATAGAGCCATTTCGAGGTGACAACAGACTTGTCCTCCAGTCTTGGGACCACTTCCCATACATCATTTTTCATAATGGACTCATATTCTTCGTGCATAGCATCCTTCCAAACTTGATGCTTTACGAATTCTTCAACTGATCTAGGCTTAGATTATACAATTGTACTCATGGCTGCTAGATACCCTTGCTATTTATTCTGCTTCTTGCTTTCACAAAATGTCCCCCTTGGGGCAATATGTCTCTCGGCATCTTCGAGAGTTTCCCTCAGCCATGTGGGTTTTCTCTTATTTCAAGGAGGTGGATCAATAGGATCCATAATTCCTTCAACATTGGGCATCGGTTAATCCTTCGGTTCTTCCTGCTTCCATGCTTCTTCATCTTCTTGGCTTCATTGGAGATAGGAATATTTCTTACTTTCATGAGGGTATCCTCTTCATCAAAGGTGACATCGTGGCATATCTCCACTTCTCTTTGACCAGGAATATAGATTCTATATGCCTTCAAATTTTCATTGTAACCCACAAACATTCCCTTCTTTCCAGAAGCATCAAACTTGCTTCCTTTTTCTTTCGGCACATGAAAGTAAACAGGACAACCAAAAACTTTAAAATGAGAAACATCGGCTTTCTTACCAGAGAATACTTCTTCGGGAGTCTTGGAGTCTAGAGAGGAATGTGGGCATCTATTTTGAACGTACACAGCAGTATTCGCATCTTCTCCCCATAGAAACTTCGGAAGACCTTGGTCATATAGCATGGCGCGGGCAGCTTCCACAATGGTCCTATTATTTCTCTCAACAACATCATTTTGCTCAGGAGTATATACAGTTGTGGTATCCCTCTTAATTCCAACTTAATTGCAAAATTCATTGAATTAATTTAAATCATACTCGGTCCCATTGTCGGTCCTCAAAACTTTGATTCTCTTCTCAGTTTGATTTTCCAGCAATGCCTTGAAGGTACGAAACCATTTGAATGCTTCGTCCTTCTTCTTCAATAAATATATCCAGGTCTTGTGGGAGAATTCATATGTAAAATTGATGTAATAGGAACATCCTCCCAAGGATTTCACAGGCAACATACCAGATAAATCAAAATGTATCAACTGCAAGATATCAATTGTTGATTGCAGAATCCGGATTATCCACAGTATCATAAAATGATTGTCGACGTTTCGAATCCCAACGGGGATCCATCTTCAGGATGAGAAATGAATTTTCTTTGCGACACTAGAGGGGAATGGTCCCCTTATATGCTTCCCTTCAGCACAACCCTGACATATACCTTCATGATCATCTTTAAATTTGGGAATCACTGTCACCACCTTCCTTGCTTCGGGAAGGGATTTTTAATGAAGGTGTGAAAACCCCCGGTGCCATAAGTCTGTTTGAAGAGTTGTATCACATGACATAGCCCCTAAAGGACTTCCTCCAACCTGATACAGTATATCAACTCTAAAACCAATTGTAAGAACTTCCTTGAAGTTCTTCTTCCATATACGTACCTTTCTATCAACAAATGCCACCTTGAACCCTTTGTCTTCCATTGCCGAAATAGACACAAGTTTCTTCTTCAAAGCAGGTACCTACAACACATCCTATAAACGAAGGACTTGACCTTGAGATAAATGAAGGGTCACAATCCATGTCCCTTTCACAGGATAGGTGGCATTATCTCTAAGGATTATTTATAGATTAGTATCCTTCTCAATCAAATTAGAGAGGACTTCTTTATAACCAGTGAGGTGCCTTCAAGCACCATTATCAATCAACCAGACATCGAGGGTGTCGGGAGGAGATGCAACAAAGAGGGTATATACAAGAATAAATTCATTTCTCTTATTATCAACAACATTAGACTCATCATAACTGGAATTTCTTGACCTCTTGAAAGATTGCCCATTTCCACTACAATCAGAGGGAGTCTTCCTTTTTCCTTTGAACTTGTTGTTCCTTTGATTTCCACTCCCCCTCGGGTTGTTGTTGTCATCATCCCTGGGAGATTCCCTTCTATTAGGGCACTCTCTTGCATAGTTACCAAACTTGTTACAAGTGTAACATCTTCCCTTCCTTTCTTTGGACCTCGCTCTTCCATGGTTTTGATTTCTCGAACCACCATTTTTCCTCTTCTTTGCATGAGCGGTGAGAACAGTAGAGTCACCGCCATTTCCACGAGAGGGATGATCTCTCTCCATCATTCTTGTCTCCTCTTGATTGCATCTCATCAATATTTCAGCAAAATCATGAATCACATTATTATTAAGAATAGTGATATTGAATACATACCACTCACGGGGGAGACCTCCAAGCGCAATAAGAACCATCTCTCGATCAGAAATTTCTTCTCCAATAGCTAGAATATTTTTCATTATTTCAATGAGCCTCATAAAATAGGATTGAATCGATTCATCCTTTCCCTTCTTAATATTCTTAAAATTATTCTTGAATAAAAGAACTTGACTAGCATTGTTGGCCCTGAACCTGCTAACCAGCTTATCATGCATCTCTTTAGATGTGCTCAGCTTAGAAATGTAAGCAACCAAGTGCTTATGAATAGAATCCTAGATAATCATCTTTGCTTTTATTTCCCCTTTTCTATACTTCATCTTTGTGACAGCAGGTGCATTTGATGGAGGCTCATGAATCTTCCCCTACACATAATCCATGACATATTGATATTCTAATGCCAAATCCAAGGACATCTTCCATGCATGATAATCAGACTTATCAGTCAATTTATCATCAGACTTGAAACCCTTATAGGTTGAGGAGGCCATTGGTCCTTGATAGGATTTCTTCTTTGGTGATTTCTTTTCACACTAGCTTGGGCTTTGTCATCACCTCAGCTCTGATACCATGTTAAATTTAGATAAACATGGAATGTTCTATGCTTAATGAAAATTTAATTCAATCTTTCTTAGGCCCAATTCAATTTAGAAATCACATAAACATGAAAGTAAAATGTTGATAGAACACAATATTTGATCAGCAGAAGACAAGCCAATAATATAGATCAAATTTTACAATTATTCTTGTGCAAAAAAGATATATGATAGTGTGTGTTACGGCAATAAACATGATGCATCAGCCAGCAAAGTCTTTCTCAACATCAAATCATCTAACCCTCCAAGTGTAATATTCCCAAATTTTCACATGATATTTGGAATATTAGAGTTCTTGATTTTCTTAATTAATTAAGTAAATAAAAGGGTGGAGGGACCCATAATCCTCAAGATGAATAAAGATCCACTTTTTATGTGTGAATGTGGATTAATTGAGCATATATCTACATAATGGAGTAGTGGAGCAGCTACTAATGTGAATGGAGTGGAGATCATATCTCATTAATGAGATAGATCATGGAGGTTGAAGCAGTCAACTAATATCATGGAGGGCATCTAATGTAAGATCATAGAGCATTCATGATGAAGTGATGGAGGAAGTAGTGCAATTAATGCACACATGATGGAGAGGGTGTACATTGCATGTAGACATGATGGATGACTTGGAGAGACAGCGTAGTCAAACATGGAGGATTATGTCCACATGCACAGCACATTTTAGAGGTGGGCCAAGGCATGGGAAGGCTCATAAACTATATAAAGGATATGAAGGAAACAATGGAGGCATGATTGTGATTATTCATGTGAAGGTTTGTTTAGATCTGGAATTTTCATTTGACATTCCATGCTTTCTTTCGCTGTTTAGCTAAGATTTCAAGTGTTGTTTAGCACTGGGTGTTCCCGGTCGGGAATCCCACATCTTTCGTTGAGTATCTCTTGAAAGGGTATTTTACTTCATTCATCATCAAGCATTGGTGCCACACATATTTCCATTCTCTGCATAACACCTACCTTCAGGAATTACGCAATTTCTGAAGATCAATTTGGGAGGTGGAGATTATCTTCAATATTTCAGTTGAAGAACCGGTGTAGGTTTATTCCTATCACCTTGGGCTTGAAGATCAGCATTCCCAGGGCTTCATTTCAGATCTAGAATCAAACCAAATATTATTGACCTCCTATCAGCATCATTCCCATCAAGGATTGCGCAGTCCATCATTGCAGATCCAAAGGAGGAAGGAAGTTACTAGTATTTCAGCTAGTAATCATGTGAGGGATCATCCCCTCAGCTTGCCATCACCATTTTCATCAGCCTGGAGTTTATTGCAGCATATTTCAGTATGCATAGAGCCTCTCCCTCTTGTACAGAGAAGTTTATGTAGCAGCTGCATATTCAGTTGCTGCAACTTGAAGTAGGAAGAAGAGGAGGAAATATCTCAAACTCCTAGCTTGTAGATCTGAAGGAGGGATCAGCCCTCAAAGATTAGATCTGGTTTTATAACATATTGCAGCCATATTTGGATCAGATCTAGCTTCAGATATATATAACCCAATAGTCAAAGGATCAAACCCTAGGAGGGTGATTTTCCAAAGTTGTAGATCTAGAAAATCCTTTCTGGGTTATCTCGGGTTCCCATCACATTGGCCAGATCTTGAATATTGGCCTCATCAGAGCTCCATAGATCTAAATTTTCTTTTGCAGCAGCTTCATGTACATTAGAAGCAAAAGGGAAAGCACATTATTGCTTCCTGTAATCTCACCAGTTACGCAGTGCTAGTTGTGGCATGTTTGCAGGGTGATTCTAGGCCATCTCTTTGGCTAGATTCCCTCATCTTTTGTACATTGTGTAACTAAATCCTCTCCACATAATAAAAAGGGTTAGCTTCTATGTATATTCTGGTGTTTTCTTTAGATTTATTGTTTACTTATTTGTAGTTCTTATATTTTGTTTCAGTATTACTGCATTCTCCCTTATGGGAATATTACTGTGGTATCAGAGCATGATCTTTGGCTTAGCTTGTGGACACTTCATCTTTTGAATCAAAAGAAGAAGCAGATAGATGAGATCTATCAAGAAGGAGGATTATAGTTTTTCCACTCCTCTTTGTAGATCCATGCAAGATCTCTCCCTGGAGGTTAATAAAATGAAGAGAGAAAGGCAAAAGTAGGATCCAAAAAGAAGATTTGATGAGGAAGTTCCAAGCACTTACTATCAGTAAAAAAGAAAACAGGATAATCATATATCTCCTCATAGATCTATTATGGCCACTTTCTTTGAATAAGGTGAATGGTATAGCAATAAAGAAAGAAGAGAGCCTGAGACTCATGAGACTCTCAGTCTATATCTTGAAGAGTACAAAGCACAGTCTAGAGCATTCAAAGAGAGTCTAACTCTCCAAGAATTCTTCGAAATCAAAGAAGAAATAAGATCCTATAGCAGCAATAGAAGAAAGAGGCACAATAGATTTTATCTACCTACATTTGATGGATCTTCCTCAAGCACTGTTAAGGCTTGGAGGAAAGAGTTAGATACATTTTTCATGCTACATCTTGTGGCTGAAAAAGAGGCTATCCAAATTGTAGAACTTCATCTTTTAGGTGAAGCCAATGATTGGTGGTTTGGTCACATGGAGCATGCAAAGGTGACTAAATATTCAAATTTATTTCACAAGTTGAGGAAGAAGTTTTATGTGAGAAAAATAGAGATGTGCCACAAAGAGACATTTCCTAAGGAAACAAAGGAGGATGTCAATCTTGTCACTCTGGACAAGGAGTCACTACATTCACCACCAACTGCAGCAGTACTTGTATCCGGAGAAGAGGCACTTGCATCTTTGCAAGATATTCTTGAGCTCTTGATGCAAAGAGTCCCATGCATGATTTAGAATATGCATGAGAAAGAGAAGGTATATCCCAATGCTGGTACACTTGGAGAAGAGCAGCCATCACTCTTACCAGCAGTTGGAGACACCATTGTCTCGGTTGGAGGAACTCTTGTGTTCATGCAAGAGAATCCCATACATCAGTTGATCCAAGGTATGCATACATATTCATCACATATTGTTTAAGTAGATCTTATTGGAACTTATGAGGACATGACATTAGGTTCAATGCATAACCAAGGGTTAGAACAAAATTCTGATTTGAAGCAGAAAACTATCACAGCGCAGAGGACCCTTGATCTTATCAAAGAAGAGATGAAAATATATCCCAGTTTGTCATTGATGAACTACATTAAACCCTTTGAGTTGAAGTGTATAGTTTCAGAAAATGGGATGAGCATGATCCTATATACAATGACTGGTTATGAGATCAGCATTGTGCCTTGCTTTGAGACAACATATGTATTACCATGCAGATCTACAACGTTGTCACTTAGTAGTAGTGATAATGAAGGGGCCCCATTATTCTTGGAGCATTCTGAAGGTAGCTTCACTGATGAAGCAATGGAGGTTAATATGATAGATGGTAGAAATCTTGAGATGAGGAATCTTTTCTCCTTTCTAGATGACACTTTCTCAATGAGCATCTCCCAGCTCAAAGAGAAACTTCTACCTGCAGCAGATCCAAAACCTCATTGGTTTTGGAGGGCTTTTGATGAGAGGAAGGTCTCATTGAGAGATCTCATTAGAGGTGCACTTCAACATCTCAGGGAGTGCAAAGTTCTTCATCATCTTAAGGTGGATGGTATTATACAAAGGGAGGATACCATGTTTATGCAGTACATCATTCATCATCCACATTGGGATGAGTGGGTGAGGATGATAAGCAAGGGGTTGCATGACCACTTGTATATATATGACATGGGCCAGCATGAAGCTTAGTTACGCTGGTTGCTCTTGGGTGAGTTTGGTTACTACCCAAAGGCTCATATTCCTTTGATCCATGCCTTTAAAAACACTCATGAAATTAATGAGGCATGGTTGCGCTGGCTGCTCTTGGGTGAGTATGGTTACCACCTAATAGCTCATATTTTTCTGAGTCGTGCCTTGTGTATCAATGATAGAATGCAGCAAAATAATGCATGTTCATTTTGGTTGACCATGAGAGAGTTTGGCCATCACATGACATCCCCTATGTCTATGTGTTTTGTATTGTGTAAAACTTGGCATGGTACTCTCATGATGTGTATTAATGGTGCTTACTTGTATTGGGCTGATGTGAAATTCCACATGTCTATCAGTATTTTTTTACTCCATCATGCACATGAGGAGGAGAGAAAGCAGCAAGATCTCTTGTTTCTTTGGTTGCTTTTGGGGGAGTTTGGCTTATCCATCTTGCATGGGGGAGATGGAGGATGGCAGCAAAGGCCTTACTCCGGTGGTTACTATTGGGAGAATATGGTTTGAAATATTTTTCTACCCATATATCTCAATTTCTTCTTTTGCATAATTTTTGAGTGATGCTTGGATCCAACAAGGCCAACACGGCTAAGGATGAGGGCATGTCAATGCTCAATATACTTCATAAAGCATGGGATGAAGAGATGTATTGTGAGATGGATCTTTTCCTTTATGGAAAGAACCACTTTATTTTATGTATCTCATGTATTGATGATGATGTTGGACATCATATGGTTGTCACTTGGGACTTCATGGTGGAAGGAGGGCATCTAAATATACAATTGGAGGTCATTCTATTCATTCCTGAGAGACAAATTTGGAACCAAACATGCATGACACATTGCAGCAAAAGGAGAAGGCCTTCCTTATGTGGATGCCATTTGAAGGGGAATGGATGGTTTTGCATCTACTTTTGCAGTTGCTTGAGGACAAGCAACATTTTTCCGGGAGGACTGTAATATTCCCAAATTTTCACATGATATTTGGAATATTAGAGTTCTTGATTTTCTTAATGAATTAAGTAAATAAAAGGGTGGAGGGACCCATAATCCTCAATATGAATAAAGATCCACTTTTTATGTGTGAATGTGGATTAATTAATCATAGATCTACATAATGGAGTAGTGGAGCAGCTACTAATGTGAATGGAGTGGAGATCATATCTCATTAATGAGATAGATCATGGAGGTTGAAGCAGTCAACTAAGATCATGGAGGGCATCTAATGTAAGATAATAGAGAATTCATGATTAAGTGATGGAAGAAGTAGTGAAATTAATGCACACATGATGGAGAGGGTGTCATTGCATGTAGACATGATGGATGACTTGGAGAGACAGCGCAGTCAAACATGGAGGATTATGTCCACATGCACAATGCAGTTTAAGGGTGGGCCAAGGAATGGGAAGGCTAACAAACTATATAAAGGAGATGAAGGCACCAATGGAGGCACGAATTTGATTATTCATGTGAAGGTCTGTTTAGATCTAGAATTTTCATTTGACATTCCATGCTTTAATTGGTTATTTAGCTAAGATTGCAAGTGTTGTTTAGCACTGGGTGTTCCTGGTCGAGAATCCCACCTCTTTCATTGAGTAGCTCTTGAAAGAGTATTTTACTTCATTCATCATCAGGCATCAGTGCCACATATATTTCCATTCTGTACAGAACATCTACATTCAGGAATTACGCAATTTCTGAAGATCGGTTTGGGAGGTGGAGGTTGTCTTCAGTATTTCAGCTGAAGAACCGGTGTAGGTTTATTACTATCACCTTGGGCTTGAAGATCAGCATTCCCAGGGCTTCATTTCAGATCTGAAATCATGCCAAATATTATTGACCTCCTATCAATAGCATTCTCATCAAGGATTGCGCAATCCATCATTCAAGATCCAAAGGAGGAAGGAAGTTACTGGTATTTCAGCTAGTAATCCTGTGAGGGATCATCCCCTCACCTTGCCATCACCATTTCCATCAGTTTGGAGTTTATTGCAACATATTTCAGTAGGCATATAACCTCTCCCTCTTGTACAGTGTTGTTTCTGTAGCAGCTGCATATTCAGTTGCTGCAACTTGAAGGAGGAAGAAGAGGAGGCAAGATCTCAAGCTCCTAGCTTGTAGATCTAAAGGAGGGATCAAACCTCAAAGCTTAGATCTATTTGTATAGCATATTGAAGCCATATTTGGATCATATCTAGCTTCATATCTATATAACCCAGCAATCAAAGGATCAAACCCTAGGAGAGTGATTTTCCAAAGTTGTAGATCTAGAAAATCCTTTCTGGGTTATCTTGGGTTCCCATCACATTGGCTAGATCCTGCATCTTGGCCTCATCAGAGCTCCTGAGCTCCATAGATCTGCATTTCCTTTTGCAGCAGCTTCATGTACATCAGCAGCAAAAGGGACAGCGCAGTATTTCTTCCTGTAAGCTCACCAGTTATGCAATGCTAGTTGTGGCATGTTTGCAGGGTGATTCTAGGCCATCTCTTTGGCTAGATTCCCTCATCTTTTGTACATTGTGTAACTGAATCCTATCCACATAATAAAAAGGCTCAGCTTCTCTGTATATTCTGATGCTTTCTTTAGATTTATTGTTTACTTAGTTGCAGTTCTTATATTGTGTTTCAGTATTACTGCATTCTCCCTTCTAGGAATATTACACCAAGTGTCACACATAGCCCCCAAAGACAACTCAACAAAATTCAACGCTGGTCAACAGAAAGGAAGCGTAGAAAATTCAACGCTATAGATTTAGGGCTTCAGTCAAAGTCAACGTTCAACCTCGTTTTTTGTGCCCAACAATCCGGCCTTCAAAAATCAGATTTTCTGCAAAGTTTGGAGGTCAAAACATCAAGGGTTGACCACGGTCAACACTGGTCAACGCACAACAAACAGCCCTAAAACTAGTTCGCAGATTTACCCAGCTTCAAATCTGCATGTGTGAAGGAAAGAGGCCTCCAAAGGTTGATCAAACCAATCAGATCACAAGAGAGAATGTTTGATGATTTGATGACAAAATGATCTCCAAATATCTCTAATTTATATGCATCAGTGAGGGTGTGTGAGACATCTATTAGGCTTGTGAGCCTACATTACAAATCTGGCCGACCTTGCACATGTGTGGAAAATAAAATAAAAGTATATGTTCCCCTCATCCAAACAAGATGATCTTTAGATCAATCTTGCACCTCTCCGAAAGAGGAATCCAACAAAAATATAATCATAATTATATGAAAAATGAACATGGAGTTTGGACCTAGTTGCCTAAAATTAACAAGGGTCCTAATCCTCTAGAGGGCTACATTGGCATTTGTAGTGTGTTTCAAGAGACATGGGCCTCCACAACAGTATACATCACTCCATGGATCCCTATGGATATTCAGATATTGCTAGAGATTGTAGTGACCAATAGTCGTATACGCAGCGGAAATATTAAAATACTTCGCAGACAAAAACATCCATTGTAGGATAGAAATTGCAAATTGTATATTATATAAAGAATTGTTGATAGGATGATTACAAATGAGAATGAGGGACTGCTTTTATACGCTAGGTAGGTGCCCTTTCACAAACGGCTATGTCTCTAAGACATGCATCTTCATCACTAACTAACTAATCATTATTTAATGACTTGTTATTCATTATTACATTTATATTTTTATTTATTATTATTTATTATGAATTTTATTCATAACATTGCCTCTCCCTTCAAGAAGCTTTGTCCTCAAATCTTACTTAAGAAGGATCAGTTATCTTCTGTCGTTCGAAATATCTTCTCATTTATGAGGTTTCATCCTTGTTTCTACAAGACAATACAATGTTCTAAGAAATAGACAGAGTTGTCGTACTGAAAATGGATCAGACTATCTGATCAGGAGATCATGTCCATTGTTCAAAAATTCTCAAAAATTAAAGTGCTCAAAAGTTTTTGCAAACTAAGCGACCGGAAAGGTCTTGTCATTGTGATTCTTGCACCGCAAATGGTTCGCAAAACAGAGGTCGTATGCAAAATTTATAAGGTTTGAAAAGCCCAATAAACTCCAAAAAAAATGACATTTTGACTAAGTTTGACTTAGCATAAAAAATTTCAAAAAAAAAAAAAAAATTGAAAAATATATTTTATTATAAGTTTTTCAAGCCAATGAGGGGGTGCCATGTGGCCAGCCCAGAGGCTGCCACGTGAACCTAGGCAGGAGGTCAAATGTTATTGTAAATTTTTTTTGAGACCATGGGGATCAACCGCAGGACTTCCCGCACGCAGTGCACAGGCCTACCGCTACACCATCGGGGTGAGTCTTAACCTATAGGCTCCTCACATTATTATAAAGTCTGAAATTTATTTCAATGGCGGCAAAAGGGGGCCAGCCCCCACTCCACGAGACCCGGCACTACGAACCTCAGGCTAAAGAACCTGTCGACGGTTGGATGAAATAGTTTCTGCGCGGCTAGGGGGCCATGTGGCCAGTACTCCGAAACATTTATTGTGAGGATAATCCACATGGTTAACTCAGCGGTTCGGTTCCAATAGTTTCAGCGAAGATGTTACATGTGACCACGCCCATTCCACATTTAACTTAATCAATAGTTTCTCCGGCGGTACTGCTGGCGGAACCACTATTTCAGTGGTCAGTTCCATTTTTTTCGGACTTATCTAGAGTTCGGCCATTTTTAGTGGAGTTTTTTTAGGTGTGATTGGCAAATTACTGTTTGAGTCATAACTCATGGGGATTTCGACCAAATTTGGTAAAACAATAGTCTACCTAGACTAATTTTGAAATTTTGAACTCATTGGAACAAGTTTCAGAGCCATCAGAGGTCATTTCAAGCAAGTTTTGCTTCAGGAGAGGTCAAGGAGCCACTAGGGCCATTAGGGTGTTTTCGGTGTTTTGAGCATCCATTCTCTGTTTTTTGTAAATGAATAATCATTCCTAACTAATTCAAGAATTTTGAAGTTTTTACAGAGAGCACAGCCATTTGAGGCTTTTTATAACATGTACTTACCATTTTTGTGCAATAAGATATGAGGAACATGCCATTGGGAGCTGGACCAGCAGATGTAGCCCAGGAGGGGTGAACTACTTCATAAAATTGCTGAGTATTGTCATATGTGATACTTTATTCTATGTTATTTACTGTTGTACATTGTTATACAAGCTAATTTACATGCATTAACCTCACATAAAAATATGTTTAACTAAGTTAAAACCATTTGTTTCACCTAAAAACTTCAGTGAACCTTATGCACACAATTTAATTACTGTTTGGATACTTAGCACAGAAAAACTAATACATTCCATTCAGATCAATTTGGTATCAGAGCTTGAGTTAAGCTAGAGTATTTTCTCTGTTTAATCTTTGTGAAAAGGATTTGTTTAACAATTTGCAAGAGTTTTAATGCTTACTAGGATGAAGCTTAAGAGAGGAGAAGGTCAATTGGTGAAAGTTCAAAGTAATCCTCAGCCAAGGACAGAAAGAGTGCCATTATATTCACCTTCAATTTCACCTCAAAGAGAAGCAAAAGAAGCCATAAGCATGACTTGAAGGGAAGAAGGAACCCATGAAGAAGTTGATCTCAAAGAGGAAGAAAGAGTGTTCAGGAAAGAATTCCTTGACATGACTGAAATGGTGAGAGTCCTTTATCAAGAAAGGAATGAAAGAATAGAAGGAGAAGGATCCAAACTTCACAAGGAAGGACAAGGATTGTAAGGAGGCCATAATGATGAAGATAAATCCAATAAGGGTAATGGAGGAAATGGAGACAATGGAAAGTCGACATCATCACCCTCATCTTCATCTTCATTATCCTCTACTTCATCTTCAATACATCAGTCACACAAGTCAAATAACACTGGTAAAAATCACTTTCTAAAACTTGATGTTAAGTTTGAATTGCCAATGTTTGATGGTGAAGTTAATGCAGAAAAGCTAGATAATTGGATTAGGAAATTATAGGTCTATTTGAGAATTCAAAATTTTCATGATGATGACACCAAAGTCCAACTAGCTTCATTGAGAATGGAAGGTGCAGCACTTGTTTGGTGGGAAGCCAAGACAAAGGATGAGATCAATAAATATGGTAAGATTATTTTATCATGGACTGATTTCATTTCTGCAATAAAACAACAGTTTTATCCATTAGCTCACATGCAGAAATCCATAATGGACTGGAAAAATTTTAAACAATTGAAAGAACAAAATATACAAGTGTATACTCAAGAATTTAGAATAAAAGCTATTTTCCTAGGAGTAGATTTGGATAGCCAAGACACTTTTATCAAGTATATAAGAGGTTTACATACCTACCTAAGACATACAATTCTCATGTTTAACCCTACAAGCCTAGATGAGGTTTGTGTTAAAGCCACACATTTAGAAGCAAGGGGAAAACAAAATTTAGCTGGGAATGAGGAAAGTGAGTTTAAAGGCAAATGGAAGAAAAAGAGAAATGCAAATACTAGGAAAGAGAAGGGAAAATTCTTCTGCAAACATTGTTCTAAAGCTAGCCATGATGAAGACCATTGTTGGAAACTTCATCCAGAGTTGAAACCAAAAAGTTTTAAAGCCAAAGAGAAAGCCAAGGAGAAAGTCAAGACAGTTACAATAGATGAACAAGACCTACGGTCAGATTCAGGAGATGAAACAAAAATCATAGCAATGGGACTAAAGAGCTTGAAGGGGAAAGAAGAGATTGAAACAAAACCCAATTCTAGTATTTCTAACTGTCACATAGAAGCTCCAAGTGAAGAAAAGAGAATTGAATTGTTTCATGTGAGGGTCATTTCCAAACATACCAAGGTTGACACATTGTTTCACAGTGGGTCGCAAGCAAATTTAATCTCTGAAGACTTGGTCAAGAAACTTAAACTTGAGACCATTCCACATTCGAAACCATGTCCGCTTGGGTGGATTTGTAAGGATGCAAATTTACAGGTTTCAAAGAAGTGCATGTTGCGTTTTGCAATAACTGCACATTTCATTGACACAGTTGAATTAGATGTTGTTCAGCTTGATATAACAAGTATGGTGTTGGACAGTCCTTACTTGTATGACAGGAAAGCTATCTTCCATCGCCATGAGAATAAATACCATTTATTCAAAGATGGCAAGGAGTACATTGTGAGAGCTCATTGTAAAAAACTAGACTCTTCTTTAGTTAATGCAGGGCAGATGAAGAGGCTCGTCAATGAAAGTCAAAACTTGACATTGATGATGATTAAACAAAGAGAAGTTTTACATAATCCTTTTCATGCAAATATTGATGTATATAATGAGTTGCTTCAGTTTGAAAGAAAGTTGTCTTTGAAAGAAGATGACAAGCAGTTGCAGCAGTCGTCATTGGTGTCGAACAGTGCTGAAAACAAAGTGTCAGTGCAAGAAGTTGCAAAGGTCCAAGAGAGGGCAAAGAAAATTAACAAAGAAGGCACAGAATTCAGAAATGTTCATTTCTAGTTTAAGAAAGGCATGGTACAATGGCGACGAAACTTGGTCAGGAATCGACACAAGTTCAAGGCTAATTCAGCAAAAAATCGCCATAAGGACAAGATGCAAGGTGAGAGTAATTTCAAGTTTCCTTTGATTATAGAC
Source organism: Pinus albicaulis (assembly GCA_034641835.2). NCBI lineage: Eukaryota > Viridiplantae > Streptophyta > Pinopsida > Pinales > Pinaceae > Pinus > Pinus albicaulis. Next base: position 68,667,116 of record CM076578.1, read on the forward strand.
CAATGTAGAAACAGGATGTTTACTACAAATTTAAGTTGTTGTTCTGAAAAATCAGAAAATGTCCAGCATGACAATGTCAAAAACAGCAATGGTTGGTCAATGGAATCAAGGAAAAAAATTTCATTTCATGAAAATCTCCAATTAATGAAATTAGGGAAATTTCAGCGGATTAATATTGGAAGAGTGGGGACACAGTCTCCTCATCTTCATGTTCAGTAGTCCAGAGAGCTTTTACGGTCCAAAATCTTCCCAATGGGGAGGTGTGATGAGGAGATCATGTCCATTGTTCAAAAATGATCAAAAATGAAAGTGCTCAAAATTGTTTGCAACCTGAGCGACTGGAAAGGTCTCATTGCTCTGATTTTGGCGCCGTGAATGGTTTGCAAAACAGAGGTCGTATGCAGAAGTTATGAAGGTTTGAAAAGCCCAGTAAACTCCAAAAAAAATGACATTTTGACTATGTTTGACTTAGCATAAAAATTTTCAAAAAAAATATTATTTGAAATATATTTTTTATTATAAGTTTTTCGGGCCAATGAGGGGGTGCCACGTGGCCCCAGGCCGGAGGTCAAATTTTATTGTAAAATTTTGTTGAGACCATGGGGATCGACTATGAGACTTCCTGCACACAGTGCACACACCTACCGCTACACCATCGGGGTGAGTCTTAACCTATAAGCTCCTCGCATTATTATAAAGTTTGAAATGTATTTCAATGGCGGAAAAAGGGGGCCAGCCCCCACTCCACAAGACCCGGCGCTACGAACCTCGGGCTAAAGAACCTATCGACGGTTGGATGAAAAGGTTTCCATGCGGTTAGGGTGCCATGTGGCCAGCACTCTGAAACATTTATTGTGAGTTTAATCCACGCGGTTAACTCAGCAGTTCGATTCCAACATTTTTGGCGAAGATGTTACATATGACCACGCTCAGTCCACATCTAATTTAACCAACAATTTCTCCGGCAATACCGCTGGCGGAACCACTATTTCGACAGTCAGTGCCATTTTTGTCGAACTTATCTAGAGTTCGACCATTTTTAGTGGAGTTTTTTAGGTGTGATTGGGAAAATTATTGTTTAAGTCATAACTCATGGGGATTTCAACCAATTTTAGTGAAACAAGAGTCTACCTAGACTAATTTCGACATTTTGAACTCATTGGAATAGGTTTTAGAGCCATCAGATGTCATTTCAAGCAGGTTTTTCTTCAGGAGAGGTCAAGAAGCCACTAGGGTGTTTTCAGTGTTTTGAGCATCCATTCTCTATTTTCTGCAAATGAATAGTCATTCCTGAGTAATTCAAGCAATATGAAGCTGTTTTTACAGAGAGAACATCCATTTGAGGCTTTTTATCACATGTACTTACCATTTTTGGGCAATAAGATATGAGGGACATGCCATTGGGATCTCGACCAGCAGATGTAGCCCAGGAGGGGTGAACTGCTTCATCAAATTGCTGAGTATTGTCATATGTGATGCTTTATTCTCTGTTATTTATTGTTGTACAGTGTTGGACAAGCTAATTTACATGCTTTAACCTCACATAAAAATATGTTTAACTAAGTTAAAACCATTTGTTTCACCTGCAAACTTCAGTGAACCTTATGCACACAATTTAATCACTGTTTGGATCCTTAGCACAGCAAAACTAATACATTCCATTTAGATCACCATCCTAGATTAATATTCTGGTGAATCTTTTGATCCTTAGAAATGAGTGACGAGTAGTTATCATATGACTGGATTGAGCTTACTTCAGTATTAAGCTTATAAGTTTATTTATGTTCGGCATGATATAGATTGGTAGATTGATTAAGGTGTCTACTCTCATGATTGAGATGTAGATAAGGAATTTGTGTTTGAACTTCCTTAAATGTTTTAATGGTAGTTTACTTACTTGCATCAGGCATTGTTGTTGTTGTCTTAATTATTAAATCCTTGTTTTGGGGTGTCCTATGTTTGAACGACAACCTCTGAGTACGTTTTTACTTCAATATGGTTTGGATTTTCTTGAACTGCGAGATTAATGGTATTGATGTTTGTTTCTTCAACTTGTACTTTTACATCTTGAAATTTTGATGCTTCCTTTGTGACAAGTTCTTTGAACTTATTCTTCAATGATTTCTTTTCCTCCTTAATTTTTGTAATCTGTTTGAGAATATTTTGATTATGATTTTTGAGACGTAAGCATTCCTCATTATCTAAATCAAATTTATTTTGGCCTTCATGCTTATCATCTTTTAAACACTTGATTTTTTCTATTAATTTTTGGTTAAGGCTCTTTAAACATAAATTTTCTTCTTCTTGTTCTAATAAACTCTCTTTGAGTTTCTTCTTTGATGCTCTATCTTTCTTGACTTGTTCATGCAACTTTTCTTGGTGTTCTCTGAGGCGCAAAACTTCTGTCTTTGTTGGAAATTACTTCTTCAAGCTCTCTTTGCTTCCTTGATATAGCTTTTTTGTTATCTTTGAACATCAAGTCTGAGATATCCTTAAAGTCCTCTAATGCAGACATTATCGATTTTGACTCCATTGTCATGTCTTGAAATGTGACCATCTTCTTCTTATAAGGAAAAGTCAAAACTTGTTTCTCCATGTTTAACATGAATGTACCCAAATCCTTAAACCAAGATTTATCGAGAATGATGTCAATCTTTCTATCATACATAATTACAACATGAAATTGAGATATGTACTCATAATAATCTATTGTCACATGTAAATCACTAATTCCATATTCTTTTATGTCACAAATAATTTTTCTTTCACAAATGCTTGACTCTACAATTAATAGTTGATTTGTCAAATTAATAGTTGAATTGTCAAGTTAATGTTGATGTAGTTTTCCTCGTTGTGTGTGCTGATAACGATATTAATTTCTTTTCATTGGATACTTCCTTTTAATGTAATTAATCTATGATCTATAACTCAAAGACATTCGTAGGAAAATTATTCTTCCTTCATCATTTTAGACTGGAGCTCCATGATTTCCATATATTTTTTTCCATGATTGACCCCATTTTTGTTTTGTCGAGTTGACTTTAAGTATTATGTAATCGTTTTTTTTTTTTTTTTTTAACCTTACTTTTCTTTAATATTAATTGCCTTGATAATTCCTTATAATACTTCCTGTATATAACCTTAAATATAGCCTTCCTTCCTTTAGTGATGAGTTCTTTGACTAAGTAGATTTTAGCTTTATTTATTTATTTTTATTTATACTTTTTTGTTTAACTTCTTTCTTTCTTTCTTTTTTGAAAAGTTACAACCCTAGTGAAACGTGGTTATTCACCTCTATGGGTATAATATAAAATATATGTCCACGTATGTGTATTTGACTCGGTTAATTTTCTCCATGTAAAATGTAAAATTACCATTCGCACAAAAAGGTTTTTTATTCCTTTTGTTCTTATTTTACCTTGAAAATACCATGGGCAATTACCATGGGTTTCTAAAAACACGAGCTTGTAAACCATTTAAAGAAGAATCAAAATAATCTTATCTAATCTTCCTTCTCTTATGTATAGTTTTTTTTATCATGCACTTTTTATCAATAATGTAGAACCATTTCTTGTTCTTTTTCTTTTGGAACTATTTTCTTTTAAATCTTTTTTTTTTCCTTTTAATTTATTTCTCCTTTTTTTTAACTCTCCTTCTCTCTTTTATTTTATTTTTATTTTTTAAAATTTTAATGGCCAAAGGCCTAGAGAAATGGGGAATCTCCAACACCAGTGTAGCAAAACACTTCAATTATGATGGCAACAAGGTTGACGACGAGTTGATGGCCAAAGGTCGGATCAGGCGTAGCTCTGATACCAATGTAGCGACCAATAATCATATACACAGCGGGAATATTAAAATACTTCGTAGACAAAAACATCCATTGTAGGATAGAAATTGTAAATTGTATAATGTATAAAGAATTGTTGATAGGATGATTACAAATGAGAATGAGGGCCTGCTTTTATACCCTAGGCAGGTGCCATTTCACAAACAGCTATGTCTCTAAGACATGCCTCTTCATCACTAACTAACTAATCATTATTTAATGACTTATTATTCATTATTACATTTACATTTATATTTATTATTATGAATTATGAATTATATTCATAACAAAGATCTACCTTTTGGACGAGGAAGATGCATTTGGTACACTATGCTCAGCTAGCCCCACAAGTTCACCACACACTTTGCAGGTGTCCCAAGACTTGTACAATGACATGGCATCATTTATTCCAGCATATGAGCCTTTGCAGAGGGTCTACCAGCATTTTTTATTCATTTGGAGTTGTGTGCCCCCACATCTACAGGGAGCACTATAGGTTTATTGTTTGGAGAACAAGGAGCCACCCACTTGTCCATCACTTTTGAGGGTCTCGTGCATCATTGTGACACATATGGACCCCATCATGCCTCTTAGAATGCCCTACAACATCATTTGACCTCTTGAGAGGCTTATTATTTCATGTATGAGCTAGTTTAGTGGGCTTGTCACCAAAAATTATGTCGACTTGCACATTATTTTATTTTTTAGGGGCTAATGTAGGTCCATTAGGGAATTCAAAATCCTAATTGGTGTATAAAAATGAGTTAGGTCGATTCATTTGTGTCGCCACTTAGATTGGGATCTCTCTCTCATTAGAGAACTTCACATTTTTTCCTTTGTGGATATTTTTGGACAATGGATGAATTTTGATGTATGGATTTGGATTCTTTCTATCTTGGAGATTCTTATATTGCAAATGTGATGTTGGTTCGATATATTTTCTAATGTGTAAGTGAAAATTTGATGCTATTTTTCATTTTTTTGCATACATTTAAACTTTGTTATTATTAGGGCTAATTGATGCATGTGTTTAATATGGAATTATGTGTCTATTTAGTAATGTGGAATTACATGTCTATTTAGCGTATCTATGTGTATGGGCCATGTTGGATGAATGAAATGTCCTAGATATCGTGTTATCTTGATAAGCCTTCACAATTTGCAGGAAGTATAAATTTTTTAAAGTCATTTTTCTTCACTAGCCTCTAACATTGGATGAAGTTGAGCTTGAAGCCTCCTTGAATGAAGAGATACAATCCGTCTTCACAATTATCCTTGACTCCATATCCCCAAGTGAAATTGGGCACTGGTCCCTCATAGGGTGATCATTTCAACCCCTTTTTCACCTTTTTCCTCCATTTTCTCAAGTCCACATTAGGTCACCTAAGGCATCAGTTTCCCAGAAAACTGACCATGGAAAAAATTTGATCTCCTAGGGTCAACTGCGCTGGTGGGTCCCCCAGGTCTCCTCAAATTTTGAAGGAAATATGACGGTGGAATCTCAGGATATCCCAAGCCCTAGCTCTAGGATCAAGTTTTGCCCTCAGTTTTCCAAGGCTAGTACCTAGTAGGATCAATTTGACATCTTTAGTTGAAAATTCTTGTTTGATCCTTTCCCCTCACCTTGTCCAGGTTAAGAATATCATTGGTTGTTGTTGGCCAGATAAATCGTTATTGCGGAAAAGACCGATCTCCCTAGTGTCTGAAGACAATCTAGCAACAAACGAACAACTAAGTTTGTCTTTCTCTAAATATATTCGTTTTACAAATAAATGCTATGAAGGTGTCGATCCTACCTTAGATCCAAATGCTTATTTGCAGTCGTAGTGCTTCTGTCGCATCAAAATCCTTCCGTCGCAAGAAGAGTTCTTTCGTCGCAACAATAATCCTTCCGTCGCAACAAAAGTTCTTTTATCGACCTAAAATCACAAACAAGCAAATATTAAATAGCACCTGTATAACAAATAATCATAAAACATACCTATCATAGTGATCAAGGAATCTATGAAATAAATGATCAAACGACAGCTTATTTAAATAAACAATCGAACGACAATCTATTGAGAAAAACAAAACTTGATTGTATTAATCTTAAAATATACAGAAGAGCCTTACAACCTTAGCCTTGATGTTTGAAAGGCCTTCCCAAGGTCCGAAGCAGGAGTCTCCTCTACTTTGATAAGTCTTGCACTCTTCCTCCAAGAGCATAAAGAGGTATGTGATCTTTCTTCTCAAAAGCTCAACAGAAAGAATACTAAACCTCAACAACACTTCAACTCAATCACACGTAAAGCTTCCACTCCAATTCTCAATCTCCAAAATCTAACCCTTTAAGGCTACCCAATGCCTCCTTTTATAGAGCAGATGAGGAGGTTAGGATTCCACCTTTGAAAGGATAGAATCCTCCTTCAAAGGGATAGACTCCTCACATCAAGGGATTAGTTCCCTAAGGTGAGGGATACATGCACCTTATCAAAGCGTACTCATCCCCAAAATTTCTCATCTAGAACCTTCTAGAATTGACCTCAAACCACTTTTTTGACTTTACTTTCTCGCCTTTTTGACTTTGAGGAGGGTACGCAAGCATTGCAAAGGAAAATTGCATTCTAGAATGCAGGTAAGCAGTGTACTACCTGCGTACCCAAGCTAGGAACGCAGGCAAGCTTCATGTTACCTGCGTACCCAAAGTTTCAGAGATTTTTAGGGTTTTTCCTCCTGTTTCAGGGCTTGACATGAGGAGTAAAGGTTGTAAGACTTGCAGAGGAGGCATGTATGAGTGTTAATGAGCTCATACAGTTAGCAGAATGTCAAGGTGACAGTTTTTAGTGTAACAGTTGCTAAACTCCATCCCCTAATATGGGTTGGGTCCACTTGGCTTCGTGTGGTCCCATTTTTTCTCAAAAACTATTCATCAAGGACTACTTGGGAATCCAAGTTCTCACGAGATTTTAGGGATTGGGAAACTCCTTCACAAGCCATATTCTTCTTCCTCAACCCTTGAATCCTCATCTCCTATCCCTAAAGAACCTAGTCTCTTGCTTAAAGAGAAAGCAAGCTCCATTCTTCATCCTATTCTAGGGAACATATCTAAGGGGTCACTTCTCACATATTTATCAATATATCATATATAAGTGGCTTCCTAAAGGATCAGGACTCCTCCCATATGTGAAAGTCTGTAAAGAGAAGGAGCCTTAGTTGTGGTGACAGTGGGATAAGTCTCCATCATTGTCCTTAACCTAGCAATTACCCTCTTAGGAACCCCTTTTAGGTCCCCTGTTGGTTTGACTAGTAACAGGACCTGCTCTAATACCAATTATTAGGAAAAATACTAAGAGGGGGGCGAGGGGAGGGGCGGTGAATCAGTGTTTTTTATTTCAAATTCATAATTTTGTATGCTATTGTTCTTCATGCAACCTATGTATTTATGCAACTTTAGTGAAGGTAAATTGTGTATATCTAGATAACTAACTTTTCATATGTTCCATCATTAAGTTAACTTTACCATTACATCATTAATTTATTAACCATCTAGTATGCACTAAAGAATAGATAAATCAAAACACATAAGCAACACACATAGATGTCACATATGCCAAAAATATATGATTAACATGCTTAAATATTAAGGTTTTCCTTGAAATTCCTATTCATATTCATATCTCTAGAAATCTCTTTGTTCTTTTGTTGTTGGAAACCTAATGTGTACTTGATGTTTCCATGTTGAACATTCATGCCATTCTAACCAGTGGATTCTATTAAATTAATTCATGTTGTTAATATATCTAACAAGTCCTAATTGATGCAAGCAATTGCGCATCATATTATGGCAACAAGTTTGTAGAGCCCTTGATTCAGGTTTTTTCTATTCATCAATGAAGTATTAGGTGGCTATGACTTTTTATTTGTTGACTTTGATGTCTATGTAAGCTTAAAATCCCAACTACAATAAACAAATTTCTAATAGATTTGTTTGTCAACTTCCTTGTATCATAGATGGTATTCTTGACAATTATTTCACATTTCATGCTGCAAAATAATTGTTTACATAAAATAGTAACATGTCTTGAAGCCCAACTTTAATTAAGGGCTCTCCAAACTTGTTGCCATAATATGATGCGCCACTGCTTGCATCAATTAGGACTCATTAGATATATTACAAACATGAATTAATTTAATAGAATCCACTGGTTAGAATGGCATGAATATTCAACATGGAAACATCAAGTAAACATCAGATTTCCAACGACAAAGAACTCAGAGATTTCTAGAGATATGAATATGAATAGGAATTTCAAGGAAAACCTTAAAACGTATGCACATGGTTGAATCATATTCTTTCAACACAATTGTCTCTTCCACCATTATAGTCATTTATATTATTATGATGATCATAGAATATATTTCAATTGTCATCCGTGGACTTTTCACAAAGAGTGATATCCCTGAAGGATGGCCACCCATAGTTTTTTACAAGATTCGTTAACGATTATACCACTATATTTTTTATATAAATAATAATAATTAAATTTATTGTGTTTGATTTAGTCAATTAGATTTAAGTGAAATGTCATCAGAATTATTGGATTTTAAGGTTTTATTTTCTAAATTAGCCACTATATTTTTATATAAATAATAATTATTAAATTTATTGTGTTTGATTTAGTCAAGTAAATTTATGTGAATGTCATGAGAATTATTAGATTTTTAAGGTTTTATTTTCTAAATTGACCACATTTCGAAATTTGGGATAGAAGTACCAAAAAAGTTAACATTATTAAGGGTTGGTGTGGTCCAAGATAAATGTGATCAATGATTCAATTAAGTCATCAAATAATTAAATTTATTCTAATCTTAACATTAATAAATCTAGTATAAATAAAAAAATGAAATAATCCAAACAAATGTTTAATGCACATTTAAATAAAAATTTATTCAAAATTATCTATTTAAATTAAAAGAATGTTCAACTTAACATATAAAACATATTTTTAATATTTTTTTTTAATTTATAATAAAATTTAAAAAAATAAATAACTAAAATATAAAATTATAAAATTTATATATTATTTAAATATTAATATATTTAAAAATATTTTTTTATTTATAAAAAATTAAAATTCAATAAATTTATAAGCAAAACCTTCATTAACTCCTGAAAAGACAATTTTTCCCAATAAAAAAACTGATAGCCAAAATTATAAACTCACTCTACAATTTTTTTCAAATAGTATGGATAGATTTTGACCTAATTGTATGTAAATTTAAACTGATATTTAATATAATATGGAAAACATGTGCTCAATACTAATAATGACATTGAAAAGTTCAATGCTCAGAGAAAATTTTAGCTGTTAATTTTAAAGTATATCAACCAACTTATATACATATTACTCATAATTTTTTAACTAACATTTATCGAGATAAATCTTAAAAGAAAATGAACATTTATGGAAAATAAATCTTAAAACAAAATGTAAAAACAAAATGAGACTTGCACATTATCCTATTGAAATTTAAAACTAACGTTGAGTTGGGAACTGCATGTTTGCAACATTAATTACATTCCTCAAAGTGTTAACGAAGGCTAAGGCATTGTGAATATAATGCTAAGATATAAGCCATACTTTTCAGTTAACATCATTATCTTGTTTTTGTTTTAATAATGCATGGGATACGTATCTGGTGATAGTAATTTGCTTCTAACTTTACCAGTATTGTGAATATAATGCTAAAAGCTATAAGACACATACTTTTCAGTTAACAACATGATTTTGTTTTTGTTTTTGTTTTAATAATGCATGGAATACATATCTGGTGATAGTAATTTGCTTCTAACTTTACCATACGGTTTTTTTGTTGATAAGTTTTAGCATTATTATTATTATTATCATTTAATTTTAAGGTTATTATTATCATTATTATTTAATTTTAAGATTATAGCCAAGCCAGACACCAAATTGGTGTGAGACTCCCTTGTTTGTAAGACAAGAGATCCACCTCGGCGTAGCGATTTGATTGCCGAGTCTACAAAGACATATATACTCTACCCCTCTGGTTTTGAACATGTAACCTCTTAGGAGGAAACACTAAACCTTTATTCAACATCCCTTATCATATGACACTAAACCTTTGCAACTTAGGGCCCTTCAACTTGGATTGTTCTCAAAACGCTGAAATACACCAAAAGTTGGAATTGGAATAGTCCCACACAAGTCATTGCTTGAAATATCCTAAACAAACTTTAAGGTTTGGAAGCGATGTCAGCTCTTGTGGAATTTGTCCAGTCAACTTATTGTTGTTGATACGAAGGAACACAAGTGACTTCAAAATTCCCCTGTGACCTAGGAATTTCACCAGTTTGTCAAAATGAGCTTATTTCTTTGAATCTAGGACTGTTTACAGTGATAAGAGGCATGGTACAGCCAACTACTGGCTGCTGTTTATAAATTCCAGAACTTATATCTTTATCCTAATGATGGAATTACATCAAGTTTAGAGAAGAGAATACATATGACTAAAAATAAATGGTTTCAAGCAGCTTCCAAACAATTTAAACTCCATTGACTATTTTCAGCTATCAAAGACAGAAATTTAGTGAGGCAATAACCCATCCATAAACTTCCTTCCCGCATTCCTCCAATGCAATAATCTGTTACTTGGTATGGGTACTGGAATTTATTAAAATATCTGACCAGTAGTGTTATTCATTTTTATTGCACTTGACAAAATAAATTTTGAACTTTATCTGATAGGAAAATCGTGTAGTCATAATCAATCTGCAGTCTAACTATATAGTGTGCTTTGGCAATTCTAAGACCATGTGCTCATGCAAGAAAGAGAATATTGATGGGTGACCATTTGAAAATACAACCTCCAAAATTTCTAAGAAATGTCAAAACTTAGATTTCAAAACAATTAAATCAAATGATATTGATGGGGAAACATCTGAAAATGGAAGCTCAAGAATTTCAATAAAATTCCAAAATTTACAATAAATCAAATATGTTCACACCATTCACGTACATTTTGGAACATTTTTAACCAAGGACTAGGACCTTTGGGATCAAGTTCCCATTCTCTAGGATACCAAGGGAATTGCCACATGAGAAAGCAACGTTCGGGATGTGGCATCAAAGCTAGATGCCTTCCATTTGGAGAACATATTGCTGCAATACCAAGTGGGGAGCCATTAGGATTGAACGGATATTCCTCAGTCACATATCCATCATCATCGCAGTACCTAATTGGGGCTAAATTTGATTCTGTTACATGTTGCAAAATTTCTTGCCTGGGAAAGAATGCTCTTCCTTCTCCATGAGCAACCCAAATTCCAACTGTAGTACCTTCCATGCCTTTCAACATTATTGAAGGTGACTCCACTATCCTCACAGAGCTAAAACGGCACTCAAAGCGGCCTGATTCATTGTGAATAAACCGAGGTTGTGAGTTATCACCACCGGCACCAAGCACTCCTCCTACTTCTTTCCCAGGTACCCAACCAAGAAGAGCCATCAGCTGACATCCATTGCACACACCAAGACTGAAAGTGTCTGGTCGCTCATAAAATTCTTGAAACTACAATGGCAAAACATACAAGTGTTTTAAAAATGACGAAGTTTAAATTGAATTACCACTTAGGCTAACATGATTAATAGGATATATTTTACTTAATGCAGTGAAATGTAAGCATGCAGACTTAACCCATAACAAAGAACATTTACTTATTAAAACAAATGTACTCACCTGTTTAAGAAGAGAGTCATTGAACCGTATTGTGGCAGCCCATCCCTTAGCGGAATCTAACACATCTGCATAGCTAAACCCTCCAACAAAGACTATGCCTCTGAAGTCTTGCAGAGTCACTCTTTCATTCAGAAGATCTGACATTGCCACATCCCATGGTTCAAAGCCCGCAGCATAAACCATAGCTGACATTTCCCTGTCACCATTACTACCTTCTTCTCGAATAATAGCCACCTTTGGCTTTGACTTTGAAACCGTGAATTTCTCATTTGTATATCCGGGCACAAATGTCAATGCCCATGCAGGTGCATGTCTGTTTTTCAGTCCTTCTTGCTCTCTCTGAACACATGACTCTAGCCGCTGGCATCTTTCCAGCAAAAAGCTTGTCTCCTCCCACAAATCCCTAAGATATGATGTTTTTTCATTAAGATGTAGTGTGCCATTAACAGACACCTCTATAGAAGGAGATGAAGTGACTTGTCCAATAACCTCAAACAGGACACCGGCAGCATTGAGTTTCTTGGAAATGACATCAAGATTGGCACGGCTAACCTGTACATCACAATGAAATAGCATGACGTTTAAATCCCTTATGGAAAAGTTATAACTATCCAGATGTATTACACTTGATTCTCATCACCTCGAGGACAAGGCCAAGTTCTTCTGCAAATAGTACTTCAAATATACCAGCACTTTTAGAGCTTAGGTTAACTTTCATCCCACAGTTCCCTGCAAAAGCCATCTCCAACAGAGATACAACTATACCCCCATCACTAATGTCATGACCAGCTGAAACAAGATCCTCTCCAAGCAGGTCCTAGAGATGTGATCCAACAACCGTTAGTTAAGTATCATACTTGCGTCATTGAATTTATTGTTCAGTTGATAAACACAGGCTTATTTACATAGTAATTAAGTATCATAAATACTTGCACATTATTTACATGGTAATTAATTCTTAAATGGTTGTCAATTACCATTTGGTTAGGGGCTCACCTGGACTGCATTGAAGACTCTCTTGAGATCTGAAACATCATCAAGGTCTGGGCAAACGTCACCAATCTGCAAGATAAAATAGAAATGAAATGCATGCCTTAATCATGAAAATTGATGCAAGGAATGAAATCAAAGTGCTCCATCCAACCATTGCTAATATATTGTTCTCTGCATAACATATCAATCATCGTTATTAAAAGGAATCCAATCAAACAAGAAATATTTTAGCACTCACCTGATCAAAAACATGAGCAAGGGCAGAACCACCTAAACGGTGTTTTCCTTTAGCCAAATCAACATGAAGTAGAACTCCATCATCTCCTAGCTACAAAACATAAGGATTATGTCAGCAAGACAAATAAAAATACTTTCACAATCTTAGAGCTGCCTGTCCAAATCGACTTCACCTTCAAGTCTGGTGTGACAGTCTTTGAAATATCCGGACAAGTCACGTAAGCACTGATTACTAGATTGCCAGGAGCTTTGACAGTCTCTCCTGCAGCTTGTGCTGCCATAGAAAGGCTGTCTTTGCCACCATCTATTGCTATCCCAAGTTCTATCATTGTATCCCGAAGAGCAAGAGCTGCATCATACATGGCCGCACCTTCTCCATCTAACTTTGCAGCATACATCCAATTTCCACTAGCTTTGACATCCTTCAGCGAAGTAACCTATGAATCATGTAAGATGGACTTCTTTATAAGACCAAATATCCATGTTAACACAAACATGTGCTTAATACTTCCATTATGTTTAACAATGACTCTTTTCACATAACAGTGCAGGAATAACCCACAGAAAATTGGGAAGGCTGTCTTAAGAAAGAAAAATTCTGACATGATATACTCACCTTAGCCCAAACAAGATTTGTCAGAGCTTCCCCCACTGCTAGCCTAGCCATTGCCTTTGGATTCAGTAAACCCTGGAAATTTAAAATTTGTGAGATTGCTTTTCAATTGTTAAATATAGGAATTGTTTAAGTACATTCAAAAGACATCTCAAAGAGAATTTGCTCATTCCAAAGTCGTGAACATCAACAACCTTTACTGGCTGCTCCCCAATTGCACAGGCACCACCACTTAACCCAGTATATGTCTGCATGAATGAGACACCTTTTGTCATATATTAACACTAAAAGAAAGTATGCTCTAGTTTAAAGACAATACAAACCCTTCTCAAACCATAAGAGGATTAAGGCAGAAAAGAAAAATATAAATACAAAAAGTTACTACAGATCTTTCATATACACATCGCAGCAGCACTGTGAAAGTAACTGTTAACCAATCAAGAAAGTAGAATCTTCAAATCAATCACATTCATAGACATGAAGTCCTCTTCAATAAACTGCATTATAATATAAACCAACCTGAGCAATAACAGCAACGTCTGCAAGCGGAAGTTGCAGAGGGCCAACAGTCTGCTGTTGTGCAACAAGACCTGTCACACAGCGATCAACCTGCCAAATGGCCACGCATTCTTAAAATTATGCTTAAGTTTGAGCAGAAAGTCCAACTGAACAAGAAACTACCAGAGCAAACCAAAATAACTAGTCAAAAAATGCTATTTTACAGTATTGAGATTCTTTTTGAAAATTGGAATATTTTTTATGAAGCGTCAACTCTCAAGCAACTTGACCTCATACCTTAGTTGTTAAGAAGCGCTTTGAACACACAGATGGAAGATGAAGAACTCGTCTGAGGGCATCCAAAACTGTTATTCCTGGAGCAATGTCAAGCGACTCCAATGGTTGGACTTTCCGCGTCAATTCAAAACGTTTTCTTGGCATATCACCAAGTACCTGCACTTGAAATTATTAAGAAAATAAACATGTTGAAAACAAACCTGATTTTTTAGAGGCAACAAAATCATTTAATTTAATAAAATGCATCTCATTCTATTAATATACAATAAAAGTTCCAAGCATTTGATCCCAAAAGCCACAAGGACCACTGCCACAAGCACAATGCCAATATCTACCAGTCCTATCAACATATAAAAACGAATTCCACAAAATGCCAAATAATAATTGTCCAGCATAAAGGCAGCAGAGTTTAAAACACCAGAGATCAAAAAACAAAACCACCGTGCCAATTGGCCAGTCCAAAGTGTCCTGTCAAGCTGCTGCCAATATTGTGTGTGTGTGTCACGAGGCGGATCTGTTAATTTTTCAGATTGTTCTATGTTGTTTCAAGTCTTGTGATGACAATGTGTTAGCCTTTATCATGTTCCCAGTCTGATATTGGAAGCCTCCTCTTCTGATGAGGATGAGCTAGCCTTTATCATGTTGTATAGGCTTATGCCTTTGAAAACTTATTTTACCCAGTACTTTTGTTTGCTTTGTTTATATTTTAGCTTCTGGGAATTGCTTCTGCACTCCCACAGTGTATCACTAGGCTGTACTTTTGAATCCCTCTGACCTACTTACGTGGTCATACAAGGAAACTAATAAAATCATGGTATCTTATCTACATGTTTTCAAGTTTCCTCCTTTTAAGTGCAGCTGAAAACATTTTTCAAGTAAACAATACTATACTCTGGAGAAAATAATATTACTTTTGACAATCTAAGTGGACAAAGCATTCTACAAATATCTTCCTCTTATGATATTTTGAACATAGCTTGACAAATTACCTTCTCAAGGTCGAGATCAACTGCTGGAAGAGGTGGGGGTAGACCATTTAACACAGAATCCTCCATTGCCAAGCTATCAACGAGTACAACTCTCCCATCACCACTGTAGACAATAGAATAAATATAATCATGTAATAACATAGGATATAACAATTCACTCGAGATAACCAGCAAAATAATGACCTATGTGACTAAATTTGACTAATATACAAGCCATTGAGCAATAGGAATAATACATACACTCCTGTCCTAAAGTTTTATCAAACAACAGGTCAATTTATATATATCCTCCAGAGAGACTTTGTCAGAAAGATTGTTCAACCAAAACAAATTTGTACTTATTGAAAATTTACACAATAATTTCAAGAAAGATGACATGCAACACATCAAGGACTCTAGTTCAATGTAGAGAACTAAATATCAACCCTAAACAAATAGTAAGCATAGAAGCCGATATCTTAGCAGTGATCAAATTGAACATGACCCTGCAGAATATTTAACCACAACCAAAATTCACCAACAACCGATGGACATCTATGTACAATTATCAACCTGATTTTGCCAATTACAGCCATGGACACCCTTTCTCTTTCACAGATTGAGCGTAGCAATCTCTCATTTTCAGGTCTTATGAGTAATGCATCCTGAAAACAAGTACAAATTCATACAACAAAACACACACGTCATCAGAAACAAAAATCTAATACTGAAGAAGACATTAGACCCAGAATTTCATTAAAGCAAAACTACATGCGAGAAATATTTCATACTGCGCCTGAAGTAGTAATTATTGATTCTGGCTCTATTATGTCTAAGTGATGTCTACTAAAACCAATGAAACAAAATGAAAACACTTTTATGTCGACAGCTGACCAAAGTAGTTCTGTCCACAAATTTGAAATGACTGAAATAGGTCCAAATACAAGACCCATACCTCATTTGGCTGTTGATTCAAGGTGCTTCAAGATGTTCTTTAAGACAATTGAAGATAATAGATATTACAGTAGTATCATGACCAATAAACTTTTGAATGTAATGCATTTGCATGGCACATGACCACAGTCGACAGAGGTTGAAAACAAACTTCTGCCGCAATATTGAAGATACATTATTTATCATCAAAGAACATTACCACCAAATGGCATCAGGAGTGTCAACATGAATCTTCGACAACTAGATACAACTCTTAAAATTAAAAATACGAATAAATAATTTTTTTTTAAAAATAAAAGACTTTGGGCAACTAGAGCCAACACTTAACATTAAAATTGCAAGAAAAATATAGTTTGTTGCATACAGTGCATAAATATAAGTAACTCTGCAAGAATTGTTTATTAACAGGCAAGCATGTCAAAGCACAAGAAGGTGATTCTTTAGATACTTGAAACGAAAGAGGTAACAGGTTTCACTCACTTGGAGGACCAATAAATTAAGAGGACCTTCCAACACACTTTGGACATTACACACTAACATTCTCGGGGCATGTGAAGGTGGTAAGCTTCATTGTAAGACACACACTCATATGATGGTCTGAGAAGTGGCCCCCTTAGGGTCCCTCCAAGTGACTTTCTTTGTCATTATTTATCAACTCATTAATGGTTATATTTATTAGTGGCATAGTTCCACTTGTCTGAATCATTTACAAATTGCACTCAACTCCATTTTCCCAATATTGAGTAGGCATTAATCCCGCTCTTCCACAATACACTTTATTTTCCTATACTAACCAATCTATTTGCTAAGCTAAATAATCACATCACCTTGAGCCTCCTTGTCATAGCCTTAGCAATCATACCTGGGGATACCCCATTTTTGTTTGAGAAGAGTCAACCTAAAGTGAGAGAGAGAGTTAATCAGATGACAATGGGAAGCCCCTCTAAGTCTCAATTGGGTTTTCACTTTGTGCTTGGAATATCACTGAAGGGTGATTTCTTCATTGTTATGTGCTATTGCATGTTGTAAACCTACATATTATAAAATCCCTAGTTTATAACAACCCTCTTCTTATCATGACCATCAAGGCCTTGCCAATACCTGCCTCCATAACCATTAGACCTTTAACACCCTTGAGAACTTGTTTATTGAAGACTTTGTTGAGTGATATTATTCACAAGCCCTTTAGAGATTCATTTACCTAGGTGAATATCTTTTGAGCCTTGTTCAGGAAGCCTTCCTTGTGGGGATAATATCCACCACTAAACAGCAGGATAGAGGCCACTGAGGTGATAGTGGTGGTTAATCTCATTGTTGCCATAAGACTTAGATTACACAATGAGGCTTTGCAATAAGCCCACTAGATTTTGTGTTGACAAGGCCATAAAATGTGAATCAGGCCAGTAAAGGAGTTTGTGAATGTGGCAAATTGCTTTCATAAAGGGTGAATCAAGAATCTACAGGGGTTTATGAACGTGGAAAATTGGAGCTATCAAGGAGTCTCCAATGTGAACGAAAGGGAAGATACAACAGTTAAAAATTCAAAAAATCTACCAATCATCATCAAAGTGGCAGCATGCAAAGAATAAAAATTCAGCCACCACATGAAATGTGAAGAATCTAATTGCGCAATTAGGAGGAGATTGCCAACAACAACGAAGTTAACAAGTTGTGCTTCTGACCATTTGAGTAAGCATCCAAAAGAGTGTAATAGTCCCAAATTTTCACATCATATTTGAAATATTAGAGTCCTTGATTTTCTTAATGAATTAAGTAAATAAAAGAGTGGAGGGACCAATAATCCTCAGTATGAATAAATATCCACTTTTGTGTGTGTGAATGTGGATTAATTAAGCCTAGATCTGCATAATAAGGTGGTTGAGCAACTACTAATGTGAATGAAATTGGAGAACCTGTCTCATTAATGAGATAGATCATGGAGGTTGACACAGTGAACTAAGATCTTGAAGAGATCAAACAGAAGGTTGATTCAGTCAACTAAGATCTTGAAAATGTCAAACAAAAGATCATGGGACATTCATGATAAAGTGATGGAGGATGTTGTGCAAACAAAGCACACTTGATGGAGAGGGTGTACATTGCACCTAGACATGATGGTTGATTTGGTCAAACACCGCAGTCAAACTTGGAGGATCTTGTCCACATGCACTACGCAGTCTAGATGAGGGCCAAGGCTTGGGAAGGCTCAAACATTATATAAAAAAGATGAAGACAAGGATGGAGGCATGCTAATTATTCTTGATGTAAGGATCTTTTCAGATCTGGAATTGTCATGTGACATTCCATTGCTTTCTCGACTTGTTTAGCAGAGATTACAAGTACTGTTTAGCACAGGGTGTTCCTGGTCAAGAATCCCACCTCTTTCTTAGAGTAGCTCTAGAGAGAGTATTGTACTTCATTTTGAATCAAGCATTGGTGCCACATCTCTTTTCCTACTTTCTGCAGAACAATCATATTCAGAAATTGCAGATTTCTGAAAATCAGTTTGGATGGTGGAAGTTGTCTTCAGTACTTCAGCTGGAGAACTGGTGAGGGTTTATTCCTATCACCTTGGGCTCATAGATCAGCTTCCTAGAGCTTCATTTCAAATCTGGCATCAGGCCAAAAGTTATTGACCTCCTAGCAGCAGTATTTCCTTCAGGAATTACGCTGTCCATTTTGCAGATCCAAAAGGAGGAAGGAAGTTACTAGCATTTCAACTAGTAATCATGTGAGGGATCATCCCTTCACATTGCCATCAATCTTACCATCAACCTGGAGTTTATTGCAGCATTTTTCAGTAGGCAAAAGGACTCTCTGAACCCTCACAACGCAGTTTCTATTCGCAGTTGTGTTGCAGCAGCTGCAATCATTATTGGAGGATTGAGAAGCTAGATCTAGAGCTTCTAGCTTGTAGATCTGAAGAAGGGATCAACCCTTCAAGCTTAGATCTGATCTTGCAACATATTTCAGCCATCTATTTGTCAAATCTAACTTCAGATCTGTATTTCCCAGCAGATCAAAGATCAAATCCTAGGGAGGTGACTTTCCAAAGTTGCAGATCTAGAAAATCCTTTCTGGGTTATCTTGGTAATCCATCACATTGGCCAGATCTTGAATCTTGGCATCATCTAAGCTCCAGACTTGAGTAGATCTGCATTTTCCTTTTTAGCCTGCAGCGATATGTTCATATTCTGCTGAAGGGACAGCGCAGTATTTGCTTCAGTGCCTCTCCAGTTACACTGTACCTGTTGTAGCATGTTTCCTGGGTGATTGTAGACCTTCTTTTTGGCTAGATCTACTCATATTCTTGTACATTGTGTAACTGAAACATCTCCATATAATAAAATGGCTCAACTTCTCTATAAATTCTGATGTTGTCTTAAGATTTATTGTTTATTTTGCTGCAGTTCTTATATTGTGTTTAAGTATTACTGCATTCTCCCTTTTTGGGATATTACAAAGAGATAGAGTTGAGGGCTAGAAGAGGATTCGATATCTAAAACAAACTCAAAAGTTACTTATTTCTAAAAGGTTTGAAATTATTCGCTGAAGGAGAACTATTTTTTTTCATAATTGCAAAATTGATTGTAATGCTGAACATGAGAATGGCAATTATAATAAATTTCCAAGTTGACTAGTACACAAAGACTATTTTAGAACAACAAAAGGGCTATAGTTGACTATTTATGAAGTGTATTAATGTCATAGACAACAATAGAACTTTTGGTTGCTAAGTTGTAACAATAATTTAAGGTTTCTTCAATAATATAAAAACACGGTTTATCCCATATAATCTTGCACATTAATTAAAAGTCATGGAAACATAAGATGCTTGCCATATTTGAATATAGATGTTTGAGAAAGAAGTGCAAAGTAACATTGATGTGGATGGCCAATAGAGTATGATGTGAAAAATCAAGAAGTTTTGACGTTGACCACGCGTCAATAACAAATGAGATACTTTCTTAAGTTTAAGATGGTAATGATGCATTAGTCATGTGGGGGAGTCTGCAAGACATGCATGAAACCTCAAACAAGAGTAGAGATACTTTTCTTAAAGAAATGTTATTTCTTGACTAAAATGAAGAATGACTCCTTGCAAGATCATTCGCTAAGAAACAACGATATTAGAGATCAATTGAAAGGACCTTGGAAAAATAGAAAGACGGATATAAAGATAAAACAAATGGATGCAACTTTGACAAGTTTACTTCCTTCCTATGCAATTTTTTTTTAAACCTTGAGCATTACTAGTACTAATTAAGATCTAACATTTGAGCAGTTCAGCACTAAGCTCTTAAATCAAGATAAACCAACAAATCAGTTTGAAAGTGGCAACATGAATGAGTCTTTGCAGGTGGTACTTGCATCAAAGTTTAAGAGCAAGAGCAGCAAACAAAAAATGTAATGATGCAAATAAAGAGACAAGCAAATATAGAAAAGATATCAAAAGCATTCATTATTGCAATTTATGTCATATAAGAAAAAGCTTACAGGAAGCTATTGTAGGAAGAATCCTAAGAGTTCATGGCCAATGACAAGGAATCAAAGAGTGGTAATTGTTACCAGTGTTATCAGAATTGGACCAGAACCGGTGAAACCAACCAATCCGACCGGTTTAGGGGCCACATCATTCTGGTTTGAGGTTCAAAATCGGAAATGGCCAGTTCAGTGCTGAATTGGCCGGTTCTGTGATGGAACCATCTGGTTCGGTACCGAACCGACCCTTTTTCACCAAACCGGCCAGTTCCATAAAATTCCACCAAAGATGTTCCAAATGCAATTGTTTTTAAGAAAAAACAAGAATTTTTGAGTGGGACAACCTAACATTCAAGCCTGTGGCCTTGGTATCGCTATGCAATTCATGGTGATGTTAAATTCTTAAAGGAAAAGGATGAATGAAAGATAAAGGAGAATGTCACTTTTACTTAAATTTTTAACATTACCATGAAATGACTTAGGATATTTGAGAGTGGCTCTGACCTCATTGGATTTCATATGGAGAAAGTAGAATTTTATATCTCTCTCAAAACCCAGCAAACTTAACAGTTTTCAAGATTGGGGGGATTGCAACATTTCCATCGGATTTTGTCATGTACTATGATATGGAACTAGTATTTAATCAAAAGCACCAAACCCTCTATCTACCTTGATGTTAGTGGCATTGGTTGTTGAACTCCTCTATCATGGCCTACTAAAAATGTACCCATTAGTCAAACAAAATCTTGACTTGACATGCTACATTTTTTCCATCTTCTTTTAATGCTTAGAGGGAGATATTGATGAAAAATATCCCAATATAGGCAATGATTTTGATGTTAGGTAGGTATTTGTTGTAGCATGATTTTTTGTTTATGCTATAGGCCATCTACAGCCTGTTTGTTGATGTATTTTTAGTTCAGAGATAGATTGCAATCCATGCTATTTTGGTTATGTCCACCCTTACATGTTATATAAATGAGATTTGTAGAAATTTTAAGTCCACTCCAGTTATCAGTTTCTCCCCAAGTCACCTGATACAGGGATACGGGGATTTGAAGAATCGGATACAGGTATGGTGACCCCGGAACAAGATACTTCTGGGATACGATACGTTATATATTATTTTATTATATATATATATTAAAAATTAGATATTTTTTACACAAATTCATACTTAATTCATTGATTTAAACATAGATTTATCTATCATCTTAGATAGCCAAGGTTTTGTTTGAGTGATGGGTACATTTTTAGTAGGGTCATGATAGAGGAGTTTGACAACCAATGTCACTAACATCAAGGTACATAGAGGGATTGGTGCTATTGATTAAATACGAGTTCCATACCCTAATACATGACAAAATTCGATGGAAACATTGCAATAACCCAATCCTGAAATCCTGAAAAACTGATAAGTCTGCTGGATTTTGAATGAGATCTAAAATTCTACTTTCTCCATATGAAATCCAATGAGATCGGAACCACTCTCAAACATCTTGAGTCATTTCATGGTAATGTTAAAAATTTAAGTAAAAGGATGAAAATGAAGATTAAGGAGAATGTCACTTTTACTTTAAGAATTTAACATTACCATGAATCACATATAAATACTGATGCCCTCTTCTGAAAAATCCTCCTCAATTGGTGAAAAACAACGAGCAAAAGCCCCCCTTTATAATAAAAAAACAATACTTTTTTGAACCCGCGGGCCCGGCCGTATCCGATATTACGGGATACGGCGTATCCAAACGGGGTACAGTCGGGATACGCCGTACCCCGTTCGGATACGCCGTATCTGTTGAATTGGGGCAGAATATCGTACGTATACGTACCCGATACGAGGATTCGGGATTCGTGGCCCCTTTTAGGCGAATCCAGTTACTTAGGTTTCTCCTTATTTCTCCCATTAAGTTAAATGCCCATTCCCATAACCATACATTCAACAAGCTGGAAAAATAAATATTTTCTGAAAACACAAATTCTGAAAATTTCACAATGCTGAAAATGCAGAAATAAAAACTCAAAAAAATAAATCAGCCACACAGAAATTTGACACGCTAATTTTTGGTCAATATGACCCTGGAAAAACCCCCTACAACTCTTGGGGAAACCAATTCGAAAGCTCCTATTTATTTTCTGAATATTGCTTTTATAGTGAAACAGAAAAACACAGCAAAAAATTCTAGCAACCGAATTACAGACTTATCTCGATTTTCGTGCTTACACACCACCTCAGAAATTGTGCTGAATCAGCAACTTACAAAACAGAAATTATTACAGCATTAATGATTAATGATGGCAATAAATGTTGTAAGGCCACCTCGAAAAATGTGTCGGAATCAGCGATACAGTATTGTACAAACTGTACCGATTTGTACAACAGCCCTCCTCGAAAGTTGTGCCTAGAAACAACCTTGAAATCAACGCTGAAGTTGTTGTCCTTTTTCTCGTTTTTGTGCCGAAAAATCAGCATCACTTCTCGATTTTCATGCCCATATTTCTGCCTCAAACTTCGTGCTTAATGTTGCTTCCCTCTTCCTCAATTTTCATGCCTCCCTTTCTTGGAAACAGTGCCTCTCTCTTGCTGTACGGATTTCTGCCTTGGGATTTGTGCCAATAACCCTGATGTACAGATTTGCTGAAGTTTCCTTGTTGTTGGCCTCCTTCTTCTCACTGCTCAAAAAATCTCCTTGCTCTCTTCTCCTCCTCTCTCAATCTGCTCATGAAAGACTAAATGATATTTTCCCTCTTTTCCTCCTTTAATCTAACACTAAGTGACATTTGGGAAATCCCTAAATTCAATGGCTGAGATAGCTTTAGATCTAGGGCTGAGATTAAATGTGCATTTAAATCTCACTTTCTACTTTTTAATTCACCCCACTTTAATAAAGACCCTCTTAGTCATTTATTACCAAAGTCAATTTTCAGTTTCTAATTTCACATTGACTTTATTAAAGTCACTTTAAAATTAGACTTAGTAACTTTATCACTTAAAGTCACTTTTAAATTAGATTTGACTTTATAACTTATAAAGTCATTTTAGGAGAAAAAGTGAAATACATTTGGACCAAATTTCAACACTCCCTCTTACCAAGGAAGGTGTTCCTCACCACACCCATCTTGTCTCTGAAGTAGACATGTTTGCCCTTTGGTAAGGCTTTGGTAAATATATCTACTACCTGCTCATCTATGGGAATATACTCAAGCTTCACAGCGCCCTTCTGAAC
The DNA here is from genome assembly GCA_034641835.2 of Pinus albicaulis. Classification (NCBI taxonomy): domain Eukaryota; kingdom Viridiplantae; phylum Streptophyta; class Pinopsida; order Pinales; family Pinaceae; genus Pinus; species Pinus albicaulis. Next base: position 68,690,960 of record CM076578.1, read on the forward strand.
ATAGTCTCTGATGAAATGATATTTGATGTCGACATGCTTTGACCTGTCATGAAATATTGGATTCTCCGTGAGTTTAAAGCAACTTTGATTATCACAGTAAATCACTGAAGGTCTCAATGGCTGACCAAATAAGCCAAACAACATTCATAAGCCATATGGCCTACACAACTAGCTAGACTGTCGCTATGTACTTCCTGGCTCTGGCCAACTTAATGTTATCCAACTGGCCGTTTGGTTAACCACAACACCAAATACTTTAAATCCAACCCAAACAACACCCTCAAGTGCTCTTCCCATCGAAGCAATAACCTCGCCTAATCGCACGGCAGAATCACACCTCACTCCATCTCCTCGCTTTATAATCAAACCATCAAAAGAAAATCGCCGATTCGATTAAATCCAATGAGGGAAAAAATCGAAAAATCGGAAAGTCCCAGTGCAACTGGAAATCGTGTAAAATCGCACATATGTGCAAGATTTACTTTTTTCAATTTTTTTTGAATCTTTAAAGCATCCACAACATAAAATAAATGCATTGACACATAAATATGAAAAAAAAACTAATATATAAGACGTGTAATATCATGTCTAGTGCTACATCACACATAATAGTGAATCATGTCTTGAATACTAAGTCCCGAGTCTCAACTCAACCTCAAAATATCAACAAAAAATATAATAATGTATCTCATATCATGAGTCATAATGTTATATACAAAGGAATGCACCAAATAACCTATACTACTGATTTCCTCTGCCCCTCTTGCGAGAAAATGTAACAGCTTTCCCTCTAGACGAAGAAGCTGGCGGGGCTGGCAATGGACTCTGTTGTGCTCCAGATCAAGCACCAGGAGCTAAAGGAAGCAGACCATGTCCTCTACCGGTAGCAGGGGTAGGTGGTGTCACCTCCTCCTCTTGTTGTTGCTCCTCCTCCTCCTCCTCATGAAACTCATCATTGATTCATCGCTACTAGAAATGGGATCATCAACAAGAGATACATAAACATCATCTAGCTCAAAGTCTTCAGACTTTGATTGCTCAACCTTATAACATGATAGAAATTGAAAAAGTTTAACATGCCTAACCAATGATTTTGGTTTGAGTGAAGGGTTCATCTCCTCAACCTTAAAACGCGGTAGAAAAAGATTAACATGCCTAACCAGTTGTTTTCCTTTGAGTGAAGGGTACATTCTTGTTAAGGCCACGGTAGGAGAGTTCAACAATCAATACCACCAACATCAACAAAGTTCAACAATCAATGCCACCAACATCAAGGTTCTTAAAGGACTTCATACTCTTGATCAAATGCCAATCTCATACCCTTACACATAATAGAATCAAATGGAAACAATGCAAATCCCCAAACCATGAAACCCTGAAAACCATTAAGTCTATTGAATTTTGAGTGAAATCTAAAATTCTAGTTTCTTCATATGAAATCCAATGAGGTCGAAACCACTCTTAAACATCCTGAGTCATTTCATGGTAATGTTAAAAATTTAAGTAAAAGTGATGTTAAACATCCTGAGTCATTTTCATCCTTTTACTTTAAGAATTTAACATTACCATTAACTGCCAACAGGGTGTGTCAGCAAAAATGACAAAAAAAAAATCGATTTTTGAACTTATAGGGTTGCTGTTTTAGGGGCCCACGATTTTTACCAAAAAATCGCGATTTTTTCCCGATTAGCGATTTTTTCAAAAAATCGTGCAAAACATCGCCGATTTAATCGTTTTGTTGAAAAAATCGCGATGTTCAAAACCATGATCCAAACCATACTCCACTGTCCCCTGCAAGTACCGCAAAATCTGTTTTGCAGCAACCCAATGCACCCTCCTGGGCTCACACATGAACTGGCTCATCGTGTTGACTGCAAAACATATATCTAGTCTAGTGTTGACCAAATACATCAAGGAACCAATCAGCTGTCTATACAATGTGGGATCCACCAACTCAGAATCTGAAGCGTGAAGCTTCTTCCAGATGGTGATCGTAGGTGTCGACATGGGTCTACAATCCTCCATGTGGAATCTACTAAGGATGTCCACAATATACTTCCCCTGTCCCAAGAAGAAATGCCCCTCCTCCTGCCACACCTCCAAAACCAAAAAGTAATGCATCAAGCCAATATCCTTCATCTCAAACTCCGACGCAAGATCTCTCTTGCAGCCCTCTATGAGTCTCTTTGCACCCGTAATGACCAAGTCATCCACATACAGCATCAGAATGAGAGGCTCCTCACCTATCACAATAAAGTATGGGTTCGGATCTACATCACCTTTGTGAAACCCATCTCCTACAAGTATGTATCAATCCTGGAGTACCAAGCTCTAGGAGCTTGCTTCAGGCCATAAAGGGCCTTCTTCAGTCTGCATACATGGGACTCCTTCCCATGCACCTCAAAGCCCTATGGCTACTCAATGTACACCTCCTCCTGTATGAAGCCATTGAGAAATGTGGTCTTCACATCCATCTGGTGGATCTTCCAACCCATCTCTGCTGCTATCGATATAATGGAGCAAATGGAAGTATATTGAGCCACGGGAGCGAAGGTCTCCTCATAATCAACTCCCTCTACATGGGAGAACCCTCTAGCCACAAACCTTGCCTTGAATTTCTCAATGTTGCCATCTGCAGCATGCTTTATCTTGTAAAGCCATCTGGAAGTAACCATGGATTTGTCCTCAGGCCTCAACACCACCTCTCCCAAACATCATTCTTCATGATAGAAGAATACTCCTCCTGCATGGCCTCTCTCCAAACCTGCTGGCTAGTTGCCTCCTCATAGCTAGAAGGCTCAGAGTCAACGATGTTGGCAACCATTTCCATATAGCTACAGAACCACTCAGGTGGTCTGCTCTCTCTGACCGATCTCTTCAGCCCAGCAACAGATGTGGCCTCTCTCAAGGTATCCTGAAGCCACTTGGGCTTCCTCTTCCTTGACCACACTTCTCCCACCAGACAATGAAACTCCTCATCCTCATCAGGAGTCTGAACTCCTGACTGTCTGTCTGTTGTCCTCCTGCCTGAACCTGAACCTGTAGATGCTGAAGTACCGTGTGAACTGTCCATCAGTGGACTACCTAGTGAACTGCTCTACATGCTGCCTGAAGCAACACCCCTCTGACTCTGCGAGCCACTGCTCACTGATGGACCTAATACCGTAATCGATGTACCTCCTGATCCCTGTGACTGACTCAGCTGCTCCTGAGGATCTAGCTGATCTAGATACTCTAACTCCCATGACTTCCTGAAAGCCCTGTCCTCCTCGAACTTCACATCCCGCCTGACAACAACTCTCCTCCGTGCAGGAATATAAATTCGAAAGGCTTTCGAGGTCTCACTGTAGCCCACAAAGAAACCCTTCTCTACGGTGGGCTCTAGCTTGGTCATCTGCTCCTTGGGTACATAGGAGTATGCAATACACCCAAAGATACGAAGATGACCAACATCAGGCTTCTTCCCAAAAAAAGCCTCCTCCGGAATCGCATGCCCCAAGGCACTATGCGGACTCCTGTTCTGCAAATATACAGCAGTGTTGCAGGCCTCTGCCCACAAAAACAACGGTAACCCTTGATCATGTAGCATGACTTTGGCAGCCCCTCCATTGGATCTGTTCTTCCTCTCCGCAACCCCGTTCTGCTAGGGGTTGTAAGGAACTATGAACTCCCTCCTAATGCCTGTGTCTGCACAATAATCAACAAACTCACCAAGCGTGTACTCCCCTCCATTGTCCAACTTGAGGGACTTGATCTTCCGACCTATCTGAGTCTCCACAAGAGCTGTAAACTCCCGAAACCACTTGAAGACCTCACTCTTGGTCTTCAAGAAATAAATCTAGGTCCTCCTGGAGTGATCACCAATGAATAAAACATAATACTCATATCCACTCAAGGAAACATGGGACATCCGACCGCTCACATCGGTATCAATCAAATCAAGTATCCCAATCAATCTGTTGTCACTCCTGGGAAAAGGGGATTTGGCAAATTTGCCCATAGCACATGCTCTGCATGTATCTAGGTGATCAGAACTGAAATCTGGCACACCTGTAGTGATCTCCCGCAATGTACTCAAGGCCCCATGATACATGTGCCCCATCCTGCGGTGCCAAATCTCGCACAGCTCTGAACTACTAGCTCTACTGTCGATACTACTGCCCAATGCCAAAAGGGGCTAAAATGCAAACTTGTACACCTTGCTGGCGGAATACAATCATCATATATGAACTACCAGGTAGATATGCATTGATATATGATCTTCCTGTCCTCTCCTGAACAATAACTCATACCCTCTGTCTTTCAATGCTGAGACGGATATAAGGTTCTTCTTCATCCCCGGCACATATAGAACATCTGACACCTTCAAGGGAGGTTTGGGTTCCCTATCAAATGTCAATGTCCCCACACCGACTGCTCTAACAATGATGTCGTCTCCGAGTACTACCACCTCTATATCAGTGCCACTATCTAAAAGCTCTGAGAAGTATTCACGAACTCCTGTCATATGACGTGAAGCCCCACTATCAACATACCAAATACCTGAAGATGCTCCACTAGTGGAAGGAAATGCACACTGCCTCTCAACCTCCGTGGCAGGTGATCCTGCACTAGTGGACTCACAGGCAATGAACCCAACTCCCGGTCAAGGCTCTCCGAAAAGTCTTCTATCTCTGCTAATGCTGCCATGGTCTTGTTATTCCCTTCTTCTTCTTCTCCTTACACAAAACTGCATAGTGTCTTGTTTTCTGACAATTCCAACACTTCACCTTGGAATAGTCCTTCTCCTTGTTCAGTTGCTTACCTTTACCTTTGCCTTTGCCCCCACCACCACTTGTGGAAGATTGCTTCTTTCCCTTGCCTTTCTTGCCTCTTGCTACCAGTGCTACATCCTCATCCTCCTCAACTAGTTTGGCTGCCCCAAGCTGGTTCTTTCTGAATTCATTCTGTATGCAATCATCCCACAACCTCTCCCAAGTGCGAAGGGTCTCACGTGCAACAATCCCATCAGCAAAGCTCAGCCATGAACTGGGAAGGCCATTCATTGCAATCCGCACCAACTTAGTGGGTGGAATGATCTCTCCAACTGCTGCCAACTCATCTCTCACAGTAGTGATCTTTGTGAGGTATGCAGTAGCACTATCTGTCTTTGCCATCTTGGAATGACCTCTGCAACTGCTGCAAACTCATCGCTCACATTAGTGATCTTTGTGAGGTATGCAGTAGCACTATCTGTCTTTGTCATCTTAATGGCCTTCAACATCTCCCTTAGGACCATTTTTCTGTTCTCATTGGTACTCTAGTAGAGATTGGTCAAGGCTATCCACATCTCATGAGCAAGTCACTTTCCTCTCACATGAGGAATGTAATGGTCTTTAACACCATCCAGAATCAGTCTCTTACCCTTGTTATTCTTCTTATTAAAGTCTGCCAACTGAACAAGGTCAGTAGGCACATTAACAGGGCATTGTTGGGTACTCACCATTATACCCCAGACTTCTGCCTCCTCAAAGATGCTTTGCATTCTTTCCTCCCATACACTGTAGTTGTTATGTCCATCCAACCTATCCTCTACCCTCAAGCCCAAAGACATGTTTGTTGTCCTAATAAACTGAAAATGACACTTTTGTGATAAAGGTTATGTTCTCTGTGTATAAAATCAGCTTGCTGTAATTTTTCTCTTTGTTGTCCCAAACTGCACTTTTCAACAAACTAGCTCTGATACCATGTAGAAATTTTAAGTCCACTCCGGTTTTCAGTTTCTCCTTATTTCTCCAATTAAGTTAAATGCCCATTCCCCTAACCATAGATTCAACAAGCTAGAAAAATAAATATTTTCTGAAAACACAAATTCCGGAAATTTCACAGTGCTGAAAATGCAGAAATAAAAACTCAGAAAAATAAATCAGCCACACACAGAAATTTGACATGCTCATTTTTTGTCAATATGACTCTGGAAAAACCCCCTACAACTCTTGGGGAAAATCAGTTCGAAAGCTCCTATTTATTTTCTGAATATTGCTTTTACAGTGAAACAGAAAAACACAGTAAAAAATTCCAGCAACCAAATTACAGACTTATCTCGATTTCCGTGCTTGCACACTGACCTCGAAAATTGTGTCGAATCAGCAACTTACAAAACAGAAATTATTACAGCATTAATGACAGCAATAAATGATGTATGGCCACCTCGAAAAACGTGTCGGAATCAGCTGTACAATACTGTATGGACTGTACAGATTTGTATATTAGCCCTCGAAATTTGTGCCTAGAAACAGCCTTGAAATCAACGTTGAAGCTGTTGTCCTTTTTCTTGGTTTTTGTGCCGAAAATCAATAGCACTTCTCGATTTTTGTGTCCAGATTTTTGCCTCAAACTTCGTGCTTAATGTTGCTACCCACTTCCTCGATTTTCATGCCTCCCTTTCTTGGAAATAGTGCCTCTCCTACAGTACAGATTTCTGCCTTGGGATTTGTGCCAATAACCCTGTTGTACGGATTTGGTGAAGTTTCCTTGCTGCTACCCTCCTCCTTCTCACTGCTCAGAAAATATCCTTGCTCTCTTTTCCTCCTCTCTCAATCTGCTCATGAAACACTGAATGATCTTTTCCCTCTTTTCCTCCTTTAACCTAACCCTAAGTGACTTTTGGGGAATCCCTAAATCTAATGGCTGAAATAGCTTTATATCTAGGGCTAAGATTAAATGTGCATTTAAATCTCACTTTCTATTTTTTAATTCACCCCACTTTAATAAAGACCCTCTTAGTCATTTATTTCCAAAGTCACTTTTCACTTTCTAATTTCACATTGACTTTATTAAAGTCACTTTAAAATTAGACTTAGTAACTTTATAACTTAACGTCACTTTTAAATTAGATTTGACTTTATAACTTATAAAGTCACTTTAGGAGAAAAAGTGAAATACATTTGGACACTTTTCCCTAGGCCAAAGATCAAAGCCTTGGGGAACCACCTATCCTCCGGTAACCAAATTTCAACAAGATTTTTTGCTTATTTGTGCATAAATGGTTTGGATTCATATGGTTGCGCATGAATATCTATATTCTTCTTTAAAATTTGAAGGTTTTATGTGTTTTTGGTCGATCAGATTTTTGGTCTAGCTTTTTTACCGGATGTGATCCTATTCCGGCTGATTCCCAGTTCAAAGGGTTTTCCGATTCGATCATCGGTTCAATTCTGATACCATTGATTGTTACCCATCCAAGTGGGCAACCCTTATCAGAAAAATTTTCTTTTATTTGATCAACTTGTCAACCCCGTGATAACTATGCCTCAGAACTCTCCACATATGCTCCGATCAATGTTATTCTTCCATCTAGCATACTTTTTAAAGGAAGATGTGTCATATAATATAAGATACACTAACCATGTTAAAATTTCAATTAATAGCCAAATTTTTTCTCACGATAATTTAATTTATCCCCGACAATTTATTTATTTACCCAGTTAAACATTGAATCACCAAAAAAAAATGCACTCGTACTTTTAACTTCTAGAATTAAATGTATGCCGCAGAAATAAGCCAAAGAGATGAATCACACATTGCAAAATAAAATCACCTACAACAATTCACTATTATTTAATTTTCTAGAAAATCTGGGTTTTTCAAGCCACAAAGATACAGGGAAAAATGGAAAATCTCGGGACCTGTACCATGGCTCCCTCAAAATGAAATCGGCCTAAGGAATTCGTCCTCTAGAAAATTAGCCTCTAGATGAAATAGGCCTAAAGAACTCAGCCCAAATACTCAGCCAACAACTTGACTTGTGTCCTCCTTGTGAGCCACTGATGCACACCAAGGAAAGCACGACCCTCCAGCAACTCAATCTCCTCTAGATAAAATCAATCTCCCACCAACATCTCAATCCTGCAATCTCCTCCTACTCGACCCTCCTGGATTCGCCCCAATCCACTCACACTTCTCCTTCTTTGTGCTCTTGGTCCACAAAGCCACTCACACTTAGAGAAAATCTTCATAGAATATAAATTCCTAACCCCAATCTCCCTTCTAGAACCATCTTAGAGATCAATGGTTCAAATTATTTCTCAATGACTTAGATAATTAAATTATTTATCCTTAGAAAATGACTCAATAGTCCACAATAATTAATTTACTTTAATTATTGTACTTTTCGTAAGTGAGACTTAGGAAAGAAGATATTAATAACTTACTCCACCAAGCAAGCACCTATAACAGGTAAATAATGTTTTCCACATGCTAAGACACCAAGCCTATGTAGAAGACCTTCTAAAGCTACCACTCACTTCAACACTCCCTCCTAACAAGGAAGGGATTCTCCACCACCCCCAGCTTATCTCGATACTTGACAACCCTCCCTTTCACTAGAGGCTTAGTGAGAACATCTACCACCTGCTCCTCCGTAGAAATGTACTACAATCTCACAGCACCCCTATGGACCATGTCTATGATGAAGTGATATTTGATCTCGATATACTTGGACAGATCACAAAACACAGGATTTGCAGAGAGCTAATGAAACTTCAATTAACACAGTGGATTATCGTTGACCCCATCTGCAGATCAAATAACCCTGCAAGCATCTTGTGAAGCCGCACTGCCTCACAACAAGCCATACTCATTGCCATATACTTTGCCTTTGTTGAACTAAGTTCCATTGATTGTTGCTTCCTACTAAACCATGAGATCGTGGTTGATCCTAAGTTGAAACAACATCCAAATGTGGACTTTCTATCTGCCACACTCCCTTCCAAATCAGAATCTGTGTACCCCTGTAGCTCTACTCCTCCAGTTCTGACATACCGCAGTCCAAAGACTATTGTGCAAGGCAGGTATCTCAGCACATGCTTCACTGCCACCTAATGAACCTATCTTAGCTCCACCATGAATTGGTTGTGTGTTCACAATAAAACATATATCCAGCATAGTGTTCACCAGATACATCAAGGAACCCATCAGTTGCATGTACAATGTGGGATTCACTAATTCACCTTCAGAAACACTCAACTTCTTCAAGTTAGTGGTCGTCAGTGTAGGCATAGTCCTGCAATCCTCCATCCTGAACCTCCTTAAGATCTAAACTGCATATTTTCCATGCCCAAGGAAAATCTCTTCTAGTTGTTGCCACACCTTCAATCTCGAAACCAGTGCATCAAAACAATGTCCTCCATATACTTTGCCTTTGTTGAACTAAGTGCCATTGGTTGTTGCTTCCTACTGAACCATGAGATCATGGTTGATCCTCAGCTGAAACAACATCCAAATGTGGACTTTCTATCCGCTACACTCCCTTCCCAATCAGAATCTGTGTACCCCTGTAGCTCTACTCCTCCAATTCTGACATACCACAGTCCAATGTCTATTGTGCAAGGCAGGTATCTCAACACATGCTTCACTGCCACCTAATGAACCTATCTCAGCTCCATCATGAATTGGTTAAGTGTGTTCACAATAAAACATATATCCAGCCTAGTGTTGACCAGATACATCAAGGAACCCATCAGTTGCATGTACAATGTGGGATTCACTAATTCACCTTCAAAAACACTCAACTTCTTCAGGTTGGTGGTCATCAGAGTAGGCATAGGCCTGCAATCCTCCATTTTGAACCTCCTCAAGATCTCAACTGCATATTTTCCATGCCCAAGGAAAACCTCTTCTAGTTGTTGCCACACCTTCAATCTCGAAACCAATGCATCAAAACGATGTCCTCCATGTCAAATTCCAAAGCAAGATCCTCCTTGCACATCCCTATGAGCTTCTTCGATCCTATCAAAAATAGATCATCCACATACAATACCAAGATGAGTGATTCACCCTCAACAAGTACAAATTCATCCATAAAGGAAAGTAATCTTCACATCTGTCTACACCTCCTCCTCAATCACTCCATTAAGGAAAGCAGTCTTCACTAGTGTGAACGTCTCCTCATAAAGCACCCCCTCCTTTTCGGATAGGCCTCTTGACATGAACCTTGCTTTATACTTCTCGACACTGCCATCAATTGTGTTTTAATCTTCTACATCCATCGAGAAGTGACCACAGACTTTCCCTCGGCACTATATCCCATACAGCATTACTCATGATGGAGCTATGGTCCTATATCATGGAATTTCTCTAGACCATCTCATTTATAGCCTCCTAAGAAAATGGAAGGCTCAAATTTGCTAACACTACTCGTTAGTACCAAATAACTAAAAAATCTCATCAGTGGTCTGCTTTGCCTGAAGGTAGTACTACGAGCCTCCACATGCTCCTCAGCATCCCTCAAGGTCTGCTCATCCCATCTCAACTTCCTCCAGGTACAGCTCGAAGGAATATTTAAGTCCTCTAGATCTATTGGTTGTATCCCTACCACCGGTGTTGTTGGATCATGCTCATCCTTAGGAGCCTCTTGATCTCGATCCTCTACCATTGTTGCCTCCTTCTCATGAGATCTCTTAAGGGTCTTACCCTCATCAAATCTAACATCTCGACTCAAGATCACCTTCCCCTATCCTAGAATGTAGACTTGATAGGCCTTTGAAAGCTCATTGTAGCCCACAAATACGCCCTTTTCAGACAAGGGCTCCAACTTAGTCATTTTATATGTAGGAACATTGACATAAACTGGGTTATTGAATATGCGCAAATTACTCACATCCGGTTTTACTCCTTTAAATAGCTCCTCAAGAATCACGTCCTCCAACAACTTGTGAGGACTCTTGTTCTACACATACACAACCATATTGCAGGCCTCTTGCCACAAAAACATAGGAAATTCTTTATTTGTTTCAAATACCAGCCAAAATTTATTTTCTCACAACAAATTAATTTATCACCGACAATTTATTTATTTATCCAAATAAACATTGAATCACCGAAAAATAAAATCATTGTTATATTTAACTTCTAGAATTAAATATATGCATCAGAAATAAGCCAAAGAGATCAATCACACATTGTAAAATAAAATCGCCCACAACAATTCTCTGTCATTTATTTAGCTGGTAACTCTAGGTTCTTCAACCCACAGAGACAAGGAAAAATTCAAAATCCCAGAACCTATAACCCCGCTCCCTCAAAATGAATTCGACCTCTAGGAAATTAGCCGGATAAAATCAACCTAGAGAATTCAGCCCAAGGAATTCAATCTCTGGGAAATTAGCCTCTAGATGAAATAAACCTAGACAACTCGGCCCAAATAATCATCAACCACCAACTCGACATGTGCCCTCCTTGCGTGCCACTGATGCACACTACGGAAAACTCAACCCTCTAGCAACTTGGCCTCCTCCAGATAATATCAATCTCCCTCCAACAACTCAACCTTGTAATCTCCTCCTGCTCGGCCCTCCTAGATTCGCGCCAATCCACTTACAATTCTCCTTCTCTGCACTCCTAGTCCACAGAGGCACTCACACTTAGAGAAAACCTCTTTCTCTGAATGATGACTCCCTCACACAACTTGTGTCTTCACCTCCTCACTAGGTTCCCTTTATAATCGTCATTGGGTTCAAATCCCTAACCCCAATCTCCCTTCAAGAACCATATTGGAGATCCACAGTTGAGAATATTTCTAAGTCAATTAAATAATTAAATTATTTATCCTTAGAAAATGACACAATAGTCTACAGTAATTAATTTACTATAATTATTCTGCTTTTCCTAAGTTAGACTTAGGAAAGAAGACATAAATCACTTAATCCACTAAGCAAACACCTAGAAGAGGAAACTAATGGCTTCCACATGCTAAGACATCAAGCCTATGCAGAAGACCCTATGAAGCTACAAATCCCTTCAACAAACCATTTATGTAATCATGTGCTTTCACTTGATGCTAAGGGCATCAAATATGAATCATAGGTTGAGTTGGATGATTAAATGCTCTTGATTCTATGCTTTCTCCTAAGCTTCACCTAGGAAGTTATCCCTTTCCCCTAGTCTAGTGTGGCATTTCCTGAGGCCTTTCTTTCCACTATTCTATAAAGGCGCAAATAGGAGGCACAAAATGATATAGCATGCTCAAGGTAATCCACCTATATCATTTTCCATCAGTCCTTGTATCTACATCCCTTCTTTGGGATGGGATTGCCATATGTCATTGATATAGACACCCTTTATCCTCATCTTTGACTAAGGGCCCAAAAACTTTGCCCTCAAGGGGTTGATGCATCTAAAAGAAAGATAAAAAAAAATATGGTTAAATGTTAAATGCAAAAGATGGTTGGGGTAATTAAAGTGCATGGAAAAAAGCCTAGCCTTAGCTTTGGCCCCCTTATTAACCATCATCTAATTCCTAGCATATCATGCTCTATCTAAAGTAAAGGAAATCATGAATGTCCAAACCCTGATGAGCAATAAACCGCTACATCTCTTAAACTTCCATGAAACTCTACAACTACTTAGATGAATAAATGAAAACAAGGCAACTAAATATTGAAACAAATTTTATTTTGACCAAGATATAAAGTTTCTTAACAACTTATAAGAAGTGGAATAAACACCAATGAAAAAAAACACAATCACACAAATTGACATGCATGTTTACCCAAGAAACCCAAATGTGAAAACCTGCTATCCTTGTTATGGTATTTTACTGATTGTTCCTAAGTAATTGGATCTATTACAAAGTGATCTATCTCTGAGAAAGCATTCTACTTCTCACTAATGTCAACGATACAAATGATCTCAGCTTACTTTGATCACTAATTGATTTGGGCCCTCTAGTACGCAATTGTTCCCCTACTGCCACCTTGACTTTCCCTACCTCTTGGTTGAGCCTGCTCCTCCTCCTTTACACACTGAAGCCCCTATTTCCTTACGCACTTCTCTTATTTCCTTATGCACAGAGAGCTCCTATTTCCTAGCGCACTTGTGGCTCCTATTCTCTTGCACAAATCTCCACAAGCCTCCTATTTCTTAGCTTCCTCAAACCTGCCCACAATCAATCTCCTAAATCTTGTGAAATTGTGATCTCCTAATCCTCGAGACACAAGCTCTCTATGCTCTCCACAATCAAGGATGATCTCACAAACTCGTGAATTGTATTATCTTACAAACCTTGCGAACAAAACTTATGATTTCTTGTGCCTTTATCCTCCTCTTTATAGACCCAATTCGATCATGCAAGGTGCCTACCTCAATTTACAAGTCTAGTTGTGATAGTGAGTCAACTGAGAGTGATACTCTTTCTCTCCATAATCAACATAGTCTTAACTATTCTCCCTTCAATCAAGGGTGAAGACTAACTCACTCTTACTAAACTTGCAACTGCCACCTTGTTTTGTAGTCAAGTTGATGAAGACTCCACTTAACTGAAGTTCCAACTCTATGCATGCCATCTTGATGACTATTCCGGTAAACTGGAAATAAACTCGTCCTAACTAAAGTCTAACTCATGAGCTCGCAATCATGCTGAGAAAAATACAATTTGAGGTCTTCACTAGCTAAAGCACATGCCAGAAGACCTTTACTCACCAGATTTTCAACTCTCCCTCTTAGCTTGGAAGGTACTTCTGGAAGAACACATCCTCCACCAGGATTTGTCTCCAACACCACCACGTTATCCGTTTTTGTCGATGCTCCCTCTTAAGTAGAAGACTTCCTTGCTTCATACTACAGAATCTAGTCTGAACCCTTGTTCCTTCCAACCATGCTCCTATGAACAACCTTGTACACCCTTTCTGAGCCTACTATTGATTTTCCCTCCAGCCCAGAGTCTATCAACTCAGTCATCAATGCCATATACCCGGTGTACCTCTGTGGTTGCTTACTTTGCCTTAACATAGAGATAGAATTCTTAACTCTCTCCTGGGCCCCCTCTTGATCGAACCACTTGGCTCTCCTCCTCCTTGTGCTAGGAGTCATTCACTGAATGGCTGCCCCCACTCGTCTCGGTCTCTTCTCCTTATCATCCTGTTGGTCGACCCATTCACCAACTAGCCGACACTCAAATTATGATACTAATTGAGGCTCATCTTGGGACCTCTAACCTACTCTTGCTCAGGACTCCCTCAGAGCTATGTTCTCCTCAACCCTCATGTCTCAACTTTGTGCACATATTGCCTTGTTGATCAAGGCGGCGCTTGTCTCAACCTATAGCAAGTATAGATTCTTCATCGTCACACCTTTCTTCTTCTTACACCCAGAAGCTAAGTGCTTGAGGTAAGCCTTACCTATGTTGAAGATGACATCATGACCCTTGTCCCCAAGGGTAGCTACTGAAACAAGGTTCTTCTTCAAGCCTAGAACGTAGACGACATCTCTGAGAGGGACAGAGCTTTCCATCATCTCCTAGCTCAAACCAAAAATTGCATGTCCTCCTCCTTCAGGTGGCTAAAATACTCCTTGTTCTCGGACATGTAGAAGGATCCTCCTAAATCAAAATACCATACTTTGTTGTCTGTTAAGCTTGCTATGCAGGCTATCAATCACAAATCTTTCTGGAACTTAGAAGAAAACTTTAGTTGATGTGCCCACATGATCGTTACTATACTCCTTCCAAGTAGGAAACTTAGTGGTATAGTGTACAAACTCATGGCAATGGACAATATGGTCTCTGACCCCCACAAGCATGATCCTCCTTGCCTTGGTATCATTCTTGTTATGTTGTATCATTCTTGTTATGTTGGATCAATTGTTGTGCATCTTGAACTGGATTTATTTGATTTGCCACAAATTCTAGCACCCCATTATCTTCCAACACCATTGAGATCCGCTCCTTCCATGAGCAAAAGATTGAGGCTCCCTCTAAATTGTTATTTGCCCTTAGTCCTAGGAACGTCATACTGCTATCCAAAGAATTGCTCTTCAAACTCTAGCACAAACCTTCTGCTTGATCTGCGTTGTTCACTAACTGATCAATTTGGTGTTGGTCTTTATGTTGATCTCTGCTCTGATACCATGTTAAATTTCCATGAAACTCTGCAACTACTTGGATGAATAACTGAAAACAAAGCAACTAAATACTGAAACCAAATTTACTTTCACCAAGATACATAGTTTCTTAGCATCTTATAAGGAGCTAAATAAACACTACAGATAAAAAAACATAATTGGTGAAAATTGGCAGATATGGGATGAATTTCCTTGAACAAAATTTCATTTCTGACCTTTATAGAGTGACTTTCTAAAAATAGAAAGTCATGTCTATCTTTGCAACCATGACTTTCCAAAAATAGTAAATCACCTTCCATCAATTCGTAATCATATATATGATGGAAAATCACTTAAATTGTCCTTAATCAATCTCAATTGTTTAATTTTTAACTTAATCATCAATATTATTATTATTATTATTACTATTATCATCTTTGTGATATTATTAAATTATTATTAAAAAGAAATTCAAGTCTCTCAAATATGGGACTCAATCATGTCATATGTAACTCTCCTCAATTAATGCATATGTTATTCTCTCTCTCTCTCTCTCTCTCTCTCTCTCTCTCTCTTAATCGATTCATTTCTCCCTCTTTAATGCTCTTACGAACCTCTTACACACTTTAATGACTCGTAAAAAAAAAAGATTCCTCTTACACCTCTTTAATGCATAAGTTACACTTCTCTCCTTAATGGCATAAGATACACTTTTCTCTTAAATGCATGTTACACTCCTATTTTGGCATGTGTGACTCCTCCTCAAGGCGTAGGAGTTACTCCCTCAAGAATTTGATCTCCTTGCTATTTCGATATAATTGTGCCTCTCATCCTCACTTGACACACTTACTTGTGCTTGTGAAAGGAGGATTCAAACTTGAGAGAGAGAGAGAGAAAGTTGGAAAGTTAAAAGGAAGATTGAGAGAGAGAGAGAGAGTCTTGGAGAGCCAAAGTGATTCAGTGTTTGCATCAACTATTGATATCAAATATCTTCTTCAGACTTGGGTGAACTTCTCCATTCTCTCATTGTACTTTGTATCTCTGTCGAACAATTGATTTCTAATAGAAGAAGAATTTGATTGGGTTTTCTGTTTATGGGTTTTGCCTTGGTCATTGACCTAACTTCTTTGTTTCTCATTGAGTTCTTGGTCATATCCTATTGTGCATATGGTTTATATGGTTTATGTTCTATCTACAATTACTTAACTTATATTGCAGCATAAAGAAGTTCAGAATTTAAGTGATTGTAATGGCATAGAACATCCAAGTTTCAACAATAATCAGAAAAATGGACATGCTTGTTTACCCAAGAAACCGAAAAGGGAAAACTTGTTATCTTTGTTGCCGTATTTTATTGATTGTTCTTGACCAATCGGATCTATTACAAAGAAGTATGTCTCTGAGAAAGCATCCTACTTCATCTCACTAATCTCTACTAATACAATGGATCTCGGCTTGCCTTGATCACTACTTGATCTCGGCCCTCTAGCATGCAATTGTTCCCTTGCTTCCTCCTTGACTTTCCCTACCTCTTGCTTGATACTGCTCCTCCTTCTTTGCGCACTAGGGCCCCTATTTCCTTGCGCACTTCTCTTATTTCCTTGCGCAAAAGGAGCTCCTATTTCCTAGCACATAAGTCCCTATTTCCTAGCACACTTGTGGCTCCTATTCTCTTGCGCAAACCTCCACAAGTCTCCTATTTCATAGCGCATTTGTAGCTTCTATTTCTTAGGATGCAAGCTTCCTCAAATCTGTGCACAATCAATCTCTTAAATCCTTGCGCACTTGTGATCTCATATTCCTTAGGACATGAGTTCTTTGTGCTCTCCACAATCAAAGATGATCTCACAAACTCATGAACTGTCATGTCTCACAAAACATGTGTACAAAACTTATGATTTACTATGCCTTTGTCCTCCTCTTTATAGACCCAATTCGATCATGCAAGGAACCTAGCCCAATTTAGAAGTTGAGTTCTGGTACCGAGTTAACTGAGAGTGATACTTTTTCTCTCTCCAATCAACACTTGGAGTCTTAACTCGTTATCCCTTCAATCAAGGCTGAAGACTAACTCGCTTTAACTGAACTTGTAATTGACACCTCATTTTGTAGTCAAATTTATGAAGACTCCACTTGACTGAAGCTCCAACTCTACGCATGCTATCTTGATGATTATTCCAATAAGCTGGAAATAAACTCATCATAACTGAAGTCTAACTCATGAAGCTCGCTCTCATACTGAGATAAAGACAAATCAGGGTCTTCACTGGCTAAGGCACAAGCCAAAAGGCCTTTACTCACTACATTTTCAACATCTTTAAGGAGTATTTGTTCACAGAGTATTTGAACAAATCAAGCAAACTGGTAACCCAAGATATGCAAGAAAGAAAAAGAAAATCATTAAAGTAAAAAGCACACCAAACGAGTGGTAAAAATAGGTTGAGGAAAGGGGTGAATTGACCCCATGTTTGCACCTTCTTCTCATCATTACACTTGTGATGTTGGACCTCATTCACCTAGTACCAAGACAATGGCATCTTCCTTGAATTTTTCCCATTCCAAGCCCACTTTTCTCCCATGCACCTGTGGATTCATGCATTTGCCTAGGAATTGTCCTTCCCCTTGGGGTTGGAAGAACCTAATAGGGCTATTGAATAGCCATCCTAAACATAGGTATGGTAACTTCCTTACAAATCATGAGCTAGAAAGAAATTTTAAGTCAAGGCTTGTGTGAATTATTGTGCTTCTCGTAGCATAAAATATAGTCCACCATGACACTTGTATGGTTTCTTTACCTAATGAAGTTGATCTCACTTGATCTTCAGGATATGTCTCACATGTTTTCTCCCAAATTCATGGAATATCCCTTGAGGGATGGCATGACACTTCTATAGCACCTTGAAGAGGATGTCTAGACTCTAGCCCAACATGACAGCACTTATGACCTTGCAGCCACAATGTTTCCCCCACAGAGATGAGCATTGGCCCTTGAGGTGCCCCACATGGATGTATGTAGCTTGTACACCTCCAAATGTTGAAACGTTGAGCACAAAATCCAGGACATTGCTTTGATTGATGATGTACCCCAAAGGACCCAAGATGCTCCAAGGATAGCCTTGCACCTTCTTGATGGGCTTTGGCTTGATCAAGAATCAGATGAGGATGATGATAACATGAGATGTTTTGGAAGGGTTGGTACACCCTAAGTCACCAAGTTCGTGTTCATGTTCGAGTCTAAGTTGCCGGAAATGCCAAGGCTGGCCCTCGAAAACTCGCATCCCCGTTTCGAGTACGAAAACCAATACGAAACTCCTCGGAAATGGCATTGATCCGTATCTGCCCCGTTTCAGAAATTTCGGATACGTTTTTTTTTTAATTTCCCGTTTCCACACCGTTTTTAAAAATCGGAAACGTATTTGCAAAAAAATCGGATATGTATTGGAAAAAAGGCAACGTATTTTTAAAAAATCTGAAACGTATTTGGATTTTATGATACGTATCCCGATTTTTTGAAATGTTTTTTAAGCCTATTCATCTTTCTGTCGGGAACATTAAGTTTAGACATTAGAAAGGTTAGGGATGCATGTTTTCGTTTTTATCGTCTGCCGCAAAGAGCAAGAGCCCGCCTGCAAGAGACCGACCGGCGACTGCATAACGTTTACGGTTTATTGTTTCAGTGAGAGTCTTGACTCTTGAGAGTGGGGGAGGTGTATCCAACAGCAGTCGCAGGCCCGCAAGAGGAAGAGCAGTCGCGGCCTGCAAGAGGAAGAGCAGCCTGCCAGCCGCAAGGTTGTGTCACGACTCACACTGTCATCATTCATGTGAGTAGACTCGTCACTCTAGAGGAACAGCCTACAGGGCGCCATTTGCAAAATATTTAAATTTTAAATATGTTATGCTGCATGTGTATTAAGTTATGGGGAAATTGGAATCGTAAGTTGTTTAAACTTGTATATACTATACACATAAGTTTAATGATTAATCCTAAGTTTGCCTAATTTAAAATTTGGACTGTTTTGACTCGTAAGTTTAAAGTCCAACAAGATATTCACCCTTAAATTATGTTCAGAACAGCAGTGAGGAATAGGGCAGTGACAAACGAGCTTGATGATAACAATGATTTTTAATACCAAGTCTTCAAAACAGTCTTAAAATTACCACTCCTTTTAAGGCTAGATTGGAAGCAAGCAAACAACAAAGAACTTAGAAGTCTATAGATTAATGATGACAGCTGTCCTCCAAATTAATGATATTACATTGTACAAACAATGAATATGCCATAAACCCAAAAATGCATATGATTTCCTAGTAGGGCAAGTTGTTTGTTGATTACTTATTATGCCACTATATTAATTATTTTATTTACCAATGGACTCTTGTAAGCTTCAGCTCCAGATCTCAAGAAAGTTAGAAACCACTGCTAATCAAAAAGATTAGCTTGTAAACTCAGAAAATCCACTGTTATGGAAATTTTACCTTGCTGTGGGTAGGCAGTAAGTAAATGAAGAGTTTAGAACTTTAGATTCTAGAAGGTATGAACTCAGAAATCTGTCCACAATTTCTTCAAACTTCAACACTCCTGCAACCACTACAAACTATGCAAGAATTACTGAAATAATAACCCAGAAGTTGAATTTTTGACCAAATTGAAGTGGAAATGATGGCTTGAAGGCTTGAGAGAAGACTGCGTTAAGGAAATTTAAATTAGGGACAGTGTTGACTCTTAATTCAAGAATTTCCAGCTATAATAATTAATTATCTCACTTTCATCAGGAACATTTAAGCTGAGTACTCCAGAATGTTTTCAACTCAAATTTCAAAGTTCTGCTCCTTAAATATTCAAACATGCATCTGCACAGTGCATTCTTCCCAGCCATGCCTTCATTCTTGTTGCAACCGTTGTCAAATATGTCAAATACGTCATCATCATGTATGTGACCCATTGTTTTTTATTTTTATTTTGCAGATTAATATCATCATTAATGGCATCTTCAAATTCAATTATCCCTGAGGTAGAGACACTGGAAAATGAAATTGAATCTTCCTCTAAAGTTGATCCAAAGTTATCACTTTGAAAATATGTAACTATTGTTGGGAAGATCCAAGGAGATGGCTCATTGGCATGGGTTTGCAGTGAATGTAAAAAAGATTTTAAGGGATCATACACACGGGTCAAAGCACATTTACTTGGGTTAAAAGGCAATGGAGTTCGAATATGTAGCGACCCACCTAAAAAGAATGGGACAGATGGAAGTGGTTTAAGCAAGACAAAAATTGCAAAATATCATAAAGAACAAGACGAAGCAGATGCTAAATCAAATGAGGCAATTTCTACAAGGTTGGGAGCATCTTCATCAAAGCCTCCACGTCATTCTCATGGAATTGTTGGTTCAAATAAGCGGTCTAATTTGGGACCGCTTGAAAAGAGTTTTAATAATGATGCTCGAGAGATTGCAAATGCAGCCATTGGTCAATGCATTTATGCAAATAGCCTTCCATTTAACCTTGCGTGGTCTCCTTACTGGACAAAGATGATAAAAGCAGTGAATGAAACCCCAAAAGAGTTCAAGAGCCCTGAATATGAGAAGGTTCGCACCACAATGTTGAGTGCTGAAAAGTTAGATTTTGAGGCTAATTTAAGCCCCATTCGTAATTCATGGCGCATTTCAGAAGTTTCCATCATTTGTGATGGATGGAAAGATCAAAGGAATAAGTTTTTGATCAATGTGATTGCTCAGAGTCCAAAGGGGGCAATGTTTTTGAAAGCAGTGGATTGTGAGGGGTAGATAAAAGATTCTCAATTCATTGCTGACATCTTGATTGAAGCAATTGAATTGGTGGGGCCAAAAAATGTTGTCCAAGTAATAACTGACAATGCCTTGCGCTGTACATTCATTGAACTTCATGTTGAGCAAGATGGGGAAGCAAATCGAGTGGATTCGTGTTATTTTTAAGAGGCAAAAGAAATTCAAGCATTCATCACAAACCACCACATGTTCCAAGGCATCTACAGAAAATTTGCAAAGTTGGAGCTCCTTAAGGTACCTAAACATTAATCAAATAATAGTTTTCAATCAAGATTAATTTGATGATTTTTATTTTTTAATTTATTGAAACATTGGAAATTTGGCACTTACAGGTTGCCAAGACTCGATTTGCCTCTCACATCATAGTCTTAACAAGGCTTATGCAAGTGAAAAATGCATTACAATCAATGGTATGCAGTTCTCTTTGGAGTCAATGGAGGCAGTCCCAATCTGATAGAGCACAAACAATGAAAAAATTGGTTGTTGATGATGAATGGTGGGATAAGGTTGAGTACCTTTTGGCATTTACTAAGCCAATAGTGGATTTGCTCCGTATGTTTGACACAGTTATGCCTAATTTGGGAGATGTGTATGAAGGCATTGATTCCATGATAGAGAAGATATGGATGGTTATAAATGCCAAGGAGAATGACCCAGATGAATTCTTTTACAGAGAAGTAAAAGATATATTGACTAAAAGGTGGAACAAGATGACCACGCCATTGCACCTTTTGGCCTATGCAGTGAATCCAAAATATTATGCTGCAGAGTTGTTAAGTGATCCAGAAAAAAAACTGCACCAAGCAAAGACCCAAAAGTCTCACAAGGATTTAAAAAGGCTTTTAGAAAACTTTTTACAGACCCTGAAATTGGGCATCGGATTCGTTCAGAGTTTGTTCATTTCGTGGGATCAAAGGGTTGGGGCTCTGATATTGATTGTATGTGGGACAAGAGGGCAATGAGTCCAATTGACTGGTGGAACTACTATGGTGAGGAACTTCCACATTAACAAAATTTGGCCATCAGGATCTTGTCAGAGATTGTTAGTTCCTCTTCAGCAGAAAGGAACTGGAGTACATATGGCTTCATCCATTCAATGAAGTGAAACAGGTTGGCTTCAAAGAAGCATGAGGAACTAGTGTCTGTTCATTCAAACCTTCGCCTTCTGTCACACGAGAGATGAATACAAATTTGGGGCCGCCAAATTATGGGATGTGGAACCAAAGTTGCCTGACTTGGATATGACATTGAATGCCAGGTCTCATATGACTTTGTTTGATGCGGAGTCACCAATAGGTGATCTTCAAGTGGACATGGCAGCAATGTTCCCACTTCTAGAGATTATGCGGAAGTTGAAGACATATTTGATGATATGTAAATGACATTTATGTTGATGATTGAAATTAGAAGCAAAAACTTGATGATATGTTGAACTTGAATCATGATTCATGAATCATCATTTATGAATTTTCAATTTATAAATTATAACTTTATGCTGATTCCTGAATTGATGATGATAGATAAATGAATAACTTTATGTTGAATTGATGATGATGATAGATGATAAATCATAATTCATATATGATAATTGATGAATAGATGATAGATGATAGATGATAGATTCTAGATGATATCATGATGATCATTGATGATAGATGATTAATCATTATGCATTTTTACTATTTAGATATAATCTAGATTCTCAAACTTCAAGGATGAATGGCAATGTAAATTTGTTATATATATATATATATATATATATATATATATGACGTGCCGTTTCCTGCCATATCGTATCCAGATCTTTTGAAAATTTGCCGTATCCTTATTTGCGTTTTTCTAAAATATATCTAGCATGTTCATAGAAATGGTTCTATTGTGGAGGTTGTTGAGCTTAGACTCTATATATTTGAGACTCCTCCACTTGTAGTGGTTGTTCAAAATCCCTGTAATTTTTGGAGACTACATTGCTCTAGGCTATTATGAAGGATTTCAATCAATATAATGGTGCTTTCTTTTTCATGTGAGGCAATTTCTTGTCGATGCTAATGGTTGGATTATCATGCTGAACATTGTAAATGTCAAAGCTACTTCTTGGTGCCAAGGTGTAGGGTTTATTAGCCACGATGGAAGTAAATTAGGTGTTATTGTTCCTCTCCTCCCCTAGTTCCTTTATTGTTTTGTTACGGAAATGAATTATTGCATGTTTTCTTGCACATATGTGTTTCCTAGTGAAGTAATACCCTAGATAGTAGCTTAAGAGTGGATCTTTCTTAGGCATTTTCCTTTACAATTTTGGTAGAAACTTCCAGCCATTCTAGGGCTGTTATAGCATGCCATTTGATGCTGTTCATAGACTAGTACTTTCATAAAACAGCTCTCTTAGAGGCCGATTTGACTTCATTCACCCAATCTGGAAAATAGGCACTTGTCCTACTCTTTCAACCACCAAAAAACACATAGAGATCAACTTTTATTTTCTGGTTTACAATCTAAAAATTTCCAACAGAATACTTTGAATTTCAAATTGCTTATTACTTTTAATCTCAAATAGACTCTCATTTACCCATCTTAACTTAGACTTATAATTCTATTTTGCAAATATGTAATTTCCATCTTATTCTATATCATATTTTATTTAGTCAAAGAAACATCATTGCCTATCATCGTTTAATTGGCTGAAATCTTGCATGTGAAAATCTAGAAATTCACTCACTACAATCAAAACTCTATAATCAATTTACCCGGAGTCCTTTCGTTGCCCCCTCAATATGTACTTCTTGGACTTAGATTGCCTTAGGGATTTCCCCCTTGAGCTAAAGGAGAGCTAGCCTAAAGAGAGAGATAATAAAATGAGAACCTTGGAGGTAACAACCAGCAATTCAAAAATGATCAAAAAGAGATACACAAGCTAGAGATGGACTAAAAACATGTCAACGTTTTTCACCCTTTGTTTGATTATGTAGAGTGAAAGATGTGTTCTAACTTCTGTGTTTAAAAGTTCGCCATCCTGCTGGCATGTTGCCCATGTGTTCCCTTTTTCTGGATTTACCATGGATACACTCGTAATTTTAGTGATATCCAGCAACCAGAGCAATTTGCAGCTAGAGAGCTATTGCAAAGAGAAAATGGAGGCCTGTTCTATTACCATTGTTATTTTATTTGATCAATTTGTGTTGTGCATAGGTTAGGATGGTAGGTATCTGCCATACGCTCAACCTAAGCACATGGTTCTTCCTTGCATTTTAATTTGCCACTAATGAAATTCAGAAATTCTCCAAGTTAAAGCATTCAAAAAAAATTAAGAATATATAATCTATGCCATTAAATTACATAACATTTATTTTTTATTGTGACTTATACTAATATAAATTAGATAAAATATTAAATATATTAAATTTTAAACATACATTAATATTAAATATATATTAAATATATTAAATTTTAAACATACATTAACATACAATTGAATTGATAGTATAAATATATCAATATTGTATTGATGTGTACAGTAATAATAATTATATAAATATACAGAAGTAATCAGTATATGTCAATTCCAAAGCTAGGCATATAACTTACGTAAATTATAAACGACCTCAAATAATATTTATAACTTTGTGAGAGGGCAATGTGCATGGTGAGTGAACAAACAGAGACAGTTTGTGGGAGGGTGAATAGGTAGGATATATTGGGTGTCTAGGACAACCATCTCAGGAGCCTGCAAGGCATTCAAATAACCATTCCCGGAACCATTGCATATTTCAACCAATAATGAGTATATATTTCAGCAAATTCAGAGGGAAATCATTTGATGGAGAGCATGTTCCAACAAGGAGCAAATTTGATTGCATCCCATTTGAAAACCATTTCAAGTAGGATACACAAGTGTATTGATTAAATGTTGGCTCACCTACAACAAGTTACAATAAGTAATATTATATATAGCATTCATGTTCATTTAAACCCAATGATGTTCCCCTAATTTAGGCAAATTTAATCTGCCAGCTTTAAAATCATTTATTTTCAAATTTCATACACGAAATCCGACAAACTATGTGACTTAGAGCTCAACCCGTGCTCTATTTGAGAAGTATATTAGTTTTATTTCATATGCATTATTCATTGTTTTCAATGTTTGTGCAACTGGTTTTGTTTCCAGCAAAGTCTATGTAGTTACAAAAAGGCTTGCAGTCAGCCTTGGTGCCAATTTTTAATTAGGTTCCGAAGTATTTCTCTTCACCTCAATGATTTAATGGATATATCTTATGTCCTGTTGCTGTTTGCAAAGCTTTACACGTTTTCATGCATGCATGTACAATAACCAAGATCTCAGGTTCTCATCATCCGACTGGGGGGCAATGTCCCCCAAGGAGGAGGGAGCTGTTGGTGATCAAAGCTGCATATTATGACTATGGTCTCCAACTACAAAAGAACGTTGATTTGCACTGCATATTTTTATCATGAACAGGAATTTGTGGGCCACTCAACTCTAGAGCAATGTTAATTGTCTTGAATCATCCACGATTTTTCTTGTTAACAAGGTTGAATGGGCAACTTGGAAACATTCGCCTCTAAGCCAATCATTTTCAAAGTTCAACAGTTTTCAGCTATTCACCTCCTTTTATAAGAATCCGTCTCCCAAAGGTGGTCTTAATAGTGAAGAAAAGCATATAAGAATTATACACTTAAGAATGGCCAAATACCTCAAAGCATCAAGTGTTATTTAAGTGAGTTGCAATAGGGTTGATTACACCCCATGCTCGTAGAATGAGAATGACTCCTGGCTTCATGAGTCAACCTTGCGAGAGAGATGAATATAGAGATGACAATGGGTACTGCCTCTGGACTACCTTTTGGCCAATCTCCTTGAGATGTTGCTCTTCGTGACATGCATTTTTGTTAAAATTGGCAGCTCGGGCCAAACTCCACCTTGGACAGCTCATATGATAGAGATGATATTTTTGTTGGATTCCTCTTTCCGAGAGGTGCAAGATTGATCTAAAGATCATCTTATTTGGATGAGCACAAGTGAGATTTTGAATTTAATCTTTCACACATGTGCAAATTGTCAAGGTCGCCCAAAAGTCTAATGTAGGTTCATAAGCCCCAATGGATGTGTCTCCACTCTCAACAAAGTATATTAGTATGAGAGACCTCTTCCTTAGGCTCATAAGCCCCAATGGATGTGTCTCCACTCTCAACAAAGTATATTAGTATGAGAGACCTCTTCCTCATTTTGGACGTCATCACACATCACATTTCTCTCTCCTCTCTTCATTGGTTCGTAGAAAGAGCAACTTCTCTTCTTCACACATGGAAAAGTTACTGGAAAATTCTGAAATTTTCGGATCTGTTTTAGGGCTGAATTGCAGAGTGTTGACCAGCGTTGACCGAGGGTCAACTCCACTTCTTTTGCTGTGTCTTTCAGGCAGAAACTTCAATCTTTTTAGGCCGCATCTCTTGGCACAGAAATCGAGATATTCTAAGCACGTTGACCAGCATTGACCACAGCAGCGTTGACTTTCTGTTGACTGGGTTTGACAGAGAATTTCAGATCTCTTTTGGGCTGATTTGGACTGCCTTTGGAGGCCGCATTGACTGAGTTTGACCGAACTGATTTGAAAGAGTTTTCTTGCTGTTTTGACCAGCGTTGACTTTCTGGTTAGGGCATCTTGTTGACTGCAGTTTGACTGGTCTATTTTGACAGTGATTGGGCAAGTGTATTTTGTATATTGTACTCTCTCTCTACTGAACTTTTGAAGAATAATAAGAAAATTTGATCAAAGGGTTTTTTCCTGACATCCGCCAAATATTGTGTCCTCTTGTCTTGGCTTGTCTTCTGCTTATTGTTTATGTTCTATGACTATCTGCATTTACTATCAAGTTAATGTGATTGCTAATCTAGAAATTGATATTTCGCTAACAAGAAAAGATTGAAGTAAATTGCTCTAAAGCATAGAACATACCATTGTTATCTAAAATTAACATGGCATCAGAGCCCATGTGAAGACAAAGCCCAAGCAAGAGTGAAAAGAGCAATCACCGAGATTTGTTGGACAAGGACAAGGGTCAATGGCTTCCACATCTACCTACAAATCTGATGACAAGCTCAATGATAAGTCTGACTACCATGCATGGAAGATGTCCTTGGACTTGACTTTGGAAGAGCATGATGCTATGGACTATGTGCAGGGAAAGATTGTTGAGCCTCCTTCAAATGCACCAGCTACCACTAAGACGAAGTACAAGAAAGGCGAAAACAAAGCTAAGAAGATCATCAGGGATTCTATTCACAAGCATTTGGTTGCTTACATCTCCGAGCTGGGCACATCTGAGGAGATGTATGACAAGTTGGTTAGCATGTCCAGGGCTAGCAACACAAATCAAATTCTCTTTCTCAATAACAAGTTGAAGGACATCAAGATGGATAGAGGAGAATCCATCCAATCCTACTTCATGAGGATTCCCGACATCAAAAATGATCTTCTATCTATTGGAGAGGTTATTGCCAACTGGGAGCTCACTCTTATTGCCCTTGGAGGTCTTCCCCGAGCATGGTATGTATTCAATACCACTATCCTCAACAATAACAAGATTCCATATTTTAATGAATTGTTGACTAGATGCACTCAAGAGGAGACCAAGATGATGGAGAGAGACATGCCTTCAAATAGGAATGATCCTACTGCATTCTCCGCTCATGCTAAAAGAAATAATAATGTTGGTCCAAGGAAGCAAGGTGAAGGAAGACTGGGATTCAAAGACGGAAAAAAGGGTAGATGTTTCAATTGTAACAGGTTTAGCCACTATGCGAGAGAGTGTCCCAATAAAAGGGATACACCACGAGATGATGATTACAACAACAACAATTTCAAGGGAAATGGAAATCAAAGGAACAATAGGTTCAATAACAAAAGGAAGAGAGATGCTCCCGGTGCACGATATGGAAATGGTCAACCTTCCAAGAGATCGAGAAACTCCAGGGATGATGAGTCTAATGTTGTAGATAACAAGCAAAAATAATTTCTTCTTATATTTGCCCTCTCTACTGCCTCTCCTCCCGACACCTTGGATAATTGGTTGATTGATAGTGGTGCCTCAAGGCACTTCACTAGGTACAAAGAGGCCCTCTCACATTTGATCAAAATGGAAACCAATTTGGATATCATACTTGGAGACAATTCCACCTATCCGGTGAAAGGGACAGGGACAATTACGCTTCACTTAAATCAAGGTCAAATCCTTCATCTACAAGATGTGTTATCCGTACCTAACTTGAAGAAGAATTTAGTGTCTATTTCGGCAATGGAAGGCAAAGGATTCAAGGTGGCATTCATTGATGGAAAGGTACGTGTTTGGAAGAGGAATTTCAAAGAAGCATTCACTCTTGGTTTCAGGGTTGATACTCTTTATCAGGCTGGAGGAAGTCCGTTGGGAGCCATGACATGCAACACTCCTCTTCAATCCAAATTACGACACCAAAGGTTTGCTCACCTTCATTATAAAGGTCTTCCCGAAGCTAGGAAGATGGTCACAAGTATGCCAGATTTAAAAGTTGATCATGAAGGTGTTTGTCAGGGTTGTGCCGAAGGGAAACATACAAGGGGATCATTCCCCTCAAGTGATAGCAAGACTACCGAAATACTTCAATTGATTCATTCAGGACTTCTCTCGCAAAACCTGGATATACTTCTTGAAGAAGAAGGATGAGGCTTTCATGTGGTTCCGTACCTTCAAAGCCTTGGTGGAAAATATGACCGGAAAGAAGATCAAGATTTTGAGGACTGACAATGGCACTGAATATGAGTCAAATGATTTCAAAGACTTTTGCAGAGAAGCTGGC
Source organism: Pinus albicaulis (assembly GCA_034641835.2). Classification (NCBI taxonomy): domain Eukaryota; kingdom Viridiplantae; phylum Streptophyta; class Pinopsida; order Pinales; family Pinaceae; genus Pinus; species Pinus albicaulis. Next base: position 68,719,469 of record CM076578.1, read on the forward strand.
ATTAAGAGGGAGACTACCACTGCATATACTCCTGAGCAGAATGGTGTTGCTGAACGCAAGAATAGGACTATTGTGGAAGCTGCCCGTGCCATGCTATGTGACCAGGGTCTACAAAGTTCACGATGAGCTGCAAATACTACTTGTGTACATACAAAGCCAAGTGCCCTCATTAAAACACGGACTCCAAAAACTCTAAGACGGTTTCTACGTAAAGCTTGATGTCTCATTCAGAACTTTTGGATATCCTGTCTATTTTCCTTATAGAAAGAAAGAAAGTAGTGGATGCCTCTTTGGGAAGAAAAAGAAAGGAATGTTTGTGGGCTACGAGTGAGACTTCTAAGGCCTATAGAGTCTATGTACCTGGTCAAAGGAAAGTAGAGATATGCCATGATGTCACTTTTGACGAAGATGCTTCCCTGAAGAAAGTAGTAGATCTTCCAAGATCTGAAGAAAATCATGAAGAAAGGCATGGAAATCAAGAAGAACCGCAGGATGAGACAATGCCTGATATTGAAGGACCAATGGACCCTATTGATCCATCTCCTTCACTGGGAAAGAGACCATCATGGCTCGGGGACACCCTCGAAGATGCTGAGGGTCATGCTGCCCCAAGGGGGACATTCCGGGAAAGCAAGAAGCCGTGTAGATACCAAGGGTATCTAGCTGCCATGAGTACTATTGTACAATCTGAACCTGGATCTTTTGAGGAAGCCGTAAAACATCAAGTTTGGAAGGATGCTATGCACGAAGAGTATGAGTCCATAATGAAGAATGATGTCTGGGATGTGGTCCCGAGACCGAAGGACAAATCTGTTGTCACCGCGAAATGGCTCTACAAGATCAAACATGGATCTGATGGGAGTGCTGAAAAGTTCAAAGCAAGGTTTGTTGCCCGTGGCTTCTCTCAAAAGGAAGGAATTGGTAACAGTGACATGTTGCACACGATGTACCACCATTCGGTCAATCATAGCCCTTACTGCAACGGGATGGAGTCTTCATCGGATGGATGTCCATTACTTTCTGCATAGTTGCAATAAAGGAAGAGGGTGTATGTGGAACAACCTCACAGGTTTTGAAGTTCGAGAATCGAGACACTCATGTCTGGGTTGAAGAAGCCCTCTATGGGGTTGAAGCAGCACCCCGAGGCTTGGTGCTAGAGGGATGGATAGTTACTTGATGAAGGTGGGCTTCACTCGATATCTTGATCCGAACCTTTACTTCAAGGTTGTGCGGGGAAAGCCTCTCATTCGTGGCCACTATATAGCCAGATGACCTCTTCTGACGGTGCGACCCTCTCATTCATCAATGTAAGAGGGAGCTCGCTGCTGAGTTCGAGATGAAGGACCTAGGATTGATGCACTACTTCCCTAGGCTGGAAGTGCGCGAGGAGACACAGGAAGATTACAACCCTACTCAAGGAAAATACATTGTGAAACTTCTGGAAAGATTTGGTAAGGTGGACTGCAAGTCCGTGTCAACACCAATGGAACTCAACTTCAAGAAGTTGAGTGGCAACGCTGCTGGGCCCGTATTGGCAAATCCTACTGAGTATCGTCAACTCGTAGGGGCCCTAATGTTCTTAGTGAACACCCGTCCAGATATATGTTTTGCGGTGAACACTTTGAGTCAAAAGATGGTTGAACCTCATCACTTTCACTAGGTTGGTGCCAGGAATCTTCTGAGATACCTTCAGGGCACGATAAACCATGGGCTGAGATACACTGTCGGGAGCGTGACACTCCTTGGATATACTGATGCCGATTGGGTTGGCAGTGTGGTGGATCGTAGGCTTGCCCGGATCTGCTTTAATCTTGGTTACTGTGATCTGGATGAGGCGAAGCGGGGAAGTCGGTGGCTTTGAGCAGCGAGCGAATACATTCTTGCTGCATTGCTTGTTGTAGACGGTTTGGTTGCAGCTCTTTAGTGAAATTTGTTGGACATGTGCTAGATACCTTGTGATATACTGTGATAATCGGAAGTGGGATTCGTATGACTGAGAATCCTGTGTACCATGACCGATCCAAGCATATTGATATCGGTACCACTTTATCCGGGATATGGTACAGCGAGGCGCCGTAAGGCTCGATCATATAGGAACTGATGAGCAGGTCGCGGATATTCTCACTAAGCCCCTGAGGAAGGTCAAGTTCCTAACCTTCCGTGAGAGTCTTGGTGTCGTGGAAAGACCCTATGATGTGGGTCCTGTTGGACGATGAGCTCTGGGAGCTCTGGGGGGCTTTGGGGATAGCTTCTCGGAGCTATAAGCACTCATAATGCTTCTACCCCACCCTTGTGATTATTGAGCTAGTTCGCCTCTCATTTATCTGTGCCCCGTATGCATCCTACCCATTAAGTTCAGGGCTCATGGGAAGTACCTCTCATTTGGCCAATGAGGTGGGAAAAGCTAGAGACTATTAGCAAAGACTGATGGACGCATCGGAGATTGCCGTACTCTCTATCTAGGATGGCACGGTCCAACCACTTGATCTGGGATCAAGTTTAGTGAATGCAGGACCTGCACGACTTTCAGATCGGATAAGACCAACTTTGGGTTGGTTGGATACTCTTCATGAGTTTGATAGAGGGTTTGAACCTCTGGACTGATTATGTCAGTCGGGGGATGATGTCTTTGTGACTGACCCACTTCTGTTCTGAAATAAAGAGGCCAGCAAAGCAAGTTACAGCGGGATGACGCACGATGTTTGATTGCACTGATGGATGGAGTTCTCCCTAGTTGAGAGGGAGTGTTAAATTTGGACAACTAGGTCCAAACTCCATGTTATGATGCTCAGATTAAGAGGCTAATATTTTTGTTGGATTCCTCTTTCGGAGAGGTGTAAAATCCATATATAATATGTCTTAATCTGATGAGCGGAACATTTATTTTGAATTTATTATTCATAATAAATTATATGTGCAGGTCGGCCTTAAGGTTTCACACCCCCAGCAGATGTGTCACACGCCCCAATGATGGATATAAATACAGGCAAAGTTGGAGAGCATTTCAACACAACACAACTCACAACAACTTCTCTCATCTGATTTAGTACGAGCTTCTTGGAGGACGAGTTCAGCCACACGTGTGAAGGAGAAGAAGGACAAAAACAGTACGGCTGAGTTGAAGGACGATTTTCTGCAGTTAGGGTTTTGCAGAAAATTTGACCAGCGTTGACTTTGGTCAACGCATGGTCCAATTGGGCTGAAAACTTGTGGGAAGTTCGATTTTGGAAGGCCGTACTACTTGGCACAGAAATCGAGGTCAAAGGGTTGACCAATCTGCTGCTGCGTTGACTTTTAGCTTGCTGCCCTGCGTTGACTTTTTCAGGACAATGTTGACTTTTTGGAGTTGACTTGGGTTGACTCGTTTGCTGATTGGAGGACTGTTGTGACACATTCTGGGTTGGCTGACCAAGGAGACTTTGCTGGTTGAAGCATCCTGTTGGCCGCCGTAACGCACCACCACATTTTTCTGTTTCTGGTTTGTCTTCTATAAGATCCACTTATATGTTCTATCTGCATTTTGCTTAACTATTTGTATGATTGCTGTGAGAAAAGTAAAATTGCTCCTAGCATAGAACATCTACAAAAATTTACACTTATCAATCCTCGTAGGCTATAGTCCTCCAAAAAGGGAAAAAACCCCAAAAATTCCCTATAACGCCCTCTACGAATTGGGGACGAAGGGGATGAAATAACTTATCAATCCTCGTAGGCTATAGTCCTCCAAAAAGGGAAAAAACCCCAAAAATTCCCACTGTTGGTCAAGTTTTGGGGCAGTTGGGCAAAGGAACCCAAAATTGGGGCTTGGAGTAAAAATTACTCAATCATTTAAAAAGAAGCGCCCCTTTAAGAAATCTATAAATATGAGAGGGATGATTTCATTTTGGATCATCAATTGTGAATCAAATCATCTGATTTCTTGAGTTGGAGCTCTGAGGGTTTTAAGACCCCTTCTTTTCTACTAATTTCGGTGGTGAAAGATTCCACCCTAATTAGTTCTATTTTTTCTTTTTGTTTTTGTGTTTTGGAAAAAATAATCTCTTTCTACAAAGCAAAATGAAGTATTCAAGGAAAAATCTAAGATAAGGAAGGTCGAATCACATTCAACTTGAGCGAGTCATCTACGAGTTTCGTTCTCGTCAAAGCAAAGATCTTTTATCTATGCGTATCTCATTTGAGACTGGTTTTTGAACAGAGTGAAGATCGAGGCTCATTATGTAATATGAATCTCTTGATTGAGGCTCATTATCTAAGCCGAATCTCTTCTGGTGGGCCTGCGAAATAATCTTGGAGTTAGATCGCAACAGGCTAAGATGTGAGCCCCCAAGAATTTGCTTTGTGGCAAAAAGGAGTATTATTCTGCAGCAGATTGCACATTCTGAGGCCAATTCAGTGTCCAATTGCGACTCTTATAGTAACATATTGAAGTTCAGAAAGGGTTTGGTAATAGTCTAAGGGTTCTTGAAGTATCTCCATGGGACATTCAAATTTCTAAAGCTGAGCGAGGAGGGCTGTTGAGATTTAGTTCCTGTTAAATTTGGACAACTAGGTCCAAACTCCATATTAAGATGCTCAGATTAAGAGGCTAATATTTTTGTTGGATTCCTCTTTCTGAGAGGTGTAAAATCCATATAAAATATGTCTTAATCCGATGAGCAGAACTTATATTTTGCATTTATTATTTTTAATAAATTATATGTGCAAGGTCGGCCAGTTTTGTAATGTAGGCTCGCATGCCCAACAGATGTGTCACACACCCTCATGATGGATATATATACAGGAAAAGTTGGAGAGATTTTCATCATCATCACAACTCACATATTCCTATCTCATCTTAGAGTACGAGCTACCAAGAAGGACGAGTTTCAGCCACACGTGTGAAGGACGAAGAGGACAAACTGTACGGCTAAGCTGAAGTACGGATTTGCTACTGCTAGGGTTTCGCAGAAACTTTGACCAGCGTTGACTTTGGTCAACGCTTGGTCCAAACAAGCTGAAATTTGGTGGAAGGTTCGATTTATGAAGGCCATACTACCTGGCACAAAAATCGAGGTCAAAGGGTTGACCGTTTTGCTGCTGCGTTGACTTTTAGCTTGCTGCCCCTGCGTTGACTTTTCAGGACAGCGTTGACTTTTGCATAGTTGACCTGGGTTGACTCATCTACAGATTGAAGGGTTGTTGTGACACATGCTGGGCTGGCTGACCAAAGGAGACTTTGCTGGTTGAAGCATCCTGTTGACCGCCGAAACGAACATACACATTTTTCCTGTTTCTGATTTGTCTTCTGTAAGATCTGCTTATATGTTCTATCTGCATTTTGCTTAACTACTTGTATGATTGCAGAAAGAAAAGTGAAATTGCTACTAGCATAGAACATCTACAAAACTTTACATGGTATCAGAGCCTGAGGTGAAGACAAACTCAATCTATAGCAATCATCATCGGAGGAAATGGGTTCCACTAGTCTTGAATTCAAGGAGAATGACAAGCTGACTGGAAGTGATGACTTCCATCCCTGGAAGATGATATTAGATCTCAAATTAGAAGATCATGATCTCCTGGATCATGTGACAGGGAGGATTCAAGAACCTCCATCCAATGCCTACCTTACCAGCCAGAACAAGTAAGAGGAGAAATCAAAGCAGCTTCTTGATCGGGGAATCCATAAATAAGAAATAAAATTAAGTTTGCCTACATATCGAATTGAAGCACATCAGGAGATGTATGACAAATTGATACTTGTGTTTCAAGTAAGCAATGTGAACCGTCTGTTTCCTCAAGAACAGTTGAAGAGAATATGAAGAAGGGCAGATAGATGCATTCAAACTTTTTCTTTAAAATTGGCCAGAAACCGAGACATCGCTAGCTGCTAAACATAATAGTGATCGTGAGATGATTATCACCGCGCAGGAGGACTTCCATATGAATGGCAAGTATTCACAGCTACTCTTCTCAACAATAATACCATTCCCCAATTTTGATGAGCTTAGCCAGGAGTGGCAATGAGAAAACCAGGATGAAGGAATTTGATAATGAAAGAAATGCTGCCTATGGTGCTCATTCCCGAAAGAAGAACTTTGGTGGTTCTAAGGACCAAAGAAGGACAAAGACTCAAGAGAAGAAGGGTAAATGTTTCACCTGCCATAGGACTGGACACTATGCTAGAGAATGCCCCTTCAAGAAGGATTCTCCCGATAGTGACGATAACAACAACAACCGAAGAAATGGGAATCGAAGAAATGACAAATCCGAAGGAAAGAGGAAGGCACACTTTGGAGGAAACCATCAACCTTCTAAGAGGTCCAGAAATACCAGGTATGAGGAGTCTAATGTTGTTGATAAAAATCATTATACAGTATCTGCTCTCTCGGGTGCATCTGCGGGCACTTGTGGATGTTGGGTAATTGATAGTGGTGCCTCAAGACATCAGGATTCGAAGCACTACGACATAGAACAAAGGATTCAATGTTACTTTCTCTAATGGAAAGGTGCTCATATGGAAGAAGAGCTTCAAGGAAGCTATCTCAATTGGTTTTAGGGTTGGTACACTCTATCAGGTTGGAGGGAGTCCGTTGGGAGCTATGACTTGTGATACTATCCGACAAACCGAACTATGGCACCGAAGATTTGGACACCTTCATTACAAAGCCCTTCCGGAAGCAAGGAAGGTGGTGACAGGGATGCCTGATTTTGGAAATAATCATGAAGGTGTATGTAAGGGCTGTGCTGAAGGGAAACATACAAGGGGACCTTTTCCCCTCAAGTGTCACAAAGACATCTGATATATTGCAACTGGTCCATTCTGATCTTTCTGGTATGTTACCCGTAACATCCCTGGGGGGATGTTCTTACTATATGACATTTACTGATGACTTCTCTCGCAAAACCTGGATATACTTCTTGAAGAAGAAGGATGAGGCTTTCATATGGTTCCGTACCTTCAAAGCCTTGGTGGAAAATATGACCGGAAAGAAGATCAAGATTTTGAGGACTGACAATGGCACTGAATATGAGTCAAATGAGTTCAAAGACTTTTGCAGAGAAGCTGGCATTAAGAGGGAGACTACCACTGCATATACTCCTGAGCAGAATGGTGTTGCTGAACGCAAGAATAGGACTATTATGGAAGCTGCCCGTGCCATGCTATGTGACCAGGGTCTACCAAAGTTTCTGTGGGGAGAAGCTGCAAATACTGCTGTGTACATTCAAAACCGATGCCCTCATTCCGCTTTGGACTCCAAAACTCCAGAAGAGGTTTTCTCTGGTAAGAAACCTGATGTCTCACATTTTAGAATTTTTGGATGTCCTGTCTATTTTCATGTGCCGAAAGAAAAGAGAAGTAAGCTGGATGCTACTGAGAAGAAAGGAATGTTTGTGGGCTATAGTGAGACTTCTAAGGCATATAGAGTCTATGTACCTGGTCAAAGGGAAGTAGAGATAAGCCATGATGTCACTTTTGACGAAGATGCTTCCCTGAAGAAAGTAGTAGATCTTCCTAGATCTGAAGAAAATCATGAAGAAAGACTTGGAAATCTGGAAGAACCCCGGGATGAGACTATGCCTGATATTGAAGGGCCAATGGACCCTATTGATCCACCCCCTTCTCTAGGAAAGAGACCATCATGGCTCAGGGACACCCTCGAAGATGCTGAGGGTCATGCTGCCCCAAGGGGGACATTCCGAGAAAGCAAGAAGCAGTGTAGATACCAAGGGTATCTAGCTGCCATGAGTACTATTGTACAATCTGAACCTGGATCTTTTGAGGAAGCCATCAAGCATCAAGTTTGGAAGGATGCTATGCATGAAGAATATGAGTCTATTATGAAGAATGATGTCTGTGATGTGGTCCCGAGACCGAAGGACAAATCTGTTGTCACCGCTAAATGGCTCTACAAAATCAAACATGGATCTGATGGGAGTGCTGAAAAGTTTAAGGCAAGGTTTGTTGCCCGTGGCTTCTCTCAAAAGGAAGGAATTGACTATGACGATATAGTTGCACCTGTGGCACGATATACCACCATCCGATCAATCATAGCCCTTGCTGCTACGCAAGGATGGAGTCTTCATCAGATGGATCTAAGGTAACATTTATGGTGCAATAAATTTTATGGTGCAATAAAGGAAGAGGTGTATGAACAGCCTACGGGATTTTGAAGTTCAAGATCGAGACACTTATGCTGCCCAGGGTTGGAAAGCCCTACATGGGTCCAGCTCAAACCCCACCAGGCTTGGTACGAAAGGATGGATAGTTACTTGATGAAGCTGGGCTTCACTCGAAGCAATGCTGATCCGAACCTATACTTCAAGGTTGTGAAAGAGAAGCCTCTCATTCTAGTGCTGTATGTGGATGACCTCTTCCTGATTGGTGATGACCCTCTCATTCATCAATGTAAGAGGGAGCTTGCTGCTGAATTCGAGATGAAGGACCTAGGACTGATGCACTATTTCCTAGGCCTGGAGGTCTGGCAGAGACCTGGAGAGATTTTCCTTTCTCAAAGAAAATATATTGTGAAGCTTCTGGAAAGATTTGGGATGGTGGGTACATAAGTCGGGTGTCGACATGTAGATGGAACTCGCTTTTAAAAGTTGGAGGTACGACTTGATCTTGCAGGCCTATCTTTTATAATCCTACGATAAATCAGCTCATAGGAGCTTCCGATGTTCTTAGTGAACACCTGTCTGGACATATGTTGTGCAGTGAACACTTTGAGTCAACACATGGTTGATCATAACATTCACTGGGTTGGTGTCATGAAACTCTTGAGATATCTCTGAGGCACGATAAACCATGGGCTGAGATACACTGCCGGGAGTATGACACTCCATGGATATATTGATGCCGATTGGGCTGGCAGTGTGGTGGATCGTAAGCACATCGGGATCTTATTAATCTTGGTTGCTTCGATCATGGATGGCGAGCGTAACGTGAGCACGGAGAAGTAGATGATGCGTCTTTATAGTATGGCTGTTTGTGAAGCGGTTTGGTTGCGGGAGCTCTTTGATGAGGCTGTTTGGACATGTCTGAATACCATTGTGTGATCTCATGATATTGAGTGGTTAATGCCTGTTGAGAATCACATGGCTGAAGCAGAGTCAAACATATTGATATCGAGTGCACCACTTTATCAGGGATATGGTACGAGGCGCGTGGGCTGAATAATATCAGGCGATGAAGCGGGTGTGGATATTCTTTCTGAGCCTGAAGGTCAGGTTCTAACCTTAAGTGAGAGTCTTGGGTAATAGGTAGAAAGACCCTGGTCATGGAGTCCTGATGGACGATAGCTAGGGCTATAAGAACTTTGGGGAGAGCTTCTTGAAGCTATGGGCAACCACAAGGCTAGGCTTGCCAACCTTGGTGGTGTGCTTGGACCCCACCGTTGTGATTTTGAGTTGGTTCACCTCTCATTTTCTGTGCCCCGTATGCATCCTACCCATTGAGTTCGGGGCTCATGGGAAGTACCTCTCATTTGGCCAATGAGGTGTGGAAAAGTTAGAGACTATTAGCAAAGACTGATGGACGCATCAGAGATTGCCGTACTCTCTATCTAGGATGGCACGGTCCAACCACTTGATCTGGGATCAAGATTTGTGAGGTCTGGGACCTCTGGACTGATTATGTCAGTCGGGGGATGATGTCTTTGTGACTGACCCATTTTTGTTCTGAAATAAAGAAGCCAGCAAAGCAAGTTTCGGCGGGATGACGCACGATGTTGATTGCACTGATAGATGGAGTTCTCCCTAGTTGAGAGGGAGTGTTAAATTTGGACAACTAGGTCCAAACTCCATATTAAGATGCTCAGATTAAGAGGCTAATATTTTTGTTGGATTCCTCTTTTTGAGAGGTGTAAAATCCATATAAAATATGTCTTAATCCGATGAGCAGAACTTATATTTTGAATTTATTATTTTTAATAAATTATATGTGCAAGGTCGGCCAGTTTTGTAATGTAGGCTCGCATGCCCAACGGATGTGTCACACACCCTCATGATGGATATATATACAGGAAAAGTTGGAGAGATTTTCATCATCATCACAACTCACATATTCCTCTCTCATCTTAGAGTACAAGCTACCAAGAAGGACGAGTTTCAGCCACACGTGTGAAGGACGAAGAGGACAAACTGTACGGCTGAGCTGAAGTACGGATTTGCTCCACAGGTCAAAAACCCTTGAGACAAACGGATTCTCCAAATATATTCTAGGCAAAACGAAGCTAGTCAAAATAAAAAAAATTCGTCCTGAGGCGGTGTTTGGATAGAATGAAAATTTGAGGCTATGCG